>OZ023303.1:13381741-14581741 GCA_964007245.1 Hypomecis atomaria | reverse complement strand
TAAAAGACGGAAAGTGACATAGTCTTCTCTTTATCCCGGATAAATAAAGGGTTCCCATGGGATAGCACAAAAATTAAAATATCATGCGGACGAAGCCGCGGGTAAAAACTAGTAAAGCAAATAGTTAGGAAAATAATCAGGGTTATTCCTAATCGATTAGCAAGCATCCTTATAGGGGCTTATTCTGTACATCAAAACTAACAACTTTTGTTCTGCGACTTTTGACAAAAGTAAAAAAAAACAGCTGTTCTATACATTTTGTCGAGGGTGACCAATATTTTTCTATCGAACAATTTTATTTTATTGATTTTTGAAAAAAGTCGCAGAATAAAAGTTGTAAGTTTTGATGTACAGAATAAGCCCCTAAAAGGATGCTAATTGAAACTTGTATATTTTTGGATTATATATTACGGATTAATTAGAGAATTAATCTCATTGTTAAAAATAACATTGAAGCAGAAATGTACAGTTCCCGTGTGTTTCAACCGTTCAGTCATGTAAGCGGTATTTAGACGGCTTAAAACTCTGACACCAGGGCTAGCCACACGGCCTATACGAACTCACTTTCTTCAACGGACATGAATGCAGATTTCCTCACGATGTTTTCCTTCACCGAAAAGCCAGTGGTGTGAAATTCCGTACATAAATTTTAAAGGACTCATTGGTACGGGACACGGATTTGAAACCACGACCTACCGATTGTAAGATGGGTTTTACAACCACTAGACCACCACGCCACGTGATGTTTATTCCTATCATGGTAATAGTAATGAGAAAAATACTTACTCTGAACCCCAATCAGCATCTTTTCTATCCCAGATTTGTAACACTCAAAAGCTCGATGAAAATCACCCAAATCTTCACATCTCGCTGCCAAATTCAACATATACCCGGCTTCGAACACGTAACTATCTTCCGTCTTCGTCTTACATTCCACGTTAGAAAGGGACATCATACTCCTTTTGCTATACAACGACATTTTCGAACTGCTCCGCCTTTCCAATTCAAACATCGAAGCTGATTCCAAATTTGAAGATAGAGAAGCCGTTTCAGAGTCTATGCTGCCAGTTGAAAAATCTTCCATTTTCGAACGAGTAGGCAACGTATGGTATCGTTCGAATTTTGAATTATCAGTATTGGGCATAGTGTGGTAGTCTTCGAATTTGGAAGTCGACGGCGCGTCAAAGTTTATTAAATCTGGTAACACTGATTTTTTGACACTTGGCTTGGTTTTTTTAATCTGTAGTTTGTTTAGTTCTTCATAGAGGTCGCTGTCTATGCTTTCTATTGAGGAAAGGGACTCGAAACTGTCGGTTTTTGTGGTGTTTTTGGGCGATTCTCGTATTTCTACGTCGGCCGCTTCGTAGATAGGTATTTGGGATATGAAGTCAGTTTCGTCTACGGTTAGTTGTGGTCTTTCTTCTGGTTGTCTGGCTGCAAGGAGAAAGAACATACATTAAATACAATTTTAAGTTTTCACTAAACAAACACATTTACACACTAATTCATGTATTGTATTTGGTACGTCATCAATTGAATTTTCGATACACGTTAATAATCCCAATATTACGTGAGCGCAGTGAGCGAGAGATTTTAACCATGTTTGCATAGCACAGATCAGCGGATTGAAGTTGAAATGACAGTGGGTAGAGCACATAGACAGACAGACAAAATTCTTTATTTTTAATCACAAAGTAAAAATTAAACACTGTATGTACATTGTACACATTAAATATTAAATAAAATTATAAAATGGCGGCCTTATCATCCATGGCGATTTCTTCCAGGTAACCATGGAAGACCGATGGAGTGGAAAAGTTCTCTAGTGAAGACCACTTACCGTCAAGCATTCAGCGCGATCTTGCGGTTTTAAAGATGTCATCCGTCCACTTTGTGGGTTGACGTTCTACGCTGCGCTTGCAGGTACGTGGTCTCCATTCGAGAGCTTTTCGACCCGGTCTTCATCAATGGTACGTACCAGTGTGTGCAGGGGACCTGGCATCATCATCGTCAGTCTGGTACTCCAGCGGAGGAGTTTCCTCTATCGGCAGGTGGAGAGATGACCGGATCGCGTTTATAACTCCACCTGGCTCTACTTGAGGTTCTGGATATCCTGTCTATGAAAAAGAAATATAACAGTAACACAAGAAAGAGTTTCAAGTTCTAATAGGGTAGTTGACTGGTATTAAATTAGTTAAAAATATTAGTATTAGTGAATTATGCAATTAAATACAGTTCGTAAACGTGAAAAAAATATTGAAATTGGCTTATCAAGTTCAGAGATACAAGCTTGTAAAGATTTTTGTAGGGTAAAGAGGGGATGTCTTGTCCCTTTCCCACACAACATAACAATACGAACATATGACACTTGCAGACAGTGACGTCATAGCCTGCCATAGTGCGCTCTTTGTCTAGCAAGAAAATAAATATGCTTGTAACTTCTTTGTTTTTAAGTTGTTTTTTTTTTATATTGGTCCTTCCACCACCTCCTTAGGCGTGGTGAGAATTGGCCTCGGGGAATACTCCCCTTTGCCAAGGCTGGGCGCCAGAGGCCATAACCCCTGGGGAATTTGTTGTGCCGCTAGTGACATTTCCTAGTCTGAGCAGGAAGCCACTCTACGGCAGCCTTTTGGTCTGTGACGATCTAGGTCAGCCTGCATAAGCTGTCAGCTGACTGTGACCATCTGTTCAGTAGAATCTTCTCCGTGTCCACAGCTATTTCACGGGGAAGTGCTCGTCGTGATTTAACGTCCGGGGGGCGTGCATGTAAAGGCGCAATGCTTCTCAGGTGAGGGTGCGGCCCATTATCTGCACGATCGTACATTTTGCGCGCTAAGCGACCCACAAATTCCCTCACTGATTCGATTTTCAGGTCTCGGGCGATAACATCGTTTCGCACATATCTTCAGCTCCTGTGCACATGCGTAGTGTAACGTTTTGTACAACTTGTAATCGTCTTTTTTGAGATTCTGAGCACAGCGTGTACCAGGCTGGTGCTGCGTTGATTTATTGTTAGCTGTTACAAGAGGACATCAAAAAATTTCTGTCAACTAATAGCAATATTTAACTTACTTGTAAAAAGTTAACGAAGTCAGTGCTTGTGAATAGAAGTCTGTGTTCTGCTACGAATTCCAGTAACGCTTTTAATGTTTTGGCTCTTTCTTCAATCACCTGAAATAGAAAGAGACAAGAATATAAGTCAGGGAATAATAGAGACGCACGTTCGGCTTGTTTCAGTTGTGAATTCAATGTTTTCATCGCGTAAAATTTGTCGTCCGCAAACAGACTTTAACAGACAACCAATTTATATGTGAGTAACAGGCTGAACCTTAATGGGTTGTGCTTTCTTACTTAATCATGAAAGCAATAGGCTTGTTTACTAAATAATTATATTTTGCAAAAAATAGCATGACCGACTTCACTAGTGTACAAAATTCGCGAATATTGCGCACGGATCGATGTAGCATTTTTCACATTATTGTTGATTTAACGAAAATGGCTCAGCCGATTTCAATAAAATTTTAATGGGACGAAGTTATTTAATTAATTTCGAAGTTAATTAATTAAAAATTACTGTAAGCGGAATACTATGAAAAAAGTTATGCGTGGTTTTACAAAAAAAAAAATATACGCGTCGAACCGTCAAAAAAATTATTAGCCCGTCAAATAGATTATCAAAAAGTATTAGACATGTATTTTTTCTTTCGTCAATTTACCAAAAATTTATGAAGATATATCCCGTCAAATTTCCGCTTGACGTCATTAGCCTACTACAAATGTACCGTACTAGTGACGTCACGAGCCCCCACTCTCAAACTTTGACAAGGTTTATATTTGTCATTTATTGTTTGATTGACAAAACTAAAAATACGTGTCCATTTTTTTTTTTATAATACAACTGACGGACTAATTATAATAATGATTTTTATACTCAGTAAACCTGCGTATTGGATTTATTACCTGCGGGCGGTCAGAAGTCAAGAAAGAAGGTCTGTAGCGAAACCCAAATGTGAAAGGTGACTAGATACTCACCTCTTTTTGAAATCGTTTGAAGTAGCTATGCCGGGCCAAGACAGGGAAGGAGCCCCGAGGATGCAGCCCTACGTGCAGTGCTCGCATGCTCTTGTGTAGCCTCTGAACATCGCTGTACCGCTCCTAAACTGATCCTAACGTCAGATATATTCCGCCTCATGTTGAAACCGTTTGAAGTAACTATGTCGTGGCAAGACAGGGAAGGTGCCACGAAGATGCAGCCTTATATGCAGCGCTCGCATGCACTTGTGCAGCCTTTGGACGTCGCTGTACCGCTTCCTAACTGATCCTAACGTCAGATATATCTCACCTCTTGGTAGAACTGTTTGAAGTAGCTATGCCGTGGCAAGACCGGGAAGGTGCCACGAAGGTGCAGTGCAGCCCTACGTGCAGTGCTAGCATGCTCTTGTGTAGCTTTTGGACGTCGCTGTACCGCTTCCAAACTGATCCTAACATCGGATATATCTCACCTCTTGGTAGAACTGTTTGAAGTAGCTATGCCGTGGCAAGACCGGGAAGGTGCCACGAAGGTGCAGTGCAGCCCTACGTGCAGTGCTAGCATGCTCTTGTGTAGCTTTTGGACGTCGCTGTACCGCTTCCAAACTGATCCTAACGTCGGATATATCTCACCTCTTGTTGAAACCGTTTGAAGTAGCTATGCCGTGGCAAGACAGGGAAGGAGCCACGAAGGTGCAGCCCTACGTGCAGCGCTCGCATGCTCTTGTGCAGCCTTTGGACGTCGCTGTACCGCTTCCAAACTGATACGCTCGTGACCGCTTCGGGAGACTGGATGGGGAATAACTGGAATTATAAATTATTTATTTGTTTATTGGCAAGCAGAGTATAGCGTAGCAGCCGTGGTGGCGTAGAGGTAGTAACACCCGCCTCATAATCGTGAGGTAGTAGGTTTAAATTCCTATTGTGGATTTGTGGTTTTCACATACTTATTATATAGTGGACTACATATGTAATTATGAAATAAACTTCAGGATCGTACTCATATTGTTAATTCTAATTTGATTGTTTCACTAATATTGATCTTTTTCAGGATAAACAATGTAATTACTTTTTTACAGAAGAAGAGTTTTTAAAACTTAAAGCCGCTTAAAAGAGGTTACAATTAAAACAAAACTTTCTAATATTAGGGGGCTTACGACTTTTTCCTAAAAGACTCGAGATTATAATGTTTTGTGTAATGTTATACTAAATAATATTATACATATTTAGTTATTATAATAAGCATGCACAACAAACTTCACCTGTACCAATTGGTTTATATAAGTATTATATAAATCACAGATCCTGCAAGATGGGACATGTCTCAATCTAAAGGTTTGCATAACTTTGGTGATCACTGACTGACACCTAGTCAAACTATACTGTGAGTGCTACATAAATAATCATTATTTTTCGCAAAACAATTGAAAAATCATCGTGTACAAATTCGTGTGTGTCAAAATTCGAACAGTTCGCTCGAATCTATGTTTACAATTATTACATTATTATTTTCAAAAACGATAAATTTTTATTTTCGATAAAATTTATATGGGACTACCTTATATAAATTATACCCTTTCGAACTAAAAAATAAAATTTGAAAGCAGTTCATTTACACAAAAAAAAATACATTTACCTACAGATGAAAATAGAACCTCTTCATTTTTGAAAGTTGGTTAAAAATGAAATACTTTTTACTTTAATTACATCACCATTATTAAAAGAAAGGGTCCCTGACATCATGTTGTGTAATATCCCTATTTTTAGTGGATACTGGTAGTACAGTCTAGTTTTATTTTAGTTTTTCCTTAATACCTATTACAGCTATTGATAAGGAAAAAAATGTGGGATAGATTGGAGGTAAAATTAGTCACAAGGCATTAGGTATGAGATAACATATTCAACAAAGGAGTGGAGTTATTTTGATCAGATCTTTAATTTATTTCTTGATTTATTGGATATTCATGCAATGCAAAGGAATTTGTATAGCCTTGTAAGCCATCTGAATGTCTTTTTTAATAAGTATGTGGCTAATACTGTACATAACATTGCTTATTTTGCTGAGATTTTTATTTGTTTAATAAGTATGTTGCCAATTATTTATTGAACACTTAGAAAATGATGAGATTTAAGTAAATCCATATTTATTTTCGATAAGTCTGCTAATTTATTCTCAATCATATAAAAGCCAAATACACAATCTTTAAAATATAGAATTCATACCTATACCACATTAATTGCCCTTGCTTCAGTCAGGCATTCTAGACATTTCCAATGAAAGAATGCCTAAGATTTTTTGATGTTTGTAAAGATATGTGAAGGTTGCGCAGTCAAGCCAGAGTGGCAAAGAAGGAAACGGAACAAATATTTTTTGTAATAAGAAACCTACTGCCCAATGTCGTTAATCGGAGCCATCACTCAATATGTATTAACCTGAATTTTATTCTGCTTGGTGTAATATCAAAACATTACTTGTTCGTGCATCATCAAACTGTATAATAAATAAAATAAAAAACATTACAAACAACAGAGGGAAGAAGAGGCCACCAATGACCTGGATGCAAACCGTTAACAATGACAATTCCTTTTTATTGTGGGTTGTCTGTTCATTGGTATTTGTAATGAAAATTACAAATACCAATGAACAGACAACCCACAACCGTGCAGAGTGGCGCAAAAATACTAGGAGGGCGGACCCCAAATAAAATGGGAATACAGTCAGGAAGAAGAAGAAGAGAAGAAGACAGGTCTTGTGAAAGAAATGAACTGATAAGTAGGTATCTCATATGTATCACTGAAGTATTAACAGAATTTAAATACTTAGTTCAGCTGTTCAGTAACTTGTCGCAAGAACTATTACATTTAATAACACAAGGAGAAGTTTAAGATTGCTCATATTATTATTATTTCGAAAATACTGCCACATATTGCGCAAGAAATATTATAATTGTCTGTTTGGCCATGCTTGGTTGAGCTTTGAATGTTATTATTTAACAGCCAAATTCTTGTGAAATTTGCTTAAAACACTACTTAATACTCATATAACACTAAGAGTAGTTACATAGCACCTTTGTAAAGTGTGTCAAGGAGTTTACAAAGGCTATGGATCTATGTACATAATAGAGTTTCCCCTCTCATTTTTGTCAGCAAAGCCTACAGCTTGTCAACATTATAATATAGCGCTACAATAAAAGTATTTTGTTATTTAGAGAACTTAGAATTATTGTAATTGTACTTACTACTGAAGTAATCTTATAAATAGTGAATCCATTCTTGTGTTTTGCTGTTTCGTCCACTGCAAACCGGCGAACCCACTTATCCTTAGCAGACATTTTTACACAAAAATCTACTAAATACTACCGTTCTTTGCACTACATAATTATTCTATTGGAATATATTAAACAAGAATATGCTGTGTACAGCGATCCTAATTTTGCGAAGGATTCGTTTACATGAAAAAAGAAAACAACAACCGGAAAATGAAATGCGTACAACAAAATCTAAAACTCGATTTTTTGTTTCCGAATTTGATACACGGATTTTAGGTGAAGCATAATGTCGATATTTTTTCTCATTTACACTTTGCTAAATCAGTATTTGTTTTCTCACTCTAATGCTGTCGAAGAAAAAATATTATAGTCATCTGTCACTTTTGACTTTAATATTTCGTATCAGCTGTCAGGTGGCTGTCAGTTTGTCAATCAACTATTACGTTTCTTCATACGCAGATTTTGTGTAAACACCATGCCTAAAAATCCTACAGGAGGAAAGTTGGACAAAACGTAAAAGTGTCATTTTGTTAAAACCTAGTAGGTAATTTTAGGTAGGTAAATGATCGGTGTAAACATGGTGTAAACCTTACAACTACGAAAAGTTGCTACCTGTGATGAAATAAGTAACTAGGTATGTATCAAACAATTTAAGAACATTACCAACAAGAAAGTTAACTTGGATAAATTACCTACCTACGATTCCTACGAAGTTTTAAAACTCGATCCATTTTGAGTCTTCTCATACTAAACAGAGTTATAATGGAATTGAATTAAAATGAATGCTCTGAATAAGCAAGACACAAGACACCATACTCCATAGTAAAGACAATAGGTCATCTTGGAGCTTCATTGCTTATCCCCACCCCACGTCACTTAACCGAATGGCGCGCGGCGAGAGGTTGTGCGGTCTCGCATTTCGTTAGTTCGATGTCGTGTTTCTTGTGTCCTCGAGTGCATTACGATACGGCTTTTCCTTCGAGACATGAATACAATTTGTGCTAAACAAAGAACTCGGTGTTAACATTTACAATACAAAAATGTGTTGCCAATAACCAAGTGACCTCTTTTTTGAAAAAAGTTTTGTAAACAACCGGATACCATGGGTTCGAAAATCGAGTACGTGGATTCCTCGCATTTATACGCGACCAACTACGTCCGTAATTCGAAAGCTATCGGAGTGCTTTGGGCCATATTCACGATCTGCTACGCAATAATCAGCATTGTTGCTTTTGTGACACCGGAATGGATCGGTGATTTAGAGACTGAGTATCCGAGGAAGTTCGGATTGTGGCAAGTGTGTAGGGCAGATGAAGCCGTAGAAGACTGTAAAGGAAAACTAGACGACTTTCTATCAATAAATGGACTGGTGTTTAAAATCGCAACTGTTTTAGTGGGTGCAGCGGTCACTCTTGCTTTGTTCACTATCTGTGCAATGTTATTGTTCTTCTTCTGCCAGTCAACTACAGTATTCCATATTTGCGGCTGGCTCCAACTCTTGTCTGGTGAGTAATCTCGAGCTGGATGATCATGATGATCTACTTACTAATCAATATCATAAGATAACTAGAACCATCCATACTAACCAGCCCTTTACGATCTTAACGGCAAAACATCTAAAACCTGACCAAAACAGATTCAAACAAGGCCCCAAAAGATAACGAACATAACGGTATGACATTTAACAAACTTGTTTCCAGTGAAAGTTTAATGCATATAGGCAAGATCAGATTGACCTTGCAATGCGTTGCCGTTGTCGTAAAACAAGTCGGTGGAACTAACCAAGCGTATCTGATGCACAAAACAGACACCTATTTTATGGACAGGTGTGTCTAACTCCATGACGCATCCGGTACAAAAGCAGGTGCAGGAATAATCTCGCGATTCCTTTACGTTAACACTACCTGCCCATGGCATAAATGAAAGGTGTAAAAAGATCTAACCAAAACCGATTACAAGAATGGATCTGATTTTTACCTAGCAACGACTCCTACACCTACTAAAAGTACTGTCTTTATTTAATGACACAAAGGAATCTAAATGGCAAAATATTACTAACGGTAGTTGACGTAAAAAATGCGACGACAAAAATATCTTTAAGTTATATTTATCCAACAAAAGCTGTACATAGCTGCTTCAATGTTTTCCTTCAGCAAAGTAATGAAAAATTGTCGAACCATGTTAAATTAATGGAATGTTTGAAATTGAACACCAGCCTAGTTACATTATAGCTGATTACGAACCAAGTTTTTTTTTCTTTCTTGTAATCCGATTACGGAATTGACGAACCTTGCCACTACTTATATGTCAGTATCAGAGGTATGTAAATTAGCCTAAGGTCCAACGTATAGATTAGTTGGTTACTTACGTCGAACATCTCAATGCTAAAACATTGACTTTAAAGTTTTGTGAATTGCTATTGGCATTATCGTCAAAAACGGTTTCCAAAGGTTTCATTTTAAAGGTTTTAGTCGGGTTTGTGGCTCGCTTAGTGGTGAAAATAAGCACATTCATGGAATGAATAACAAATAAGTTTTACAAAAACACATTATTAGTGAATTAAAATAATGAAACCTCATTAACCAAGCACTGAACTTGAAAATAATCAAGAAGCGAAGATCCCTATATATATTTATAAAATATAATACATTAATTTCTGCTGAAATTCCTTCCTAACCAACACACACAATATCCGCATGTCGTAAGTTAGAAGTAATTTGAGAATTGACGATCATCGCAATTAAAATAACTGACGCGAGATTTCCATTTCATCATAATTAACACGAGTGCTGACAACCGTGTTTTCTTGTATGTGAGTAATTATTGAGAAACCGTCTTATAACCGGTAAAGTGCCTCCGTCATGCAACAAGAATTTCGAACGAAAATGAAGCGCGACCGCGGATGGCGAATCGGACATAAAATTTCTTTCAATTGGCACCGAAGTATTGAAACAAGTTGTACTCGTTACTAATTGGCAAACAATTCACGAAAAGAAACCATTGAACCTCCACAAAAGTAGCTCAAGTGTGTAAGTAACAAAAGAGCTTTTGACTCGTCGAAAACAGAAGACAATAAGACCACAAAAACTGAATCTTTTGTGGCAAAACTAAGAATGAACATGTAACTTATCCACTCGTCTACTAACAGTTTTTAGTACCTTATTTCAACAAGCAGAGATACCCTTACTGGCTAAGCTATCTACGCGTATATGTCTGAGCCGGGTATTCAATTTACAGTTTTTTAGAAATTCGTAATCCGAGGTAACAATTTAGAAAGCGCATCTATGCATTCAACAAAAATGCATAACAGCATTTTGTAATCATCTATTCATCTACAATATCCAGTGTTAACATAATAGTGCGATTACAGCGAAGCCCCATGTTTCTCTGACCTCATCATCACTCGTGAGTTCACTACCGCTACGTGACCGGCAAAAAATTACAATCCACAGAATTCTTAGCACTTTGTGAGCTCTATTACAAGTTAATACGGTACAACATTGCCCTCAGAGAATGTGAAGTGAACTGTTAAGACTCACGTGTTAATTTGTACAAGAAAGAGGTTTGCTAAACATGGAAAGTCGGTATTTTGAATAGGCCTACTTTACTTTTTGGATATTTGGTCTATTCTTCTAAAGGTTAATGAAATGGGTCTACCTGACGCCAGACATATTAATCGTTGTTGGTTGCTTTATTTATTTGTATTTTGTTTCTTAACGATTAATACTTTTAAGTTAGAAAAAGTTGATCTGATTATACCATATAGAATAAGCGAGGTCAGGCAAACCAAGGTAATAAGAGTAAGTTGTTAGGAGCGTTTCGGGACACGCGAATGTCGCGAATGAGGGGTTCAGTAGACCTATTTCTAAAAATATTGCACAAAGCTTACTTATATATCTACTTAAGTGTAATGTGCCAGAAAAAGTAAGTTAATATTAAAATGAAGGATTTTTCTTTCTTTGAAAAGTAGAAGTTTGTATTTGATTTGATTTAATAGTACAAAATGTACAAGAACTTAATTTTTAAAAATTCCGTATGTTTCCTTATTATTTATTCCTCTTCGCGTTTATAACTAATTTTTATTTATGTTAGGTAAGTATAATAAGTTTCACAGCGAGACTTCGATAATATTCTTTGTTAAATTTTTTACACATAGAAAATTGTATTACATAGGGACGGAACCCTAAAAAATGAATCAAAATGTAGTGTTTAAAAATAAGATATCAGTTGCATAGGCAATAGCCAACGGTAACTAATAACTATCTACTTCTTGCCTTGCCTTGATAATAACGTTCGAAATATTGCACGCACGTAAAGCCAATTTTATCACTGTTCTGCTTAACCATCGTAAAAAGTAAAAGTTAATTGTGATATAATGACAAATTTCAATGCTACGCTACTTTGCGACGGTCTTAAATCGAAAGTAGAGCAATAAACCAAGTACTCAGTTTATCTCGTTATATCTGGCAGAGTTAACCAAAATCAAAGTTAACAGTAGGTATTAATATAGATAAATATAAATTTGTATAGAATTAAGTTTAAAGCCAGTAATTATTGGATAAAGAAGGCTACAGATGATGAAATAATTAAAAAAAAAAAGAACTACGAGTTAATTAAATGCTAATTAAATACCTAGTTAGAGCACCCATTCATTCCTACAAATTGGGAGTAAAACAAACTACACAATGAAATACTTTCTCTACTGCATTCATACACCTACCAATTACCACTGTGGAAAATTATTGTTCTAACAAAGCATAGTCGTGAATAACCCATAATTGGGAATGCAAATATGCAAGATTGTACGATAATCTTTAGTTAAAATTCCCATTTTATTTACTCTATTTTTCATTGTCTTTTTTGTGATTTTTGCTTTATATTGCAAAAATCAATTGATGATTTTACACATTTTTTTTTTCACCACTTACCTAACTTTCCCTAATCCACCCCAAAAACGTTCCGATTTAGACAAAACAAAAGTGAAAATGGCGCGAAAAAGATACGTTATCAATTATTATAGATTTAAAATCTTTATGGCGTGACAGTTATTTTGAATTCAAAGAGGTCGTTTCTAACTTACCAAAAAGGTTAAATTAGAATTGAAAAGTAACTCCCACATAGAATAGAAATTGTTAAAAAACTTTTTTCAATAAAGTTAGTAGTTTCCAAAGATAAAAAGCGTTCGTTCGTGCGTTGGTGGGATGTGAAAATGGAGTAATCGTTGTAAAAGCGCTTAGAAAGTTGTTAGACTGACCAGAGAAACGTTTACTTACTTACTGACAGGATGCAGTCGTATAAGTATAGACTTGTAGGTTTTTGTACACACGTAACATTTCTGACCATTAGGTACCAATGGCCCATTTACATTTCGCGGGTAACCGTATGTTCAGCAGTGGACAATTATAAATAGTAGTACCTAGTGGAGCAGTAAATAAGAGTAGATGGGTATAGGCCGAATCATACAAGTCGGTGGATGAGAAGTTAGCTACAAACTGCGCAATATCCAATCTAATGACTGAAGCTGACACAAAGCTGCGCGTTGATCTGATTTCGCGCAGCTTGTAGCTGAATTCACATCAGCCGACTTATATGATTCGATACTGTGACTGTGACTGACTATGATACTTATAGGTATATCATATACTTACATGACTAGGTACAACATCTCCCTATGATGTGTGTCCGTTCAGTCGGGAATCAAACTCGAGACCTCCTGATTAAGGAATACCTACGCAGTAATAACAAAGCCAGAAGCACGGTACGTGCCAGAAGGGTCTGCATATTTATGTTCATACCTACGGGCGTTGTTGAACAGTAGGTAGGTACCTAATTATAATTTTACCCTACTACCAAAGAAGGAGAACAATACTATTAGATTATAGAAGGAGAGCAATAATTGTTACGAAATAAATCTTTTTAATTATTTTAAGCCGTGGTGGTCTAGTGGTTGTAACGCTGGCCTATCGTTCTTGAGGTCGTGGGTTCAATGCCGGTCCCGTACCAATGAGTTTCTTTGGAACTTATGTACGGAATTTCACACCACTGGCTTTTCGGTGAAGGAAAACATCGTGAGGCAACCTGCATACGTCCGTAGAAGAAATTCGATGGCGTATGTAAATCCACCAACCCGCACTGGGCCAGCGTGGTGGATATGGCCCAACCACCTTCTTGGGTAGGCCTACGTCCTGCAGTGGACTATTAAAAAGTCTGGTACAGTACAGTACAAATATTTTTCTTTCTTTCTTTCTTTATACATTTATATTTTTTGTGTATTTTGATATCGTCTGTATTCTGTGAAAGTAGGCAAGTAAAACGTGCGGGAAAGTATAATTATAGGGATCATCTGAGGTGAATTAATAGACATCGCGTAGTTGCTACTACGAAAGTCCCCGTTTTTTGGCTTTGTACTACACATGCACAGACCACGCCATCTTGGCATTCACAGACTACCATTACTTATTTGACGTGAGCTGCAAGCACTTCCCATTAAATTAATTGAAGAGGTTCTAATACATTGTAAAGTTGAAAGTACCGTACCGTTAACTCTATCGCTATAAAGTAGGTATAAACCTACTTGTTGCTACCAACATTTCTTCTCTAATGAAACCTTCACTACCTACCTACATAAATTAATGTCTTAAATCAATCATAGATAATGTTAGTACTTGTCAAAAGCAGAGGTCAAAGGCAAGTCAAACGTTTTAAAATTTCAATTCGTGTAATTTTTAATAGCTTTTAATATAATTTATCGCAGTTTATACACGTTCTTAATAATATTTACTACTATAGTCGCTAAATCAATATGGCAACGTCTTTCCCTGAGCCTGACCTGTGTCCAAAGATTTGCAACGACATCGGAGCATTTAAAAAAGCGGAAAAATCTCCCGAGCAAGCTCAAAATGAAATCAAAGAAGCTAACGAAGCTAAAACTCGCCCTGAGGCTGTTGTTTCTACGCAGCCTCGGCAGCTACCACCAGAAAAGGTTGCAGACAGTCTACCTCCTTCATCAGGAGAAGAATATCTCCCAGGTCTCAAACCTGGACCAGATGGCAATGTAGACTGGACCCCTTTAAGTGCCTGGACTGGCACAAGACCTAGAGTCAACAAATACTCCATTAGCAGATACTCTCTCAGCGAATGGAGAAAGCATAACGAACAATGCCTCGATCCAGAAGTTATAAACGAGTCCAACATCATAGACTACAATGCCAAAACATCAATGATGCAAGCTTTCGGAAATATAGACAAACAACAGTCTGAGAACAACAAAAGATTGAAGCAGAAAGCTAAAGATATTTTCAGATGGAAAGTTGAAGTAGAACGAGCCTGCAAAGCTATAACTGATGAAGTGGAATTACTTGAAATTGAGAGACAACGATTGAAAGGAGCATCGAGAACTCTGATGCTACCAGAATCGATCTCAAAAGAGTGCTTAGACTTGAGATCGAATAGATTCGAACCAGATTTAGTCGCAGACTTGGCTGAACAAGAGCTGATCAAAGAGATGAATTTAGTAGGCGAAGTGAGAGCAAAGCTAAAGACTACTCTTGATGAAATCGAAGCTCAAATGGCTATCAACAAAGCAGCAAAACACAGAATAGAATATGACTGGTGTGACAAAACTATGGCTTACAATACCGAATCTATCAATTTAAGTCTGAACCCCAAGTCGAATACCCTCATGTTTAGACCAGGCGCAACAAGATTCGGCGAATATTCAGCTCCTTTAGAATATTGGGAGTACTTTTGCAGAGAAAATGTGCAAAATGTTGAAGCAGCCAGACAGAAGTCGGCTGACTTGCGTGGTACTTTAAACGCAATTCTCGTAAATGGTGGTAGAAAACTTCGCACCCAAGCCGATAAGACTGACATGGCTTTAGCGGAAACAGTTGCTATCACTACTGAGCTTTGTACTAAACTCGAAGAGACTCTTCTCGATACTCTACAAAAATTAGCTGACATGGAATCTCTAATCGATAATCTACACGCAGCCATTCAAAAGATGGACGCGGCTATGAAACTGGCTCAAACCAGACTGGACAACAGAAATAACTGGAGACCTCATGGGGAAAGCGTTCGAGACCAACCTCATTTCGGGCTCATTGAAGAAGTGAAAAAAATCCACGAAACTGTAACCTCTTTGCTCGGGCAGTTGAAGAACGCTGAACGAGTAAGGAAAGACTTGTTGAAGAAAAGGATAGAGCTGGAAGGTTCTATTGCGGCGAAACGGAAGACTTTGAACATTGACAGAGATAGATGCGGGATGGTGCGTTCCCATTACCCATCTGCCTCTGAACTTGCTGGCCACTGACCTGACAAACTCATCGATGGTTGCTCAACAAAGCGTCTGAATCATAACCCGGTTATAAAATCAGTTGATTAGCTTTTGGATACGCACCTAGCTGCATAAATTAGCTAATTTGCAATTTGGGTCATACGAAGACATAAATAAATATGTTTTGTAAATGCAAATTCTTAGTTTGCGAGAATTTTACGACGTTGTTAACATATCCTCAATAGAGTGGTTTATAAAAGTTGTTACTTTTTTAATCCTCAGCTTTAGCTTATTATTAAGTCAATAGAATAGTCAGTGCAAATAGTCACAAGACCGAATGACAGGAAGAGTGAGCATTTAAAATCTATTTTTAACCAACTACAAAAAAGGAGGAGGTTCTATGTTCGTCTGTTTGTATTTTTGTTGTGTATGTTCGTTGAAATTATCGCCAATTATGAACCGATGTAAAAACTTTAGGTCGAAAGGGTACCGAGGTGGTCCCATTTAAATTTTATCAAAATCGGCTTAGCCATTTTTGAAAAATTAATAATAATGTAAAAAGTTATCAATAAAATAAAATTAATGTAAAATATTTTTTCATTAACCATCGATTTTGCCATTTTTTGCGCAAAATCGAAAAGTCAGTTTCTATCGCGGTTCTGTAATTCAGCTCCAGGGCTATTTGCTTTGTATTGCTATATTATGTTTGCGATTCTTTTTTCCTTACATAAGTATTGTGCCCAAGGAATAGCTGAAGTTGCGATGTTGCACCTCATTTACCGACAGCTAAAACCGCATATCCTTTCACTTATAACATTGTTTCGAATATCACGCCTAAGAGTTATTACACAATGTAGTGCTTATGACATTTGGCAAAAGAGGCGATAGACGATTTGCAATAAGGCAATCGACATGCTGGTAATAACTATTTTTTAAAATAGTGTAATAATGTTACGATTTCAATCGCTTTTGTTTGCAACTTGCATTAGCTATTTGTATACAGGGTTATTCCGAGAGTGTGTACTAAGAAGAAAGGGAATGGATCTTTTTATAAACCACTTTTACACCGGATTTAATAGATTTTTATACGATTTCAAGTTGCAATTTTCTATAGTTGATTTCCGTGTTGGCCCATTGTAGAAGTAGCTAAAAGCAAATCATAATTATGGCCTGACCACGCCCTTTCGGCGTAGTATTATCAAAGTTGATATAACTAATAATACATACTATGTATTGTACATCATTTCTGAATAGCCCTGTAGAGCGATGTACCTCAATTAAAAGAAAGAGTGGGTAGTGGGTCTTACAGGTAGCGGCACGTAAGTCAATCGCTGAGGGTTTACTGTGGAGGGGATGGCTGCGCATAGTGACCACCATACTAAACTCCTCGGTGCCTCGGTGGCTCAGTGGTTAGTGACCCTAACTACTGGATCAAAGAGGCGTGGGTTCGATCCCCACCCAGGGCAAGTATTTATGTGATGAACATAGGTGTTTGATCTGTGTTTGGGTGTTATTTAGTTACTATCTATATAAGTATGTATTTAAAAAATGTAGTAGTTTGTCAGTCTCTGGCAGCCATATCACAAGCTTTGCTTAGTTTGGGGTCAGAGGCCGTGTGTAAGATGTCCCGAAATATTGATTTATTATTATTATAAAAAAAACTCATGAGCAGCCATCCCCTCCACACTTCGCTCAGCGCTAGACTTATATGCCGTGACTTGTACGTAGGTATAAAGGTTTATATTCTCCTTGATATTTAGATTCAAATCTCTATGCCTCCTCGGGAATGCCGTTTAGTTTATTTAATTTGCATGTCATTGTCTCCATCTTTTTTGCTATACTGAACCTACCTCCTTTACATCCACTACAATTATGTCCTTTTTTGTAGTTTTTAACCGACTTCCAAAAAGGAAGTCTAATGGGTGTAAGGAAGTTCTATGTTCGTCTGTATGTATGTTCATCGATAATTTCGCCAATTGTGAACCGAATCAAAAAATTCTTTTTTTAGTTCGAAAGGGTATACTCTCCAGGTGGTTCCATTTAAATTATACAGAAATCGGCTGAGCGGTTTTTGAAAAACTCGACAAAAGTAATGTAAGCAATTCTAGCGAAATATCCGAATGTTGTACACGATGAACATCGATAATTTCGCTAATTGTGAACCGAATCGAAAAAATCTTCTTTAGTTCGAAAGGGTATACTCCCGAGATGGTTCCATATAAATGTTACAGATATCGGCTTAGCCGTTTTTGAAAAATCAACAATAATGTAAACAATTCTAGCGAAATATTCGAATTTTGTTCACGATGGAAGGCGGTTTTGCCATTTTTTGCGAAAAATAATTATGCCATACTGAAACTACCTCCTTTACATCCACTATATGTCCTTTTTAAAGTTTTCTTAATAATGTAGCTTTACATTACATTACAATTAAGGTATAATGTAGCTAAAAGTGTGGTTAAAATGGTTAATAGTACATTGTTCACCGAGAGGAGAAAGTGACCGACTACCGTCGAGGGTGTCGTTTGAAGCCCGAGCCGTAGGCGAGGGCTTTAAAACACCCGAGATCGGGAATCGCACTTTCTCTCGAGTGATACATAGTGCTTTATACTACACCTTTTTTTTTTTTTTTTTTTTTTTTTTTTTATTCAATATAGGTTTGCGTTTGACTACATACTGCCTGATGTTGAGCAGATATGCGGTCTAGGATGTAGCACGCTTACCTAGAAGATACCTATTTACTCGGGATTTGAAGACACCCACGTCGTACTTTAGCGGGAAGACAGACCCAGGCAAAGCGTTCCACATTCTGGCCGCTCGTATGAGGAATGAGGACTCGAAACGCTTGGTTCTAACGCGCGGAATGTCCACCATAAAAGGGTGGCGCTTTGGTCGCGTCTGTCTAGCCGTACGATAGAAGAAAGGGGCAGGTGGGACCAGATTGTGCAACTCCTGAGCGCACTCTCCGAAGGTTTAATTACAGCTAAATTAAACTGTAAATTAAAATTCGCTAGAATGACACCTACGAGGAAAATAAAAAACTAAATCTTTACTAATTGAAATTTATATTGAAATTGTTGCAGTTAGTGAAGCTAATGTAACACTTGAAAATGGCGCCAATGACGTCTGTAATTTTCACATGTTCTTTTTTAAAATTGTTTGACACCATCCAACACACAGCTAGTGGCCAGTGTCATTTTGCGAACTTGGAGATAAAAACTCACTGTAAAAACTTTTTGGCTTTTGATATTTAGGTTACCAGCGCATAGTCTTACCCAAAATTAAAAAAGAAAAACCACGTAAGAAATGGATTTTCATACACTTTTCTCTCCCGCTCAGATGCGTTTTCTCCCCGCATATTTGTTCGATATGCAATGACGTACTTTCTACCGTAAATTTGATAAAGTATCAAGGTACTTTCCGAGCAGGTGTAGTATAAACAATATTGTTTCCCTTCGATTTCGACAATTTAACAACACTAAGTTTTGTTCCTTGAACCATGTCTTGATTCATCTTTGGCTCTTACTAACAGGCAAAATACGTAGGTTCCTATAGTCGTTGTATTCCATAACTACAAATATACAGAAATGTTGCTTTAGCATTTTATTTCCACGGCTTCTATCCAACCTTATAATTAGTAGATCTCAGTTAGTGGGAGCCTGCACAAAAGTAGGGATGCTAAACAATCGAAGACACCAAGCACCGGTACCACTGTCCCACGATAATACAGAACAATAGATTCTACCGTTGACCTTTCCCAGCTCCCCATCCCATAGCTCTGATTCCGATAACATCTTCCGTTATTTGTGATTGGTTTACACCATAATCGTCGTGGTAGTATGAGGAATTAGCATTTTCTGCTTAGTTTTCTTACTATCAGATATGTGAAGCATTGAGCATATATGCTTATTTACAAGCAACCTAGCTACCTAATTTAGGGCTCGTACACAAAAACACGATGCGACGTCGCAGCGTACTACGACACGACATCGTATCGTGGGAACCTTATCGTTATAGTTCTTCTTGATATGAATCTCATCATCATCATTATCAGCCGTAGGACGTCCACTGCTGGACATAAGCCTCCCCTACGGATTTCCAACTAGCCCGGTTGGAAGCAGCCTGCATCCAGCGCGTCCTGCGGTCTTAATAATGTCGACGGTCCACCTAGTCGGTGGACGTCCTATGCTGCGCTTGCCGGTGCGTGGTCTTCATTCGAGAACTTTACCGCCCCATCCGCCATCAGTTCTCCGAGCTATGTTCCCTGCCCATTGCCATTTCAACTTACTAGTTCGCTGGGCTATGTCAGTAACTTTGGTTCGTCTGCGAATCTCCTCATTCCTGATTCGATCTCGCAGCGAGACTCCGAGCATAGCCCTCTCCATAGCGCGTTGGGCTATCTAGAGCTTATTCATAAGGCCCACAGTAAAAGACCACGTTTCAGTTCAATATGACTCTTTATTCGTTGTTTCTTCTTTATTGTTGCGATGTGGTGTTGCGACGCGACGTCGACGACGTTGCATGATGTCGTATCGTGTTTACATATGTGTACGAGCCCTTACATTTGAAGATATCAGCATGTTACTTATTTATAGGCAACAGGCTTGGTTCTGCAAGCAGTTTAATTTAGCTGTAATTATTCCGAACTTCTTGTAGTATAGTCAAAGAAAATATAATAATACTACGTAAGTATAGGTAGTATTATTATATAACGCTCTTTGCAAACTTTGAGTGACTTCGAGTAGGTATATGTGTGAACAAATGAAACCTGCTTGCTTATTTATTTTCTCAACCAACCTTTTATAACATACCTACTCGTGTCACGGCACGTCACATTTCTTAATTTTTATTTTGCCTTTTGGCACGATTTTAATTTTAAGATTTTTTAATTACGTCGTAATTGCAAGAATCGTCTCAAATTCACCGTTACAATGTCTGGCCATGATCCGAACATGATGACGTGTCCATACATTTGCCCTAATGGGCCAAAAAAAGCACCAGGGAAGACATACTCTAAGGTGGCACCGGGAGAGCAGGCGTTCGAAAATCCTCACGCAGCTCCTTATATCGTAGGCTCAGTTGCTCCGAGAGAAAAGAAGATCTTTCCTCCTGGAGCTCCTCCGCTTTACCTTCCACAACCAACCGATACCACCAGTGGGGACATTCTAGGAATGGGCCCGATAGGACCCTGGGCTGCCGGCCATGTTGACTGGACTCCAACCGCAGGCATGACAGGAGTCAGACCAGTCGTCGACAAATACTCAATCACTAGATACAGCACAGGAGAATGGAGAAAGAATAACCAATACATTCTCACCCCAAGAGCGACCGACAAAGCTAAAGCTTTAGACAGGCAGTTCAAGAAAGATATAGCTGATGCTGTCGCAAATATGGATGATAAGTTTGACGATTCCAATAAAAAACTGCGTCAAAAAATTAAAGATTTGTCACAGTGGAAGAAGACTGTCCAAGAAGCAGTGGATGCAATAACTAATGAAGTAATAAAATTGGACGAGGATAGAGCAAAACTGAAGAGCGCTTGCAAAATTTTAATGATGCCTGAAGCTATATCTAGAGAATGCTTAGAATTGCGAACTAATAGGTTGGAGCCGGATTTAGTCCGAGATGACGCTGAACAGGAGTTAATCAAAGAAGTCGCTATTGTTGATGAAATAAGAAGAGTTTTTATGGTTACTCTAGCGAAGGTTGATAAACAAATGTTGGAGAATAGAGCTGCTAAGGCATCAATAGAATCAGACTGGAGCGACAAAATGGTAACGTTGAGAAACGATAAAATCAATTATAATCTCACTGACGATTCTACCTTGATTCTATTCCACCCAGGAGCGGCTAGATGGACTGAAAACTCAACTTCTAAAGAATACTGGGAGCATTATTGTCAAGAAAGTATCAGGAATTGCGAAGAAGTAAGACAAAAATCTGAAAATTTGAGAGCCGATTTAATGACTATTATTATAAAAGGGAGCGAAGATATGAAAACTCAAGCCGATAGAACTAACATGGCTATAAAAGAAGCTAACGAAGCTGGTCAGAGAATGTGTGATAAGTTGGAAGAAACTTTAAAAGATAATTTACAAACTATAGCAAACATCGAGAAATTGATAGACTATCTGAAAGATTCATTGAGAAATATTGATCTGAGAGGAAAGGTGGCCGACACTCGATTGCATACAAGAAACTATGAGAGACCAGGGGTGGAGAACTGTCGCGATGACGCTCAATATGGCTTGGTGGCTGAAGCAAAGTTTATAAAAGAGACTAAAGAGTCTTTGACGGATAAGTTACGTCAAACAGAAGTAGTGAGAGCTGAGCTGATGAAATACAGGGGAGATTTGGAGAAAGAGATCGCCTGTAAAAGAAAGAGTTTACTCATCAACCAAGATAGATGCGCCAGGGTACGGGCCTTTATGCCTACTCCGGAAGAATTTGCGAATGCATAAATTTAAGGTTGAGTGAGCATTTCAAAATGTTTAATAAAAAATTCTGTCCACTATTTAATAACTTTTGTCTGAAATTAATTTAGTTTATTAAATTATAATGCAATACAGATTACAAAATCATGGCGTGTCGCGCGATGCGATATTTATCAAGATGTCTTTAAGTAGTCTTAAGTCCAGAAGTAGATCGAGAAGCCACATGTGAAACCATGAACTGTATACATAACAAGTATTATTTAAAAAAACCTTTTTTTTAAACAAGCTTTTACTGCACAAGTAGGTACTCGCCAAGACGAATCAAACGAGCCGAAACTCGATAGGGTTGCGTCGTTTCATTACAGAGCTCCTATGACCACCTTTCAGCTCTATCAGCAGACCCTGGTTACCATTGAAAGACAAACTACTCGCCAAGATCATTAAAATGAACCCAAACTCGATGAGGTTGTGTCGTTTCATTGCTAAGTTCCTTTGGCAACCTTCCAGCTCCATCATCAGTTTAGCATCATGTCATCGTAATATTGCATTGTCACCCGATTTACACATGCATTAAAAACAGCTCAATCGGTAACCGGGAAGTGGATCAAATTTAACTTGCAAGATTTGATTACAGACCGACAGACAGACAACGGGACTTGTGAAACTAAATAATAAAATCAGCCAAGTGCGAGTCGGACTCGCGCACGAAGGGTTCCGTACCGTATGGGAGCTCCATTCCACTTGCCGTTATTAATAGCGAGCAAAAAACTCGTAAAAATCACTTTTGTTGTATGGGCCCTTGTAGCCCTTAAATATTTATTTTATTTTGTTTTTAATATTTGTTGTTATAGCGGCAACAGAAATACATCGTCTGTGAAAATTTCAGCTGCCTAGCTGTCACGGTTTATGAGATACAGCCCGGTGACAGACAGACAGACAGACAGACAAACGGCCATCGAAGTCTTAGTAATAGGGTCCCGTTTTTTACCCTTTGGGTACGGAACCCTAAAAACTTGTAATAAAAGCTTGTAAAAAGCGATTGGATCATCTATAGACGACTGAACGTCTAGAAGAGATAATCTCAAGCCTACTGATTTGTTACATATAGTGGCAGATCAAAAGGTATACAGATAGTCAATCTATCTTTAGAACAATTTCGTAATTATTCAAATATGAAGAATATGTATGAATAAACTCGTTTCGCAAAATAAACTCGAGTAGTTGGCCCATCGCAACCCAGTTAATGTGGGAAGGTGATGTAAGCCGATTGTGGGGCTGATAACGTCTAGCTTCACGTGAATAGAAAATTTAAGAAAATGAACAATGTAATATGCAGTTGGGTAATTTTTATTGTGGTGAAATATCTTTATCTTTGGAGTTATAATATTTCTTTGTGCGTACTTTTGAAACCGTTGCCTGTGGTGGTACCGTCGGTCATTTTGAACTAAGTCACACGTTCATCGCCATGGTGGGTCAAAATGACCGGCACTTGATCTACCCATTGGGGCCATGGGGGGTCAAAATGACCGGCACGCCGGACCCTACTTTGCAAAGCCCGTTCGCGCCGCAGAATGCAAAAGCTGTGTATTTAATCATACAATATGACCGGCGCGGCCCCAATGAATACCTGTAACCACTTGGTTTTTTGATTTTTTGATGGCATACCTATTTTTAGGACTTAGAGAAAAAAGTTAAAGAATTAGTAATGTGGACCCGTTTTTACCCTTTGTGTACGGAACCCTAAAAACCACAGGATTTCGAATCAAACATTTTTATTTATGTTATAAGTTGCATTTATGCAAAAAAACGAAAGGACAAAATTAAAGAAAAAAAAGAAAGACAATATAACAAAAAAATGTTAGAAATGTTTTTTATTAAAACTTTAGCATTACAAATCGTCACACAAACAACACTCAAACTCTAAAGATTAACTCAAAATGGTTATTGAAACTTTTTAGTGGCATTTGTCAAAACATTGACGACGTATAACGCACGATGTCTCGTCGATAGAACATTACGCGTACGTTAGTACGCTGACCGGCATTGTGACCGGCACGGCCTGAATGTAATAATTATTCCGTTTAGGCCACGCCGGGTCGTTATGACCGGCACTTAAAAAAAACCTAAAATAAAGCCAAAAAAACCAAATGTCACTATAAAACCATTATATATGAACAAATAGAACTGAAAATAATCATAAAAACCAATGTCATTTTTTTTTGATTTTGTAAAATATTAGTCGGCGATGAACGTGTTAAATCTTTTATCTGTCTCGCTCACACTTGTTAGGCTAACGGAATGCTGCAAGACAGAATGTAATGAACAAACAAGTGAACCCGGCAAAACTACGCCTCGCCGTGTACAGACACAATTACAAACACAAACACGTACAAGCAAACTACGCCTTGTCTTGTCAGTCGAACTATGGCGGCGCAACACTGACACACTCACCACGTATAAAAACCAGCCTCACTAGTCTGTTCACGACGTTCTGTCTTCATTTTTAGGGTTCCGTACCCAAAGGGGGGGACTCTATTATTGTATGGGATCCCCCCTTAAATATTTATTTTATTATGTTTTTATTGTTATAGCGGCAACAGAAATACATCATCTCTGAAAATTTCAGCTGCCTAGCTAACATGGTTCATGAGATACAGCCCGGTGACAGACAGACGGACAGACGGACATCGAAGTCTTAGTATTAGGGTCCCGTTTTCCCTTTGGGTACGGAACCCTAAAAAGTCTAAACAAAATCGTGAAATAGCAATCAACCGCTCGTGGTGTCACGCGTTCAAACTGACCTCAGGGACATTTAGATCGTATCTCGTTACGGTATCACAAGCTGAGATGTGATAAAACGTCTATTTGCATAACATCACGTATGAGAATGCTAAAATTATATGAGGTTATGGGTGGGGTAAAATAAATATATAAAAAGCCTTTTTCTGTACCAGCTTTTTTAATAGTCCACTGCAAGACGTAGGCCTACTCAAGAAGGGTGACTGGGCCATATCCACCACGCTGGCCCTGTGTGGGTTGGTGAATTCACATAGGTACGCCATCGAATTTTTTCTACGGTCGTATGCAGGTTGCCTCACGATGTTTTCCTTCACCGAAAAGCCATTGGTGTGAAATCCCGTAAATTAATTCCAAGGAATTCATTGGTACGGGACCAGGATTTGAACTTACGACCTCACGATTGTAAGGCGGATGTCATTACCACTAGACCACTATGGCTTGATAAGCCTTAATTTATGATTTTTACTAAACCTGTTGAGAATTTTTTTTGGTCAAGCCACTTGACAAATTCCTCAACAGGTAGCGTTCTAACGTCTTGACCAATTGCTCAACAAACATGCTAAGGAGCCTTCCGTGAAGCCGTGGTGGCCTTGTTTTACGATTCGCCGTACAAATGAGGAACCTTTGAAATTAATTTTCAGATTTATACACTACGGGCTTTTCAGTGACGAAAAACATCTTGAGGCAACCCGCATCTACACATACGTCTACATGATAAATAATCTGTAAAGCTATATTTTACTGTAAATAAATAAATAATAATAATAATAATAAATAATACGTCTGTAGAAGAAATTCTATAGCCACCAACCCGAAGTCGGTTGACATAACAAAAACAAATATGTACGACGTCAGATCTCACCTCTCTCCTTCATTGTGTAGGTATTCGAAGCTAGCTTCTCTCAATAGATTTCTTCATCTCTTTTTGACTGTCGCTAAGGTGCACGACTTGTGAAATCCCAGTAGTTCTGTCAACAGAACTACTCAACAGAACAGGTGGGAATTATATTCCCATATGTTTTGTGGACAGAACTAACGGGGAAAAATCCCAGTAGCTCTGTCAACGGAACTACTCAACAGAACAGGTGGGAGTTTACTCCCACCTGTTCTGTTGAGTACAGTATAGCCCATTGCGGGCGTTTACGCCCGCAATGGGCTATACTGTACTAGCCTTTTTAATAGTCTTCCTTCAGGACGGAGGTAGAACTGCCCACAAAGAGTGATTGGGCCAAACCCACAGGGCTGGCCCAGAGCGAGTTGGTGGATTCACGTACGCCATCAAATTTCTTTTACGGACGTGAAGGTTTCTTCACGACGTTTTCTTTCACCGAAAAGCCAGTGGTGTGAAATTCTACTGGGCCAGGTGTACCTATGGTGGAAATTGCCCAATCGCTTTTCGTGGGTATAGAATACCTACTGCATAGACTTTAAAGGTCGTCACAAACAAAGAACAAAAGTATGAAAGAACTTACATACATTTTGCGTTTCTATAGCGTCTCATCATTTATTGGCAAGATCGTGATGGATTCAAGTCTACGCTTCTTTTGCACCCCCTACAACGATTCATAATCGTACCACTTCAATGGATTTCATTACTGAGTACTATCATCATTACTTTAATGAACTTTGGAATTATGCAAAGTTATTAACTTACTCATAGACTGTAGAACGTATTCGTAATCCTCAGGTATAATAATAACGTAAGTGCTTACTCGTACTTGCAAGTATAAGTACTTAATTATTTAATCAGACACTACAGCAGCAAATGCAATAGAAGTAATAGCTGTATTTCCTCAGATAAAAATAAAACAAAGATGAGTTGTGTAATAGCCAAAATGACGCAACGAGGAAGTTCATCAAGCTCACATACTCCAAGTAAATGACTGCTAATGGCATGGGCTTGAGATCGTTGTCTTTTTAATAGCATCATTTGTTTGGACTGAGTTCAAATACTTTTTAAAGAAAAGTCGCGTGAAGAATGCCCTTTCACGAGCGGCTTTCGCAAAGTAATCATCTAGGACGCTTCAAGAAAATGTGTAACCTACTCAACAGTGGCAACGCATCTAGTGATTCAGTTATCCATATCGTATCTCACAAGGAATCCTTGGGAGCTTGGGAGTGAATTATGAGTGAACTTACGCTTGTTCCAACTATCTTCACTATTCTTATTCATTTTGTATTACATCATAAAACAGGATTTAGCAATGGCAATATTGAAATCTTAAACCAAATTCTTACGATTTGTGATCTGGAAGAACAGAACAGCACTAAACAGAAGTTTTGGAAGCAGTATAGATGGCCCATGACTGTATATAAAGTTTTTATCTGCTAGTTATAGCGTTAAGTTAGACAGACAGACAGACAAAACTCTTTATTCATAACCACAAACAATAATTAAACAAAATGTACACACTAAGGACTAAACATGAAGTTAGCTATTAGTTCTACAAAAGAGATTTAAAATATGAGAAAGTAACAATCAACCTGACGGGCTTCTGAAGGCAAGAGGTCACCGCTGCCTATGGACAAATACAAAACCAAAGGCGTTATCGTGCTGGGTACCTTGCTTAGGTACTTACCAGGGTGAAGATATCCTGTACATATTTTTCTCGAGGCGTCCCGAATTATCATTTTATAATTCTAGATTAATTAAAAAGACAACTGCACATCACAGGAAATAAACTCTGGTAGCCAATATTCTCGCTGTTAATAGTTCTATAAAATATATTTAAATGAGTCCCCTAATTGATGACATCATAATATAAAACTGGGCCTGTCAGTTATGATAATAACTTCGCTATTACGAGATCCGCATCAGATTACAGTGCGTTATGAAACCGCGGCCGGTGGCGTACGAATCTTTATGATTACTCGCTCCGGTGGGCTTCGTGTGAAAAACAAGCGTTTGTGCTCATGTGGATTGAATTTGATGCGATTTTACTTTAGTATTGTTTGGCGGAAGTTATGCGATGAGTGTGTACCCAAAAGTAGGAATTCGGTCCCATACTTAGGTAAATCACACGTGGTTGGTTAGGCAGGGAACAATGGCACAAGGGAAAGTGATGATGATAAAAAATAGACAAGCGTGGATGTAAAATCAAAATAGAAAAGCGTATCTATTTGAAAATGAAAGCTCATGCAATGAAGTTTTCTGGCTTAACAATATAACTTTAACTAATACACAACTATAATACGAGTAACTTTACAACTATAATTATAGGTTGAATCGTTATGTCAGCTGCGCTAGGGGAGGAGAGAATTTACGCAGTCGTCATGAAGTTTGATTCTGCCTATAATGAAGTCGTATATCCTGAAAACAGAATGTCGTCATCAGCCGCTGCCTTCTTTATCCACTTCTGAATTTGGGTCTCTACTCTCTATAATGTAGTGCTATCTGCCTTAGTCTTTGGCAATCGTGTCCAGGTGCGTCACAATATCTGTCGGTGCCGTGGAGGATGCAGAACAGTCCCAGTCTTCAAGTAAATTTTGAGTGGCCATATGTCAACCTCAAAAAAGACGTATTTTTAGTGAAAATGTATGGGAAAATTTGATAATTCAGTGTTATAAAAGAAAATTTACTGCTTTTACAAGGCAGCCGAGACCTACTTGCCTTTTTTTCGGGTTTTTAACGAGCCTGAAAGCCGTATAATACAACAAAAGCCATTTTAGGGACATCACTGTAGCGTGCCGGTAGCGCCGACACCTGACACACACCCAGCGCAGAAAGCCACGGCCACTGCAGGTCTGCACCCCTAGCATAACAAAGGCTCTTCGAGAGGATAAATTGGTAGACAGACAATAAGCCCAATTATGAAGGCGCCATCGTAAATTTAATAGCAACGTAAGAAGTTTTCTCTCTATCGAATGACTAAAATGAAAAAGAAAGAGAAATATTCTGATCAGCTATTATATTTACGATAAGTACTATAGGGGTGCAGGTTTATAGTGGGAATACCACCGAATAGGTTCAGCGGCGGGGACTCCCATATAGCCACCAGTCTCCGCAGGCCAGTATTATTCGTGGTAAAGGATTTTCCTGGGTCAAAAAAAGGTGTGTCACAATTAACCTTTTCAAAATATGAGGAGATGAAAACCGCCTCACATATGTCATACAATAAGAATTTTATCAACGAATATTTGGCGGCAATCAAAACAAAACATCGCGTGTTTTCCATTACCCAACCAAAATATTCAAGGCGCCTCAATGGCTCCACGTGGGAACATTCCATTGTATGCAGCTCCATTGTTCGGCTCCAAGGATGCTGAGAGGTGGAAGCGCTCAGATTGGGGACGCCACTTCCTAGGAACTTCGGTCTGCGGTAGATTACGTTAGTTCTGGCATCTATCCATCGATTGATCAGCCGTAGGACGTCCACTGCTGGACATAGACCCATGTATTTCATTTAAAGCCGGTTGAAAGTTACGTGCATCCACAATAAAGTGTTCCTACGATCTTTATCATATTATACATACCTATTCAATTTATTAATAATAATAGTTACAGGTCAAAATATGGAGTTCATACATTGTTACAATTTCCAATTAAACACATAAAAAAGAAGGTAGTATTGTACCTGTATTAATTATCGTAAAATTGATCCTTGTATAAAAATAACATTTCTGAGTATACATAGGTACCTACAGAACACTACCTACACTACGCTGCGCTTGTCGGTCCGTGGTCTCCATTTGCGAACTTTACGACCCCATCGGCCATCCGTTCTTCGAACTTCGGGCCTTACCCACTGCCACTTTAACTTACTAATCCGCTGGGCTGTGTCGGTAAATTTGGTTCGTTCGCGGTTTGTCCATGTCTGATTTGATCTCACAGAGTGACTCCGAGCATAGCCATCCCATCTCCATAGCATTGGGCTATCTTGAGCTAATTCATAGCTCTGCTAGTCCAGCATGCGACCACGAAAAGCCTCGAAAAGAACTCTTTTCGCCGTGTGAAAAAATGACAGATATATTACTTAGACATAACGCTGTCTCGTTCTGACACGTCAAAAGAAATATTACTTCGTGCGCATCCTAGCCCGGCTGGCATCGAGCGAAGGGTCTGTGCTCCGCAAGAATGTCAAAACTATGGCATCTTTAATCTTAGGTCTCTTCAAATCCTAAGTAAATACGAGTACGTATCTTCTAGGTGTTAGAGCTATTGTTTAGAAGAATCCTTACATCCTTATCCTTACATAGTATAAAATAAAGTCGCTATTTTCGTTTGTTTGTTTGTTTGTTTGTTTGTCTGTATGCTTAAATCTTTAAAACTACGCAACGGATTTTGATGCGGTTTTTTTTAATGGATAGAGTGATTCAAGAGGAAGGTTTATATGAATAAAAATTCTCGAAATTCCCACGGGAACGGGCACAACGCGGGTAAAACCGCGGGGCGCTGCTAGTTTCCTCACATAGTATAAAATAAAGTCGCTATTTTTGTCTGTTTGTTTGTCTGTATGCTTAAATCTTTAAAACTACGCAACGGATTTTGATGCGGTTTTTTTTAATGGATAGAGTGATTCAAGAGGAAGGTTTATATGTATAATACACCTGTGCGAAGCCGGGGCGGATCGTCTAGTCCTTACATAGTATAAAATAAAGTCGCTATTTTCGTTTGTTTGTCTGTATGCTTAAATCTTTAAAACTACGCAACGGATTTTGATGCGGTTTTTTTTAATGGATAGAGTGATTCAAGAGGAAGGTTTATATGTATAAAAATTCCCGAAATTCCCACGGGAACGGGCACAACGCGAGTAAAACCGCGGGGCGCTGCTAGTAGTTTATAAAATAAAGTCGCTGTTTTCGTTTGTTTGTTTGTCTGTATGCTTAAATCTTTAAAACTAGGCAACGAATTTTGATGTGGTTTTTTTTAATGGATAGAGTGATTCAAGAGGAAGGTTTATATGTATAATACACCTGTGCGAAGCCGGGGCGGGTCGCTAGTTGTTTATAAGAAGTTGTAGAATAAGTTGCGTTGCGAGCGGGGAGGCCGGGCATTCGCCCGCCACCGCTAGAATAAGACGGACGATTGTAAAGCTCTAGTACTTATCAAATAATAAATAGCAATTTCTAAGTACATATAGTTTGATTATTAGATTAATCTTCTTATATAGGTAAGCTTGCAATACCCTAGACCGCATATCTAATTAACATTAAGTCAAACGCTAACTTATGGTAAAAAAAGATTCTTTGTCATTTAGAGAAGATTGTGGGCCAAAGGTCATCTCTGCGTATGCTTGCGACTGCGAAGAAAAAATGGTTATGACATCTTTAGGTATCTGTTAGGTATGATCTAATCGCTACACAGCATTGCTCTAAATCCCCACTCAACTACTTCCGTAATATCCATTTCCACTTTTCCCTCTTAAATATAGATTACAAGTGGTTGACGTAATCACCATGAGCACAAAATATTGAGAGTACAGAAGTCGAGCAGCGCTTACTTATATTGCTGTCAGATTTGAATTCGCGACGTCTCTTTGCCAGTTATTTTTTCACCAAACAGTACTGTGCAAGTATTATTGTTTATCTAGAAGGGGAACAGATATATTATGAAGGGTAGGTATTGTTTGGACCTTATCAGGGCACCATAACAATTAAAATCTTATTGGTGCTGTGCCAGGCAGCCAGCACTGCGCTCGTCACTCGAGTTGCGCACTGCGCTGCGCACTGATATATTACAAATGGTTATAAAGAGTTATTTTTGTGATAATGTTATTTGTATACTTCGAAATTTTGGGTGGTACTTATCTGTCATGGGCATGTGACACGCTTAACATCAGGGAAATGTATATTTCGTGTCATCAGTCAATTGTATAAAAAATCTCTCACGTTTTAATGGTTCCACAGAGGGGTTCCACATAAATTGTATTCGTGAACGATATTATATGTCTTGCCCGAGCGCGTATTAATATTTTGGTACCTGATGATTTTAAAATATCCGATCTGGATGTGGGTGTTACTTGTTTTTTACGTGTGTTCCATGATATAAATATTATGTAAATTGGTTTTATGAATAAATTAGGTACCATGACTATCCCTGTAACAGGGAATCCTGCACCCCTATTATGTCAAATAGACTCGAAATCAAATCAAATAGAAATCAAAGTCAAAGTACACATTGGCAACTAAAATTAAAAGTGGATAAAATGTGTCATGCGGGATGCCTACGACTCCTACGAGTGTAGTGTTACGATTGTATAAAGTTTATCTTCTACGCTCTTCATGTTTTGTGCCAAAAGCCCAGAGTATGAAACTCGCCTCGGTTCGACGCGTTTGAAGAAAGCCTGCTTAATGGCAATTTCTCTGCGATTAACTTAATGAAGGGAAACCGACTATGAAATAGCTAATAAACTTACGAGGCTGTGACTTGAACTTAGAAATTATGAGTTTGTATTTAAACTTTGACTTTTAATGTAATAACGAGAAGAGTAAGTCACCGCTAAAACCAGCTACTCGCATCGTCATACGATTAAGTCAAAAGTTTTTATTGACATAAGGTACATGAAAAATGATGAAGCCTCTGATTCCCGAACTAGCCAGGGGCTGTACTACGGGACTGTACGGGAACCAGCGTCTTCACTATCACTACATAGTATAAAACAAAGTCGCTTCCCGATGTCTGTCCCCATGTATGCTTATATCTTTAAAACTACGCAACGGATTTTTTTTTCTAACTATAGTTTTATAGTTTTTAGGGTTCCGTACCCAAAGGGTAAAAACGGGACCCTATTACTAAGACTTCGATGTCCGTCTGTGCGTCTGTCTGTCTGTCTGTCACCGGGCTGTATCTCATGAACCATGATAGCTAGGCAGCTGAAATTTTCACAGATAATGTATTTCTGTTGCCGCTATAACAACAGAATAAAATAAATATTTGAGGGCTGCCAAACAACAAACGTGATTTTTAGGAGTTTTTTCGCCCGCTATTAATAACGCCAAGAGGAATGGGGCTCCCACACGGTACGGAACCCTTCGTGCGAGTCCGACTCGCACTTGGCTGATTTTATTTTTAGTAGATAGAGTGATTCAAGAGGAAGGTTTATATGTATAAAACACCTGTGCGAAGCCGGGGCGGGTCGCTAGTGTCCTATATTAACGACAAATTACTTATGGTTTCTAATATGTATTAAAATTTACTCGTATCTAAATACTTGCTACTATCTAGCTTGATACTATGATTGGCCTAATTTAAATTTGAGTTAGTATATTTACATATCTCTGATTATTTGACGTAAGGTGGGTTATTTGTATTTCTTAGTTTTATGTCCGCTAACTTAAAATCTATGGATACCTAAGCAAGGTAAACCAAATCCCCATATAAAAAAATACTTAATAAAGTTTTTTTATTTATACTGATGAAAAAGACATGTACTATGTAGTAAGTACAAAATGTCCAAACATTCCTCTTCTGCTTAATTCAATCATCCAACTTTTAACATAAAAACTGAGGCTAAAGTACTTTGACTCGATATTTACAAAAAGATACCTATTGGTTAGATACCTGCCTTTTTTGTGCGTTCGTGGTGTAACCATTGATTACTTACAGTGGCTTGATTACTAAACTTCGAAATCGGTATTCGATGCGTTCAATGAATATTTGTTTAACTTTGCGCAAACGTTTAAAAACCTGATTGATCGAGAAAATGAGAAACTTGGGTCATCTCACGCACTTTCTCTAATAATTTTTAATCGCGTGCTTTGAACAGTTTTGACAGCAAAACCAGTTGAAAATACAATATATTATGTTAGATAGAGTATGTTAGCGGCACCTCCATAAAGCATAATATAATTATATTATACTAGCGACCCGCCCCGGCTTCGCACAGGTTTATTATACATATAAACCATCTTCTTGAATCATTCTATCTATTGAAAAAAACGCATTAAAATACGTTGCGCATTTCAAAAATAAAAGCAAACATAGGGACACACGGTGCGGGAAGCGACTTTGTTTTATACCTACTATGTAGTGATAGTGATACCTACCAAACGTTAGGTATTGTACCTACCTTTCTCTCTTTTATGTCCATCAAGATTAGTTGTGGTTATCGATATTTCACTAGACCAATTTGTTTTAGGTACACTATAGCCATGTCGTACGTGTGTAAAGTTATCATTCTTTTTCACGTTTCAAGTTACTTACTCACTATATTCTTTTTTAGTTTTTAGGGTTCCGTACCCAAAGGGAAAAACGGGACCCTATTACTAAGACTTCGATGTCCGTCTGTCCGTCTGTCACCGGGCTGTATCTCATGAATCATGATAGCTAGGCAGCTGAAATTTTCACAGATGATGTATTTCTGTTGCCGCTATAACAACAAATAAGTACTAAAAAGAAAAGAAAATAAATATTTAAGGGGGGCTCCCATACAACAAACCTGATTTTTTAGACGTTTTTCGCTCTATATTAATAATGGTAACAGGTACATGCTTGAAATTTTCATAGAATATTTAGTTTTATATTAACTTCAATAATAAATAATAAAATTAAAATAAAATAAATATATAAGGGGTCTCCCATACAGTACGGAACCATCCGTGCGCGAGTCCGACTTGTACTTGGCCGATTATTTCTTATAGCATGGTTATCGCATTGACGCTCTTTTTGACTGTGTTGATAATCCTAAAAGTTAGGAACTCGACTAATTAAATTATTTCCCATCAAAAATGGCATAAGTAACCGACTTTAACCGTGTACAGAATTCGATTCGCACGAATCGATGTGTCATCCATGTAGTAGTAATAAACAAACTAGTAGTGCAGCTGTGGCCAAATCAAATGAAGTCGGCCACAGCTGCAATACTAGTATGTATCAGCTCCTGCACGTGCTGTCGCCAGTTGCAGTAACAAAAAATATAAAACCATAACAACACTTACTAAAAACAGAATTTCCGTTGTCCACAGCGCTATCAATGATAGCTGGAGTGGCGGTGTACCCAGCCGCGTGGAACGAGACCGCGGTACAGGAGACCTGCGGGCCCACGGCCGACCAGTACAACATAGGTACGTTGCTATACCTCACAAGAAGTAACTACGGAAGGCCCATTCCCTAAGAAATGTGAAGTTTACATAGGTACCTATGGAATCACTTCACTGGCCACACAAAAATGTAGGTAACATTATTATTATTGTATATAGGCAACAGGTTATAGGTAGGTAAGAAAATATTTTTTCGCCAAATATGGCACAACCGACTTCAAGCATAACAATCTATCTACAAAATTAAAATAATTCGCTCGAATCGATGTATGCCATTTATTTTGGTTACTTATCGTTGATTTTATTATAACACCTCAGCCGGTTTGATTTAAATAGGACTTCGTACTATCTACAAAAAAAAAAAAAACATCAAAATCGGTTCATAATTAAATTTGCGGAGTGATTGCGTATCTAACATAATACAAAAAAAAAAACATTAAAAGACTGGTACGGTACTGCCTTCATAAGAAAGACTGCGGTAATATACCTACTGCAGATTAATGTTAGTTTAACAAAATCATTGCATTTAAAATGCAGAGAACACTGTAGTAACTTTTTCAAACCAATTGTCTAAAATTACTACATTCTTCATAAGGAGTAGAATTTAGAGCTAGTTTCGAAGGGAGACCACATAAATACCTATCTGGCGAGCGGGAGTCAATGTCAACAGCAGACTATTATAGTTCGGCCGTTCAGAGAATGCGTTCCTGACACGTCATCTTGAAAAAATGTTTTTGGCCGATATCTCGGAAACTAATGTTTAAATTTTAATGTTTTAAGGTCCATTTAATGAAATTTCATTAAATGGGCCATAAATCGTAAACGGTAAGTTATACAAAAAAGTTTACTGGAAACAAAAGATGCCAAATTTTATTTTCTACAATAATGATCTTAATGTTTTTTGCCCTTAAGTACATAGTTTCCGAGATATCGGTCAAAAACATTTTTTCAAGATGACGTGTCAGGAACGCATTCTCTGAACGGCCGAACTATAAAGGCTGGATACACCACGGCACGGACAATAATCCTATCATTTATGTTTCCAGGTCGTTGCCACATCCGCTGGGCGTACCTGCTAGCAGTGATCGGCTGCCTGGACGGGGTGGTGCTGTCAGCACTCGCCTTCATCCTCGCCACCAGACACGTGAGGCTGCAGCCCGACACCGGCTACCCTCCTCCGAGCCTTTACAAAGGTAATAGTTATCATCCTTATGTAGCTGAATACTAACCATTCTGGCTGTGACGCTCCTGTGATACCCTCCTCTGAGCTTTTACAAAGGTAGTCGTTAACATCTTTAAGCTTGGTATACTATCCTCATCTAACAATCTGCCTTGCTACCAGACACGTGAGGCTGCAGCCCGACACCGGCTACCCTCCTCCGAGCCTTTACAAAGGTAATAGTTATCATCCTTATCTAGCTGAATACTAACCAGTCTGGCTGTGACGCTCCTGTGATATCCTCCTGTGAGCTTTTACAAAGGTAGTCGTTAACATCTTTGAGCTTGGTATACTATCCTCATCTAACAATCTGCCTTGCTACCAGACACGTGAGGAAGCAGCCCGACACCGGCTACCCTCCTCCGAGCCTTTACAAAGGTAATTGAAAATACTTGTCTAAAATGTTTTGATAGTCTATTCGACGGACTAATTATATTTTTTTAGTCGTCATGCCTATTCTTGACTCTTTATTACTATTTTATTTTCTTACGAAAACGTTCACACGCTACGACCCAGTGGGTCGTAGGGCGCCGCTCATGCATCTCGCTTGTAAACAATACCGCTGATAAAGAACTCTTTCATACTTACACGATCCTACAAAACCAATAAGTTATTAGTTAGTAAGTAAGATCTTTAGGGTAGGCCTATGTCCACCAGTGGACTTCCTATGGCTGAAAGGATTAGTAAGTACTAGTAAGGATTTTTATAACATATTTGCTCGTAAAGTGGCTGTAATTACACCAATTTCAATTTCGTAATGTATTTCATTACGCACTTGTGCTTTATTGTAATGTAAAACGCACGCCGCCACCGACTGCAGAACTCTGTGGTCTCGTTTCTCCTACTTTCACTCAAGAGAGTGAGAGACATTACGGCACTTGTGCGGTAATGTAATGTAAAACGCACGATGCTTCGACTGACGCACGACTTTCATTTAAAGTCAGAGTTTTATTAATTTCCTCGCAAATCCTTACATAGTATGAAATAAAGTCGCTATTTTTGTCTGTTTGTTTGTCTGTATGCTTAAATCTTTAAAACTACGCAACGGATTTTGATGCGGTTTTTTTTAATGGATAGAGTGATTCAAGAGGAAGGTTTATATGTATAATACACCTGTGCAAAGCCAGGGCGGGTCGTCTAGTATGTTATAAAACGGCGTATGACATACGTGCGCCTCTGCTTCCTTACAGCCCTCGCCTACGGCTCTGGCTTGCAATATCGCCTCGGCTGTAATTTTTAACTTTCCGCACTTATATCATAATGTACTATAATAATACAGAAAAGTATTATGTAATCTCATCCTGAATCATTCGTCATTAAAATAGAATGGGAAAACTTAGAACCCCTAGCTTACATATACCTACCTACTAACGATTAGGCTAGGAAGGTCGTCTTTATAAATTTCCACGGACATAAAACGCATCGCGTTTTTGAGTAGAGGATATGGTCTGGTTAGCACATAGGCCCACCGGAGTTAGCAGACTGTGTAAAATGGTCACTAACGTCGAAAGTGAACTATGTAGTGTGACATAACATGTTAGTGATGACGATTATATCAAGACTGAGGCCTGACGTCACTCCGCTCTGCTCAGGCATCGAGCTATATTACTACGTACAGAGAGGACGACGCACATCCCTACCATGTTCCGCCCAAATGCAGCCATATGGCTGCACATCAATTAGTTGCTTGCTAGCTCTTGAGTACATCAGTCTAGTTTGTTTTAAAGCGAAAAAAGTTCAAAATTATTGAATATGGTCTCGTGTGTGTTAAGATATTGCACGAATAATACGAAGAATACGGCGAAGTGCAAAGGAATAACTTTCCATCGGTGAGTAATTAGATAATCATTTTACAATTAAATGCAAACAAAATATTATCCGATGGCGCGTGGACGCCATGTTGCGATACTTTTCATAGACTAAAAATGAAGATGTGACATTGTGTGTGTAACAAGTGTAGGTAAAATTAGGGTTTGTTCCCAGTGTTACTACCATTCTTACTACCAGAAGTAAGAACGGGAAACGAATTACTCTTCTTACTACTACGGTTGAAAGTTGTTAGAACAGTAAAAAAAAATTACTCCTGTTACTACCGTAAAATCATAATAACAAAAACAAACAAAACATGACAGATTTGTATTTAAACCGAATTTAAGTTGGTAGGTATTATAATTATCCCTTTACAACCGGCTCAAAATAGGCATGAAATCATCAAAAAAAAATTGACGGGAAAACCATGGTGATTTTGTGAACGCAACCGGTTTCATACGATCGTGCGGTTATCTGCTCATCCCGCACGAACGTATGAGACCGGTTGTGTTTACAAAATCAATATGGTTTTTGCGCCAATTTTTTTATCGATCCTCACGATTGTATTGAGCCGGTTGTAAAGGGTTATAAAAAAAAAAAACAAGAACTGTTACCAAAAACTAAACAGAAAAATTGCTGTAGTACCTAATCAAAACAAATTATAAGTATTATGTTCACAGATAGGAACTCTGTGATTATGTTTGAAAAATTTGCATAACATTAATAAACATGGAAAATCAACGAATTTCTTTGTATTCGTCGGTCCAGTTTTGTTGTGTTGCATATTTTATAATGAAATGAAAAAGGTTTGATGTACAGGGTTATTTCTAATCAATTAGCACCCTTTCAGGGGCTTAGGTATTATAAACATCAAAATTAACAACTTTTGTTCTGCGACTTTTGTCAAAACTAAAAAAAATTAGCTTACGTGGAAAGGTTATTACTAGTATTGGGCTAGTATAAGCTACCCCATACTAAACTTTCATAGAAATTTGTTTAGCCGTTACCGAGTTGCCTGGGTACAAACACACTTACACATAAACTTTCGCAATTATAATATTAGTGTGATTAGGCAAACAGTGGTATATTATATAAAATACTTAAACGAATGAATTAGTTTAACTTAAATATTTATATTATGATATAATATTACGTTCGTCGTGGAAATCTTTGAGGGAGGCCTATATCAAGCAGTGGACTTCTACGGGCTGATGATGATGATGATGAATATAATATTTTCTACTGATCAATAATTCAACTAATATTATATTATGAAGAAGAAAAAACAAAGTACGAATTCAATTGAAGCGTGTGTAGGTAATATAAACTTTGTCACTTCTGTAGTCAGTCAGCATCTTAGTCTATAGAAACGACAAGTTAGTGCAGAACGTTGAACGAAACGCGTAAGCGCTTCGAAGAATCGCGGCGCTTTCGACCTTTTTGCCACGAGAAAACTATACCTTAAAGTGTTCTAGCGCTGCGTGTTTGTACTGGCTGATTAGACGGCTAATTATTGTTACAGTGCTGAAGCGCACTTTAGTTATATTCTTAACAAAATTGAGCATGATATTTGGTCAGGGTAGCTCCTCTATACGTAGTAATATTTCCTCAAAGTGCTCAGGACTGTTTTGTTTCTCGCTTCGTAAATATGGCATTACTAGCTGCGCCCCGCGATGTTACCCGCGTTAGCCTGAGATAAAAAGTAGCCTACGTGTTAATCCAAGGTTACATCCATACCAAATTTCATCTAAATCGGTTCAGCCGTTTGTTCGTGAAAGAGTAACAAACATCCATACGTACTCACAAACTTTCTCCTCGAGCAGCTGTTAAGTGAACTTCAATCAGGATTGGGCTGTACGCAGCTTGTAGCCGCCAAGTAGAATAAAAATCAGCTCTTCCATAAATTTTGACGAAGGCCATCTAACATTAAGCTGAGTTTTTTGGAATATCCATATTTTTGGGTTGGTTCCATAGTAATAGTTGTTCTCTACATATATTTTCAGTCTTTATAGGTTACAAGAAATTAATGCCGTCGCAGATGCCATATATGCAAAATAATAAGAAGATTGTATGATATGAGAGAGTTTCAAGATGCACATTAAAAGTGGTAGTCTATCTTCCATATTAATAATGTAAAATTGCTCGTTCATCTCGTCCCGAGTGAGATAGAATTTAGATTACAAATACTAAATACAAATAAAAAAATCGTTTATTGCACAATTGATTTGGTTCCCTGGCCCTTATGCTAGGTAAATAACCTGTATTATAAGAGCCTACCTTCCTACTTACAATGACAGCTGAAAAAATAAGAATAATTTTAGTTACAGCTATAAAAAAGAAATGTTCACTTATATCTAAAGTTATTAGGTTTATAGTATTACTGTATTATTATAGATTCAGATAAACTTTATTGTTAACTGAGTTACATAGAAGATGATTAAGAATCAATCGAGCTTACCTGTTAAGTGAAGGTTGATGATAATTATCCGAAATCACCTCTAAAGAGACTGCATAGCTCCTTTATTTAATTCACTCAGTTGCAGAGCGTGCTCTGGCGCGGATTTTTTCTCACTCAGTTGCAGAGCGTGCTCTGGCGCGTATTTTTTCAAAAATACGCGCCAGAGCACGCTCTGCAACTGAGTGAATTAAATAAAGGAGCTATGCAGTCTCTTTAGAGGTGATTGAAGGATAATAAGCCCGATTACAGAGGCGCCATCGTAATTATATTAGCTAAATAGCATAGTTCTGTTTCTTTTTCACTTTAGGCATTCGATAGAGATAACGTTTTTTACGTTACTATTAAATTCACGCTGGCGCCTCTGTAATCGGGCTTAATAAGAATATAAAAACATCTCAACAGCTTTTGGCGTACCTATAGAAACTCCTCGCGTAGGTACCTACCATAGTTTAAGTTTAAGCCGCCAATGTAGAACTGAAAAACTGAGTCAGAAAATGTCATCTAAGTAGGTCCGAGCATTTTGACTCACGTGTAAATACCTGAGTCCCATCGAGCAAATATCTATAGAGTCACAATCGTGCAAAAAAAGTGTCCGAGCCAAAACCCTGCCCAAGCTACGTAGTGAGCAGGCTTTTTAGTTAGTCGTTAGGCGATTGCAAGCCGACTACAACGCTGGGCGATGCCAAAGTGCTCGGTTACAAGCACTAATTAGGTGACATAAAGTCGAGTTTGAGAATCATAGAACGATACATTTTGAATGATTTAATGTATTTATCTAAGTCGGTGTGTGTGACGGCGCTCAGACTTTTTTTTACTACTTTCGCTTAGGGACTGTGGCTCTGTAGGTATTTGCTTGATCTCATGAATATGCTAACGGCGTCGCGACACAGTTACCGCGTCGGTGGGCGGCGGCCTTACGCGGAATTCGGTATCTCAGTAAGGTCGTGGATTCAAATCCCGGTCTCGTGCCAGTGAACTCTTTATTTATATCGCATTTTTACACCGCTGGTTTTTCGGAGAAGGAAATCTTATCATGACATATTGGCTATAGACTTAGTTTTAGACTTTCGTCGGTCTAGGAATTGTACCGCTTTACCACAAAAGATTTAAACACGCTTTTAACACTGTTTAACCGTGCAATTTGTACTGTTAAACTTTGTCTAAAGCGCGCGTATAACTTTTGTAGTAAGACGGGTAGAGTTTGGGAAAATATTATAGGTTTAAACAGGGTTTGACAATGTACCTCTGCATGTAATAAACAATTGTAAATAATTACATATTTCTATTAATATACAGGATTATTTCTAATCAATTAGCATCCTATATCTTGTATATCAAAACTAACAACTTTTGTTTTAAGACTTTTGTTCAAACTAAAAAAAAAAAACAGCTGTTCCATACATTTTGTCGAGGGTGAACGATTTTTTTTTAAGGAACAACAACTTTTTTTTGAGAATTAATAAAAGTCGTAGAACAAAAGTTGACAGTTTTGGTGTACAGAATAAGCCCCTAAAGGATGCTAATTGATTAGAAATAACCCTGTATATTTTTTAATAAGGAACCTAAAAACATGGTTTATTCCTTTCTTACTTACCTACTTAGTTGATTTAAAAAATTGACCGAATTTGAAATCTTTAAATAACAATTCCATACATTTTAACAAAGATTGATGAACGTTTTGTACAATGAACTGATTTGTTTTGGGCTCCCAGCTTTGCATCCTAACTTTCCTAGTTTAAATTTATAATGCATGATATTAATCTAGGTTTAATCTTTGAAAACGTGAGTAGCAAGAACATCTAATTTCGTCACAATATGTCGTCTCGTCACAATTTAAACACGATTCCGTCAAAAGTAGGTAATCCAGTCCATTAGTCGTGATGTGTTTAATATTATAGAATCTAGGTATTTGATTAGGTGGTATTAAAAATATGGCGTCTGCGTCGGCAATTTTTTTTGCTATACTTGCTGTTAGGTAGGTACACGTGTTTATTATTAATGTTATTGATATCAAAGTATGTGTTAACGAAAGTAGGTAGGTATTTATTTAATTAAATATTAGTTAAAATTAAAGGCATAATTCTATAGCCGATTGTATAATACATAATTTAATAGTAGCTAACTTTAATATTATTTATCACGTTATGTCTTTGACAAAAACCTGTACACAGTCTGCCGCGTGCAAGTCTGCCACAGAATTGTGCCTTTAAGCGGCACAAATTTCATTTTCAAATTTTGCCTTTTTATCATTCTAAATTATTAATAAAAATTATTTTTCTATTTGTTTTATTTCTTTTCTTTTTTCTGTGTGAGCCCTTCTTAGACAACCAGTACAATACAGAGGACCGCTCGCCCGCTGTACCGCTCCTACCGCCTCTGTTTGCGGACCGCTTTATTTGATAAAGTACTTACAATAGTACACAAATTCGTAGTTATGTACAAGTAGCGGCACTAATTCGTGTCGTAGAGCATTCGGATGTTCGGAAATCCGGATAATCGAATGAATGAAAAAAAGCGGTTTTTATTATTCGCGTAGCTAACTTACAACTAGGAAAACTGCCTTTTAAGTATTGTAATGAATCAATAATATTTATTTTATCTTAAAGCAATGAGACCACTCGCTTGCGTTTCGAAATTTTTAAGTTCAGATATCGCGCTGCGGCATATCGGAGTAAATTTAGAAGCAAAAACAATAACAATTCGTTAAGAGCAGAGAAAGCCGGGTTATGAAACTTAATTAATATTTAAAAAAATTACTTTTTTAAGATACAAGTTTTTGAGATCCTGAATATCATGTAGCCGCAGAGTGATAGCCAAGACAAGTAAAACGAGCCCAAACACGACGGGTCTAACTTGTTTAGTACAGGAGTTCCTATGGCCACCATCCGAGTCCATCATCAGATCAGTTCCATGGTACCATATTATTGCATTGTCACGCGATTTACATATGGGTGCAAAATTTCAGCTCAATCGGAAACCGGGATATTGGTCAAATTTAACTTGCAAGATTCCACCTGAACTTACATACATACATTGCTTGCAAGTTAATTAAAAGCTTGTAAAAATAAGTTTTGTTGACCGCGGGTAGTAGGTAGTCCGGATAATAGTGAATCCGTATAACTAAGGGCCGGATAACAGATGTTTCACTTTATGAGTATAACAATCAATTAGGTACCTACACAGATAGCTGTGTGTTATTTTCTTCGTACATAGAAGAGTTTACAAACTAAGCTGTGGATCTCTACTGTATCTATAAAACACTATCTATTTTAGTAGTTTAGATGCAGAAGCCGGCGGCCTACTAAAACTAGTTCTAAACTAGTTAGCGTCAAACTAGGTTTGTCTCCTCGCCAGCCCCAGATTCCACCAAAGCGGAGACAGTATTGTATGCGGAACTGAGTAAAGCTTTTTTACTATGGAAATTTACGTGGTTTTCACACATTTTAAACGATATAAAACGGGACTCACTCACGTGTTCGTATAGTCATAACACGACTGCATTGCGAGACGGCTCCGCGTGCTAGCACTCGCCAACTTGAGAAAGGTCGCCGAACGCGACCGAAACTATAGTCGTGTTATGACTATACGAACACGTGAGTGAGTCCCGTTTTATTTCGTTTAAAATGTGTAAAGCTTTGTTGCCCGAAGCCCACTGCAAAAGTCCCACATTTGCTGAGCGAAGAACAATAAATATTTTTTGTCAAAAATGTATAAAATGTTGATTGAAACGAAAAGCTACTGTACTGTACTGGACTGTTTCATCCTTTTTAATAGTCCAACTTCAATCGTGTACAGAAATCGAATAGTTCACACGAATTAATATGTAGGTTTCATCGATGTAGTATTTTTACATTATTGTCGAGTTTCAAAAATAACCCAGTCGAAAAAATTCAAATGGGACTTTCTTTGAAGTTCGATCTACTAAACAAAAATAATAATTAAAATCAATCCCTAATTCTACACCTACAAAATACACATACCTACAAAATAACATATGGTCGAATTGAAAACCTCTTTTTCTTTTTGGAAGTCTGTTAAAAATACGGCTGTATTTGAGTTGTCTTTTTAAAGGATAGCGTCATAGCTTAGTTTGACTAGGTGTTCGTTAGCGATCATCGAAGTTAAGCAAAGTTCAGCACGGTCAGTCTTCGGATGGGTGAACCCGGCATTTACAACTGAGCGCTACCGCGGCTCGGAGGACACGTTAAATTGTAGGCCCCGGTTGGTTTAACCGTTTATCTATGTCAGAGGCCTTCAGGGACCAATTTTATAAAGCTACAAGTTACAATTCTACAAGCAAATTGACATAAATGACGCAGTCTCGACCAATCACGAATGCGGATTCCGTCAATGTTGCCAGTAATTTACCTGTAGCCTGTAACTTGTAGTTTTATAAAATAGGGCCCAGGTGGTTTAAAAACTCTGACACCAGGGCTAGCTCTTTCCTGAGGGGTTAGTCCAGGTTTACACGTAAACTGAAACTACAGGTTGTTTCCGTATGGCTATATACATTTTTGTACAGCGACCCTGGTGGAAACGAGGAAGAACTAACCAAAATATATGGAGCCACACGCTATATCGAAAGTTTAAGGGGCGGTCGTGTATAAAACGTCTAACCAGAATCAAGATTTCAGTACCAAAAACAATGGTTTTTCAAAAGAAAAAAAATATGCTATTTTCGAGCAAATCTTCTGTTGGCAAACCATATCTGAAACATACAAGGAATAACTTCGCTCGATCGAAAAAATCCAAAGTCACCTCTGTTTTGAACGAAGATCTTGTTTCTTGACGAGTTTTTAAAAGTATTTTTTTTAAATATATTTAATGCATTAAGTAGTAGCTAAAGTCACAACCCGGACACTCCGCGATTTTTCATACAAAATCTACTGTCTAACGCACACTAACACAGTACTTACTCACAGACAACACACATACACACGGTCGCTACACGTGCATTTGTGTGCGGAACGTCTATGGCTGTCAGCGATCACCACAACGTGACGTCATGCCGCGTGAGTGAGACAGTTGCGTACCCAATTTGCAAAAATGAATATAAATCTAGTGCTTTAAAAAAGTATGTAAATTACTTAATTTGGAAGTATTTTAGCAAAAATTAACCGATGTAATTCATTTGAAAGAAAATATCAAGAGGAAGTTACCGAATAATGTAAAATAAGTTTCTTTTAGTTGTCCTTAGGGAAACATTAAAATTTCTTGTTATGTTACGTATCATTGATATTCAACCATACACAGTATAAATCTTCCCTATTGTCACAGTCTAGGTAGTTTTTATTAGAAAATCCACCGGCCAGTGCAGCCCACACGCGGTATACAAGCCTCGTCCGTGGACGCGGGGTGGAAGTGAGGAAGACTCAAACGGGTGGGGGGTAACGAGTGGCCGTTCTATACGTAGTATTATTATATATTCTTTGCTAAAGTATTGGCAAATCATATAAAACAGTTCAAAAATTGACTTGATAATTTTATATGAATTTTTGTTGTTAATTTCACCATACGAAGACACCTCCCCTCGTCCCCTCGCAGTCTCATTTTGTTCGCGGAGCGCGTCTACAAACGATACGCTCCTAAGTAAACTACGCAAATCCTGCACTAAGGGCTCAGCTCACGATTGTTTTGTTTCTCACTATAGTAGGTACCTACTCATTAGGTAAATATACCATACAGATGACATTTATGCAGTAACGTCACAGCCCGGACACTCCGCGATTTTTCATACAAACTCTGCTGTCTTACGCACACTACACAGTACTTACACCTATAACACAGACAACACACATACTCACGTGTAGCGACCGTGCGGAACGTCGGTCTATGGCTGTCAGCGATCACCACGACGTGACGACATGCTGAGTGAGTGAGACGTATTCAATTCGCAAAATGAATATAAATCTAATGCTTAAAAAAGTATAACAATTACTTAATTTGGAAGCATTTTAACAAAAAGTAACCGATCTACTTCATTTGAAAGAAAATATCATCAAAAAAGAGGAAGTAACCAAATAATGTAAAATAAGTTCCTATTACTTATCCTTAGGGAAACATTAAAATTTCTTGTTTTGTTACGTATCATTCATATTCAATCATACACAGTACAAGTCTTCCCTATTGTCACAGTCTAGGTACTTTTTACTAGAAAATCCACCGGCCTGTGCAGCCCGCGCGCAGCGTACACGGCTCGGTACGTGAAACGCGGGGTGGAAGTGAGGAAGACTCAAACGGGTGGGGGGTAATGAGTGACCGTTCTATACGTAGTATTATTTTATATTCTTTGGTAACGTGGATGGAGGAACTACAAAATATTCCTACTTATCTCCGCTACCATCCGCTTTGGTGGGCTTCAGAACTAGGTTTTTCTCTTCAAGAATCCAAATAAATCTCGATTTGACAACTATATTTGGATTTTAAGGTCAGGAAGTTAATTAATTTGCGAAGTTGCATTAAATTATGCTGCATGGTGAAGATGCGTAACTTTGCCGATATTTTAGCGAATGCCGAAGTCTTGCTCAATAACTAAAGTCCTAGTTAGATGTTAAAGATTAAGATTACGTGTCTGTTTTAATTAGAATACAGGGTTATCTGATTACTCTGCACTAAGCCAAAGGAGAGCCATTGTTATGAACAACGTTTACTATGGGGTCAACTCAAAATTCGAGGAAAAAAATCAGCTTTTCTACACAAAATTGCACTCGGAATCGACAAAATGTATGAAACAGCCTTCGAGCAAATATTTACAGAGCCACAGTCCCTAAGTGAAAGTAGTAAAAAAATGTCCGAGCGCCGTCATACATACCGACTTAGATATTTACATTAAATAATTCACAATGACCGAATCTCGAATCTTCTCGAATCTCGACGCTATGTCACATGTAATTAGTGCTTGATACCGAGCGCTTTGGCATCACGCGGCGTTGTAGTCGGCTTGCAATCGCCTTGCGACTAACTAAAAAGACTGCCCACTACATACCTTGGGCAGAGTTTTGCCTCTGACACTTTTTTTTTGCTCGAAGGAAACAGCAGATTTATTTACTCGAATTTCGTTTACTCGAATTTCGGGCTGGTCCCATAGTAAAAGTTGTGCATAATGATGGTCTGATTCACCTCCTTTCGGCTTAGTTCACCATTTCTGGATAACCCTGCATAATACAAGTGTTACTCACAGGCGGTTTCTCTTTGGGCGGTTTTTGAAGCAATTGTATTTGATGATCTTTTTCAAGGCGGAGTACACACGTTTCAAAGAACTCATTAGTGCGGACCCACGACTTCACGAATGATAGGCGAGTACTACCACCTCTCTAGGCAACAACCAATGATGTTTTATTCTAGTTCAATGGCAACAACGATTTCGACCGAATCGCACCTTTATTGCGTTGGACAAGGATCGCTATTTGTATAATTCTCGTCTTGGTGTCCTTTTGTACAAGTAGACTAACCCATTATTTATTATTACTTTATTTGTAATATAATGCTGAATATATTTTTTCTTTTCCAGGTGAAGTGAACAACGGCTACGTGACCGACGGCACATCAGTTTCTGGATCCCGAAAATCGCTCGCCCTACAACCTGTGCTCATAATGCATCCTCACGCTCCAATGGACATGGATACTTATTCGCATTACTCAGGCCGGACAGCTAGGTCTAAACACGGAATGTACGCGAATACTATGCATAACTATCAGATGTAATGAGAAAATCCTCAAAATCCAAATTTTAATATTATTTCTGTGAGTACAAGTAGCGACATCTAGTGTTGAGAAGCGGGACTAATTGTTTTGCAGTCGCTCTTGCCACAACTAGGTTCTTATTTATAATGCATTTTCATGCTCCAATGAACATGGACACTTATTCCCATTACTCAGTCCGGACTCAACTAGGTCTAAACACGGCATGTACGCGAATACAATGCATAACTAACAGATGTAATGAGAAAATCCTAAGAATCCAAAATTTTACATAATTTTATTTTCTTTGAATAGATAGCGTCATCTAGTGTCGAGTAGTGGAACTGTTGTAACTGTTGTAATTATTTCGTCGCAAGTCCATATTACTTCTTCTTAAATTCTATTCATAATTATCCATCTTCGAGCAAATATCTAGATATTTGCTCGCAGTTCACTATACATACTTTATTATTAGGTACTCATTACACAGGCAGAAGATATAGCTCTATAGTTCCATACCTACAATAAGAAAAATCTCAAATTTTAATCATGTATTTTGTATTTTTTTTTTGCTTTATTTGTAGGTGACGTCATTTAGAGTCAATTAGCGGAACTAGCATTGTTGTCCTCATTTTCATTTTAGCGCCATGTGCTTAGTAGCTCAATTATTAAGATAGCTTAAAATTATTTTGTGACATCTTGCGGTGCGTAGTGATACTATTTCAACGTTTTATTTTCTGCCATCTTAGCTTCCCGTACAGAAACTTTTGTGGGAAAACTATAATATTCTACAAAGATGGCGCTTATTTAAATTTATTCTAAGATCAGTTTTTACGGTAAAAAAAAAACAAAGAATTGTATTTTAGTACTTAATTTTCGTAAATTACATGTAAATACTCGCCTGACTGTATTTGCTATATTTTATTGTAATATGTATTAAGTACCTTAAGTTAATAAATTAAGTAACAACGAAAAACAACGATTTTATTAGATAGCGCCTTGTAGAATGCCGTATCTTTGTATTTTAAAATGTAAGTACATACCTAACATTAGTACTTAAGTGAAAATATCTGATTAATTGTTAATTTTGATACGATATGAAATAAATATTTTTAATACTATTTATTTCTTTTTTTTTCATAACCTTCTCTACATAGGTATTGTACTAGTAGCGCCACTGGTGACGTTTGGTGTTACGAGTTGATGTGAATAGACAAAGTTTTGGGCTCCCTGCTTTTTAACCGACTTCCAAAAAGGAGGAGGTTCTATGTTCGTATGTATGTATTTTTTTTGTGTATGTTCATCGATAATTTCGCCAATTGTAAACCGAATCGAAAAATTCTTCTTTAGTTTGAAAGGGTATATATACCTCGGGAGTATCGAGGTGGTAAATTTTACAGAAATCGGCTGAGCCGTTTTTGAAAAATCAACAATAATGTAAAGGATTCGAGCGAAATATTTATTTCATTATTAATTATTTTTTCGCAATTTTAGGGTTGATCCCATAATAAAATCTGTACCTAGGTAGGATAGGATTCTACACAACTACTGTTGTTGGTCTGAAGTTGGTCCCACGGACTTACCGATATGATATATTAATAAAGTCTTACGAGAACAAAACCTGTGTAAATTATACCTATACTATACCTACATAACAAATTGACCGAAGCGAAGCGAAGGTATTTGCTTCAAGTTGACGATTTTTCTTTCGTCTACAAATCGCATTTGCCAACGAATCTCGTCGAACTCTCTCTCTCTCTCGAAAACTTGGTAGATATTTCCTGTCGCGCTATTTATCAGTCGATTATATTACGTGTAGGTATTTCTAGTACCACGATAAAAAAACCTTTTTTTAGGGTTCCGTACTTAACCAAAAGGGTAAAAACGGGACCCCATTACTAAGATAAGACTCCGCTGTCGTCCGTCTGTCTGTCTGTCACCAGGCTGTATCTCATGATCCGTGATAGCTAGAACGATGAAATTTTCAAAGATGTATTCCTGTTGCCGATACAACAAATACTAAAAAAAAAAAAATAGTAAAACCTGAATCCTAGCAACAAACCTGAATTTTAAGACGATTTTCGCTTGATACTAATAGCGGTAACAGGTAGATGGTTGAAATATTCACAGAATAGTATTTAGTTAAATATTAACTTCAAAACCAAATAATTAAAAAGTAAAATAAATATTGAAGGGAAAAATCACGTTTGGGAGCCCCCATATATAATAAACGTGATTTTTTTGCTCGATATTAATATAATGGCGACAGGAAGATGCATGAAAGATTCACGGAATATTAAGTTGCACCGGTATATATTCCCTTCAAAAATAAATAATTAAAATAAAAATATATCAAGGGGGGCTTCCATACGGTACGGAACCCTTAGTGCGCGAGTCCGACTCGCACTTTGCCGATTATTCAAATATTTATTTATATTTTATTGTGTTGTATTATCCAGATCTTAGTTTCAGTGAAGCCGTGGTTCTCGACGCAGCTCTCCTCAGATAGGACGTATTTCGCCAACATTTTTATGTATTTCTTCCTTTTTTCCGTTAAACCGTGCCTTCCCGGGTCTCCTATTAGCACCTGGAATATAATTGGCGTAAAAATTGGTTGATGCGTACCTACTGATGAGACACAAACTAGGATATGAAATTAGGTTTGAAGAAGCAGAAGCACAACGTAGGTATGGCTCTAATGAGCCATATGAGCAACTGTCGGATACACTCCAACCATTCCTCTAAGGTATTTTGATGTTTGTCGGTTAGGTTAGGTTTCGCAGCCGACATAAACATAAGCCAAAATCAAAATATAACGCGGGCGAAGCCGCGGGTAAAAGCTAGTGTACATATATTATATTATAGAAAAAATATTTAAGATATTGTTTTTAAAATGTTTGTAGTTTCGAAAGTCTTTTTTGAAATTTTTGAAATATAAGTAGGTATGTTGTTTGGATAGTACTTTGGAAACATGTGTCAAAATTGTAACGAAATTAATAGGTAGGTATACTTTATATCACAAATAGGTTAAATTGTATATTAGTTAAAAAAAATAACTTTTAAAATTAACAAAACTTCAGATTAAGTCCGAGGAAACTAAGACATACAAAATAAAATAATAACACAAACTAGGAACTTTTAAAATGTACCGTCCAATGCAGCCGCAATGTTCTCATATGGAGAACACGTATCTGCAAGCGCAGCGTAGGACATCCACCGACAAGGCGGACAATGAAAGGACAAACGATAAGGAAAATGCTGGCGAAAGTCACTACCAACTGGTCTTTTTGGAGTTAGGGAAGGCCTATGTTTCGCAGTCAGCAGACTTGCAAAAAGATGTTTGAGTAGATACTGTTGTGTTTAATTTATGTACATTGTATAATTTATGTTCCAATAAATTAATGAAAATATGCTGACCAAAATGCTGGCCTCTATTTTGCCCAAAGGATCAGTATTGCCATCCAACGTGGTAATGGGGCCAGCATTTTGGGAACTGTGGCCGCTGGTAGTGGGATTTTAGATTAGGGCTTGCATCGTCGTCTGTAGGTACGAGTACATTTCAATTTTTTTTAGTTCAAGTGGTTTTTTTTTTATTAATTTGTTTAGGTTTGTACATATAGCATAGTATAGTTGTAATATTTAGTTAAGTTTATAAAATGTTATATAAGTTTTGCAAATAAATGAAAATATTAATGGTGACTATCGTAGACAAAAGATTTTTTGAAATTAATTCAAGGTGTATTTTCCAAGGCATTATAGCAAAATGTTCCATTTAGTTTTACTCCAATAGTAATAGTTCTTACCGTTTTACCGCTTTCACTCAACTTCAGCAGCCATTCAAACAGTAAGTTGGCGAATTCTTCATCATAAAACATGTCTCCAATCAATATTGTATCGAAATCGTCACATCTCTTCCCTATAAAGTTTTCTGTACTAGTTTCAACTGTGACGTCATTCATTTCTGCATTAATTCTTGTAGCTGTAGTAGCACCTTGAAAAATAGAATTTGTTATTTGGGCTACAATTACAAGCGGGGATGTAGCTCAGTGGTAGAGCGTTCGCTTTGCATGTGAAAGGCCCCGGGTTCGATCCCCGGCATCTCCAAGCTTTTTTGCCTCCATTAGCAATTTTTACTACCACACAAAATGTTACTTATTTCAAAAACTTTCGAGTAGCACAATTAGAATATGTATTTATGGGACTTACCACAACTTAGCATGAGATACGTAAATACATTGATAAATTGTCCCTTATTGTCATGGGACTAAAAATATATTGTTTGTGTACCTAATACTTGATCTTGTAAAATCTAAAGGGTGTGCTTACTTAGTTGTATTAAAAATGTAATTTGGTAGAATTTTGAAATATTATTGTTACCAGAAGATTCCAAGTGCCTGTACCTGTGTGTGTCTACGGAATAAAGAAATTTTGACTTTGACTACCTACATTTTATTTAAAAACATTTAAAAGCTTGAAAAGTCTTAATTTCCTTTTAAATTGTAGTAATGTTTATAGCAGAAATGCAACTCACAAGGATCTATATCGTTAGCTAAAACTCGTTTCGCCTTCATTTTCGCAGCAACAATGGCGCCGGCACCGCAACCACAACCGACGTCTAGCACTCGACGATCTTTTACTATTCTTGGGTTATCCAACAAATATCTGAAAATACAGACAATGGAAATTGATATACAGTTTACAAATTAAATAAAACACGGATTAGAAGCCGCTGTACTATAAAACGATTTTGATAAAATATTTTTTTTGGTTTTACTGCCATCTATCAATTTAATTGAAACTAAAACAGTTTTACTACTCGACGCTAGATGACGCTTCATCTCTTTTTTTAGTTCCTGAGAATTGGATAGATGACGCTACACTTATCATAATTACGATGTAACTAAGTACTATACCTACTTAGTTTTATGTGTACACAAGAGTCTAGAACACACAAGATGAGACGTTTTTCAAAGAATCTCGAATAATGAATTCCATTATTCCAAAAAAGAAGCTAGCAGGAAAACCTTGTGTGTCAAATTAGATGTTTTATGCAAATTTACAATACGTAATTACAGGTGAAGTTCCACGAATAATGTAGGAAGATACAAAAAACCCAAAGTTTATTTTGTAGATAAGGATGAAAGTCATAACCCAAATTTTCTTCTTGCGCAAGGATTTATCAGATTCGTACACAAGCCAAAGTTACTGATATAGTCTAGCGGATTAGCAAGTAGAAATGGCAGGGAGCAGGGCACATATTTCGTTAAACGAATGGCCGATAGATAAGGTCAGGCCGTAATGTTCGGGAATGGAGACCACTGTCTGTGAATACGATTCGAGTCGTTGCACAGCAGCGATTTATTCATATGTCAGCGGTTCATATGTCAGTAAAGTGGGGGGATTGCGGAGCTTGTTGCTAGCTTCACAGACGCCTTTAAGTTTGATTCGCCCTATTATCAGCCAATACAGGATTATCCAGATAGGTAGGTACATTAGTTCAAGAACTTCTACAAAATACTTCTTCTACTTTACTTCAAGAAGCAGAAATGAAGTGATTCAGAGCGTTGTTATGAACAACTTTTACTATGGGCCAACCCGAAATTTAAGAAAGAAAAATCACCTGTTTCCTTCGAGTAAATATCTACAGTACAGAGCCATAGTCCCTAAGTGAAAGTTGTAAAAAAATGTCCTAGTGCCGTCATATAAATACAGACTTAGATATTTACATTAAATAATTCATAATTACCCGTTTTCTCGAATCTCGACGTTATGTTATCTAATTAGAGCTTGTTTCAGTTACAATCTGGCACTTGGCATCGCGCGGTGTTGTAGTCGGCTTGCAATCGCCTTACGACTAACTTAAAAGCCTGCCCACTACGTAGCTTGTGCAGGGTTTTGGCTCGGACACTTTTTTGCACGATTGTGACTCTATTATATTTGCTCGAAGGCTGTTTCACACATTTTGTCGATTCCAAGTTGCAATTTTGTTTGGAACTGCTGATTATTTCTCGATTTTTTATAGTAAACTAGCGACCCGCCCCGGCTTCGCACAGGTGTATTATACATATAAACCTTCCTCTCTATCTATAAAAAAAACCGAAAACCGCCTCAAAATCCGTTGCGTAGTTTTAAAGATGTAAGCATACATAGGGACAGACAGACATGGAAACGACTTTGTTTTATACTATGTAGTCAAGTTGTACATAACGATTGTCTTAATCACTCCCTTTCTGCTTATTACAGGGTAAGCCAAGATGCTCCTTGTGGTAAGCAGATCTCTACTCTCTCTCTCTCTCTTCCTGGCTATGTATCCCACATGGTGATGGGGTCAGCTGGGGTAAGCAGATCTCTTCAACATCGGAAAAATAAAACAATCAGACGAATTAAAAAAAGCTTACTTTTACGGCTTAGGTAAACATGTTTTGTTTTTGTAACAAAATGATAACTGTTTATTCAATTGAAAACCTTCTCAGTTCTGAAATTCGGTAGAAAATAGAGAAAATATCCAATGAAAGGTCAAACACCACGTGGGCGGCGCTGAAACAACTTCTCAGAAACTCTAGCTGAAAGTTAACTGATTAATCGTTTCAGAGAAAATGTCGGGATAACTAGCGCGGGCCAATTCCACTAACACTGAATGAATCTGAAGTGAACTCTTGCCAAGTAATATTTTTACTTTCGTAAATTTTGTTTGGTTTTTAAGTCAATTACAATGACGTTAAAATAAAATAATAAAAATCGGGCAAATGCGAGTCGGGCTCGCGCACGAAGGGTTCCGCACCGTGTTGGTGCCCCTTTAGCCCCATTCCTCTTGCCATTATTAATGGCGAGCAAAAAAACTCCTAAAAATCACGCTTGTCGTATGGGAGCCCCCCTTAAATATTTATTTTATTCAGTTTTTAGTATTTGTCGTTATAGCCGCAACAGAAATACGATATTTGTGAAAATTTCAGCTGTCTAGCTATCACGGTTCATGAGATACAGCCTGGTGACAGACAGATAGACGGACAGACGGACATCGGAGTCTTAATAATAGGGTCCCGTTTTTTTGCCCTGATGCCGGGGCATTAGAATACGGCATCAGTATCCCCTGCCTGTAGTAAGAGCCTACTAAAAGGGGACCCCTGGGCTCGTGGGTGGATAGAGTCGGGGCTCTGGCCATCCACTCAAACGGGCCCGAGGAGGACGGCAGCGTGTGTGGAAACGCTGTGGTAGAGGACCGCACAAGCCTGGCCCTACTGCCAGGCGAGTAGGCACACAAAGCGCTGGGAGCACCGGTGCGTTCCTTTGGGAGATCCCGGAGCTCCCAAGAAGGCACAAAAGCTGGCCACCGAGGGGGTTTTAGTGGGTACAATCCCACATAACCCTACTGCACCCCAATGCAGTTAGGGCATCTTCAGATTTCCCCCTCGTAAAAAAAAAGGGTCCCGTTTTTACCCTTTGGATACGGAACCCTAAAAACCGACTTTAAATTAAGTATAATAACAGAAATATATTTCTGGACTAACTGGAAAGTTTCTTGAAGCAAGAAAGAAACGGTATCTACGAGTACGAGTTCTCAAACGTTCTAGGGGTAAGTGGGATATTGACATTTCGTAACGTAACTTGCCAAGTAAACAGAGTTATTGGTATTCAATTAACATCCTTTTAGGGACTTATTCTGAACATCAAAACGAACAACTTTTGTGCTGCGACTTTTGAAAAAAATTGTTGTTCCATAGAAAAATATCGTTCACCCGCGACAAAATGTATGGAACAGCTGATTTTTTTTTCGAGTTCTGACAAAAGTCGCAGAACAAAAGTTGTTAGTTTTGATGTACAGAAGAAGCCCCTAAAATGATGCTAAATAATTACCAATCACCCTGTACATTAATTTTGCAAACTGACGTTAAAATTAAATTAAAAGAGAGTTTATGTATTATATACCAAATAGAAATACAATTATCTTATGCGAAATTCTTGAAAGAAATACTTCACTTTGGACATGAACTTAACTTTTTTTTGGACATTTTCATAGAGTCACCCGACTTCACTTTGGACATGTACCTAACTCTTTTTTTTTTAGAGAGTGCAGTTCAGTTTTGTCTGTGATAGCTGAATTAGGCTGATTGAGCCCTGTTCGTGGAAATTCTCATAGCTGAAGCAGGATTTTATTATCTAGTTCTAGGTTTTAGTAGAGCGTTAGATAAACTAACATTCATTTCCACCGTTCTAAGAAGGGGGACATCTGAGACAAATTCTATTAGTTTTCGGAATTTCGTTAGTTTTATCTCCTTTTGGTAAACTCTTGGATTGTTAGTTAATATAGAATTGTTTATATTATAGACTTATCAACTAATTATTATTTTTGAAAGGATTTGGACATAGTTTGGTTTGGTATGTTTTTAAGCCTTTCAAGGTTGTGTGTGTATTTTACTCCCATACAACTAACGTGAATTTTTAGCCAATTTTCACTCGATATCAATAACGGTGACAGGCAGATGCCTGAAATGTTCACTGAATATTCATTGAAATAGATACTTCAAAAATAAAATAAATAAAATATAATATTAAAGGGTGGCTCCCATACAAAAAACGTGATTTTTTGCTCGAGATATTAATAACAGTAACAGCAATATATATAAAGGGCGGCTTAGTCGTACGAAACCCATCGTGCGAAACTCCGACTCGCACTTGGCCGATTATTTTAAATTCACAATTGGCGAAAATATCGACACAGAAAGACATACAGACGAACATAGTACCTCCTCCTTTCTGGAAGTCGGTTAAAAAATAAATTCACTGCGTATTCATATAAACTATGGTATGATTTTTCAAACGCTTGAATTTATTTTATGTTATAGTACGGTCTGGTTTGTAATGGGTTAGGAACACCAGTCGTGCTATATTACCAGCTATACGGGGTTATTTAATTTTAGGGGCTTATTATGTACATCAAAACTAACAACTTTTGTTCTGCGACTTTTGTCAAAACTCAAAAAAAAATCACAGTTGATCCATACATTTTGTCGCGGGTGAACGATATTTTTCTATGGAACAACAAAAATTTTTTTTGAGTTTTAACAAAAGTCGCAGAACAAAAGTTGTTAGTGTTGATGTACTGAATAAGCCCCTGAAAGGATGCTAATTGTTTAGAAATAACCCTGTAAATGACTTTATCTTATAATTACGTTACTATGGCATATATGTAATCACTCTGCACACGTAACGCCGGTATCAGTAATACGAGTACTAATTACTTATTACTGGTATATCCCACTAATATGATAAGGCTAATAACTTTTGTGATAATTTACTACAACAAAACTACACCACTATTACACAAAAAGCATTGGATCATCCTCAGACCTTTGAAGGTCTAAAGATAATCCAAATGCTCAAGCCCACTGCCAGTTGGCAGCGTGCCCAGCATGCTGGCAGCATTGCCACGCTGAATGGCAATGCTTAAGCGTTGAGCCAAATAAACACCAGCATTTTGGTCACGCGTCGTCCACCAGACGCTCAGAAAGACTTTAATAATTTAAGATAATAAATAGACTTTGTGATAATTTAAGTTGCCATTTTATTAATGGTTTTGTCGTTCGTGATTGAGCCAAGGCTATTGAAGTTGCTTATAAACTTCAATAGAGAAAATCAGAAAAACTTATAATATTTAAAAGAAATTAGTAAAGACCTTACCTTACTTTCACGGTTTTATTGAAAAGTAAAATAAATTATGATGTACCTAGATAATTTACAAAAAGCTAAAACATAAAACATCATAATTATTTTTCGCAAAAAATGGCAAAACCGCCTTCCATAGTGTACAAAATTCGAACATTTCGCTCGAATGTAAATAAGTTATTTAATTTTATTTTATCCTTAGATATAATATGTATTGAATACATTTTATTTTTTATCAATCTATACAAATAATCAACGAGTGTGAGCGAGATAGCTATAGCGTTAAAACCCCTATAAAATATACGAATCACGCCGTGTGGCGTTTTTGATGACTGTGATAACTTTTATGATAATATGGTACTATAATAAATGAAATGATAAGATTCGAGTATATTTGTTGCGTAGACGAATGTTTCTTTTATCTACGAAAAGATAATTTGGTGCTTTTTGCTATCGATCAATGTGCGACCAACTTATCAGTAGAGTTCAGTGATGGAACTAGCTAGCATCGCATATACAAAGCGACAGATAAGTTTCTATAGAAATATAGTTCCATAACTTTGCCGTTTAATTTGGTCGCATCTTAGATAATTTAGATTGAGGTTTTATTAGTGTTTTATCTAACTCGTGTTAGATTTTGATAATTTTAACATTCATGCTGAAATTAGTGCAGAATCTGTACGAAGTTATTATGTACCATGTGTGTATACATAAGGCCCACTATCCTGCTGAGTTTGGGTTTCTTATCTGCTTCGGATTCACTTTTATGGACAATATGGGCAATATGGGCAATTGGGCATGCCCATTAACTTTTTCTTCTTCCTGGCTGTATTTCCATTTTATTTAGGGTCCACTCTCCTAGTATTTTTGCGCCACTCCGCCAGGTTGTGGGTGGCCTGTACATTGGTATTTGTAATTTTCATGCTTCGAGCAAATATCTATAGAGTCACAAGCGTGCAAAAAAAGTGTCCGAGCCAAAACTCTGCCAAAGCTACGTAGTCGCAGGCTTTTTAGTTAGTCGTAAGACAATTGCAAGCCGACTACAACGCCGCGCGATGTCAAAGCGCTTCCAAGCACTAATTAGGTGACATAACGTTGAGATTAGAAAAAAACGGGTCATTGTGAATTATTAAATGTAAATATCTAAGTCGGTATGTATGACGGCGCTCAGAATTTTTTATTCCTTTCACTTGGGACTGTGGCTCTGTAGATATTTTCTCGAAGTTTTCATGTCGTTGTTAAGCCAACCGACGTGAATAAAACTTCAACTTTAAAATGCGGTTTTAAAAATCGGCGACTTTTTGACGTTCCATTTGATGCTTTCCTCTTTTTACTGACTTCCAAAAAGGAAGGAAGGTTCTATGTTCGTCTGTATGATTTTTAATTGTTTATGTTCATCGGTATTGTCGCCAATTGTGAACCGAATAAAAAAATGTTTTTAGTTTAAAAAGGTGTACTTTCGAAGTGGTAGGTACCATTTAAAAATTATCGAAATCGACGGAGCCGTTTTTGAAAAATCGACAATAATGTAAAAATTGTGTCAGGTTCATCAAGTTAAGCGAACTAAGTATTCGAATTTTGTAGACGGTACACGATGGAATTCAGTTTTGCGATTTTTGCGAAAAATTGTTATTTATTTTTATATCATTGTTAACAGTTTTAAATTCACATCCAGGTCATTGGTGGATGTCCACGACCTCTTCTTCATAAAAACCGCAAAATAATTACAATCAAATTAAAATCATAATTAAAATAAAAATATTTAAGTATATATCACAAATCGATGCTTAAATTCAAGCTCTGATTCAGTGCAAGAGCGGTCATGACTCTATCAATTTCATGTTTGTTTGATAAAATTTTTAGAAATACATTTAATTTGATTTTACTAAAAAAATAATCAAATTTTTAATAAAACTTGAATGAACTTCTGGCAAAAAAATTATGTATTTTTTGCGTGGAGCGAGGATAGGTGGAGAAGGTACTAGCGGTATGAGAAAAAAGATGTGCTCTACCTATACATACTTAGACAGCTAAAATATACACGTTGTTATGATTTTATCATATTTAGACTCTAGATAATAGTAAAAGCCTGCATAATCCTATTAGAAGTAATAGAAAATAGATAATAGTTCATAAATACCTATGTTGATTTACTTGTATCTCATCAAAAATTCAACAGTAGTTTATGGCGCGAAAAATTTGTCTGACTACGTACTGTCGTAGTAAACAAAAGTAGTAAACAAAAAAACGTATACGCAAACAGAGACAATAGATAAATAATAGTTTCGTCCTGCTCACACTTTCATAATTGCAAATCACGCCCTTTTACTTTTGTAATTATTATACTGTCTAGTTATACAGGGTTATTTCTAATCAATTAGCATCCTTTTAGGGGCTTATTCTGTACATCAAAACTAACAACTTTTGTTCAGCGACTTTTGTCAGAACTCAAAAAAAATTTTTGTTGTTCCATAGAAAAATATCGTTCGCCCGCGACAAAATGTATGGAAAACAGCTGATATTTTTTTTGAGTTCTGACAAAAGTCGCAGAACAAAAGTTGTTAGTTTCGATGTCCAGAGTAAGCCCCTAAAAGGATGCTAATTGATTAGAAATAACCCTGTATACTTCACTATGATTTGTTTGTTAGTATATTAGCACTGCACGATTCACGCATCTAGACCAATTTGCCTCGACCCTCTCAAGTCAAGGCCTTCTGACTGCGGCTTCCACCCCGGTCGTCCACCCCGGTCGTCCACCCACCGGCACGGTAAAGATTTCTAACAGTATTCCGTCTTCATACAAACGGTCGCAAAGCGAATCATCGTAGGTATGATTCGCCTCGTAGCGGGGTATGCACTGGTATGCTAGTCAGTCGCGGCGCGTCGTAGTGACGAACGAACGTGTGAATTTGTACTTAGTAAGCGTGCGATTTTGTCCTTAGAGTTCCTCGTATAACTACGGAACCTTAAAAACATCAAAACACCCAATATGTTTTTTTATTGAACGTTTCCTATTTCATTCACAACGAATTTCTTTTTTGTAATAAATAAAATAATTTTAAAGCGAATCATCGTAGGTATGATTCGCCTCGTAGCGGGGTATGCACTGGTATGCTAGTCAGTCGCGGCGCGTCGTAGTGAACGAACGTGTGAATTTGTACTTAGTAAGCGTGCGATTTACGTTCTTAGAGTTCCTCGTATAACTACGGAACCTTAAAAACATCAAAAAACCCAATATGTATTTTTACTGAACGTTTCCTATTTCATTCATAACGAATTTCTTTTTTGTAATAAATAAAATAATTTTAAAGCGAATCATCGTAGGTATGATTCGCCTCGTAGCGGGGTATGCACTGGTATGCTAGTCAGTCGCGGCGCGTCGTAGTGACGAACGAACGTGTGAATTTGTACTTAGTAAGCGTGCGATTTACGTTCTTAGAGTTCCTCGTATTACTACGGAACCTTAAAAACATCAAAACACCCAATATGTATTTTTATTGAACGTTTCCTATTTCATTCACAACGAATTTCTTTTTTGTAATCAATATAATAATTTTACACCATAATAGAATGAAACTCAAGTAGGTAAAGAGTAAGTAGATGAAATTAAAATACTGAAGGTGGGCAGCCCTAGCGCGGGATACGTTCTGCGTGGCCACGTGGCGCTGTAGGTATATATTTCAAGGACAGGACCGACTCACGATACTGTTAGATATCGTTACCATGACCCCGGTCGTCTACCGGCCTTGACCGAGTCACGGTCACGGTCATACGGACGTACTCGTACCTACACGTACTAACTGCTGTATAATCTGCTGGCGGTTGAATCATCTGTGTTTACAATATGTTGTAATAATTATGTTATCATTTATTTACAACTAGTCATTCTCCGAACAGTAGATCTCTCATCTGTTTAACTGAATCTTCATAAGCTTACAATATCTCGACTTAGCCGATTACTTACTCTTAGCCGATTTGATTCATATATGCAAATCTTGTCAGGGTTCATATTCATATTATTTTATTGATATCAACATACAAGATACAAGTCAATACAAATCAATAACTATTGTTATAATAATAATATTGTTCCTTAAAATGTCAGCTTTGCTAAAGCAATTTACAATTATCTTAAAATGAAAAGAAAGAATAATTGCTTAGTCAAATAAATTATCAAATATTAAATTGTGTAAACAAAATAATTATCATTCAATATATATAAGTAAAAATATAGTTCGGCCATTCAGAGAATGCGTTCCTGACACGTCATCTTGAAAAAATGTTTTTTAATGTTTTAAAGTCCATTTAAAGAAATTTCATTAAATGGGCCATGCATCGTAAACGGTAAGTTTTACAAAAAAGTTTATTGGAAACAAAAGATGCGAAATTTTATTTTCTACAATTATGATCTTAATGTTTTTTGCCCTTAATATATATAATATAATATCGGCCAAAAACATTTTTTCAAGATGACGTGTCAGGAACGCATTCTCTGAACGGCCGAACTATGGTCTTACATTCATAGTGTGGGAACACTAGGGTGACCTGTGTCGTGGGATCTCTAAGTCAATTACATTTTGGTAGACGACCGGCTCGGGGACAACTGCTTAGCGATATGTGCTCGTGCTCTACATTATAAGTAAAACATTGTCAGCATTCTTGACACATACCGCCGAATTCTGAAATTTATTTGTCGAAATCTCCTGAAACTCCTGGTCCAGAGGGGAACAAAATGACTCATCGAAAATAAGATCAACCCCACGATAACACTTTAGCTTTTGGGACGTTTTCCGAGAATTTCAGCCTGACTCACCCGACCCAAATCCTGTAAAAGTTTCAGGCCTTTTCATGGTGAATCATTACCTTCTCTCCTTTTCTAACTTTAAGTATTTGTTACTCCGTCTTTGTTTTATGCGGAATCTTTCCTCTTGTTCCTTTCTGTGGAGGTTCGTGTAGTGTGTCCTTTGTTAGTTGAGTTTGTGTGTGTTCAGGCTGTTGTGTAGTAAGAGTATTTGTTATGAATATTTATGAGGTTACTCGATTTTTAGAATGAGTCACTCGCTTTGAGACAAGTTACATAGATAGGATACTTGTTAAGCAGATGCATTTATTTAATGGTTTTTGATTACATCAAAGAAAAAAATACTGCCAAAGTTTTTTATACTTTATACATAGAATTATAACTAATAGTTCAAATTCTATGTATAAAGTATAAAACACTTTGGCAGTTATTTTTCTTAATAATTCTATGACTAGATAGACTTTATTAACGGGATTGAATTCATGTGATTCGTGAAAATTGTGCAAAAACCACGTTAGTTAAATAATCGGCCAAGTAAGAGTCGGACTCGCGCACGGAGGGTTCCGTACTGTATGGGAGCCCCCTTAAATATTTATTTTATTTAATTTTATTATTTATTATTGAAGTGAATATGCAACTAAATATTCTGTGAAAATTTCAAGCATCTACCTGTTACCATTATTAATATAGAGCGAAAAACGGCTAAAAAATTAAAGCGGCAACAGAAATACATCACCTTTTTTTTATATTCTGAATAGGTTTGCGTTTGACCACATACTGCCTGTTGTTAAGCAGAAAAGCGGTCTAGGTTGTAGCACGCTTACCTAGAAGATACCTATTTACTCGGGATTTGAAGACGCTCACATTGTACTTTAGCGGGAAGACAGACCCAGGCAAAGCGTTCCACATTCTGGCTGTTCGTATGAGGAATGAGGATTCGAAACGCTTGGTTCTAATGCGCGAAATGTCCACCATAAAAGGGTGGCGCTTTGGTCGCGTCTGTCTAGCCGTACGATAGAAGAAAGGGGCAGGTGGGACCAGATTGTGACGTGATAGGTAGTTCCCGTAGTATCGCCCAAGTTGATTGGAAATCTCTTCCCCGAGTAGTTTTTGACGGTGTTACTATACCTTTTAGTGACACTGTTAAGAACCTAGGTATTACTTTTGATAAATGTCTCTCTTGGGGTCCGCAGATTTCAGAAACGAGTCGGAAGATTTTTGCCTCCGGGGGATCTTTACGTAGGCTCCGTAATTTTCTTCCTATTACCACGAAAATTGCGCTCGCACAATCCCTTTTACTCCCGATCCTAGACTACGCTGACGTCTGCTATCTGGATCTTACTCAAGACTTGCTAAATAAACTTGAGCGACTTCAAAACTTTTGCATTAGGTTCATATTTGGCCTGCGTAAATATGACCACGTTTCAGCTTTTCGTGCTAGGCTCAAGTGGCTCCCTATTCGACGTCGCCGGGATGCTCATATTCTTTCTCTTCTTTACAACACTCTCTTCAATCCTTCTTCTCCTCCCTACCTTCAAGAACGTTTCATTTTCCGTCGTTCTCTTCTAACCCGCTTTTTGAAATCGTCAGAGAATCTGAAGCTTACCGTTCCACAACACAAAACCACTTTCTACGGTTCATCTTTTACAGTTGAGGCTGTTAGACTGTGGAATGAATTGCCGGTGGAAATCAGACGTGCCCCATCGCTAAATGTTTTTAAAAATAAAGTCAAATTGCATTATTTGTCATCTTAGTTCTTTTTTTTTTTTTTTGTTCTTGTTGTGATTTACTAATTGGGTATTAATATAATATTTATTTATTTAAGTAAAATGTGTATTATTGTATATGTAGGTTTATTTATTTTTTATATTATATATGTAGTTTATATGTTATGTATGTGTGTAGAGATATTTTCTTGAAATATAATTTATTTGTAAGTATTTTTGTTAGGTATTGCCTATTATTAATATTTTGTTAAGTGTTTGTTTCTATGCTGTTTAAATTTTCTTTCTGTTATGGCCACGTTTTTTTGTCAACTGCTATTTTCTATCCGTGCTTGGTTGCCTGGAAGAAATCGCTTAAAGCGATAAGGCCGCCAATTAGATACCTATTGTTTTGTTTTTGTCCTTATAATCTGTTTTTTATGTAATGTGGTTGTCTAATAAAGTGTTGTTGTTTGTTTGTTTGTTTGATTGTGCAACTCCTGGGCGCACTCTCCGAAGTGGATCCTGTGAATATTTCAGCTTTCTAGCTATAACGGTTCATGAGATACAGCCTGGAGACAGACAGACGGATAGACGGACAGCGGAGTCTTAGTAATAGGTTCCCGTTTTTACCCTTTGGGTACGGAACCCTAAAAAACATTACAAATACTATAGAATATAGAGATAGAGAGTACACATAGTATGACCTAACACTTGTCACTCCAAGCATGAATGAATGAAATCAGGAGAAAACCAAATAAAATGACTCATACATCACTACTAATTTTATATAAACCTTATTGTTTTTGAAACTAGGTCTAAAATACTACGATAAATTCTTCAACCGTACTTTGTAGGTCAAACTTAACTACGTCCAAAAATCAAACGACGTAAGTACCAATCATATCTACAAAATATTTAGACTTTATTTCGATGGATTGAAGTTCAATATTGTTTGTAGTATTGTACGCGGACAGTTTACCAAACGTTTCATTGATAAAATGCTAATTGACAACCGGAACGTAGCTATTGCGTTTGGGTTTTTTGGCTCACGTTACTAGATATCAGTAATATTTTATCACATTAAATATTAAATTAAACGAGAAGTAAATTAAATACAAATGTTACAGTTCATTTTCGTGCAAGGTTGCCTGGAAGAAATCGCCATGGGTGATAAGGCCGCCAATTTATAATCATATTTGTTTTTTTTTGTCTAAATGTGAAAATAATTTTTATTTTTAAATTGTGGTTGTAAGTAAAGAGTTTTTGTCTTGTCTTGTCTTGTTATCAAATGGTTGATCGAAGTGGTAAGTAACGCACATAGTTCGGAGAGATCGTCAGCACGGTAATGATATCTAATTACCGTGTCGTCAGGGATATTCTGTCAAAACGTGCGCGTAACGTGCTTTAATTTCAGTTTTGTTTTTAATATGTAAATTATTTATTTTCCTAACATAACTTAAATTAGGTTTATAATTATAAATAATTAAAAAAATAAAATAATTTATTTATAAACATCAACGCCATAATTCAATATAAAAAAGCCAAACAATTTAAAAAGGACACATACACACATTTGCCTGAACTAGGTTAAACCTGTGCTTCAGGCTGACAAAGAGCAAAAAAAGAAAATTTAATACTTATAAATAAAATAACTACTTGCTACTTTAACTTAGTAAAATATTTCTATAAACTGATTACAGTGCAAAAGTGCGACATACTTACTTAGTAATCTAAACAAAATACCTGATAATACCTAAAAACCTAACGTTTTATACAGAACTAAAAAAATTGAAGACTAAGTTAAAATAGATGTCTACCTAATGCTTAAAAATAGAACGTGACATTTGTAAACCTACTTAAAAGTTAGGAATGCTTAACTGTACAGTTTCAACTTATTTCACTATTAACAACAATTTCTCTGTATCATCCTACGACATATTTTGAAGGACCTCAGTGATTAGTCTTTTACAGGTATTATAATTAACCGGGTAAATATTAACTAACGTGTTCAACCTATTGTAGAGAAGCGGCCCAAGAAATCTGTAAAATTTAGAACTGAAAGCATATTTTGAATTTGTTAGTTGAGGACAGACATTGAATTTCCGTCTTTTGTTAGTTATTTCTGCGCTATAGGGCAGAGCTGCGTGCTGTTTTAGAACAACGTTTTGTATGAACAACTGCCTTACTGTTAGTACTTTACATGATTCATAGAGTAGGTTAGTAGGAAAAATAAAAGGACGACAAGTAGCAACTTTGAGTATCGCTCGTTGGGCTCGCTCTACAGTTAATAATATAGTTTTACCAACGCCACCCCACGAAGTTATGCAATAAGTTATAATAGACTGACAAAGAGCAAAGTAAATTTGTCTGATTAGTTTCAAATCTGCGACGTGTCGCAGTTTTTTGAAAACAAACATTAATTTACGAAGTCTATTATTTAAGGCTTCTAAATGTGGTCTGAAAGTTAGAGTACTATCTATTATGACGCCTAAGTATTTTATTTTATTTGTGTTATTTATCGCGGTACAAGTGCATTGGCTATTTACATTGTATTGACAATAATGAGCAAAAATTTCTGAGACTTCATTTGTTGACTTTTTTCTTCTCATGCTAAAATCAAGGTAATGTGTTTTTTCTGTATTTAATGTTAACAAATTTTGCTGAAGCCATTTGTTTACAGTATTAAAACCACTTTGCGCATATCTGTAGACCTCTTTTTCAGAATCAGCGGAAAACAGTAGGGCAGTGTCATCGGCATAAGAAATGATGATTCGTTTTAATGTAATTTTACTGTTTTAAAACATTTCTGCAAACGAAATTCGCAGATATAAAAAAGTACTTATACCTACGTAACGTTAGGTAGGTAGATTATCAAGCCTGCAGGAACATGCTGGATTCAAGGCGCTTCAAACCTTTTTATTTAGATATCCATAGGATAGACATATGTCCATCGTTTGACGTCCTACGACTGATAATGATGAGACATAATGAAAACCCAGTTGAAGCCTATGTATAGGTTGAATCATACAAGTCGGCGGATGTGAAGTTAGCTACAAGCTGCGCAATATCAATCCTGACTGAAGCTCACATAAAGCTGCGCATTGATTGGATATTATGTAGCTTGTAGCTAATTTCACATCCGCTGACTTGTATGATTCGGCCTTTGTAACTCTTAATAACGGCTGAAATGATTTTGCCGAATAAAACCTAATGGCGTCTGTGGACACGAGACGAGTCATTGCGCAGTAACAATTTTATTCATATGTTAGCTTAATTTATTATTATTATTTATTATTCAATATCCGCAGCTTGCAGAGTTGCAGCAGCATAGGCAAAATTAAACATAGTGAAGTTTGCCTATTGCTTTTGAATTTCAGAATTTTGTAGAATTTTGCCTATGGGGTCGTTCAAGTATTACGTAAGCTGTCCCCCAAGTCAGCAAAAGTAAGCAATGCCCTTGCCCCCCTCAGCCCCCCCCAATTCTTAAGTAAACATTGGTACCTCTAGCTATATGCATTTTACTTTTTTTTTATTGATTCATTGCTGACGTAATCACCAAATAGACCCCCCCAATCCCCCATGTCATCAAAAATAAGCAAAGGATAGACCCCTCCACCCCCCTATAATGCTTACGTAATACTTGAACGGCCCCTATGCCTTTGACGTCATATCGCGGGTCGAATCTGGAGTCGAAGTCAAAGTCAAAAGTATTTATTCGTAGAAATTGTGGTTACAAAGATCGTAATTTTATTTCTAAAGTAATACACAAAGTAATACAATTAGCCAATATGGCATACAAAAATGAGTGCTATTACTAATAATACGAGTACTAATCATAATCTATACTAATATAATAAAGAGGTAAAGTTTGTGAGGTTGTAGGTGGAATCTCTGAATTCACTAAACCGATTTTGATAATTCTTTTACCAATAGACAGCCTCATTATCTGAGAATGTCATAGGCTACAGTAAGCGCGGCCTAAGCCGCGGACAAAAGCTAGTATATTATAATATCTATAACAACGATAATTATTATAGACATTTCCCCATTTTATCTCTGTTTTACGATTGGCAAAAGACCGAGGCAGATGGCACTATAAGAGAGAGGCCTATACCCAGCAGTGGAATAAAGAAGGCTGTGGATGATGATGCCTGTAGTTTTTGTTGCTACGTGCCATCAACAACTTTTTTAGCAGTCGGTAAATCCCTAGACACATCCCTTGCCGCGGGTTTTTCACCGTGACCAAAGTTTTCCTTATCAATTACAATCAGTATGCATAACGCGTTGCACTGACCAGTTTTCCTCTTATTCGTATGATTTACCAACTTATTTGTGCAGGTGGCCAAGTTTGGAACTTATGCGTGAAAATGTCATTACGATTTGTTTTACTTTTTTAACCGACTTCCAAAAAGAAGGAGGTTCTATGTTCGTCTGTATGTATTTTTTTGTGTATGGTTATCAATATTTTTGAACCGAATCAAAAAAGTCTTTTTCTGTACTAATGAAGTTTTCACTTCAAAAAAAAAAGTGTTACACTTTATCTAGATATGTGTGACCAATCTATGAATATCGGATAACTTATTACGTTTACTATTTAAATTCTCTAACCACAGCTGACAGTTTATTTTTCGATAGTGCGACTGTAGCTCCACCATTTAACTGCAAAGATAAGTTGGTCGCTGCCTAACGCAAATGATAATAATTGTCCACTTCTGATTGTTTAATTTATGCTTCTTGGTAAAGGAACCTTTTGTTTGACGTCACGAAATGTTCCACTTGGAAGGAATACTTGGTTCTCGGAGATGTTGGTTTATTGTTGGGTGAAGTCGCTATTTTTGTGCAGACCTTCGAGCAAATATCTACAGAGCTACAGTCCCTAAGTGAAAGTAGTAAAAAATGTCCGTGCGCCGTCATACATGCCGACTTACACAACAACTCGTTTTCTCGAATCTCGACGTTATGTCACCTAATTAGATAGATAGATAAATTCTTTATTGTCACACCAAAACTTAAATAAACTAGGAAAACAAGTTTAGTGGAACTTATAGCTTTATAGTCTTCAAAAGTGTTACAACTGGCGGCGTTATCGCTAAAAAGCAATTTCTTCCAGGCAACCGTTACTTGTAAAGGATTAACAAAAAAGGTGCTTGTAACCGAGCACTTTCGCATCGCGCGGCGTTGTAGCCGGGTTGCAATCGCCTTACGACTAACTAAAAAGCCTGCCCACTACGAGCAGCTACGAGTAGCTTGGGCAGGGTTTTGGCTCGGACACTTTATTTGCACGATTGGGACTCTATAGATATTTGCTCGAAGAGACAGACACACAAAAATAGCGTCACCGTATATCTATCCGCTTAGACCTTCTAAACTACACAGATACAGATAACTACACAGATTACAAATATTACAATGCAGCTTTTACTATCTTTTAGATTTAGAATATTAAATTTCTTCCAGAAGGTTTGTAGCTATAATTCATTTGTCGGCCGTCGAAGCCAGGACGCGCAGTTAGTAGATATTGTACATTACATTTTCTTCATGCTTACCTTGCCGTAGCCTGTCCCCCAGGCCAGTAAAAGGCCCAGAACGGGTCCTTAAAAGGCGACTGGTCTTCTGTAGCCCGCCACAAAGGGCAAGTCTGGTCGATCACTCGTATGGCCAGTTCTGGAGTGAGGTGCTTCCTTGACAGGACCGTGTGTTTGATGATCAGAGATGTCAGATCTTTCAGCATGGTTTCTGCAACAAGTGATAGAGTTTTAGAAGATCACACTCTGATGTGCATGCTAATGTACAAAACTGCCCATGGAAAACGTTAGTGCAGGACTTAATGCCCCACTATCGAATAAGAATAAGAACTGTCATTTGCCTGTGGGGTCTTAAAGTTCTCTATATTTATTTATACAGGGTTATTTTTAATCAATTAGATTGCTTTTAGCGGCTTATTCTTTCTGTACATCAAAACTAACAACTTTTGTTCTGCGACATTTGTCAAAACTCAAAAAAAATGTTGGTGTTCCATAGTTAAATATCGTTCACCCGCGACCAAATGTATGGAACAGCGGGTTTTTTTTTTGTGTTTTGACAAAAGTGGTAGAACAAAAGTTGTTAGTTTTGATGTACAGATTACAGAAAAAGCGCCTAAAAGGATGCCAATTGATTAGGAATAACATATTGTGATATTTGTGATATAGTAGAACGTTTATTGACAAGATGGGGAGGACGCAAAAACAGATAAAGCAAGACGCAACCACTTCCAGGCGGCATTGCAAATCTCTAATTAAGAGGTTGTCAGAAATGGTTATATGTCCAACAGTAGATGTTCTGCGGTTGACATAATAATGATGGGACAAAACTGCATGAATTTTGCCAGGGACTAAGCTGGGTCAAAATTTTGCACAGTTTGCGTTGCAATATACCTACATAATTATTTAAAATGCGAGGAAAATGTATACGTCTTAGCAATTCAAAAATTGGCCCAGTTTGATTAACATTTACTACACTAGCCATTATTATGAGGAAAGTCCATGGACGAATGGCGTACGGGTTTTTGAGGTCAGCGACTTTGTAAGCTCTTACTGTAAGCTCTTACGTACAGCTAGGGTTGCCAACTATGTATACTGTTTTAAACAGTATTATTCTGTTTTTCACCAAATTATACTTTTTACTGTTGAACAAAATTAAAGTAGTAAAGTACTAAGTTTCTGTGCGAATGTGTCAATGTCAAATATTCAAGACTGTCACTCACTGACAGACAAGCGAGTGTGCGTTCTCAGAACATAACCTTTTTTCGCGTGGACCTTGTTTTTGTTTCATAACTTTAACAATAAATAAATAAAAACTGTTCATTTTTCTAAAAAAACTGTTCAAAATTCTTCATGATATTAAATTATATTTAAACTAACCCATCTCATTCTAACAATTGTAACTTAGTTAACAAAGGGCACAGACCCTGGAGTCTGTGGATCATTAAATTTAAATTTGAAAAAAAAAAAAACTTCATGGACCTGAATATACTTTATATCTTGTAAAAAAGTTGGCAACCCTACGTACAGCTGCTTCAAGCTACGCAGTAGGCAAGGAATGTTATTTTTCATAATATCAAATTGCACTTTTATTTGTAACCTACGAGGAAGAAGTTAATGGAAAATCTTTAAAATTTTTGACGGTCTTTTACACTAAATAAAGATGTCGATAAAAGTACCTACTGAAAATCGCAAGTGACCGTAAATTTTGTTAAAATTATAGCTAGAACAATCTTGTTTGCATCAAATCTGAATAAAAAATACCACATCAAAATCAGTCTATTAGTTTGGGAGATGTTGCCACAGACAGCGTCGGGTATCTTGTCATATGGACAAATAATAATTGTCTTTCTACCAATTTAACTTCTCGAAGAGTAAACAAAGTATGGATTAACATTGTCAAAAATTGACATTGAACGTGAATAAAATGGTTTAGGAATTAAACGAGCATGGCAAAGGGATTAACCATTTTGTGTGCTAAGATTTACAAAAATACCCATCAAAATAGCAACGTACATCAGCAACCCATTTGAAAAGCTTACCTGAGGAATTTTTGAAAGTAAAAGTTAAACGGTCAAAAGAAAGGTCTCAAACATTTGGAATCCGGGTCTCCCAAGGACGCGTACCGGGCGCGGGATGACTCACTCTAGTTATTTGTTTACTTGTTGTATTGGAACGAAAAATAAATTGGTGGCTAAGATGTTAGTTACAATACAAGTCAAATTAATGAAATAAAATATTTTTTCGCAAAAAGAATAGCTCAACCTCTGCAATCTACGTACAAAATTTGAATAGTTCACTCGAATCGATCGCAACTTTTAGATTATTATTGATGTTTGACCGACGAACTACACCGGAGGAAGTAGGTACTCAATTCGACGCAGATATTTTTTGTTATGTATAACCACGCATAACTTTTTTCATAGGAGTCCGATTTCATTAATTATTTTGTAATTGGAAAGAGTATACTTCGAAATTGGTTCCATTAAAATTTTACTGAAATCGGCGGAGCCATTTTCGATAAATCAACAATAATGTGAAAAATGCTACATCGATCCGTGCGAACTATTCGCGAATTCTGTACACGGGTGAAGTCGGTCATGCTATTTTTTGCAAAAAATAATTATTCAATAACTAATGTCGATAAAATTTAAATGGGTTAACTTTGAGGTATTCTCTTTCCAATAAAAAAGAATCTTCAAAATCGAACTACTAAGTAAAAAGTTAAACAAAAAAAAATACACGCGTCGATTTGGTAACCCCCTTTTTCGTCTGTTAAAACGGTTTTAATACGCTTTTCATAAGTGAAAGAAAGAAATGCCATAAATATTTAGGATCCGGGTTTCCCAAGGACGCATACCGGGCGTACGATGACTCACTCTCGTTAGTTGTTGTACAGGCGATAACGACCGATACCAACATAAATATTTGTATGAATCACGAGGGATTAGAGAAAGAAAGGAATTTTTACAGATAAGCTACTTAAGAAAATTCTCCGAACTTGTAGGGTTTTCGAAAGATTACCAAAGTCTCGTGATACAACTTAATGCAAGTATTTATTACAACTGAAGAAATATGGAATACGTGGAATAAGTTCTTTTATGTTTACACGTTTATAACATGAGCTGTGTGTACAAAAAAAAGGCCGTTGTGGTAGCAATACTCCTCTAATATAATTTTGAACCCTAACGAATAATTTGTGATGGTTCAAAACCCGGTCCCGTACCAATGGTGGAACTTATATACTTTCACACCACTGGCTTTTCGGTGAGCGAAAATATCGTGAGACAAACCTGCCTATGGACAAATCGTAGGAGAAAGAAATCCGATAGCGTTTGTGAATCCACCAACTTGCATTGGGCTAGCGTGGTGCATATGGCCCAATCACCCTTCGTGGGTAGGCCTGTTTTGTAGTGGACTTTCAAAAAGGCCGGTACAGTATAATTTTTATCCAGTCAATTACGCCACGGAAACTCAGGAAGGATTTAATCACATTGCGTTTCTACCAATCCTCCATGCATTCAATAAATTCCAAATAAGCTGATCTCTCTCATTCTGATCTCTTTTCATCAAATCATATAAATGAAATAGAATAATCTGCCAAGTACGAGTCGGACTCGCGCACGAAGGGTACTGTATGAGAGCCCCCCTTAAATATTTATTTTATTTTAAATACTTATAATTAAAGTAAGCATGCAGTTAAATATTCTGTGATTGTTTCAAGCATCTATCTGTTTCCATTATTGATATCGAGCGAAAACAGGCTAAACATTAAAAATCTAAAAATTTTTGTATGGGACTCAAATATTATTTTGCCTGTAAATACATCATCTGTGAAAATTTCAGCTTTCTAGCTATAGCAGTTCATGAGATACAGCCTGGAGACAGACGGACAGCGGAGTCTTAGTAATAGGGTCCCGAGTCCCGTTGTCACCCTTTCGGTACGGAACCCTAAAAACTAAATCAAAATCATTCTAACCATTACGACGTCTTGATATATAACTTAAACAATAACAAATTAATCAGAATAATGTATTTTGGCCGTCCAGATTTTTGCTAGCGCGTGAATCTCAATGATTTATAATTCTGAATTTTTATTCAATTCCCACAAAATTAATAATGTAGGTAACTGTTCCTTTCTCTACCAGAATCACCTCCATAACCTTTACCTCGATCATTTTGTACTTTCTAGCTATTTCTCTTTACAACATTATGCATTTCTAGTTAGTTCTTAGCCAGATCTCAGCTTTTTGTGGAGTTTACCAGGAATATCCGCCTACGAGCGTTCTACAGGCTTCTTCTGGTAACGAACATGATTGTGTATAACTGCGCAACTCTTCGTAATGGAATAATATTGTGATTGGATAACGCCAGAGGCTGGTCATTACGCATTTTGTCATCATTATCTTGTTCAGCTGTGTATGGTGCATTTTTTTGAACACTTTCTCCATCTGCATTGTTTTGTACCTGAATATTGATAGAAGTAAATCCCTGAATAGCCACTCTTCCGACTCTCAGAGGTCTCTTCTCAATCAGCGATTAAGAACGGTAAAAGTCTCTCTGATTCTTCTGTAATTCTTCCATTGTAATCACATGGTAGCGGCTTGCGTTTCACATGTTTATGGGTCTATCAATCTTGTGAGTTAGTCCTATTCTAAGCTTGTAAGTCTTTACACTAATTCTAGATATTATTTATTTTATATTTGTCATAATGTTGCCATCAACTTTTTGTGCCACTGCTAAGTTACTTTCAAAATTAATTTCAATACCTCAGCTCAGTTCAATTAGTTCTCAATTTCTCATACTAAAGTATTCTTAGTGATAAATTAGAGTCTTTACTCCAATTTGGCGACATCTTTCATTTTTAACCGACTTCCAAAAAGGAGAAGGTTCTATGTTCCTCTATATACCTATATCTTTTTTTATTTATTTTTTTGTCTATGTTCATATATAATTTTGCCAATTGTGAACCGAATCGAAAAAATCCAATTTTGCAGAAATTGGCTGAGCCGTTTTTGAAAAATCAACAATAACGTAAACCATTCGAACGAAATATTCGAATTTTGTACACGATGGAAGGCGGTTTTGCCACATTTTACGAAAAATAATTATTTAAGATCAACTTGTTTCCATTTTAGAAATCTACTTCTATCAAAAATTAGCTCCATTTTTTTCATTCTTTTAAGAAAGGTGATTAGTATTTGTACTGTACTGGCCTTTTTATTAGTCCATTTCACGTAGACCTAACCACATAAATCATTGGGCCATATCCACCACGCTAGCCCAGTCCAGGTAGGTAAATTCACATGCACCATCGAATTTCTTAAGATGTATGCAGGTTGCAAGGTATGCTGTTTAGGTGCAGCTTAGTAGGTAGTATGCATGTACTTTTATAATATCGAATATTATTTATGTAATCACATACATTTTTCAGGATTCTTCCACAAGGTCCCGTGATTTCAATCAATATACTCGGATCTACGTTTCACTTTACGCACGTCAATGGATACTGTCTACTCTGCAAAAACCAAGAAATTTAGAGCTTTAGCACTATCTCATAGAGCTGTTTTTTTAATGGCATTCTTATCACACAATGTTCGTTTTATTTACATCACGCGAACCATTTGTCGTATTTGAGTATTTGAAATTCTACTCTACGGTACTAGATATAAAGTTCATATTTCATTTCGAGAGGACTTTGTGATCATAACCCGTTTCATTGAACAACGCAGGAGGCTCGACTTGTCACTTTAATCATCTTCTGAGATGATAATTATAAAATATCGCGCTGGAATTTGAGCTTTATTGTAAGGACAATAAGGCTGGTAATTAAGAACCGTTATCTGTCTACGTCAGTGATAATGGTGACACTCCCCTTGATAAGCGTTGATGGGTTTATCAAACTGCGCTGTTTTGGGGGGTTATGACCGGTTAAGGTAATGATGCACCGGTTGTGGTCATCTTAGTGCTATTTTTGGCCATTTTGAATTTTAATGATAGTGTAGAAAATTTAACAGACCCAATTATGAAGGCGTCATCGTAAATTGAATAGCGACGTAAAAAGTGTTCTCAATATCGAATGCCTAAAGTGAATAATCGGCCAAGTACGAGACGGAATCGCGCACGGAGGGTTCCGTACTGTATGGGAGGGCTCCTTAAATATTTATTTTATTTTAATTTTACTATTTATTATTGAAGGGAATATAAAACTAAATATTCTGTAAAAATTTCAAGCATCTACCAGGTACCATTATTAATATAGAGCGAAAAACGTCTAAATATTCAGGTTTGTTGTATGGGAGCCCCGCTTAAATATTTATTTTATTTTGTTTATAGTATTGTTATAGCGGCAACCGAAATACATCATCTGTGAAAATTTCAGCTGCCTAACTATCATGGTTCATGAGATACAGCCCGGTGACAGACAGACAGACGGACAGACGGACATCGAAGTCTTAGTAATGGGGTCCCGTTTTCCCTTTGGGTACGGAACCCTAAAAATAAACAGAAATACTCTAAATTGCTAATATACTACGATGGCTTCTTCATAATTGGATCTAATTTCAATGTTAAAATCAAACTTTCACATTAACAGAAACAATTTACATATATTGTGTTATATTGTTTGTCATCTATTTATGCCATTATGTTGACATCAAATGGCCAAAACTGGGGCAGTGGCTGCAGCCGGTGCATTTACTATATTAGTCTAGAGTCCAGTGATCGAAACCGCTGGATTGCAAGTGGAATAATACAAACCAGCACTGGAATGCCCTGGAGTATTCCTACGTCGCATTACGTAAAAAGTACGCTGGAGTGTTCAGCTGCGCACAAGGAAATTTAACTCTTATTGCATACGTCATAGAAGTTAAATCTCCTTGCTGCAGTTAAAGCTGCGTACTAGGAATATAGGAGATTGAACTCCGGTGTAATAGGAATTTTCCAAGCTTGAAGTTCCAGTGTTCTTTTTACATGACGCAACCTGTACCGGTTTACATTTTTATTTATTATTTCCAGTTGCAATTGGATCGCTGGACAAGAATAATTTAAACCGGTCCTTATTGTATATTTTTAGGGTTCCGTACCCATAGGGTAAAAACGGGACCCTATTACTAAGATTCCGCTGTCCTTCTGTCTGTCACCAGGCTGTATCTCATGAACCGTGATAGCTAAAAAGCTGAAATTTTCACAGTTGATGTATTTCTGTTGCCGCTATAACAAGAAATACTAAAAAAATAATTAATAATTAAGGGGGGCTCCCATACCAGAAACCTGATTTTTTAGCCGTTTTTCGCTCTATATTTATAATGGTAACAGGTAGATGCTTGAAATTTTCATTGAATATTTAATTGTACATTCACTTCAATAATAATTAATACAATTGAATTAAAATAAATGTTTAAGGGGGGCTCCCAAACAGTACGGAACCCTCCGTGCGCGAGTCCGACTCGTACTTGGCCGATTATTGTGATAACCCTGTATACAATCTGAAAATATTCCTGACTGAAGTTCAATAAACAGCTGCGCGAGGATTGGGTTTGTGCAGCTTGTAGCTTCCACCCTTCGTGGGTAGGCCTACGTCCTGCAGTGGACTATTATAAGGCTGATACAGTACAGTAGCTAACTTCACAGCCATCCAGTAGTTTGATTCGGCCCATGCAGTTAAGTAATCCGCATCTACCACGTCTTTGACCACAATATACAGGGTTATTTCTAATCAATTAGCATCCTCAAACATGCCTCGGTGGCTCAGGGGTTAGTGACTCTGACTACTGGGTCAAAGAGGCGTGGGTTCGATCCCCACCCAGGGCAAGTATTTATGTGATGAACATAGGTGTTTGCTCTGTGTCTGGATGTTATTTAGTTACTATCTATATAAGTGTGTATTTAAAAATGTGTATATTTATGTAGTATATCAGTCTCTGGCAGCCATATCACAGCTTTGCTTAGTTTGGAGTGAGAGACCGTGTGTCAGAATATGTCCCCCCTAATATTTATTTATTTATCCTTTTAGGGGCTTATTCTGTACCTCAAAACGCAAAACTTTTGTTCTGCGACTTTTGTCTAAACTAAAAAAAAAAGCTGTTCCATCATCGAGCATGAACGTTATTTTTCTATGGAACAACAACCTTTTTTTCTGAGAACTAATAAAAGTCGTAGAACAAAAGTTGTTAGTTTTGATGTACAGAATAAGCCTCTAAAAGGATGCTAATTGATTAGAAATAACCCTGTATAAAACTAGGTCATTGATGTTTAGTCTATCCTGCTCTACATGACGTCAAAGAGTGCTGAACAAATCAATTACCATCCCATCTGGCTTTCTAAGTAGTGGAACTAGTGTTTAGTGAACTTCATTCGTTTCAGCCATAGAACGTCCACTGCTGGATATAGGCCTCCCCTAAAGATCTCCATAAAGACAGGTCGGTAGCGGCTTGCATCCAGCGCGCTCCTGCGGTCTTAATAATGGTTTAGTGAACCTAGCCTTATCTAATGGAATAGACACATTTTTATACCTACTATTTATATCTTTCATCGTATTTTAAAAACAGTTGTTCCAGCCTATTTACATTTATTAACCGACTTCCAAAAAGGAGGAGGTTTTATGTTCGTCTGTATTTTTTTTGTGTATGTTCATCGATAATTTCGCCAATTGTGAACCGAATCGAAAAATTATTTTTTAGTTCGAAAGGGTATACTCCCAAGATGGGGCCCATTTAAATTTTACGGAAATCGGCTGAGCTGTTTTTGATAAATCAATTTGATGTAAACAATTCTAGTGAAATATTCAAATTTTGTACACTATGGAAGGCGGTTTTACATTTTTTTGCGAAAAACTGTTTTTTTTTTTTTTGACATTTATAAGTGTGCCTATCATTCCTATCTATACCAATATAATAAAGAGGAAAGATTTAATTTTTTGTTTGTTTGCACTGAATAGGCTCCGAAAGTACTGAACCGATTTGAAAAATTCTTTCACTGTTGGGAAGCTACACAATCCCCGGGTGTCATAGGCTACATTATATTTAAAAAAAAAAATAGAGAGGCTGCTAGTGTGAGAATAAAATGATTTAGAACTTGTCAAGACATTGTCCGTCGCCGTATAGAGAAACAGACGGTATTATGGCGCACTCATTGAGCTCTCGATGTTATTGAGATATGAGTAGGTACTAGGTTTGATTCTATATTCATTCATGATTATGATTCATTTAGCATCATGTGTCTAGCGACCTTGATAGTTCAATGGCCTCAAGACCAATACCAAGAACGTAGGAGAAGAGTGTAGAGACACGGTAATGATATACTCGTACACGTACATTACCGTGGTAGAGATCTGTCAACGACAATCAAACTTCACTTTAAAATAGTTCGTTACTAGGATTGCCTTGAGAAGATTGTGAAGAGACCAGTATTTTCGCGTTTTCTGTAGAACATCAAGAAAATTTGGCTCTTTCGTGGTTTCGCCCCACAAGCTATTCGGCCCGCGGGGCGAATCAACGAAGCCTCTTCTTGAATGCCCTCTTTCGCCCCGTGGGGCGAAACGTCGTGTACGTTTTTGATAAAATTAACGTTCCGGGAGAAAACTCTTTTCACCCCTTAAATTGTAACAAAATGTTATGTTTTTAGTGTCAATCGCTTACTTAGGTAAAAAATATTTCACGTTCGTACGTCTTATTTTTTCAGAAAAGTTTTTAGTTTATGTATACTTTTCATTAAAGTTTTGCGTAAAATATGACATTTAGAGGCTTACAACTTTAAGGTCATTTAAAAGCTTACAACTTTAAGCCTAGCGATTGAAGTGCTGATTACATGAAAAGAATCACTCAAATCGGGTAATATTTAGAGGTAGATAACAGCTTATCATTTTAGTACTAGCAGCCACCCTATATTTTTTTGAAAATATAATATAGCCTATGACACCCGGTGATTGTGTAGCTTCCCAACAGTGAAAGAATTATTTAAATCGGTTCAGTAGTTTCGGAGCCTATTCAATGCAAACGAACAAACAATCAAATCTTTCCTCTTTATAATATTGGTATCACAATCGTCTTAAGTTTCCACTTAGATAAATGGCCAAAATTTTGTACCCGTATAATTATGTTCACTCTCATAGGCGTTAATTTAGCGTACTAATGATAATGTGTTAGTATTTTTTATGCGCAAGGTCTCTAAACTCAATTAATTGCTATGGTTTGGTTCGCATGTCAGGTGGCCGAATAATAGGTAGTCGTGCGACCTGCGCATAACCTATTTTTAGTGCTGGATCCGTGCCTGGATTTTCTGTAACTGTGACAATACTGACCGCAATGAAAGCTCGGCAACACCTATCGACACTAGCAAAATTTTACATAACAACACGTAAACATAAACGTTAACAGCACATAACAACAAGTAAAAAGAATCATAACTACTCCAAATTAAATCATAATTAAGATAGGTCAAAACGTGGTTACATTCCGATCAATTCATTCACGACTATAAGACTATGACTCATTGGCCTTGCCAGTTCAACGGCCTCAATGCCATTACGAAGAAAGACAGAGACGATGCTAGAGTAATGAAGAACTCTAATAATGGAGTACATACTCGTATTACATCTAGTAACTCAGCTCATTATGGAACAAGTTCAGAAAGCAATGGCCCCGAGTCCCCGGCGTTCCGTCGATGGAACAGGGGTGCGAAGAATCTTCGGGCGGAAACCATTTAGAATCGCAACAAGGAATGCGAGAAGCCTCAAGAGCCATGATAAATTGTTTATTGCGAACCTCAAACTTTTACAAACCATCAAACAGCGCAAGGTTGCATATCTGGGACATGTACTTCGTCATGATAGATACGAGTTGATACAACTCATAATGACGGGAAAAGTTGCGGGAAGAAGGCATTCAGGCCGCAGAAGAAAGCCCTGGTTGTGGAATATATGAGAATGGAAATTGAATGGAATGAAATTGCAGACGGATGATAAATTGTTCCAAAATCTACGACCAGACTTGAGCAGACTAAACGGTCTATTAAATCTCAATCTAGATTATTGATATCTCAATGGCTCATTACTGGGTAAGGAGTGTTACGTGGATAAGACTCGTAGGTTGTAGAATTAAAGATCTAGTAATTTAGTTTTGATGTTCTAGTGAAGCTAGTGATTGAGGAACCGAGATATCACTTTAGTCTCTAACTCTAATCTCTAATATAGTACATGCATGTGCTGTAACATCCGTAACCTTGCTCGATTCAATGCCACGTAGGTAACCTACTCGTTAAGAATACAAAAACCGTCTGGAAAATAAACAACATCATAGATTAAACAGCAGTCTGTATATTTACGTCCACAGTTATGGTAATCAAACGGAGTTCCCCAAGATCTCAGAACTGTACCTTAATAATGATAAAGGTAAATCATGAAGACGATTACATGGAAACTGTGTATTAAGTAGCCGAGCTAACATGTGAGTTTATTATGGAAACAAACGTGGTTTTCACACAGTTTGTTTACAATGTAAGTCGTCCACTTATGTTTACATTCATATTACCTACTATGATTATAATTATTATAACAGAAGGCACGGCAGACAGTATGGAAGAGAAGAGTCGTCGGGTAGTCGTCCGATTAAATTCGAGGGTAAAGCGTTTTGCACATGGAGCAACTGAAGTTGAGGCAACTACCAACTTTTTAAAAGTTTCCTGTAAAATGTTGGAAGTTGTCATAACGTTTACGGTTGCCGCACTTTTACGGCAATCTGTGAGCAACTTTTATAGCTAAATAGCTCACACGGGTATCACAGGTGGCGCCGCCAACGCTATAAATGATAAACACTTCACAAATTCGACACAAAATCAAGACTGCGAATCAGTTGGGACTGATCCAAAGACGCAAGGTTCGAGTCCTGCATTCGCGATGAATTTTTGAAATGTTTATCACAAAAATAACTCTTTGAGTAGCTCAATCTAGCATTGCCGGGTACAAAGAGGGAGGAAGGGTGTGAAATCGCCCGATGCGTTGCGATTGACGGTTGAGAAAACCAGCAACTTTGAAAACCGGTAATTTTTTAAGAGTTGCTAGTGCAGCAATTAGAAACTAACTTGGCCATCGATTACAGCAACTGAAATCTTTTGACGTTTACCGGAACTCGAAACTCGAGTTGCTATGTGTGCGCAGTCCCATCGAAATTCGAGTATAATTTGTAAACAGCTAGTTGCCAGTTGCTGCAATTGTTGCACCATGTGCCAATTGTGCCAATATCATGATTATTTTTATGATGTTGAATATAAGGTGCATGCGAGCATTTAAAATTAAGCGCTACCACGGTTCGGACAAGTTAAATCATAAGTAAGTACCGGTTGTTTCAGACATCTTCAGACCGCCGATTAACAACTTTGACACCAGGGCTATCCACCCGGCCTATACAAACTTCGATCATTGCATATTTGCACATGTTTCGGACACCATTGCTCCTATACCTATCGGAGACTATGACCTTTCTAGCCATATCATCCATCCATCCATCAGCCATAGGACGTCCACTGCTGGACATAGGCCTCCCCTATGGATCTCCAATAAGACCGGTTGTTGGCGGCTTGCATCCAGAGTGATCCTGCGGTATTAATCAGGTCATCCGTGCATAGCCCTCTCCATAGCTCCTTGTGCTACTTGGAGCTTATTTATAAGGTCCAAAGTAAGAGACCACGTTTCAGAGCCATAAGTCATCACTGGCAACACACACTGGTTGAACACTTTCGACTTGAGGCACTGAGGTATGTCGGACGAGAAGACGTTACGCAATTTTCCGAACGCTGCCCAACCATGTTGGATTTGGCGATAAGAGCTATGATGAAATTATATGGTTAGATCATATAATTTCATCTCTATACAAGCATTCAATGAAGTATCAAGAGCATAAAACTGTTCCAAATTCCAATAATATTAGAAGCCAACAAGGAAGGAAATTCGTCATACCTACGCATGTTGCGTTGACCAGTTGCTATGACGATGGAAACGGGATAATCGTTATCGATTCAAATAATGTTCGCAGTTTGTATTTTATCCATTTAGAGACAACCTGATTTGGTTTGAGGAAAATAATATGTATCGGGAAATACACACATAAATGTAGGCACGTCGCTACGAGATGTGATAACAGATGTACCTACCAATTACTAAGTCTACAGTAGTTTCTACATGTGTATATTACATGACGTCCATCTATCTATCCACTCATGGGCAAGTACTGAAGGTTGTATTGTAAGCTGTCCAAGGAAGCTTTCCCGGAATTAAATCCGAGATACTCCCGACGCCTGCTGAACCTTAAACGAGACAAACTCCGACTCATAGCCGGAGTAGTCACGGGGCATTGCTCTCTAAACAAGCACCTGTTTAAAATTGATGTTACAGACAGCCCTCTGTGCAGAGGTTGCATGGAGGTAGAAGAAACAATCGCGCATATGCTGCTTGAATGCAGCAGTGGGCGGAACAACGCAAGGAACTCAGGGCACCGAGGACACTCCGGGAGGCCTGCGCCGGCGTTCGCGAGCTGCTGGACTTCCTGGATGACACCGGGTAGATGAACTAGCTGTTCCACCCTGCCAGTTTTGTGTGGCTGACCCACATAAAACGGGCCCATTGGAGGGCTCGAGTGTGGAAAAGGTCCGCAACAACAAGTAACAAGTATCCACTCATCCATCAGCCGAAGGATGTCTTATGTTGGACATGGGCCTCCCCTATATGAGAGGCCGCCGTTTCCTTTTGCGAACAAGTTATGTTGCAAAAGGAAACGGCGGAGCGCGAACGGGAGATCCTCTCTCCTCTTTCCTTTCGCGAGGAGAAAAACTGGAGGCTTCCACGCTCTCCTCCGACTTCCATAACCCGGGGCTTGGGCGGTGGACTCGGGGGAGTCCGTTGCCCGGCAAGCGTTGCCCCCGAGGTGGCGCGCTCGGTGTTTCCGCACGCCTCTCAAGGAAAGTAGGGCGGAGAAGCTCAACTACTAAACAGGGCCGGGTCTTAGGGATCAGCGCCACTGGAGCCGCGGACGAGTGCGAAAGCGTTCCCGCAGCTCCAGCACACGGGCGTTTGGCAAAAACACTCCAGGATTTTTAGTGGGTACACCAACCAGCAGCGGGATTCCCACATAATCATCTTGCCACCCCTGTATGTATATTTTGACAAGAAGAATTTCAGAATTAACTATATACCGAGATGAATAACATTATCCAAATCCAATAGAAGAAGAGATAACTAAGAAAAATATCACCAAAATTCCAAAGATAAACAAAAAGAAAGATAAGCCAAAATCTTAAAATACCAACCTAATCTAGAAACACAAAATCTGAACCGATGAGGTGATTCTAAGAACGACATAGGTATCTTTGAATAAAACTGAATACTCGTATTATCCTTGTTTATCACAAATTAACTTGGAAATAAAGTAACCTTGTCAACGACCTCAAAGATGTATTTTCACAGATTCTCATGTTTTATTTATTTATATTTACGTACTTGATACTAATATGCATGTGAGCGTCATTGACGCATTTGTGGTTTATTTAGCTACAAGTTTCCCTGAGGAAAATCAACAGACAGGCACTAATTAATTAGTAGTTATTTATTTTTAATAGTTCATTGTTTCAAGCTTGGTAGCATTGACATATTATGGTTATTTTCTGTGCCGTTATTAATATCGCCAATACTTATACTGGACACATAATATAGTTTTCATACCACCTGTTCGAAAATGACCAATTAAATGTCATCATACAATCTCAACGTAAAACAAGACATTACTATCTTAACACAATCTCGATGGCTATGGCAGGGCAATAATGTTCTATGAAACTCTCTAGGGAGTAAAATGTATAAATAAATGTATAAATGTAAATAAAGTAGGCCATGATAATAGAGTAGGTCATGATTGTCATGTAGTATTTTATTCTCTATTTTAAATTTTGGATTTGGTTTGCATTTCCACGAAAAGTATGTACGTTATAATTTTTATTTTATTTTATTGTCAACAATACCGAGTTGCTTACAATCGTGGCTTCAAATCCCGGTCCCGTACCAATGAGTTCTTTGGAATTGATGTACGGAATTTCACGCCACTGGTTTTTCGGTGAAGTAACATCGGATAAGTCGGTAACATCGTAATGTAACCTGCATACGACCGTATAAGAAATTCGATGGCGTATATGAATCCACCACTGTAGTGGGCCAGCGATATAGCCCAATCACTCTTCGTGGGTAGGCCTACGTCCTGCAGTGAACTATCAAAAAAATGCTGTTACAGTAAAGTTCAAAAAAGCTATACGGGCTCTACCAACAAAGTATTTAATTTATCACTGTGATATAACAAAAAGAAATATAAAAATGTATAATACTAGCTGCCCTTCCCGACTTCGCCCGGGTACGATTGGCTAAAGCAGACAAATAGTAAGGATCCCTAATAAAAAAAATAGAATATAGCCTATGTTCACCGGGGATAGTGTAGCTATCCAACAGTGAAAGAATTTTTCAAATCGGTTCAGTAGTTTCGGAGCCTATTCGATGCAAACAAACAATCAAATCTTCCCTTTATTAATTGGTATAGAAATAGGTTTGCCTACAGCATAATTATTTTTGTGTGATACGCAAATTTAATTGACAAAACAATACTTGTATCTAATTACAAATACGCTGAAATCCAGTAGGCGTATTCAATGCGTACTTTACACAGTGGGCAGTATCCGTACTGGTATTTATTCTATGGCTATGGCACCAGTTAGACAGTCATGATGATAAAATGGTACCAGAGTATACATTAATCCTTTCCGTATCATGATTGATACTTAGAGTAATAGCACGGTTGTGACGTCCGGTGCGGTATGAAAATGTATTTACCTACCTTAATATAATTAACTGTGAATATATCCACAGGACAAGGTGAGAGTTTCTCCCGCCTCGTCCTATGGATGATATAATAACGTTGATGTTCACTAGAAGAATGAATGAGTACGTGTATTTGGTGCAGATAAGTCGTAATAGTATATCACTAGGTCGCACAGTGGGCATGAAACAAACGAACATGATTCCCCACGTCATGATGATAATTGTATGTATAGTGATAGTACTCGTACTAACCCGTGACATCGGCGCGCGGCACTCGCGCACACGAGATAACTGTCCAAATAATAAGATAACATTATTGTTTATTTACAAGAGAAACTTGAAAACAATACTGTTGTTACGAGTAACTGACTTCAACAAATCGGCAACGTGCGAGTCAGACTCGCGCACGAAGGGTTCCATACCGTATTTTAGCCCCCTTAGCCCAATTCCTCTTGACATTTTTAATAGCGAGCAAAAAAACTCCTAAAAACCGGCCAAGTGCGAGTCGGACTCGCGCACCGAGGGTTCCGTACAAACCTGCAAGGTTTACAAAGTTCGTTCATTACGACAAAAAAAGTAATAAGTTTATATTTATTAAAAAATATATATTTTGTAATGTAACTAAAAATTTAAGGTTTTCGGAATTTTTCCTTTATGTGTGCTATAAAACGTTGCTTCATGCCAAATTTCAAGATTCTAGGTCGACTGGAAGTACCCTTTAGGTTTTGATTCCCTTGCGAGTACTTGCGAGTTTCAAAATTTGCGGCATAAACGGCTGTATCTTTTGATTGCGTTGGCTTAGAAGTTTGATTTTTTCACAGCTTCAAGGGACAGTAGACTTGAGTAATTGATATAAATTTCAGCTTCATACCTCCACGCGTTCCTGAGAAAAAGGGTCTTGACAGACGGACAGACGGACAACAAAGTGATCCTATAAGGGTTCCGTTTTTTCCTTTTGAGGTACGGAACCCTAAAAATCAAGTTTGTTGTATGGGAGCCCCCGAATATATTTTTTTTATTTTGTTTTTAGTATTTGTTGTTATAGCGGCAACAGAAATACATCTGTGAAAATTTCAGCTTTCTAGCTATAACGTTTTATGAGATACAGCCTGTAGACAGACAGACAGACGGACAGCGGAGTCTTAGTAATAGGGTCCCGTTTTTACCCTTTGCCACTTCAACTTGCCAATCCGCTGGGCTATGTCGGTAACTTTGGTTCTTCTACGTATCTCCTCATTCCTGATTCGATCTCGCAGAGAGACTCCGAGAATAGCCCTCTCCATAGCTCGTTGTGCTACTTGGAGCTTAATAATATGGCGCATAGCTAGAGACCACGTTATAAAAATAAAATCAAATAGTTAATCTACAGACGAGACCAAAGCGCCACCCTTTTATGGTGGACATTCCGCACGTTAGAACCAAGCGTTTTGAATCCTCATTCCTCATATGAACAGCCAGAATCTTCCAAGGTAGCGTCCAGTAGCGTAATGAATATTGGCAGCTGTATGTATATGTGTATATGGTACTGTCGAACTGATCTGATGATGGAGCCCTGGAACGCTTTGCCTGGGCCTGTCTTCCCGCTAAAGTACAACGTGGGCGTCTTCAAATTCCGAGTAAATAGGCATCTTCTAGGTAAGCGTGCTACCTAGACCGCTTTTCTGCTCAACATCAGGCAGTAGATAAGTGGTGTTTGACCACTTACTGCCTGTGCAAATCTATTCAGAATAAAAAAAGCTAATTCAGCAGTAAAGATCTGTATCACTAGGTCATACAGTGGGCAGCAAACAAACGAACATGATACCCCACGTCATGATGATAATTGTACAGCGATAGTACTTACCCGTGACATCGGCGCGCGGCACTCGCGCACACGAGATAAAATGTTCACATGTGAATTCCCAAAGGTATCTGATAACATTAATAATTGTAATTGTTTACAAGAAAGACTGTTGTTGTTTATTGTTTGTGTCAAGATAACATGGTACTTCGTACTACGAGGTGGACTTTGTAAGAATTCTTCCAGTATAATACAGGCTGTCGCTTGGCGAAGTACGTGGACTTCAGAAATTATTAAGAAAAAATCAGATCAAAGAATTATTGTAGAAGAAACCACATGTTCCATTAAAAAAATCAACGACTGATGCCAAAATGTACGAAACTGATTACCTATTGATTTCTTTTTTTAAATTTTGGAATGTGGTAGTGTGGTGCAACGCGGACTTTGCTAGTTCTTATTCCCTAAGTTTTACCACGATTATACAGGGTACAAGTACATCTATATCAGATTAAAGGAAAATAATATAATGTAATAATATTTTATTTCCATTAAATAAAATTACATGGACATGTTCTGCAGCACCTACACTAAGTACCTAATACTTGTGTCGTAGGTGACTACATTCCCTTCAAAGTATCGTTTCATCAACATAGAAAAATTACATTTACATTCAATATTATTAATAAATTAACACTTATAAATGATTTTATGTAATGTAAAATAACTTAATATAAAAATACTAACATGAAATAGAAAAATGGAATTGTACAGAATAATTATGTGATAAATAATAAGGTAATTATCGCATTAAAAATAAATAAATATATCTTTTGTTTATTTAGTGATTGTAAGTAAATTTTCAGTTTCATCATAACCTAAGTTACATAGCCAGTTGTAGACAGCTAGTTTAGCGTCTCTATTGTTAAGTTCTGGTAAATTGCAGATGACTCGACTTTATTATACAGGTAAGGATCTAAAAAAACCGGCCAAGTGCGAGTCGGACTCGCGCACCGAGGGTTCCGTACATTTAAGACAAAGATCTTTTTATCGTTTAAGTAACTAAGTACTAAGTAAGTATTTCAACTTGATAGCTCTACGCGTTCATGAGGAAAAAAGTAATAAGTTTATATTTATTAAAAAATATATATTTTGTAATGTAACTAAAAATTTAAGGTTTTCGGAATTTTTCCTTTATGTGTGCTATAAAACGTTGCTTCATGCCAAATTTCAAGATTCTAGGTCGACTGGAAGTACCCTTTAGGTTTTGATTCCCTTGCGAGTACTTGCGAGTTTCAAAATATGCAGCTTAAATTGCTGTTTCTTTTGATTGCGTTGACATAGAAGTTTGATTTTGTTACAGCTTAAAGGTATTATAGACCTGAGTATTTGGTATGAATTTCAATTTAATACCTCTACGCGTTTATGAGGAAATGGGTAGTAAGGTTAAAATTATTAAAAAAAAATATATTATGTGATGTAACTAAAAATTTATGGTTTTCGTAATTTTTCCTTTATCTATGCTATAAGACGTTGCTTCCTACCAAATTTCAAGATTCTGAGTTCACGGAAAGCACCCTGTAGGTTTTGATTCCCTTGCAAGTGTCGAAAATTTGCGGCATAAACGGCTGTATCTTTTGATTGCGTTGGCTTAGAAGTTTGATTTTTTCACAGCTTCAAGGGACAGTAGACCTGAGTAATTGATATAAATTTCAGCTTCATACCTCCACGAGTTCCTGAGAAAAAGGGTCTTGACAGACGGACGGACGGACAGACGGACAACAAAGTGATCCTATAAGGGTTCCGTTTTTTCCTTTTGAGGTACGGAACCCTAAAAAGTATAGTCCGAGGTATTATTTTGCCAAATGATAGGTATATGAAATAAGTAAGGTTTTTATAAAACTCACTCGTACAGAGAGAGAGAGAAGGGTTAGCCACAGGAATAAAAAAATCGGTGGCAAGTTGGTGGCGATAAATTGAAATGAAACTATCTAAAACTACCCAAACCTAAGGATTGTAATCAAATTATTTTAGAATCAGATTGTATACAGGGTTATTTCTAATCAATTAGCATCCTTTTAAGGGCTTATTCTGTACATCAAAACTAACAACTTTTGTTCTGTGATTTTGTCAAAAGTCAAAAAAATAATAATGTTGTTCCATAGAAAAATATCGTTCACTCGCGACAAAATGAATGGAACAGCTGTTTTTTTTTAGTTCTGACAAAAGTCGCAGAACAAAAGTTGTTAGTTTTGATGTACAGAATATGTCTCTAAGAGGATGCTAATTGATTAGAAATAACCCTGTATTAATTATTTGAGAATAGACGGGAACACATCACAACCTAGTAGGTTGTTTCTCTTTCTCGACCATTTCGTAAACAAATTGCCTTTAAAGTAAAGCAAAGCGTAGCAAACCTTGAAGATCACTCTTTCTTAGGTCCATGTCCAAATTAGACAAGCTTGCCCAATAAAACCAACAGATATTTCCTTTTTAACCGATTTCCAAAAAGGAGGAGGTTCTATATTCGTCGATAATTTCGCCAATTGTGAACCGAATCGAAAAATTCTTTTTTAGTTCGAAAGGTATACTCCCGAGGTCCCATTAAAATTTTACAGAAATCGGCTGAGCCGTTTTTGAAAAATCAAAAATAAAGTAAACAATTCGAGCGAAATTTTCGAATTTGGTTCACGTTTGAAGGCGGTTTTGCCATTTTTTGCAAAAAATCATTGAAGATGTTGGCAAAAAGCACATAAAATGAAAAAAAAAATGCTATCGATTGTAAAAACACAGTAAATCCCAAATGCCCGTCGTGTTTAGACCTAGTAGGATCAGCAGTGAACCGGTAAACCAAGTAAACGTAAAAGAAACATAACAAATCAAAACTATCAATATGGGAGAAAAGAAGGTCACTTTTAAATCAATGGTAATAATTATTTTTCGCAAAAAAATGGCAAAAACGCCTTCCATCGTGTTCAAAATTCGAATATTTCACTCGAATTATTTACATTATGGTTGATTTATCAACGGCACAGCCGATTTCTGTAAAATTTAAATGGGACCAATTTGGGAGTATACCCTTTCGAACTAAAAAATAATTTTTCGATTCTGTTCACAATTGGTGAAATTATCGATGTTCATCGTGTACAAAATTCGGATACTTCGCTCAGATTGCTTACATTATTGTTGTTTTATTCAAAAACGGCTCAGCTGATTTCTGTAAAATTTAAATGGGACCACTTCGGGAGTATACCCTTTTGAACTAAAAAAGATTTTTTCCATCCGGTTCACAATTGGCGATATTATCGATGAACATACACAAAAAAAATACATACACACGAATATAGAACCTCCTCCTTTTTGGAAGTCGGTTAAAAACGCAGTAAAACCCAAAGAAACAGACGTTGTATGAAATGTCCAACACGCAAAACCCAGTAGGCGTACAGAGAGACGGGCGACGGGCGTGCTAGCCGGCGACATCGGCCAAAACAAACACATTGCAGTATCGATAACGCTAGTACTATTTCGTATTTATTGATAGCAATTTAGCTAATCTTTCTTGAATAAAACCCATTACATATTTCATTTTCAGGGGCCTAAAATCTTTCATGTTCATGATAATACGTAGTGCATAATACGAAATACGTAGTGCAAACTAATATTTATATTATTTTTCGCCAAAAATAGCACAACTGACTTCAATCGTACAAAATTTGAATAGTTTACTCTATATGCCATTTTATTATAAGCTTTTATTTAACTTGCAATGGATGTATATATGTGTGTACCTATGTAAGCTCGGATGGAGTTTAAACAACTTCCCGGTTTCAGATTGAGCTGAAATTTTGCACGCATATGTTTGTCGCGTGACAATGCAGTAATATGGTACAACGTAAACGTTCTAGCTATCACGGTTCCTGAGATACAACCTGGTGACAAACAGACAGACGGACAGCGGAGTCTTAGTAATAGGTTTTACCCTTTGTGTACGGAACATTAAGAAGCATATGTACAGAAGAATTGAGAAACTCCTTTTTTGAAGTCGATTGAAAACCCAAAAGGTTTCTTTTGGTTGGGTTTTCTATTATTTTAGCAAAAAAGTTTATTTTGGGTTTTCAATTGCATAAATACTTATAAGTTAGTAATTAGTATCAAATTTCAAAAACGTAAAACCCAAACAGACGGACGCTCCGTAGTGACCGTACTATCCGGCGACATCGGCAAAAACAAACGGCTTGCAATTACGATAACACTATTGGGTATTTCGTATTTATTGATAACAGTTTGTATTACTGGGAAGCTGTTTGTTTTGACTTCAGGAATGTTTGTGTGATGTTCGGGAATATCAATTAGAATTATCTCTGGGATTTCAACTGCGGGGATGTTGTTTGTGTTGTTTGTTAGAATTGTCTGGGAATTACTGAAACTATTATAATTATCATGGCAAATGAAATATGGCTTATTAAAAATAATAAGGGAGAAATCGTTAGTCAGCTTCATCATTATTCTTTTAGAATCATGAGATTTCATTTCATTTATTTATGCTCCTAGCTACTGGTACAAGTTGTTATAAACACAAAGAGTTTAAAGTTTAGTATGGATTATGGACCCTGTCGGGTACTTCACCTTCAGATGAGAGTGGTCACTTCTTTTAAAATTATTCAGGCTTAAATCTCGCCGTCTGGCACGCAGCATGTACGACAGCGCTGGCAACGAACCACACCGTCACCTCAACAACGTTGTGCCGCATTATGCACGCCCCCTGACGTACGTACCTGGCGTGCCATTCCTCGTGATCTCCTCCTGGCCGAAGAGGAAGAAAAGGGATTTAGCAGCAAGTAAGATGAGGCCTAGGAAAGAGGAAGAAGATCCAGATAAAAGAGTCCCACTTAGCCAAGACAGGGCCATCCTGGCTGTGGATGGCTACCGGAGGTGTTTGAGATGTCGTCCACCTTCGCGGATGGACTGAAATCTCCTTGGGGGCAGTGTCCTCCAGTGCCCAACCCCAGTAATGAGAATTCCTCGAGACTGGTTGCCGACCCACGCAACAGCGGGAGTGGAAAGGACCCACGGTTGATTGACAAGCTTATATCTTGCTAAAATGACAACAGAGCAGAAACACACTAAAGATTTATTCAAAACAAATATTTAAATAAAAATTAGTTGCGATCGGGTTTTTAGCCCAGTATGTCCTCAGGTCATTGGCGCCAATGATTCACACATTTCCAAAAAACTAAATAAATTGCGAACACTCTTAAATGCCTCGATAACGATGATAATCTGACGAATATCACGTTGATAATTTACGATATCAGCCTTGTAAGTAATATTTATACATGTATCTTTTAATCCTATACTGTTGGCTTCTATTTGATTTTCATCGTGATTCAGCAAATCTCTTGGCTTAATGGTCTTGGCTTATGCAATGTTAAGTGAGCTTGCAACGTGTTGTTGGTTTTGGTAACGTGTTCTTTAGGATGTTCTATTATAGGATTACCTTTTCGATTCACAACATTTCGTTGGATTACCTGTTTTGTAATATTCTAGCTTTTGACGCAACATTATATTAGGTCGTATTAATGAATGCAATTTCTTTAATAAATTAATGAAATGAGCTTAGAGCTGTAGAGCCCGTATAGGACTTTTACTCCTAAGAAGGTAAGTCTATGCTCCTAGGCATTTAAGTAATCCTTATGGATCAACAATACCAGTTGGAAGCGGCTTGCTTCCAATGTATTTCCACGGTGTTAATCAGACCATCTATTCACCTCTTTAGTGGACGTCTTATTTTGCGCTTGTCGGTATGTGGTCTCTCTTCAAGAGCTATACGTCTTCGTTAGCAATATATCATTTTGTAGAAGCTTTTGTGAGATAGAAAATTAACCACTGTCAGTTCTGGGTTCTGTACAATCTGTCTTTCTGACTTTTCTTACAGAGTCGATTGTTTCTTTGACTTGATGTATTATGCAGATTGAGCAACTAGGTAATAAGCAAATGTTACGATTCTCCATAATGAAAACTACAGCTACTGAAAACTTTAGCTTAGAAAGCAGAAGTTTCGCAACATGCAAATCTAGGGTAACAGAAAACATACGTGTTCACCACGTGGCCTTATTAGAATTCTAACTGTTCGCGTCACGTTGAACTTGGTGTTGAACCTTGTTTACATCAATGTATATACCTGTCTTTGTTTCCTTTACAATAATGTAGTTGAGAATAAAGGAGAAAGTATTATGTCACATGTTGAAGACTCGGAGCTAAATTGAGACTTGACTGAGAGCACATTGAAAGCGAATGAATTTGAAATATTAGTTGCCAATTCAGCTAACGGGTTTCAGGCTCAGTAGCCATCAGCCAAGGAAATTATTTAAAAGTTATTTGTATAGTTCTGGGCTCTTGAAATAATAATCGAACATTCACAGAGCATTTAAGATTTAGGACGAAACTCTACAAGTTTCACAATGAAAAACTTTGATTTCGATCAGCCCAAGTTTGGGAAGTTTTACTGTAATGTCTAGTCTGCAAAAGAAATATCTCTCCAATTACTACAATAACTGTAAATAAAATACATACCTAGCTAGAAAATCAATCGAATAACCCGCCCCTCATCGTCCCCGGTGCAAAGGTGCCCATAACACTTGCTGCATTGCCGCGTTGGATGGCTATTGACATTCTTTGCACCAGAAACGAGGTAGAACGGGAGTCACCTCCTCTTTCCGCGATCCTGCGCCCTATTACTACAATTACAATATAATTGTTCTTCTAATTTTATTTCATATGTTAGCCTTGTTTTGAATTCCTAATACTGCAACTGTTCGAAATTGAAATTTCTTTTATACTTACGTATGCTTGACACCATTAGAAACTATATAGCGAATATATTATGCATCTTATTCAAAGTTGATAACTGAAAATAAACTTTAACTTTTAACAAAGTCTATCATAATGAAAGGAAAACTGGCATAAGGGAGAGGAGGCCTATACCAGGCAGTGGGTCGATACAAGCTGATGTTGATGATGATCATAATAAGCTAATAAGAATGGCTAAAACGCAGTACAGAGCTGAGGACTCAACAACAAGTCCGTCTCAAAAGTATAGAGCACACATTTGCGGAGTCGTAGACTGACAGACAAAACTCTTAATTTACAACCACTAAACAAAATTAAACACTATTTACATATATATGATAAAATATGGCTAAATGTATAATGGCGGAAGATCCCATAGCGATTTCTTCCAGGCAACCATGCACGGATAAGAACTGATAAGAATAAAAAATAGTGGCGTAGACTAGAGATATTACTAACAAAGAATACATCTAGTATTGCACAAAACAGAACTTGAATCAGTAAGCCAAAAATGTAGTATAGATAGACCGTGTCACGTTTAATGATGTCCCAGATAAGATAGCTGAACGGGCTTTATGACCACCACGGGCGCACTTGCAGATAAGAGATACGTGGCCCGATAGCCTTGATTGACTAAATCCTAAACAAACTAGTCTGCTCGATATATAAACGGGACAGGAAATTACAAATGAAGCGAAAAACCTGCATATATCTGGGGAAGAGGTTGAGAAGCTGAATCATGTAACCGTTAGGGTTTATAGCTATATATATGCTTTCTGCATGATACATATTAGGTACCTTTTTTTTTTTTTTTACCAGGGGAAATCTTTTATAGATACCACCACACCTCGTGGGCAGGCGGGTGGTTATGTGGGAGTCCTGCCGACTGGACAGTATACCCACCAAAACCCCTGGGTGTTCCACCACTGCGCCTGGTGTCGGGAATACGGGCACGCTTGCGCACTCCTCCGCGGCACCCGACAGCGCTGGCCCAACTTGGGCCCCACCACGGAGCTTCGGCTCCCGCCAGAATGACGATGTGCCGAACACCAGACACATCGTCATCCACCACCTGGGACCAACCAGCACTGGGCGTCAGACAGCACCCGTATCCGACAGCCCTGGTCCCGATGCAACGGGTCAATTAAAGTGGCCCCGCACCTGCCACTACGGCTGCAGAGGATAGGGAGAACGGCCGTCGCGATACCGACACTCCTCTTCCCCTGCAGCCCCACCGCCTCCGCCAACACGTTGGCGGCACCCGTTAGGGCCGCTGGCAGGACGGATAGGCAGCGGCCTTCTCGCCGCCCGTCCATCCCGTCGCCGCCCCCGCCTCGATGGGCTCGGCCGCGGCATCGCGACAAGCGCGACACCGCAGTCCACCTCAGTCGGCAAGCCGACCTACTGGCCAGCCTCCGCACGGGCTTGTCTGGGCCCAAGACCCGGAGAGGCCGGCCCCACCTCGGGTTCCTCTTCGTTCACCAGGCTGGGAAGACCTGGCTACTAAGCCCCCCCGCCACGACAAGGCGGGAACACACTCGGGGGGGACATAATAGGTACCTACATATTGACATTTTAGGCTACAATAATCGGCTAAGTACGAGTCGGACTCGCGCATGGAGGGTTCCGTACTGTATGAGAACCTCCCTTAAATATTTATTTATTTTAATTTTATTATTGAAGTGTAAATACAACTAAATATTTCGTGAAAATTTCAAGCATCTACCTGTTACCATTATTAATATAGAGCGAAAAATTTCTAAAAAATCAGGTTTATTGTATGGAAGTCCCCCTTAATTATTAATTTTGTTCTGTTTTTAGTATTTGTTGTTATAGCGTCAACAATAATACATCATCTGTGAAAATTTCAGCTTTCTAGCTAAAGCGGTTCATGAGATACAGCTTGGAGACAGACAGACGGACAGACGGACAGCGGAGTCTTAGTAATAGGGTCCCGCTTTTACCCTTTGGGTATGGAACCCTAAAAATGAAGAAAGAGATCACATTTTCAGATATATTAGGTGAAAAGGGTGAAACGCTGAATGATGTAACTTAGTGTAGACATAGGATAGGTCATTTAATTTGATGATATGGAGGTAAAGCTCTATGCATGATACATTGCTGGCTACTAAAATCAAGATCACTTTTGCTAAATGTGCCATCTTTATGAAGAAAGCCATAATTGCAGACACAAGTTATTTTGACAAAATTATTGCATTAAAATGCAGCGAAGACTAAAAGTACAATAAGCCCGATTACAGAGGCGCCAGCGTAAACTAAATAGCAACGTAAGAAGCATTCTCTCTATCGAATGCCTAAAGTGAAAAAGAAACAGAACTATGCTATTTAGCTATTATAATTACGATGGCGCCTCTGTAATCGGGCTTTTTGTCTAACTAAATTTAATAAAATTACGGCATTTTCATAAGGAGGGCAGAAATGTACCACCCGAATTTTCTATCTATGTTCAAAATGTATGTGTTTGAGAATTTGGTTAATATTTCTAAATGCTCAAACAAAATTGGAAAATCATGTAACAAATTGGCAAGCAACAGACAAAACACGTGTAGGATAATAATAACCTAATAGGTAATGATGAGGCTTACGATGTGATGATTCAATATTCATTAATAGGTATCAACAAAACTTGACATAGTTACAGACTTGGAGTTGATTCATTGTTTGAAAACAATATTATCAGTTTTGTATTTACATACTTCTTTAATTATTATGAAACAATGCCTGTACTAAATAGTCTGATGCAACATGTTGTTTTTATTGGAATCTTTGCATGTTATTTCTGAACTTTAATGCAGTTGGAATTAGAATGTAAAGTTGATTGAAGAGACTATTTATTAGCACAATGAAGAACTGAGCTGAACAAATGATCTGTAAAGTTCTCGAATAGAGACCACTAATTGGTAAGCGTAGCGTAGGATGTTCATCGACAAGGTGGACTTGATTAAGGCTGCATGAACACACTTAGTACAAGCCGCTTGTAATCTGTCTTATTGAAAAAGTATAAGAGGTCAGCAGTGGACATCTCAGGCTTATATGATGATGATGAAAATGTTGACCTCTCTTCATAAGAGTATTGTTAATAAAGGGCGATCAGAATGACAACTAAAACCCATGTCTTATGTAAATCAGAATTATGAAAATTATTCAGCGTAGTATTCCTACACTGTCAAAAACTTTTAAATATCTACTTTCATTTTCATTTCAGTGGTCCCTATTAAGGATGATAATGTTATGTGTAACTAACTAAACTAACAATATAAATTGTGGTCACTATGTGTGTATTATTGTTATCTTAATCCTTATCTAGTTATTTTCTTTAGATAGCAGTTCTTGAGAATTATATGTGTTACACCACAAGTGAGCATAAACACTGTAGTAACATAATATTTCGCAATAGTGGGCAGCACATGTGAAGTTACTCTAGGTATACTTTCTGGAGGGAAGTGAATTAAATTAGCGGAGGGATCCCTATGTTGCCATTTGAAAGAGTAACAAACAAAACCAACAAACACACTTTTGGATTTACAATATTACTAAGAATGTTTTGTTTGGAAGTAAAATAAACATTATATTTTTGTCGGCGTAGCGACTCAAAGTGGATCTTGTCTTGGCCTCCGATACCATGGACCGCTCCCTATTCTGCGCGAGAAAGGCGTGAACGTCCCAGACATGCACTTTAATCTCCAAGCAGGTATTCATTCAGCCACTTTATCTTTCCTTCTATACTTGGGACGTCCAACAAGTCTTCGTCTTTCAAAAATGCCCAATTAAGCCTTTTTTACGGCACGATCCTCTCCATTCCGTGCCAGGTGTCTGAGACATCGAAGTCTGTGCGATTTAATTTCACCAACAGTATTGGGCTCCGCCATCCACCAGCTCTTCAATTTCACGGCTTCCTCGGATCCTCCAACGTCCATCTTTTCGCCTGGTCTGGTCGGTCCCAGATTTTTTTCTGAATATTTTGCATTCTGCAACTAATAGTGGTAACTAGTAGTTTGGTTTCCTCCCTTTGTGTTAGCGTCTAGGAAAAGAAACAGTAGACCCTAAAGTAGTAAAAATCTATTTAAAGTTACAAGTACGTGGCATGACTTGTCTAGACTGGACTGCACCTGTTTCCTGATAAGATCCTTGCTGCGATACTTGGCACAGTTTGTTCTACGATATGGTATCATTTATTTGATTTAAGAATCGTATCAGATTCTCAAGTGCTGAGAATGTTAGGAATGTCGTTGTAGGAAGGTAGGTACTCTTTCTGCAAATATGATGTATAGAATAAGAAGCTACCGTTTGGTATTTTCTAGTTCTATTGTTATCTTTAAATAGATCTTTGTTTATCAGAAATTATCTGTAAAGAATTGTATGTGTTTTTTTTTCTTTTTTTTTTAGTTTTTTTTATTCTGAATAGGTTTGCGTTTGACCACATACTGCCTGTTGTTAAGCAGAAATGCGGTCTAGGTTGTAGCACGCTTACCTAGAAGATACCTATTTACTCGGGATTTGAAGACGCCCACATTGTACTTTAGCGGGAAGACAGACCCAGGCAAAGCGTTCCACATTCTGGCTGTTCGTATGAGGAATGAGGATTCGAAACGCTTGGTTCTAATGCGCGGAATGTCCACCATAAAAGGGTGGCGCTTTGGTCGCGTCTGTCTAGCCGTACGATAGAAGAAAGGGGCAGGCAAATGTGTAAGCACGTAACTCGCTTATCATCGTCATTTTTGCGAACCATTTTAGTTATTTTCATTTCAGTACTATTATTTTATCATAGAATATGATTTCTCCACGCAATTGGGTGTAATTATGTAGATTTTTCGCTATCGGTCAATAAAAATGCGCACCAACCCCTATGAGTCAATATCTTCCAACAATTGTAAATACAACAATTACTTCAGGAAGTCCCCCTCTATTAGTATAGAAATTATGACGACTGTAAGTGAGGTAGTATAACTGATGGGGATTTTTCACTATCGGTCCTTAAAATTAACCCCATTCAGCATCTTACAATAAGTACAAAAACGAGTCCCCATCGATACATTGGAAGACCGGTGGGACTCCCCTTAAAATGTCTTTGTGTAAATTCAAGTCCAGACCTGTGGTCTCGGGTATTACCACAGCTATCTGTTAACCGCTTCCTTTGCTTTCCTTATCGGTTTATGCTGGTTTTATCTCTAGTAAAGTCCCCGTCGAATGCTTTACAATATTACTCAGTTAACAATATGCTCCTTAAAAAGGTTTGTTCTAAAACCTTGGTGTAAACTAAAGTAATATCATTGGATCATAAATAATACTACTACACAGAAATTAAAAACAAAATGGTAAAACCTTTCATCACTTACAAAATTCGAAAAGTTCGCTCGAATTGATGTATACAATTTTTACATTATTGTTGATTTTTTAAAAACGGCTCAGCCGATTTCGATAAAATTTAAACTCGGGAGTATACCGGAGTATACCGTTTCGTTATCGATTCAGTTCATAATTGTCGAAAATATCGATAAACATGCACAAAAAAATAAAATATGTACATACAGACGAACATAGAACTTCCTCCTTTTTGAAAGTCGGTTAAAAATATACGTATCCGCAAATCTAAAGTAAATACGTGAATTCTAGATGTACTACATCCTATAGATATCATACAGTCAAATAAAAATCTTTCTACAAAGAATAATTGAACGACTGAAACTCAGGATAGCCTAATTTATTTGAAGCTAGATTACAAACTAAATGACAAAAATAAAATAGCACTACAAAGCTTAAATAGCTAAAATACAAAGAAAATAGCACCAATAGCAAGGATTTGCCAAGGTTCTTTAGCAGAATATACTTTAAATAAATAAATAATCATTTATTTCGACCAAAAGATCATAGGTTTACAATAATTAATTTGGTTGTTTTAACCGTTTAGCCATGTCAGAGGCCTTCAGGCGGCCTAAAAACTCTGACACCAGGGCTAGCCACCCGGCCTAAACGAACTTACTTACTTTAATAATTAGCAAAACATTATAATTTAAAATTTTAGTTACTCACATGTCATATTTTGATCATTTGTAAGCACATGAATCATATAACAATGATTCATGTACTGACAGTCAAAACGGTTAGCAAATACGTTCAGGATGGTGTTGTCGCTGGCCCGAACCCTGCGCACCAGGGACGTGCACCGCTTCCGCATCGTAGTATAGAAACAATCGACGCGTGACTCGGCGAACATCCCCGACGCGCTGCAGTGCTGAACAACTATGGCTCAATGTCATCAAGGAATGGCATGAAAGAATGCTTTCACGGAAGAGCCACGTTTTCACAAACAGGCTGGATATCAAGTGGTTACCGTCTAATTTTATATTTCGCAATATCAGTAAGAATCATTTTATCAAGAACGTGATATATGAGAGTAAGTCTTGTGAGTGTGACAATAGAATTTACACTCTGATAACAATCATCAAAATAGATCAGTCTATTTTGATACATTTTATTGTGGAGATGAATATGACAATGTTGAAAACGCAAATAAAATAAGTTCGTATAGACCGGGTGGTTGGCCCTGGTGTCAGAGTTTATAAGATGCTTGAAAGCCTCTGATATATCTTAATGGTTAAAATAAAACAATCGGGATCCACAGTTTAATGTGTTATTCGAACCACGGCAAATAATAAAAACATGAAGAAATACCAGGATGTAAGCAATTTAAAGAGTCTGCCTTCCTGCTATTTTCTCTTGAGCAAGTTGAAGTGACAGCCAATGGGGCAAAGTTCTCTAATAGACACCACTAACAGGCCCAGGGGACAGATGATCTGATTAAGACCACAGGTTTTTTTTTTAATTTAACACACCGTATTGACATGTAAATGTCATATTTAATGAATAAATTGAATATGAATATAGGTTAGCGTTTGACTACATACTGCCTGATGTTAAACAGATATGCGGTCTAGGGTGTAGCGCGCTTACCTAGAAGATACCTGTTTACTCGAAATTTGAAGATATCTATGGACTTTAATGGAAGACCGACTCGGGCAAAGCGTTTCACACATTCTGGCTGTTCGTATGATAAATGAGGATTTGGATGCCAATCGCTTCCAAAAAGTCTTGATGAAAATTTATTGGAAATTAGATAGATAGATCATTTCTTTATTATCACACCAAAATTTAAATAAAGTTAAAGTATTACAACCGGCGGCCTTATCGCTCAAAAGCAATTTCTTGCGGGCAACCGCTACTTGCAAAAAGGTTTAGGCGATGGGGTGTGCATAAATGTGTTAAACATAAGTACCTACCTAATTACTTAAACAACATACTTTCTAATAAATTCTATTAATAGCATATACATAACATAAAATCAACTAATACATAATACAAATCATAATAATTCAACTATATCGGAAAAATATAAATAGATTTATTTTTTAAACAGCATATGGTGAAAACAAAAAAATTAGAGGCCTAAGTTCAAAAGTACGAGTAGACGCTACTACGGCTGTAAAGAAGATGTTGAAGACAATAATTATTTTTTGCAAAAAAAAATGGTAAAACCGCCTTCCATTACAAAATTCGAATATTTCGCAAGAATTGTTTACGTTGTTGTCGATTTCTGTAAAATTTAAATGGGACCACCTCGGGAGTATACCCTTTCGAACCAAAAAATAATTTTTCAATTCGGTTCACAATTGGCGAAATTGTCGATGAATAAACACCAAAAAATACATACAGACGAACATTTAACCTCCTTCTTTTTGGAAGTCGGTTAAAAATGAAATCAAAATCTATCTTTGTACAGTATAATTTTCTATTAAAGTATCTCATGGTAAAGGCAAGTGAAATAACAAAAACAAGGAGCAACCAAGGCTTTCTCAAAGACGTCAGCAGGCTATTAACATTTATGCAATCGACCACGTGGCAAGTTCGACGTGAAAGAATTCCTTGGCCTCATCTATTAGCCTCGTTTACTAACCCGTAGACGAAATGATATCTACGTGCCGAGGGACACATGATGTTCTTTCACTTTGACTTTTGTTTGTTTCATCATTAAAAGTGAACCTAAATTAATACAGGCCGCGCCACACAAGTTGACGAACGTGAAGTTAGCTACAAGCTGCGCAATAGCCAATCAACGTGCGGCTTTATGTGAGCTTCAGTCAGGATTGAATATTGCGCAGATTGTAGCTAACTTCACATCCGCCAACTTGTGTGGCGCGGCCAATACTATTGGTACTTATACATAATGTGGGACTGTGTGACATTTAAAACAAGATTTGAGCATCGTAGCGTCTCTTGACGTAAACAGCGTTCGTTCTAATTTCAATTTATTGTTGAGCTGATTTCTTTACTTTTGTTTTGCTTTCTGGAAATTAATTAAAAACAAGTTTGTACGTCATTCCTGTTTTACTGTAGTTTTGCTTACGTAATATACTAGGGTGATGGGAACCTTGTGTTGTGGTTGGGGCTGTGTTTCTAGTTTTCTTTTTCTGACGTAAAGTGTCCTGTTTGACGTCGTTTTAAATTTTTGAGATTTAGTACTATCCACAGAACGTTCACAGTAGCTGGACATAAGCTTCTCTTTTAGACTGATTAATAAAAATAAATAATAATAATAAATAATTATTAGGGGACATCTTACACACTGTCTCTGACCCCAAACTAAGCAAAGCTTGTGATATGGCTGCCAGAGACTGATATACTGTAGTAGGTATATCAGCAGCCATACCTTTTTACATATTTTTAAATACATACTTATATATATACCTAAATAACACCCAGACACAGAGCAAATACCTATTCATCATCACATAAAATATTTGCCCAATAATAAATGATTTATTGACACCAGTATTACAAAAAACTCTATTAAATATAAAATATGTTGAAAGATACAAAATACTAAACGTAATTATTCAAAATCCAAATTCAACATAATTACTTAAATGGCTGGTGCCTGTACTACTAGTATGTATTACTAGTGTAATTAGCTATAGATTAGACTGCTACCAGCGCCCTACAAAAAATTCAACTAACTGACTTGGCTAAACGGTTATAACAACCGGAACCTACAATTTAACGTGTCATCCGAGCCACGGTAGCGCTCAGTTGGAAAATGCCACCAGCGGTCACCCATCCAAATTCTGACTGTTCGGAACGTTGCTTAATTTCGGTGATCGCTGACAAACACCGAAGAATTTAGTGAAAGTACAATATTAATGCGGCTGATAATGATGATGACAATATTAATTTAAAATTAAATCAAATGAATTAAATTGTTTTAAGTAACCACAAGACACCTATAGTATGTATTCTATGAGAAGAATAGTGTTTGCTCGAAATTTATTTAGTAAATGTTTTATTATAAAATACAAATATAGCGCTAGACACTGGACTACTCGCCCAAGATACTAATACTTTTTTTTTTATTCCATATAGGTTTGCGTTTGACTACATACTGCCTGATGTTGAGCAGATATGCGGTCTAGGATGTATAGTTTTTCAGTTTTCTATTAACTAGTGAAAACAAGTAAAAAAACCATGGCGTACTTAGTTTAGAAGAACTAAACGGGAATATAGTTATACATATCACTCCATGGTATGGTTTATTATTTGAATTGGAAGGGTTTATTATTATGTAATAATTTTATACGGAAACTGTCGATGCGTCCTCTGACTGAGTCCGATATATTTTTATGACATTATTCACAAAACTTTGTCGGTTGATTCAAGGGGGCGCCTAATGCCAAAATCAAGCGAAAGGTATACTTTTAAAGACGTGGTGTAAAGGTAACGAACATAAACATCATTATTAAAAATCTAAAGTAGCAGAGTAATCGCGTAGAATTTTGGAAAAAAATATGGTTACTTTAGAAAAAAATGAAAACTTCGCATCATATAAAAATACATTTTATTTCAAATGCTCGAAATTATCAGCGACAACACCACATTATTTTTGACAAATTACGTAGCCAGGCTATTGTTCTAGCCGAGTAATCAATAAGTTTTTTTATTGCATGCTTAAATTTTGAATAAATAATAAATACCCACCAAAAAATCTAAGCTGGAGCTCGAAGCCAACATCGTCATAAACTGTGTCATGCGATTTTCGACTCTAAACAAAGCCGCATAGATGATAGCGGGCGATGCAAGAAGCGCAGGTAAAATCTGATTTTTTCCTAGCATTAGGCGCAGCCTCCGATGTACAAGTATCGAACTTTGGTTTTTGCGCGGTTGTTCCAAATGGCAGGACACTGGGCAGTCACAGCTAAATACAATCAGCAAATATTGGCTTACTCTTGTCAGCCTGATATTGCATGTTCGGTTCGTATAAATACCTATTTTTAGGTGTATTTGGTACAAACAACTTCGATAAAAACAGTTTTTAGATAAAATACAGGCGCCATTGATAGGGCTGTCTATTTTCCCAAGATTCTATTCTAAATCTACTCGATTTACAAATACATACATTATGTATGTAATTTATGTAATAGTAGTAATGTAATAGTGTTTGTTACTAACGTCTCCGACTTGTGTTGGAGGAGAAGTCTGACGAACATAAAAAAAGGTGGTTAGAATCCAGAAAAAACATTATTCTGCTCATCATCTACATCTGTGAGCTGTTCTACATTTCTCCTCAAATACTTTCTGCCATAATAATAATAATTCAAATGTCAAAATTTTCGTGTTCGCCGCGCTCGCGCTGAAAGTGACTGGCACTAAGCCAAATCTTATCTAGATTTAATAGTGGACTGCCTCGGTGGCTCAGTGGTTAGTGACCCTGACTTCTGGATCAAAGAGGCGTGGGTTCGATCCCCACCCAGGGCAAACATTTATGTGATGAACATAGGTGTTTGCTCTGTGTCTGGGTGTTATTTAGGTACTATCTATATATGTATGTATTTAAAAATATGTCTATGTAGTATATCAGTCTCTGGCAGCCATATCACAAGCTTTGCTTAGTTCGGGGTCAGAGACCGTGTGTGAGATGTCCTCTAATATTTAATAATATTTTTTGTATGTATAAATAAAATAAAAAGATTGACATAGTTGAAGATTTTCGACGGGATGCATCCAGCACAACATGAGATTAGTTATAGGCCGAATCAAATAGCTGTGAAATTAGTTGCTTGGTTGCCTGGAAGAAATCGCTTAAAGCGATAAGGCTGCCAATTAGAGACCTATTGTTTTGTTCTTGTCCTTATATTCTGATTTTTTTTAACCCCCGACGAAAAAGAGGGGTGTTATAAGTTTGACGTGTCTGTTTGTCTGTGTGTCTGTCTGTCTGTCTGTCTGTGGCATCATAGCGCCCGAACCACTGAACCGATTTCAGTTTAGTTTTTTTGGATGAAAGGAGACTTAATCGAGAGTGTTCTTAGCTATGTTTTATAAAAATCGATTGAGCCGTTTAAAAGTTATGGTGGGTTAAAGTGGGTATGGAAGAACCAAAATTCTACAAATGTGCCCAAAATGGTTGTCAATTGAAAGTTTGTTGTCAAATATTTTTGTGTCGGGGGTTTTTAAATTAGGTATATTATTGTAATGTGGTTGTCTAATAAAGTGTTGTTGTTTGTATTAGCTACAGGCTGTGCGAGACCAAATTATCCTGTCAAGTGAACTTCGGTCAGGGTTAGGTAATCCCCCCCCCCCCGAGTGGGTTCCCGCCTTGTCGTGGCGGGGGGGCTTAGTAGCCAGGTCTCGCCAGCCTGGTGAACGAAGAGGAACCCGAGGTGGGGCCGGCCTCTCCGGGTCTTGGGCCTCGACAAGCCCGTGCGGAGGCTGGCCAGTAGGTAGCAAGTCGACTGAGGTGGACTGCGGTGTCGCGCTCGTCGCGATACCGCGGCCGAGCCCATCGAGGCGTGGGCGGCGACGGGATGGACGGGCGGCGAGTGTGCCGCTGTCTATCCGTCCTGCCAGCGGCCCTAACGGGTGCCGCCAACGTGTTGGCGGAGGCGGTGGGGCTGCAGGGGAAGAGGAGTGTCGGTATCGCGACGGCCGTTCTCCCTATCCTCTGCAGCCGCAGTGGCAGGCGCGGGGCCACTTTAATTGACCCGTTGCATCGGGACCAGGGCTGTCGGACACGGGTGCTGTCTGACGCCCAGTGCTGGTTGGTCCTAGGTGGTGGATGACGATGTGTCTGGTGTTCGGCATATCGTTATTCTGGCGGGAGCCGAAGCTCCGTGGTGGGGCCCGAGTTAGGCCAGCGCTGTCGGGTGCCGCGGAGGAGTGCGCAAGCGTGCCCGTAGCCCCGACACCAAGCGCAGTGGCGGAACACCCAGGGGTTTTGGTGGGTATACTGTCGAGTCGGCAGGACTCCCACATAACCACCCGCCTGCCCTCGAGGTGCGGTGGTATCTATAAAAGATTTCCCCTGGTAAAAAAAAAAAAAAAAGTGTTAGGTAATCCGCAGACTGTAGCTAACATCACAGCCGACAAGAAGTTTGATTCGATCGATATTTGTATGTCGGAGAGCAGCCCCTTGAGCTGATTTGCTTTATTTAATTACTGGCAATACACAGACAGATAATATTTCGAGATGCATTTGACAGATGACTTTTCTGTCAACTTCAATGTCGTGCCCACGTCACACTGACGTACACATTGGCGGGAAAAGGCGTGGCTTGAGTCACTTTCTGTTTTGACGAAAATACAAGATGTTGGAAAATCATCGGAGTGTTCAATTGTTTGATTCGAAGACAATTACTGTAATTTTTGAAGAATTACTCTGTAAGCAGAATAAAGTTGATATCGGAAATTCGCTGGTGTTCATATTTCAATAACTAGCACCATGATCAAGGAGGTTATCGAGACAATAATACATGTTTGTTGACCCCTCCCGTCATGTAGATCATTGATGATGCCAATTACATGGGCAGATTAGCCTTGCCGGAAGGACTTTGTTGGTTGATACTAAAAATGTAGTAACAACCAGTAGTGTAGGGACTCGGGACCAACCCTATAGAGCATTTGCAAAATTTACAAGAAGTAAAACCGTTACTATCGACCTTGTTTATTGCAAAATTTGCAAATATTTTTTACAATGTTGCGCAATTTCCAATAAATATTTCCGATGCGACAATAAAATACATCAAATGTATCAATTTGGGTGGTTTACCATAATTTTATGCAAAGTCACATGACTTTGCTGAAAAACTTATAAAAGATGGAAACCAGCAATAGTCATTGCCGGTTTCCATCTTTTATCTGTACGTAACAACATCCTTCGATCAAAATAAATGAAGTATTACAAAATCATAATTTCTGTGAAAATTTCAGCTGCCTAGCTATCACGTTTCATGAGATACAGCCTAGTGACAGACAGACTGACGGACAGACGGACGGACAGCGGAGTCTTAGTAATAGGGTCCCGTTTTTAGCCTTTGGGTTCCGTACCCTAAAAAATGCCAAGTCGATGATAAATCTTGAGGTCCTGAATAGAAGGTTTGATCACCGTATGGTCACACATTACCTGATAAAGATCATAGAATAGCGCTGACACCAAGCCACATCTAGCCGGTCGCATTGTAGATCTAGAACTATAGGGTCTACAGGAATAGATCCTAACTTCTGCTGCCCTAGTATCCATCGGAAGACATACCTTTTTTTTACCCAGGGAAAATCCTTTATGGTTGCCATCCCACCCCTGGGGAGGCAGGGTGGTTATATGGAAATCCCACCTGAGGCGATGTACCCACTAAAAACCCTGGGGTGTTCCTTCTCTGCGCATCTGCGTCGGTATTGCCGGAACGCTTGCGCACACTTCCGCCACGGTACTTAATGATATCTTTACCGTGCTTCCGCTACCCCGACTCTACCTAACGCTTGTCCTATACGGACAACTGCTTGTAGAGCTCTGCTCTGTCCGTCGTTATGACGATATGTGGGAACACTTCACTCAACGTCCAATCTCGGGGAACTCTTCGGTAGGGCGGTGGGCTCCCCCAGAGTTCCCGGTTATGGAGGTATACGGCGATGTCGGCGATTATGTGCCAGCCGATCGGAAGACATACTCAAACTCAAATCATTCATTGCAACATATGAAATTAACATGCGGTTCTTAATTAACATGCTTTTTATAGTTTTACATATGACCCTGATAAGGGTATGGCAATTTAATTATTTGTATTAGTACGATTTATTATTGTTTTCTAGATTATCTTCTTCTTCTTCTTTGCGAGTCGATGAAGCATGCTAAAAAATTATATTCCGGCTTTTGACCAAAAATTAGCCAGATTATCTGGATTATCTTTAGATTATCTATAGATTATCTAGATTATCTTTAAAAAAATCGTCCAATGTGTAAAATCATTTGGATAATAGAAAAATTTTTAGTTGTTTTATAAAACAGTTTTCCTTTTCGATATCTTTTAGATTTTTTGGCAGTTTATTGAATATTTTTATAGCCATAGAATGCGGGCTGGAACTATGCATTGCTAAGTTGGACTTTGATCCCAGGAGTTTATGTCTATATTGTACATACCTAGTATAACCCTATTCTATCCATCCTTTAGTTTTGCAGCTGAGTCAATGTGTTGCCAATCAGCATTTTGGCGCGTGTAACATTGAACCTAATCAGTTCATTTGATTATCAAAGAACGTGCCTTCCATTATCAAAATTAACTGATAACAGTGATATGAACCGGACAGATCGCAGAATAATCTACAGTTACTATCGGCGAATATTTGCTTGTTAGGTATTTATCACCTGACATACATTTTAAGTATGAAGGTAATAAGCACGATTACAGAGGCGCTATCGTAATTATATTAGCTAAATAGCATTCTGTTTCTTTTTCACTTTAGGCATTCGATAGAGAGAACGCTTTTTACGTTGCTATTAAATTTACGCTGGCGCCTCTGTAATCGGGCTTGATATGTAGATAAATAAATATCACTTATTTAAAATAATTCTATGACTCATAGTTTTATGAGGAATAGTTCTATTTATAAAGTTAGTATTGGATTTTCCTTATTTGTTAAAGAAATTGCAATAATCTTGGAATATACGGATTTAAATATTGAATTCTTTGAAAAGATATCGTATATTAATCTTGTAATCGTATTGTTTATTTTTGTTATTATCTCTAGGATCTAATGCTTTATTGGATTAACAAACACATACAATATGCGTTTATCCTTACATAGTATAAAATGAAGTCGCTATTTTTGTCTGTTTGTCTGTATGCTTAAATCTTTAAAACTACGCAACGGATTTTGATGCGGTTTTTTTTAATGGATAGAGTGATTCAAGAGAAAGGTTTATATGTATAAGACACCTGTGCGAAGCCGGGGCGGGTCGTTTAGTACTAAATAAACATGATTAAAATCTAGCCAGAAAACCTAGCATAAACCTATGAAAGTCATAAAGGTTGCTGCGCTATTTACCTACATAGTTTAATTTAACTACCCTAAAACACGGTAATTTTATCTCCAAAAAGACCAAGGCCCTGACAGCCGACAGGTAAGTATTAAGTTTTTTTTTTTTAAATCTTTATTAATTGTAAAGGGGTTTAGTCACGCAGTGACTATGTCACCCCCGTAATGACATACAGATCAAATGTTGCGACTTAATTATAGCACTCGCTTTTACAGCTTTAACATCATTTTCGCTTCCTCAGACGTTGGGGAAGCTAAAATGCTATAAAGGGATTTCGCGATATCAGGGGATATCGCGAAAAGAAACTTCCACTCACACGTCCGCGCCATCTGTGCCAAAATGCCTTGAACGTCCGAGCGCTCGCGCAAAAATTCACGATTCCACCGCGCAATTTATAAACGTTTGTCAAGCGATAAATACACAAGCTATGTTACTAGAAAAAATACCGTAGCGTAGCCTAATGTATAAACAAAATGATTTTCTAAAAGTCTAGGCTACAAGTTTAGATCTCAATACTTAAAAAAAATCGAGAACATGAATCGGCACCTATTTTTCCCGTGAATGTCGATATTATTATTCATTTGCAAAATTACAAAGCTATCTGCAATAATTTTATCGATAGCAAAAGAAACTAGACTTTATGGTCATTAAAACAAGACCAAAATATTTGTGCTTGGCCTTGGCCGACTGTATCTACTAAACGAAACAAAAAAGCTCTCGACGTCATCCGACGGTCGTAAATCGTATGCGGGCGCGAGTCGACGCAGTAGGCAACACTATGCATACGTATTTTATCCTTAGAATCACTGCATCAATATTAAAACAATATACAGGAAATCTATTCTACATAGAATAAATAAACAAATAATGTAATTTACATCCCAAAATACGTGTTCCCCGAGGTTTCATCACTCAACGAGATGAAACGACGAAACGACGCTTCACTCAACGGATCGTTTCGAACTTTAGATCGAACTTTTGTTAAAGAAATACGAATAAAACTACACTAAATATACATTACTGGATAGATACTATCTCGAAGAATCTATGGATAACACATACTATACTGATTTAACAAAAACTTACTGCATAATAACACTTTTAACGATCCCGTGCGACGAAAACACTCAAGCGAGTCGGTACGTGATTTCGAACTGCCATAGAAAATTCCAATTGGAACATTTAAACTGTGGCTATGTCCCTTACTTCTTTATGGTTCACGTCACAACTCTAGAATTCATATCAGGCGGAAAGACGCTCTATTTCAATCATGGTAAGGTATGTAATTGTATGAAGAAAAAATGGTACAAAATTGGTCCTCGGACGTTGAAAGCCGTCTTTTTTTTGGGACAAAATTGTACCTCGGACGTGTGAGTAGTTAGGCAGGTACCTTTTTGACCGATGAAACGGAGGAGGTACTCAATTCGACGCGTATTTTTTAGGGTTCCGTACCCAAAGGGAAAAACGGGACCCTATTACTAAGACTTCGATGTCCGTCTGTCTGTCTGTCTGTCACCGGGCTGTATCTCATGAACCATTATAGTTAGGCAGCTGAAATTTTCACAGATGATGTACTTCGGTTGCCGCTATAACAACAAATACTAAAAACAAAATAAAATAAATGTTTATGGGGGACTCCCATACAACAAACCTGAATTTTTAGACGTTTTTCGCTCTATATTAATAATGGTACCAGGTAGATGCTTGAAATTTTCACAGAATATTTCGTTTTATATTCCCTTCAATAATAAATAATAAAATTAAAATAAAATAAATATTTAAGGGGGCTCCCATACAGTACGGAACCCTCCGTGCGCGAGTCCGACTCGTACTTGGCCGATTATTTATGTACGCTTAACTTTTTACATAGAAGTCTGGTATAAATATTATTTTATTGGAAAGAGTATACTTCGGAATCGGTCACATTTAATTTTTATAGACGCAGACTAAGCCATTTTTGATAAATCAACAATAATGTGAAAAATGCTACATCGATCCGTGCGAAACATTCGCGAATTCTGTACACGGTTCAAGTCGGTCATGCCATTTTTGCAAAAAAAAAAACATTTATAAAAAACTTTATTAATTATTTATAAAAAATATTCTCGATAAAAGATAGATAGGTATCAAAAGATTCTCGTCTTGAGATACACCTTAGTAGGTGAAAAAGCTAATTCTGAGCCCTATATCCTAGTTATACCTATATAGTGGACGTATTAGCTGCCATTACGCATTATTGTAAAACAATAATATGGTAGGTAATTTAAGAAAATCTAAAACTTTTTTTGATACCTAACATAAATGACGTCCTATTTAATCGTGTTACCATAGTACCTAACCATTGACGTCAAGCACAAGTTATCCTTAAAAACGTATAATGTACTTATCAGCACAGTAAAATAAATGTAGAACGCCAATTATGCAGCGCTACTTCCTGAAAATCCTAATACCTACTCTTTGGCATTGATACCTACCTGTAGCTCAATGGTTCCCAAATGAGGTATACTAAATTTGTATGTAGTTCTAATTATGACTGCACAAAATGTTAACTGACATTCATTTGATTTTTGACCGACGAAGCACCGGAGGAGGTACTCAATTCGACGCGTATTTATATATGTATATTTTTATGTAAAACCACGCATAACTTTTTACGTAGTGGACCGATTTCTATAATCTTTTTTTTATTAGAAAGAGTATATTTCTAAATCTGTCCCATTTAAATTTTATCGAAATCGGCTGAGCCATTTTTGATATAACAACAATAATGTGAAAAATGCTACATCGATCCGTGCGAAATATACATAGGTACGCGAATTCTGTACACGGGTGAAGTCGGTCATGCTATTTTTTGCAAAAAATAATTATTTGTAATCATTATTTTAAGAAATTTCTAACTGATTTGTGTTACATTGATTGTTTGTAACTAATGTAAGTGGTACCTACTGTGCCGTTTTAGTTACTAAACTTATATATAAATAAAATAAATCACACCTTTTTTTTGGTAATAAAAAGGTAATTGTTATTACTTATTTGTAAGAGTTAATACATGTCACGAAGCAAACTTTCTTTCTCTGTTTATTTCAAAAGACAACATGAGTTGTCATAGAGTGTAATTTTTTTTATATTTAATTTTTGACCCACAGACTCCAGGTTATGTGCCCTTTGTTGAGTAGTTACATTTTAAAGAATGCGACTGTACTATGGAGAGAGGTTAATTTAAATCTTAATCTAAGTTAGTAGTTTCAGTGCTTTGCGTGAATGCCGCGAGCAAACCGGCGACCCGCATGCAGCACCCGATCACGAGTGTGACGCATGTGCCAACCACCGCTCTCCTCGACCATATTTAAGGGAAGAGAACGACCCGACACACGACGCCGCCGCCGCAAGAAGGAGTGTAAAAAGAGTGTGAATTCAAAAGATTGAGACTCACAGGCTTATTCATTTATTTAGAAACGTAAAACCCATATTTGCGATTACAATTAGCGCGACCATGCGGCCAATTAGAAGTAGATAAATCATCCTTTACTAGAAAAACTAGAATGCCAATATTATAGTGATAACTTTTTATAACCATGCTAGGTTTTATTGAGCTTATGAAAATAGGTTTTTAGGTAGAGTACGTCTAATTTTCAAAACCAACACACTGGACTAAAACTAAAATATGAAACCAGTCTAATTATTTGAGTCACGATCAGTTATAGGCTAGGTGACATGACCAAATCTTGATTAACGTTGTCAATAAGTAGGTTATACTTAAACGTGCTCCATTTTCGACTGGGAACCGGAATTTTAACCAACAGCGAGTTAATTCCAGTGATGTTCAAGTCAATTTTAGAGTGGCCATATGTCAACCTCAAAAAAACGTATTCTAGAGTAATATATAGGGGAAAATTTGATAAAAAGATCTCATTGTTAAATGCACGTAATTTTCATAAAAAAATGTATGAAAATACGGCTTAAAAAGCCAGCCATAAGCCGTATTTTCGGTTTTTAGAGGGCCTGAAAACCGTACAATACGGCAAAAGTCGTATAAGGAAAGGCGAGCATTCGGGTAGGCTACCTTTTAAGAGGGGAAATCTTCGCAAGATACCCGGGCGGCTCCTCGGGCTTAACCTAGGTTATGTGGGATTTCACCCACTAAAGCCCCTTCGGTGCCTTACCTACATGTCCTCTTGGGAGCTCCGGGATGTCCCGGGGAACGCACCAGAGCTCCCAGCAATTCTGTTAAGAGTTCCTGCGTTTATCATACAGCTAAACGACAATGGTGAGTGGCCATGTTGTCCTTACGGGCCCGTTTGAGTGGATGGTTAGAGCCTCACTTCCAGTCAGCGAGCCCAGAGGCCCCTTTTTAGTGAGCTCTTTCTAGACTGGGAATACCGATTCCGTATTCTATTACCTCGGCAACAACGCCAGCCTAATAGGCAGACAGACAGACATAGGTCTTTATGCTTTGACTGCCTCGGTGGCTCAGTGGTTAGTGACCCTAACTACTGTGTCAAAGAGGCGTGGGTTCGATTCCCACCCAGGGCAAGTATTTATGTGATGAACATAGCTGTTTGGTCTGTGTCTGGGTGTTATTTAGTTACTATCTATAAAAGTATGTATTTAATAATATGTATAAGTAGTTTATCAGTCTCTGGCAGCCATAATTATCACAAGCTTTGCTTAGTTTGTTTGTTTGGTTAAAGTGCCACATATGGCGGAATGATCGCTGACAAGGAGCTTTACCGAGCAACCATTGAATGGAAAAAGATCACTAACAAGAGCAATGGCAAACAATAGGCTACCAATCACGGATTTATTTGCTTGTAATGTAGTTATAAATAAACAACAATTTATCAAAATTATCTATCTAACAAAACAATTTTCACAATAATATTATTTTGCAACTCACAATGCATTTCAGAGTGACGAGGCAGTAAATCTGGCAAAACAAATATTACTGCGCATTAAGATATTTACTCTAGCTATGTTAATAGGATTGAGGTTTTATGAGATATATTCTTGTTTGCAGTTTAAAGCCAGGGCCACACCGCAGGCAGGAGAATGATGATAGAAGCTGCGGAAGTACAAAGATGGTAGGTACTACGGAATCGGGATTTTTGAAATTTCAATGTCAAAGTCAAATCATTTATTGCAACATATGACATTTACATGCGGTTCTTAATTAACATGTTTTGTATAGTTATACATATGACCCTGATAAGGGCATGGCAATTTTATTATTCGTATGATTCCTATTGGAACGATTTATTTACCTATGTTTTCTAGATTATCGTTAAAAATTCGTCTCATGTGTAATACATACATTTGAATAATAGAATAATTTTTAGTTGTAGTTTATTTCTCGTGCTAGTCAGTTGCGACAGTGTAAGTATGCTATGAAAAATATTTAAATTTAAAGCAACGTCTTCACAAAACAACAAAATGTTTTACAAAAAATCATTGAGACTTCAAGTTCACTGTGCATCATAATTTTCTGAAAATGTTCAGCAACACATCTTAATGTACTTAATGCGTAGAACAGCGGTTCTCAAACTTCTTTAGTGACGGAGCCCTTTTGGAAAGTGAAATATTTGACGGAGCCCTAAAGTACCTCAACAAAAATTTATTTTTGTAATCTGTTCTTGGGGAAAATGTCTCAAAAGGTGAGATAATGGCTAAATTCTAAAATATCGTCTTGAAACATTTCTGGGTAGATAGAAGATTATTTTTATTTTTTCTCATTACTATCATCTATCAGTGTTCTTGTTCTTGTGTTCAGAGGCTTTGCGGCACCCTAGGGCTCCGCGAAGGACACTTTGAGAATGGCTGGCGTAGAAGATAATTTAAAGTTATTATTATTACAGGTACCTACGAGTATCAAGACGATCTAGATTAGACTACTGTTATATGAAGAGAGCAAAATTTAAAAAAAAAATAGTCATGATGTGCATACTTACTGTTTCAAAATCCCTGAAACGATGCTTCCAATCCAACGCCATTTGTCATGTGTCCAACATATTTTTTTTATCGCGAATTAGTCCGCTCTTGACTACCTACTCGCCTGATGGTAAGCATTGTGGTCGACGATGAAGCACGCAGACTTAGAAGTTACCTATTCACTCTGGTCTTGAAAAGCTTTAGATTATATCTCTTATGAAACAGGAAAGCAGAAAGACTGTTCCATTCCCTGGCGGTACGAATCAGAAATGTTGAGTCAAACCGCTTCGTACGTATCGAAGGAAAATTAACAGTGTAGGCACGTAGGGATTAGGGGTGGTAATCTGCCGTCTTAAAGCAATTAATTGTCGATAGTCTAGCATTACATTATTTCTAATTAGCATAGAAGCTCTTGAAATATGTGGTCCGACGACACGAGTCATCATATATAAGACTAGCGACCCGCCCCGGCTTCGCACAGGTGTATTATACATATAAACCTTCCTCTTGAATCACTCTACTCGTATCTATTAAAAAAAACAGCATTAAAATCCGTTGCGTAGTTTTAAAGATATTAGCATACATAGGGACAGACAGCGGGAAGCGACTTTGTTTTATGCTATGTAGTGATTGCCATCTGTGGTGGGGACCTGGCCTTATGTGTATTGGCTAAGGTAACGGTTAACCCCAGTGCGTCAGCAGACAGACAGATGGAGTTGCGAAAGATCCTAGTTGGTTGGGAAGCTGAGATTTACTATAAAAATTGGTTGTCTGTATAGTCGGTTTACGGACGATATTTTACGTGACACTGGACAGGGCAACCCTCTCGACCAGTGTGACCAGATTTAATGTTAATAAAATACTGAAACGGTAGAGTCTGGCCAACGAAAGCTGTCCAAGAAAAAAGGCGGGAATTTTAAAAAATCAAGAGCTGTTAGCTTGTTTTCTAGTACCGCTCAGCTGGTCTCCATGAAATTTAGAATTTTTAGAATTTTTTAAAATTCCCGCCTTTTTTCTTGGACAGCTTTCGTTGGCCAGACTCTAACATTCATTTAGAAAAGTATCGAGAATGGGTGATTTATGTATTTATGGTTAACTCACGTTATGAACATTTTAGTATTCACGAAAACGATGACAAATTATTACTATTATTGTTATTTGGAAATCAGTCTGTTATTATATCTGATCAATAAAACCAAGTGTTTCACGGAACCCGAACTTTAGGGCCGATCAAATGTCAACTCGAATCACATAAATATTTGGGTTACAGGTAAATTGTATGGGTTTTCTTAGAAGTAGGTACCTATTGTTTTGTGATCCGTGGAAACTCCGTCGTGGAAAAATCGGTGAAGGGTTTTAGTGGCCACAAGGCCACAATGCTATGTGGAAGGCGGTATGCGATCACTATGTATTAGATAATTAGCCATCGCATAAAAAGGAGAGTCCTAAGTGTGCAGCAGTGTGTGGCTCTGCAGAGGGTTATCAAGGGCTAGTTATGATGAAGAGAATAAACACTAATACCTAAACTCGTTTTACATACATTAAGAAAGAGTTTTTATTTATTGACCGACAAACCGGAAGAGGTACTCAATTCGACGCGTGTATTTTTTTTTATGTTTAACCACGCATAACTTTTTTCTTAGTCGTTCGATTTCAATAATTCTTTTTTTATTGGAAAGAAAATACTTCGAAATTGGTCCCATTTAAATTTCATCGAAATCGGCTGACCCGTTTTTGATATATCAACAATAATATGAAAAATGCTACATATTGCCGTAGCCGTGCCGTAGTAAATGCTACGTATTCGCCGTGCGAAATATTCGCGAATTCTGTACACGGGTGAAGTCGGTAATGCTATTTCTTGCAAAAAATAATTATGAGTTAAATCACATTTTGAAAATTGCCTCAGACTATACAAATTTTGCAACAGTCACACCCACAAGCGTAAATAACACACGCACACACGGGCGTTTAACCGAAACGTATGTAGGTACGAGTACGTATGTGTTACACAAAAACTGTCTGGCCACGTAATCTCTGCCAACCGTACCATCATCAAATAGATAGATTTATAATTTGATAAGATTATATTTTAGGTACAATAAGTACTTATTTTGTTTCACAATCGTCAGGCAAGTTGTGCAATCTTATTTTGATTGTTTACTATCCGACTGATTTAAATAGGACGTTGCCGAATTTGGAGAAAGGAATCTGAGGTCATTCTTACGAAAAGGCTTGTACAGAAATTTATGCGTAGATCACTACATAGTATAAAACAAAGTCCCTTCGCTGTCTGTCCCCATGTGTGCTTATAAATATATTTAAAACTACGTAACGGATTATGATGCGTTTTTAGGGTTCCGGACCCAAAGGGAAAAACGGGACCCTTTCACTAAGACTTCGATGTCCGTCTGTCCGTCTGTCTGTCTGTCTGTCTGTCACCGGGCTGTATCTCATGAACCATGATATCTAGGCGGCTGAAATTTTCACAGATGATGTTTTTCGATTGCCGCTATAACAACAAAAACTAAAAACAAAATAAAATAAATATTTAAGGGGGGCTCCCATACAACAAACCTGAATTTTTAGACGTTTTTCGTTCTATATTAATAATGGTACCAGAGAGATGCTTGAAATTTTCACAGAATATTTGGTTTTATATTTCCTTCAATAATAAATAATAAAATAAAATAAAAATGTTTAAGGGGGGCTCCCATACAGCACGGAACCCTCCGTGCGCGAGTCTGACTCGTACTTGGCCGATTATTTAATAGATAGAACGATTCAAAAGGAAGGTTTATATTTATAATACTCCTGTGCGAAGCCGGGGCGGGTCGCTAGTAATAATACAATGTAGAGTCAGATAAAGATAACCATTCCATCAATACAGGGCTATCTGCTCACCCTGTACTAAGCCAGAAGAGATTAAGACAATCATTATGATCAACTTTTACTATGGAGCCAGCCCGGAATTTGAGAAAAACTTTTTTACCAAATGATTACCGCCTTACCACAAGAGATAAAAACACGCTTTAAACACTGTTTAATTGCGCAATCTGTACTGCTAAACATTGTCTAAAGCGTGCGTCAAACTTTAGTGGTAAGACGGCTACACCGCTACAGTTTGTTTCTCAATTTGTACACAGTCATTCTCACTCACATTTACTATAGAACCAAACGGTGACAGTGGAAAACTATTGATCCATTTAAAAAGGTCATTGGCTCCACATTTATGAAATACCCAATTTTTCGTGATCTCGAAGTTTATCCCATAAGTAAGTAAGTTCGTATAGGCCGGGTGGCTAGCCCTGGTGTCAGAGTTTTTAGGCCGCCTGAAGGCCTCTGACATGGCTAAACGGTCATAAAAGGTATTCATCATAATACTCATATTGAAATCTAAGAATATATGTATGTATCTAATTCGTCGTCTAGAGAAAAAAAAAACATTAAAACAAAAATATCAGAATCAGAATCAGAAATTTATTTATGTTACAAAAATAAAAAAATGTTTACACACTATAAAATAAATAAGAACTTAACACTACACTAATATACTAACAAAACATTATTTTATTTCTGCGACAAGTCGGCTCCATCTCAGCATATTGCCGGCTGCGAACAACCGGCGCTGATCTTCCGATGGCGAATAAATGTGATAATACATACCTAATAAGCTATAGACATCCTTTTTTACGAGGGTGAAATCTTGGAAAGATACCCAGCTGCTTCATGTTACAGCCGGGTTATGTGGGAATAGCACGCACTAAAACCCCCTCGGTGGCCAGCCTTTGTGCTGTATTGGGAGCTCCGGGATCTCCAAGGGAACGCACCGGAGCTCCCAAAACTTTTCTGTCAACGTCCAGCGATTGATTGACACATAATTATTTTTTTTTCAATGACTTATAGCTGTTGGCCACTGAGGCATCTACAGCTTACCGGGCATGGGCGAGCCCTAAGATTAGGTTATAGGATGACTAGCGCAAGGGCACCTGAGAAGGTACGGACCTCGGCTTGGGCCGTCACCCGGCGGGGGAAATCAGACTTGCCCGGGCACCCCAGAAGGAGTGTGCCCTGTGGCCCTAATGGGTTGAGTTGGTTGACTATTTGGAGAGAATCTAACCGATCTTCTGACAGATCCGGAGGGTCTTCAACCTCGCCGGCGAGGTCGGTGTGTGTCTGTGTGCCTTTGGTAACCGGCGCCTATACCAAAAACGGAATACTTCCTGTTGCAGGGAGCTGTCGGATCGGCCGACCCCAGCGCCGCAGATGTGACTACGGCGATGGGGTCGTCCGGGTCGCCCAAGAGGTGTTTTGGGCGACGTCTGAGGGTGGGTTTCGACACATACAGTCTTAGGGATGATTTATATTAGGACGGGGTGGGCGCGGGACGGGCCGGACGGGGCCCGTACGACGCCCGTACGACGCACGTACGACGCACGTTCCATACATTTTGTGAAAAGCCCGGACGGGCCCCGTCCGCGCCTGTCTTGTCCTATAGATCCTCCTATAAATAAATCATCTCTTATACGACAACGTGGCCACTCACCATTGTCGTCCTCCCCGGGCCGTGTGAGTGGATGGCTAGAGCCCCATCTTACCACCCACGAGCCCAGAGGTCCCCTTTTAGTAGGCTCTTACTACAGGCAGGGGATACCGATGCCGTATTCTAATACCCCGGCATCAGGGCCAGCTATAGACATCCTAAGTCTCACATTTTATGATGGGATGCACATAATTTACAGGAATCCCGCAAAACATTAACAGACCTGCTACCAAACTGCTGATAGTCGAATTCCTAAACTATTGGTTAGGATTTGACCTTAACCTCTACAGATGGTTATAGTCTGACCGTTTAACTGAGTCGCTCGCACCTGTCTCAGTCCCCTTTGTCGTCTACCCCCGCGCCTCTGTACCGCGCAGGCGAGGACTCAGTTAAACGGTCAGACTATAGTTGTAAGTTCGTTCTGTACTGAGAAGCGTGGTCGATAGCAGAGGTCAGGGGTCACACGGTCTCTCGCGTGGCAGTCTGATCGATTAGTTCATAGGAATGATTGTGATTACATTGTTTGTGGAAAACTTGTTATTTATGTTAATTTTCCTTTTCACATACAATTGTAGACCAGCGGCGCAATTCTGTAAACCGATCTCGTTACTAAGGTGACACGTTCTTGAACCTGTCTCGTTTTTCTGACAGTTTTGAGCTGTCGGAACTGTCAAAAAAACGAGAGAGGTTCAAGAACGTATTACTTTCGTAAAGAAATCGGCTAACAGAATTGCACTGCTGCTACGGAACCTCCGTTAGATCAAAATGTTAGGAATTTGACGACTTCAACCGAGTACAGAATACGAATAGTTCGCACGGATCAATGCGTCATCGTTGTAGTAATTTTTATATTGTTGTCGTTTTTTAACCGATTTTCAAGAAGCAGGAGGTTCCATGTTCGTCTGTATGTATTTCTTTTGTGTATGTTCATCTTCGAGCAAATATCTATAGAGTCACAATCGTGCAAAAAAAGTGTCCGAACCAACACTCTGCCCTAGCTACGTAGTGGGCAGACTTTTTAGTTGGACGTAAAGCGATTGCAAGCCGACTACAACGCCGCGCGATGCCAAAGCGCTTTCAAGCACTAATTGGTGACATAACGTCGAGATTCGAGAAAACGGACCATTATGAATTATTTAATGTAAATATCTAAGTTGGTATGTACTCGTATGACGTCGCTCGGACCTTTTTTTACTACTTTCACTTAAGGACTGTGGCTCTGTAGATATTTGCTCGAAGATGTTCATAGATGTTTTCGCCAATCAAAAAAAAACTTTTTTAGTTCGAAAGTGTATACTCCCAAGGTAAATTTTATCGAGTTTTATTTTAAAGTACTACCACTTGGGGAATTAGATATACTTAGATAATTACTTTTCCTGTAGGAAACACTTAATATTTTCCTTAAAAAAATAACACATTTTTTTCCTGTACGAAATAGTCAATGTTTTCCTTAAAAATGTACATATATGTTATTAATAACATTTTGGGAACTACCTAATGTGTATTGTTATCGGGATGAATTGAACCGCAAAACATCCGAACTAAAAACAAGTGCGAAAAATAAAAACAAAAAATGACTAATTTTAAATCTCTATGTTATTAAAAAAAATTTAGCGCAAAGAATTGATACCTATACGCCGCGACGTCGACCACCGCGCGAGAAAACGCCATAAGTATAATATTTATGCTAAAAAATATATTTTTTGATTAAAATACATTAATTAGTTAAAGTGATTTGGCAATGATGTTAGATAATAATCGTCATAGGTACAAAGTAATTAGTTGATGCATTTCATTTATGTACACAAGTAAAATGAAAAGTAGAATCAAAATTAATTCTACATCATCAAATTAATACAATACATGTCATAAATAGGCTTTTGCAACGTAATGGTACAATTTTTTGATAATAATCATTATTAGATTTATTAGGTTACGGAATATTCACTATAGGTACCGAATCGTAGATAACTGCTATACTTAAAGAAATCCAATACACATGTAGAGATTTTTTAATTAGATGACAAGTTAGGATTTATTTTATTTTGTTTTAGTATATATGTTCAAAAAGTATATATGTTTCAAAAAGTCAATACATTAATGTCTAAAAATAAAATTAGTCAAACAACCCGCCCCTAATTGTTCCCGGAGCAAAGGTCCCCAAAACACTGGCCGCATTACCCCGTTGAATAGCAATGGCCAATCTTTGCTCCAGGAAACAGCTGGAGCGGGGGTCACCACACTTTTCCGGTATCCGCTGGCCAATCTGTCGAATCAACCCCTTGGCCTCGGTCCCCCAAGCGCCCAAAGTTTCAACAGCGATGGGCACAAAAAGATATTGTGCCTCCAAAGCCGCATATTTTTGACGCTTCCGACACGCAGCGTCCTCAGCTGCCGCCGCTGAGGAGTGGATGGAGCGACTCAGGTGACAGGCGGCAACCGTGCTGACACATGTGGCATCCCACACCAGGCACTTGCCATTCTTCCACGGCACCAGAGTTAGCCCATCCGGCCTCTTGCCATCAGACCTACTGAGACCCGGTGGCTCCAGAACGCAAGGTATATTTGCCGAGACAAAGGCTCTCCGGACTATGTCGTTGAGGGCATGGTGACGCGGAAACCTTCCTGTTAGATTAGATTAGATATTGGTAATAAATAATAATAATCCGACAAGTAGGAAAAAGGACACATTTTGCTAAAAATATAGCAAACTTTGTACTTAATAATATAGATAAACTTGTTAGAACTGGATAATCCCATAATGTAGTGGAAATTGGTTCTCATTAATTGTTTTGTGCTAATTATTGCGGTTGAGAAAAACCCAAGTTTGTTGTTTAAACACGATAAGACGCGTTCTTGTTATTACCGATTAATAAATCGTGTAATATTATTGTTTTCGGAAACATCAATATGGAGATTTTTCATAATATTTCCTAAAGTAAATATAACATGTTTGAAAGAGCTCCGTTTTTAAAATACTTAAATGCGTAGATAATAATATAATTAAAGTAATAGCTTCAAAAGTGACAATGACAATGCTCAAGTTCGAATATTAAGTTACTAGACGACCCGCCCCGGCTTCGCACAGGTGTATTATACATATAAACCTTCCTCTTGAATCACTCTATCTATTAAAAAAACCGCATCAAAATCCGTTGCGTAGTTTTAAAGATTTAAGCATACAAACAAACAAACAGACAAAAATAGCGACTTTATTTTATACTATGTAAGGATGATTCTCATTTAGAGTAATTCCGAATTTTTTTTAACTTTGATTTTGGATTTTGTAAGGACACTTAAAACAGAAACAACGATTTTTTTTATAATATTCTCTCCAGATTATAGCGGTTTTTATCGCTCTGATTGCTAGTTACAATTGATAATTATTCTAATCTCTTTCTATTATGATTAGTATTCTATCACAAACCAATTATCAGTAAACAAAGTCTCGACATTGTCATGCGTTTGAACGATGATTAAAACATAAACATACAGTGGTTCAACGATCCGACGCGTGGTTATGTAATTGGTTGTGAGAATGACAGTAAATCGACGAATCTGTACGAGTTGTTACTATTAGTTTGTACGTCTTAGTGAAAGAATAGTAAATATATAGCAGTATTGACGTCATTTATATCATCATCATCATGATTCTTTAACTATTCGCCCGAGGTCCGTATCTTTTCAGGTGTTCCCTTGTGCCAGTCACCCTATCTATATATATAGAATAATCTTCGGGCTAAGCCGCCTTCTGCGTACATGCCCAGTAAGCTGTAGAGGCCTCAGTGGCCAAAAGCTATAACTAAAAAAAAACTATTCGTCGCGGGAAGTATATTTTTGTGATTTATTAAACGACGTATAACTGGGTTGTGGTTGTGTTTGAATTGTTCATTGATTGGCACATTGTAGTTCAGTCGTGGATAAGTATTAAACCTATAGAACCACTGTTCAGTATGTAAAACTAATGTCTAGTCCAAAGAAAAATTCCTGACCCTGTCAGCCCTCATCAATGGAAAGAAAGAAGAACTAAAAAAGGAGGTTCAGTTATTACTTCCAGATCTTCAAGTTTGATCTCAACAATTTAAATCTGTTTAAGTTGTTGAGATCAAACTTGAAGATCTGGAAATTAAACAATAACAACACAGTACTATTACTTCTTCTGTGACCACTAAATGCACGTTTTAACAAGTACTAAACATCAATGAATTTCACCCTATGGTGAGAGACCCGAGCCTCAACATCAAACATGAATGGCAATAACCTGACAAAGACAGGAAAAGGCAAACCTCAGTGGCAGTACCCTGACTCACGACAACAATAAACAACCACATGGCATATTGACACTGCAGTCATTGGCCCAGTAACATTTATCACAGCGTTAATTAGATTCATCCTTTGATATGCAACTCAATGCGCGATAGCGCAACGTTCGTCACGGTCAGTCTTCGGATGGGTGACCGCGAGTAGCTATTACAACTGAGTGCTGCCATGACTCGGATGATACGTTAAATTATAGTTCCGGATTGTTTTGACCTTTTAGCCATGTCAGAGGTCTTCAAACGGCTTAAAAACTTTGAGAACATGGTTATTGGTATCCGGCCCATACAAATTTACTTACATAATGCGCACTCAGTTTTAAAAATAGCTCCAAAACCAAATAATCAGGTTGAAACGATGAAACAGATTCTGATGAAAATCTTGCGTAAAACAAATAATGGAAAATATTGCGACGAAAATAGTGCAAAACAATTATTTGCGTTTCTTGAGGTTACGTACGAATTGAATGATAATTAAGGTCTTTGATAAGGATTGTCTGCTTTCCTCCAGTATGGGGCCGATCAATGTCACAATTATGATAATTATTATTGCATAGCAGTAATGGAATACAAGATTGCCAAAACTGGAAAGATCAGGTAAAGCTCTTGCTCAGAAATGGGACACAACAGGTTAATAACAACAATAACAGAAGAGTCATTTTTGCCTCATTATACATTCCGCAAATCTGCTTTCTGACTTATTACTTGTTGAATTGGTGAAGATACTAAATTCTCCAAGCTGTACTGTAGCTATCTCAATTGATTTTTGCTCACATTATCATTATTACTATCCACCCATAGGACCACTCCCAACCAGCAAAAATCCCTCTTACAACAGTCTCAAGACTAGAAATTTTCGCTCTTATATTGATCCTATATCATCGTATAAGCCTGGATTTGGGCACAAATTATAAGCGTATTTAATTTAATATCGTCTTAATATCAGTCTTAATGAATGCTGTTTGCATTTATAGTAATCTTGCCAAAACTATTTTAAGCTGCCTTAGGCTAATATCGCTTTCGCGTAAGTATATTATAAGCTTATATTAGTCTAACGTTAGAATGATAACCTTGAAACCTTATTACTTTGATTTTTTTATTTGACAGCACGGTATTCCTACGTTATCTGTAAAAATATTATTGTGAAAAACTGTGAGTTGTGTAAAAATATAATAACGACGTGTCAGTTATCAAAAACACACCGTGTTTGGTATTCCCTTTGGAATATATTATCTACTGTAAAATAGACCCTGTTTTACGCTTCAAACTTCATGCGCTCAATCAAATAAGCATTTTAAATATTATATTAAATCCTCATTTTAATGTTTTATTTCTTTATTGTATGGATTTGATGTCATTGTTATAGTTGCATTTTGCCAGCGCACTATTAGACCATTGTAAGATCATTTGTGCTAATATTAGCATTCTAAAATGCAAAGGGATGGCCATGTTAAATTAATTTAGGGTTCGTTGATTGACCTATTATTTTTTTTCCAATCTCTGTAATCCATGCACTATATTTACACAAAATGTACACGTTGCAACCTTTAACTTTTACTCACAAAATGGCCAACTAAATGTTATTCTTACAATTGTTTTCACAAAATCGATTTAAGCTCAAATCATCTTTTATTGATCTTGTTTTTTGTATTGTAAGTATGTTAATCCAATATCACTCTAATATCTTACTAAACTTGTGTAATTGATCTTATAACAGTTTTAAATAAGATCAGAAAAGCACGCACTTGTAGTGGTTTTATGTTATGCTGATATTAGTCTGACGTTCTTACAAAAGCATTTATCAAGACCATTATGAAATCAAATGAACTTAGAGAATGGGGATATAAGAGCAGTTATTCTCAAGTGCAATGAGTCTTCGTAAATGTTATTGTAGGAGTAAGAGGCTTATAATGGTATTATAAAATGCGCTTATATACATATATGAGACAAGGTAATAAGAGAGAGAGCTCTTGAGTCCGTACTAGCTTGTCAAATGCTAATATAAGAGCAATAACATGTTCCAAAACAATTATAAGAGCGTTATAAGCCTACCACTCTTATAAAAGGCGTAATCTAAGACTTTTTTGCTGGTTGGGCTGGGCCCAACAAGAAAGAATGCTAATGCACCGACATGGGTCTCAACTTTGGATTTCCGAAAAAAAAAAAACATTTGGAACCGGCTTCATTTTTGTGTTTGGTGTAGTGATAGTAGTTCTCTACTATATGCTATTGTCTCTTTTTAACTACAATAAATACGAATTCCCCTTTTTCAATTCTATAGGTAAAGTACAATCGAATAAATAGCACACAATGGCATACACATCTGTTTTAATAATAGCAGTCCCAGGAGAACATCTGCTTCTAATCTTTAGGTAAGTACTTCATGCAAAGGCCAATGCCTCTCGCCTCGTGCAGTCAGGGTCAGAAGGTTGCCCTAGACCCTGGGAAAGGGTTAAAACCGACGAGTCAATGTCCTGTCATACTACGCATTTGTATAATAGTGCTATTTTTTTAGGGGTTTTGGGAATACATATTATTGTTGTGTTTGAATTCAAGTCAAGTTTTGGGTTTTCATGCCGTGGAAATCATTTAAGGGGTAGAGTAGGTTCACCTAGACCCTGTGAAAGGGTCAAACCGACGAGTCAATGTCCTGTCACACTACGCATTTGTATATTGCTAGTTTACTTTGCAATAGCAATTTATCCAGTGTGAAATGATGACTATTTGGGGGTTTGTGATTATTTCTTTGGGTATAAATTCAATGTGGAGTTTTGGGTAAGTATTCATAATAAAACATTTTATAGTTTAGAATAGAGTCAATAAATTCAATTTGGAGTTTTGGGTATTCATTATAAAACATTTTATAGTATAGAGTCAATTTTACTCTTTCCGGTAGTTTTGTTTGTAAAATGTAATCTCTGTTTTTTTTCCTGGAGATATCAGTGCCCCTGCAGATGAATCATGCTTTGGGTTATTTTGTGCGTGGGTACTTCATATAGTTAAAGAGCGTTTGAACAGCTACTGATTTCAAGTAGTAATACTTAAACTTAGTTAGATTTTTCCTTTTAGATAAAAAAAACTATTAAGTACTTCTATATCTAGTTCTTTATTTCTTTTATATTGATTACTAACTTTTGCCCGTGTGGTATTTTATTTTTTATGCTATCCCATGAGAACATTTTATTTTTCTGAGATTAAAAGTAGCCCATGACATTTTCCGTCTTTCAAAATATCTCTATGCCAAAAATCAAGTCAATCCGTTATTCTGTTGCAGCGTGAAACAGGAACAAACCAAAAACACACTTTGGGATTTATAATATTAGTAAGGTTGTTTTTTATCTATGAGAATTTCTTACCCTTCATTAGAAATACCTACTAAACTTAAGAATTTACGAATATAATACGAATTCGTAATGTATTTCAATTATGTCAACATATACTAATACCACCAATCAGCGAGGTTGTTTCGAAACATTGAATCAGCCAAAAACAGGTTTCCATTTCGAACGTCAGACGAAAATTTTAATTTATTCGGTTCAAAGGTTAATTTTTAGACCTTAATGCAATCTTGGACTTTGGACAAGTCATTAGATAAACACGTGTCCTTGTCTTGTGCAATAGCTGGGAAAACGTTGACTTTAAATTTTAAATCATGGCTCTACATTCTTAACTTATGAAATATAAATAAAATATAGTAATCTATAATATTATGTAACCTGTGTACAGTAAAAAAACTTTAGTTTTGAACTTGTTTCTATTTATTACTGGAACTAAAAGTTTAGTTTCCTTAATAAAACAGAAAAAACTTTACGTAGTAAGAGCATAAAAAATTCCGTGTCCGTACGATAATAATGTTTCAAATTAACGAAAGATTAAAATATTTGAAATTCATAAGATATTAATCACAAATTCATATGAGTATTTATTTAATGATCTAAAAATTGTGTTATAGTATGGTAATAATATAATTGGGAATTTAATTTGGGTAAAACCCGTGGGTAGTTTTTGAGATCTTTTCATTTTTTACTAATGCTATGGAAGAAATCATTATTAAGTAGTTAGATTAAAATAACAAAGTAAAGAAACAAAAAAAAACATTCGGTAAAAATATAAACATGCATTTTATGCACATGAATTACATTTTTGCAGATCCCTAAACAAAAGAACCATAACTAAATAAACACAATTTCCATTGGGTGACATTTGACGTCAATCATCAACGACCTTCGCCTGGATTCAGCAACTGCATTAAAAAAGTTACCATTCGGTATCCGTGAATGTAAATAAACCCAAATTACAAAACTTGCAGCGGCCGATTTCCTCTGATCAAGTAAAAACCGAATGGGAATTCCAAAGTAGCAAAATACTTCTCATTTTATGCGATAACCTTACAACCAGGATCTTGGACTGACTCTACATTCCCCCTCTGACGTCTGTATTACTGTTATACGCGGGGGGCGAGGTAGACCAAGAACCAGTGGTATAAATCGGAAACACGTTGGAACCGGCCACGCTTCGCGCTATTCCAACTCACACTCACTCACCTGTTGTATTACACTACTATCACTACACCAAACACTAGTAAAAACCACACACACAACAGAAAATACAAGCGTATTTCGTGGAAACCCCAAAGATACTGAACGGAGCGCCACACACACAGCGAAACAAAATGAGGCGTGTGTGCTAACGGTATAAATATGGGTAGCTCTAGCAAATCAAGCCATTCTTCCTCCCAGTTTCGAAGCAAGAGCACGTCGGTATTGGAAGCGAAATTGTGAAATTATTGTGACATATCGTGTGATAACCAAGTTCAAGCGCCCAGCCTGTGGATTGCATAATATTGGGCTGTTTTTGTGAAGTGACAGTGTATACTGTGAAAATTCCTTCCACAAGGAAAGTGCAGAAAAGTATTAGTGACAATATTCACCTCAAGAGTATTAAACTATCCAAGATGTACAACGATTCGGTGATCCCAGCTGTGAAAGCCGAGACCTTCAGCGGCATGGCTGCTAAAAGGTAATTATTATAAAACGTGGTGCAATTCTGTTTGAAAAATAGAAATTCTCGCTTTGTTGGCATTTACTTTGGTGTTGACAAAAATTCCCATTCATAAAATTTGTGGCAGAGTGCAAAGACCTGTTGGACATTGTTGATTTGTTTGGAACGAACCTTTTTATGGTGATTTTGTGTCTAAAATATTGGATTAAATTAAATAATTTATTGATTTTCATGAAGACTTAGTGATTCAAGTACAGAAAAATACTGAAGATTAAATAAAAATAAAATCGAACTGTTACTAACCTTACTTACAATTTACGAATGCTTTTTAAAAACTTGAATATTTGCAAACGAAATAAATAATCGACTTAATTTTCAATTAGTGCACTTACTCTACTTTTGCCACACAACTGCAAAATCAAACTACAATGTCAAACTTACCCAGGTTCAAATCTGTGCGGACGCCAACTTTTTGCCCTCGGAATATGTATCTTACGAATTTCCTCCGTTGTTGCAGCCCACTGAGCCAGTGCATCAAATCTGTGCTGCGCCGAGCGTGTGTGGAGAAACGCCTCACCGTAGGCCTTCTTCCCGCCATCCAGTACTTATCCAGTAACAGCGATGGAGCCCTCTTCTGTCTGACGGCAGAAGCGCCGCCTGGTGACAGCGCGACTCACATGCAAGAAGTCTTACTGCAAGCTTTTTGCGTTGAGAACGGGATTTATGTTATCAAAGTAAGTATTTTTTCTTTACACCTTAATCAGATTAAACTACCATATAAATAAATTTAACGTCCCATGCCATTTTTGTTTTTTGTTTTCTATTAAAATGTAAAATTACTGATTGCAATAAAATAATACCGCGTTATGACATTAATCTGTATATAATTATTCTCAACTTTGTATTGTTTATGAGACATCTATTGTTGAGTAGCAGTACTAATTAGATTTTTCTTTGTCTACAGGTGGATTCAGAAGATAAAATGCGAAAACTCCTCGGTTGCCGAACAACTGCAATCGACTTCAGCTGCGTTTTGGTGCACTATCCCTACACTGATCCATATTGTGACAACGAGAAGATTGATCTCTCATTGTTTTCTGACGCCGAAAAAGATTTGATTGACCACTGTGAATCTAACTGGGGATACTCGCAGACTCCAGTCATTAAACTTCCGGAGAAGTGAAAATAAATGAAGAACATTCGTTGAGGAAAAAAAGAAAAAAAAGTTATACAACCGCCACTGGGCCCGTTTTTCGCCGCTAGTCGGTTATTGTGTACGGCTTCGGCGTCTAACGCCATCTAGTGTTCAGTAGACGAACGTCCGCTTTGTGGACTTTGTAATAAGTCTATTGTAAAAAAGTTGTGAATGAATTTGTGAGAATTTTCTTGAAAATGAGAATATTATTCCATGTGATTTTCGTATGTAATTAAATTACATTTATGAAAGAATGAATTCTAAGAAAGTTTATAGTTACTAAACTAACTTTTTGCATGTAAAACTACTTTTTAAAGTGCCGCTTCGTCATTTTTGGCATTGTTTATCATGAATTGTTAAATATTGTAATTCTTAAGAGAAAATTTTAAATCACAAAAAAATATGAGGATCGTCGGGAGAAATTAAGATATTTTTAATGTTTGTAATGTGAATAAAAAAATAAATAAAATATTATGCATTATAGAAATCCTTGTTTTTGAATCTTCCCTTACTAGACTTTAGTTATTTTTAGGTATAAATATAAAATAAGGATGATAATAAATGAGGATGATAAAATAGGATGAATATAAATTACAAATATGAATTACAATACACCCATGTACCTAGAGTCATTTCGATAGTTTGGAGATAAAGCCACGAAAATAATTATTATATCTAATAAGAAAAATGTGGGAACATAGATGATAGATTTCAGTAGGTAATCCATGATTAAGCAGTTTTTATTATTGATTATTACCTACAATACCTATTAAACTCATGGAAGGAAATACGAGTAGAAGAGTAAATAAAATGTGAAAAAAAACTGCAACTGCTATCAAGAAAAAGCACCGAAGAGTTGAATTTACATAAATAATAAAATTGCATAATTATATTATATGAATATTGTAATTATATTGCCCTGAATGAGACTTGCCAAAAGATGTTTTAAATAGTATACATTTTTTGCAAAGTAGTATAATATCTAGGAATTCACACTACGGGCTTAGTAAGTTTGAATTCAAACAATTTTATTGACAAACATTATAAATAAAGAAACCCTAGCTTTAGATTTTCAGTTTTAGAGTATAGTGCCATCTGTAGCATACCTACCTGTTTTAGCAACTACAGAGGTAACTAGAAAAACTTTTGCTACTTGACGTTAGATGGCATTATTATTAAAATGTTTTTATTTAGTTTGCAAGATTTGCTATTCTGCTAGTATACCTATACATTAAAATTGAATCGAGTAATACAAAATACCTATCTAATTTGTTTCTTTCAGCTTCGACGTACTTATCTAATTAGCACATCGCGAATTGTTGCAGTTTCAATTAACTATAGGTAATTAGGCTAGTTATTATTACAATAAGCAATTACAAGTTAATTACGAATAATTAATTGATACTTATTTTTAAATTACGTAGTTTAATATCGAATTACGGTGATTTCGCCAATTTGCGGAGACATAACTGAATTCCCAGATTGGAAAATCAATAAATCCTAATTTATTGAAGTTTTAGCTATGTTGTATATTTTTCTTTAACGTAACTTCTTCTATAGTCTGACCGTTTAACTGAGTCCACGCCTGCGCGGTACAGGGGCGCGGGGGTAGACGACAAAGGGGACTGAGACAGGTGCGGGCGGCGGGTCCTCACCGCCCGCACCTGCCTCAATCCCCCTTTGTCGTCTACTTATTGTTTGATTTATTTATTAATTTATATTAATTAATAATTTATAAATAATTTTGTCGCTGGACCAATCCGCTCTCCAATGATACTGATGCAATCTGGCATCGGTCCGCAAGATTACTTAAAATAATTAGGGATATCAGTCAAGAAAGACTTAGCGGCAGGCTACAATTTGCAAGACGACCTTACCTTTGACGGTATACTCGTACTTATTGTTCTGCCAAACCAAACAGCTACAACAGTCAACAACAAAGCCGTCATAGAATCCCTATTGAATTACAAAGAGATGCAAATAAAAGACGGTCCCATTTCAGGGAACTGGCCAGTCATTTCCGCTGCCTTTATAAAGACCGATCCGAGTTTACCAGCTTCTGATATAGAAATCCAATCAGATGCAGTGCAATCGACGATGATGAGATGCAGGAAATATTACTACGTAATACAGCTCGATGGATGCAGTGCAAATTTGACTGCCTCGATGGCTCAGTGGTTAGTGACCCTGACTCCTGAGTCAAAGAGGCGTGCGTTCGATTCCCACCCAGGGCAAATATTTATGTGACAAACATAGGTGTTTGCTCTGTGTCTGGGTGTTATTTAGGTATTATCTATATAAGTATGTATTTGTAAAAATATGTATAATATTATGTAGTATATCAGTCTCTGGCAGCCATATCACAAGCTCTGCTTAGTTTGGGGTCAGAGACCGTGTGTAAGATGTCCCCTAATATATATATTTTATATATCGAAATATGGTATGGTAATATGGTAATATCGAAACTCGCCATCTTTGATTGCCCCCCCCGCTCCCCCGTGCAACTTTTTCACTGTACGAACCATTGGTTTGTAAACAATGGACTATTGCTAGTTATTAAAAGTAATAATCATAAAAATATATTCATTAGTTTTCAATCTATAGTGGTTTAAAGTTAACTCGAAAATGGAGCATTTTAGTAAATTTTCAAAAAATTCTTAGAGAAGGTGTAAGAAATGTTATAGTGTGCTTTATATTCGTGGTCTTTCTTTCTTTATCTTTCATTTGATACCCCACACGGCATGGCTTGATGATTTTTTATTTTTATGCCATTTTTAATTGCCGGGGCAGGGGGGAGGGGGACCACAAAACTGTGACAAAACTGGTTGGCAACATTTGTTTGTAGGATGTCTGGAATCTATACAATACGAGTATATATCAGAAGTCAGATTGCGGTCCGCAATTTTTGCAAACGGAACTCCACTGAGAGTCTGGTCCATTCTTGGCCAGTAGAGTAAAATACAACAGAATCATTCCAGACTCCTCAACCATGTATCATTAGAACTAAGTTAGCCTTAGCAATCTAAAACACTTTTTCGACAACTTTGATAAGGCAGTCGTGGCCGAGTGGTTAAGGCGTCTGACTCGAAATCAGATTCCCTCTGGGAGCGTAGGTTCGAATCCTACCGGCTGCGGAACTTTTTGTCCACTTGGAATATTTTATTTTCCTTTACATCCCCATTTTAGCGTCAACTTTAGTGATCATTTAAATTATTTATTTTGATTCATAATATTTAGTAGCTCGCAAATAATATTTTGCTCAGTTTGGTTTGTGAAGCAGGCGCTGTTGACGTGACGAATGCTGAATTTCACTATTCAAAAAATTTAAATATAAAGTATTAAATTATGTAAATGAGAGTAATCATTAAGATAAAGGTATTTTGACTGGCCTTTAATTGTCTAGAACAATATACATTATACAATACTACTACCTATGCTTAAAACACATGACATCTTTTTGTTAAAACTATAACAATTAAACGACTACTACATATAAAGCAATAACAAAATTAAAGTAAAAAGACATCGGTCAGGGGACACCCGGGTTTGAACCGGGGACCTCTCGATCTGCAGTCGAATGCTCTACCACTGAGCTATATCCCCATGCCACTTAGAATCGAAAATACTGTATACAACAACTAAGTAAAATTCTTAGTTGGTTTTATGCTGTAAAATATCAGGGATTCCCAAACTGAGGGTCGCGAACGAATATTGAATGAGCCACATTAAAATCACAAATTACACCACATTAAAACTAAATACCGAAATAAATTTAGACTTATCAAACTCACTGCAATTAAAAGTAACTCGAGTTAGTTGAAGTTAATATCAAAACTGTAATAGCAAAACATTGGAAAGAATTTCATATTTTTTTTTGATTTAGTTAATTAAAAAGTACCTAAGTCATTCATATTGGTAATAGTTAAATTTCCTAGAATTTTTATCCGACTGTCCAAAAAAGAGCACAAAGGTTTTTGAAAATATGTTTAACTGTCAAATTAACGATCGTTTAAGAACGGTACTCGCGCTGCAGATACCTCCTCTGCACAGCTTTAAATGCTGCAGTCATTTTGATGAGTGTGACGGAGTAATCACATAAGTTCTGTTCTCAGCAGACTGATTAGAATCATATTAGAATCCAATTCACGAGAAAAGTCCCGCAAACGCGGCGCCACAGTCGCATGTCCTATCTGTCAAAATTAGTTCCGTTAATTTCCGTAGGACTTCTTTGATGAAAAGGACTCTAGTTACAGTTGGGTAATGTTGCACCTCAATATTGTTTTTGTCTTTTAGTCTGTGTTATACTTATACCGCAAAACTTGAAAAGGTCGTCGACGGAAAATATATTAATAACATACTTAACAAAATGAAATAACGTAATTTAATAATTGCCAGTGAGATAGTCACTATTGCTGTAATATTTTAGGGGTTCATCATTATTAGTCACTTAAAATATTTACCTAGTTTCGTAAAATTTCTAGTAAGTAGATCGTTGGGTTTTGCATATTGCAGGCCTTGCTATTTTTATTATTATTATAAGACCTATATTATTTGATGTTATCAATAATCAACTCAATTAAGTATATAAATGCTGGACCCATACAAGGTTTCTGGGGTTTGTCAATAAATTTGAATTGAGGGTTATAAACCAAGAAAAGAAAACACTTTCTAAAACACTTTCTAATGATCTATTTTCTAAAAATATTTTTTGTTTGTGTCAAAAGTGCTAGGAATCTTTACTAATTTTATAAATGTGAAAGTACGTTTGTTTGTTACTTTTTCACGCAGCAGTATCTTTTTTGGAATTTCGAATTTTCTGCATAAATTAAGAAATAGGTTAGTCATATAACTTATGAAATAGGTTAGGGTTAGTGTCGTAGGCTACTTTTTTATCCCGAGAAAATAAAATGTTATGGCACAAAAAGCAAAAAAATCACGCGAGTGAAACCGCGGGCAAAAACTAGTCATAAAATTAAGCATTTTGGGTTTCTTTCGTCACTTCAAATTGTAAAACTTCTTTTTTTGCAGTGTTGACCTTCGACCTAATGAAAACAAAATGCCATGGCTTTGGACAAAAACTTTAGGGTAGGAATGCAACAAGCAGATGTACAGTATAGGTACATATTATTCCTATAACTCATTATACGGAACCCTCCGTGCGCGAGTCCGACTCGTACTTGGCCGATTATTACAATATGACGCGACCTGTACGTGCGTTCTGAATAAAGCTAATTTTATTTACAAACTACTATTATTTTTGTATTTATTGGAACACTAGCGACCCGCCCCGGCTTCGCACAGGCGTATTATACATATAAACCTTCCTTTTGAATCAATCACTCTATCTATTAAAAAAAACCGCATCAAAATCCGTTGCGTAGTTTTAAAGATATAAGTTAAAAAGACTTTGTTTCATACCATGTAGTGATGCATGCTTCGATCAGGAATAATTTTTGTTTTGCTCGTTTTCTAAGGATTTGTGACTTATAATCAGGTGCTGTGGTTGTGATTTGGCGGAAGAAGATATATTATTAAATAACTGACAAAGTAAATGCACTAATTAATTGACCTAAATTACAAATTTAATTAAAATTATAAATGATTGACTCAGATGTATATTCTAATAACGTATTAAATAATTATAATATTGACATTAAATATCGATTATTACACCAATTAATTAATCAAATGAAATGTTTTATAAGGTTTGAGGAAATAAAAGGCTATTTTATTTTATTTTATTTATTTTATGACCCTAGCAATACGGTCTTAAATTCATTGAACATAGAATTAAAGCAAAGGTAATGGAATTTGTTTGAATATCAACAAGTAAAGTCAATGAGACATACCTAGTCCTAGTACATAAAATGCGTTACACGTCATTTGGTAATGTATTGGTTATTTTCGGCATCACAGCCATGGCCTCCGTGGCGCAATTGGTTAGCGCGTTCGGCTGTTAACCGAAAGGTTGGTGGTTCAAGCCCACCCGGGGGCGTTTCTTTTTGGTTCATGTTTTTCCACAAACGAGTCAACCGATTTGTCTAATATGTTTTTTTTAGAGTTCCGTAACCAAACTGTAATAACGGGGTTACAGATTTGACATTGAGTATCATATTTTAAGTTAGAACATAATGCATAAGGTAGGTACATAATTTATTGAACTGTGACAAAAACAATGGATAAAATTATTTTATCTACACTAATGTTGTAACATTCTACTTAAGTTTCCAATATTTGACTTATAATGACTACTGTTACAGCGCAGACAACAAAACACTCAATTTAAGCAATTTCACATGATGTTACAATATCCACATCGATATCGTAAAATCTCATTATAACATCGCGCGCTCGCTCCTAATTGGCCCTGCGCGCGCAGCTGCGCTCTCATTGGTTAGATTTTAATGGCGCCAAGTTCACTGTGACAATACACGTACGCGTGACTTTAATGTTTCGCAATATGTTTTTATTTTATTTTTATTAGTGAAGATAAAGTAGTGTATGCAACTGCATATAACACGTCTAACGACGAATAACACTTCATTATATGACAGTTGCATAAACTACTATTGTTTAGTGTTGTCCACACAATAATGTATGTATATAGGTAGATACAGAGGTAAGCTTAGAGTTCAGTATAATAAAACATTATTTTAAGTATCGATAATAATGAAATTTAGTCAAATTCCAGCAATATTTTGAATAGGTTTTCAGTTTCATCGTATTAAGACTTTGCAGCCAAGAAGTTAAGATTTTTTACATTCTCTATAACAAAGCGGGTAGAAAACATAAATATACGCTAACAGCGTTGTATAAGCGAGTATTTATAGCTTCAAAATGATGGACGATAGAATGAGTATCTTAGTAACTTCCTTAGATATCGTGGAAGGGCGCCTAGATGGTGTTGCCTACATAATAAATTAGTGCGGCGCAGACGGCACAATATAATTGTGGCGTAAATGGACGCCACAGGCGTTTAAAATACCAGGATGAACATCAGCCTCAGAGCTTTTACAACTTTACTAGAGAGATAGCGCTGTTGTCGCTAGAAGCAATTCTCATCCACAAAAATGTCTGGAAAATCTGGCTCAGAGCTGTCAAAACTGACAAATATGTATTGGAATTTGACAATACTGAGAGAAAACAGTCCCCTTTGTCAAAGAATATATAATAATACTACGTACCTTTGTCGTCTACCCCCGCGCCCCTGTACCGCGCAGGCGAGGACTTGGTTAAACGGTCAGACTAGAGACAATCTTGTTTCACCATTGATATCTATGTTTGGACGTTCAAAATCTTACAGATTTTCAAATAGAAGAAGTCTGCCAATAAGCTGCTCAGGGTAAAGAACCTGCTTCTAGGATTTATAAGCAGAGCTTAGTTCATAATATAAAGAATCGAGGTTTAGATTGAGCTGCAAAAATAGATGGTACTGGTGTTAAAAATCGTTATCAGTAGGTAGTCCCATCATGGAACTGTGAATTGAATGGTACTAGTGTCAACTTAAAATTCCATTATTTCGAGATCTATTTTTAAAAGGAACTAGTGTTGTAAATTTTTGAAAGTACCTAGTTCCATCATGGAACTGTATATGGTACTAGTAGCGACCACGTAGCGACGAACCTAATTTTCTTGGAAAGTAAGGCAAAATAATGCATTGATACTAATATTAGAATGTAATGTATAATTTCAGCCAATCTTTCATCTCCCGTATGGTCTAGTGGCTAGGATACCTGGCTTTCACCCAGGAGGCTCGGGTTCGATTCCCGGTACGGGAAATATTTTTGCCAAATTTTTAGCTCATTCGAGGCTCAAACTATTTCCTTTTTAGGGTTCCGTACCCAAAGTGTAAAAACGGGACCGTCTTACTAAAACTCAGCTGTCCGTCCATCTTTCTGTCTGTCTGTCATTAGGCAGTATGTCATGAACCGTGATAGCTAGAAAGCTGAATTTACAGATGATGTATTTCTGTTGCCGCTACAACAACAAATACAAAAAACAAAATGAAATAAATATTTATGGGAGACTCCCATACAATAAACATGAATTTTTAGCCGTTTTTCGGTCGATATCAGTAACGGTGACACACTAGATCTCTCTTCTGTGCGGGGACAGGTGATGCTTGAAATATTCACAGAATATTCAGTTAAATACTCACTTCAGAAATAAATAATTATATTTAAAAACAAATTAAGGGGGCTCTCATACAAGAAACGTGTTTGTTTGCACGATATTAATTGCGGCATCAGGTAGGTGCTTGAAATATTCACAGAATGTTTAGTTGTTTGAAAAATATGGGGGGCTCTCACACAGTACGGAACCCTTCGTGCGCGATTCCGACTCGCTCTTGGCCGATTATTTTGAGTTACGTTGGTGTTTGACCACATTACGCTCGATGTTAAAGCGAATTTGCGGTCTAGGCTGTAGCACGCTTACATGTTTACTCTAAATTTAAAGGTTCCCTGATTGTACTTGGGCTGAATGACCCAGACACTTACATATAGAATGGATAATATTTAGCATCAAACAATCAACGATCTCTTTGATGGTCACTGGTAGCTTTTATGATAAACTAAACGTGGTTACATAGTTATCCAGTGAGTTAGTGAAATTAGTGAAACTTCTAGCCATGTCAGAGGCCTTTAGGCGGTTTAAAAACTCTAACACCAGGGCTAGCCACCCGGCCTATACGAACTTACTTTTTTTATTAGCAATAAAAATATAAATATCATACACGTACTATCTATTCTATTGATAAAATAAAATACTAGCCGCAAAAATTAATAAAGCAAATTTTGCAAAAGATTTGTCAGAAGTGGGATTCGAACCCACGCCCTCAGAGAGGACCAGAACCGCTCAAACCTACGTTCGGTAGGCAAGGTAAACCTTGAGTCTGGCGCCTTAGACCGCTCGGCCATCCTGACAGATGTTAGCAGTGGCGAAATAGTGGATCGTATAATTTTTTAGCTATCAAAATTGATTACATTTAATATTTTCAGACTAGAAAGTCTATAAAAGTTCAGCTAGCGCTAAAAAGTTGATAAATAATACTATTTTCTTCAACTTTTATAAACATATGCAAAAAGGTCGTTACTATTTTGTTAATTTCTTTCAATTTAGTGTTGAGAGCAAAAAAGATGATTTATTTCCAGCAAAATTTCCTCTTATGAATATTAAATAAAACGATATTCTGATTCTGATTACACGGTAAGTTCATAAAAGGGTACTAGAGTAGTCTACTAAAAATTACTGCTTTTACCTGACGTTTGATATCAACACGAACTACACTTATTTACAATGTTGCCATCTACCGGAGAGTAGCAATACTAATTACCCAACTCAACGCACGCATTCAAGAAATGTTGAGCTAGTACGGGTAAAAACTGATAGATGGCACTAAATGAAATCAAAACGCCGGCATTTCTGTAAGATTTGTCCATTTATTGTAATTTTCTTATAATTATTAAATTCCACTACATTTGTATTAAAATAATCGGTCTTATAAACAGTAAAATCCCAATGTTCTTTTTGTACTAAAAAAATGGTAAAAGAATTTGTAATTTTCTTACATCTAAATATAGCTTATTATTTCCCTACGAATATAATTATTTATTAGTAGTGGAGTTAGATGTTTGTCAGCGATCACCGAAATTTAAGCAACAACGTTGCGCACAGTCAGTCTTGGGATGGGTGACCGCGGGTGATATTTCCAACAGAGCAATGCCGTGGTTTGGACATAATTACGTAGTTCTATTTTTAATACCACATTGTGATGATTGTCATTATCATAGACATGCTCTATGGACATAGGCCTGCCCTTTAGATTTTTTACAGGATCAAGTGGAAGCGGTTTGCATCCATAAGGCAGAAGTACTCTGAACTGCGCCAGGAGGAATTCTTAACTGGAGAAGATACATAGATAAATATTTTATTTGAAAACTTAGTAACTCATATTAATCTCTCTCAAACTCATGACCAAAATAAACTAAGGACAAGTTATTACTAAATGCTAATGTTACAACTGCTAGCTTAGCATACGACCACGAAAATAGTTTTGTCGTGTGAAAAAGTGACAGATATACCTACTTCACCATAACTCTGTCTCGTTCTGACACGTCAAAAGAATTATTTCGTGATACTAGCCCAGCTGGTGGTTTTATCGGTATATCTCTTCCAAGCAACAATGGATAGGAAGGATTAACTAAATACCTATGTGATGATGGGGCATGCATATCCTTATCCTTACATAGTATAAAATAAAGTCGCTATTTTTGTCTGTTTGTCTGTATGCTTAAATCTTTAAAACTACGCAACGGATTTTGATGCGGTTTTTTTTAATGGATAGAGTGATTCAAGAGGAAGGTTTATATGTAATACACCTGTGCGAAGCCGGGGCGGGTCGTCTAGTTAGTAATAAAATAAAAATGTAAACTATCCTAATAATATGTATAGGCTAACAAACATTCTAACAAATTCTAATAACTAACTACATAGATATCATAGAAAAAAAACTAATATTAACGCGTTAAATTCAATCATTCTCTCACTTACTCACCCACTTTCACATTCACTCACAAATAATCTTAGTATGTAACCATAAGCTAGCTTAAGTGAAAGAGCCTGCAGCCCACGACACAGGTCACCCTAGTGTGGGCTGCAGTACATAAAATATTTGTACGTTCATTTAGGATAATTGTAATTACTTGTACATTTTGCTATTAACCAATATGTACATAGATCATAAGTTTTTGAAAAATAAACTTTCAAAACCGTAAGCTAGCTTAAGTGGAAGAGCCTGCAGCCCACGACACAGGTCACCCTAGTGTGGGTTGCAGTGCACATAACATATTGTACGTTAATCTAGAATATATTTACTTGTATTTTTTGCTCTTTACCAATATGTACATAGTTCATAAGTTTTTGAAAATAAACAATTTCAATTTCAATAATACTTACATATAAATCATCATCATCATTTTCAGCCTGTTATCGCCCACTGCTGAGCATAGGCCTCTCTTCTTGACATATAAATAGAATAATAAAACAAACTATTTCAGAAAATGATTTCACTATGGAAACTAACGTGGTTTTCGTACATTTTAATTAAGTAAAACACAGGTGTTACTCACGTTTGATTTTTAGTAGGATACTACTATCACACTACATAGCAGTGGTATGCGAGACGAGCCCGCGTAGTATTATTATATATTCTTTGCCCGCGTGCTAGTACTCCGACCTTGAGAAAGATCGCCAAATGCGATCGAAACGATAGTAGTATCCTACTAAAAATCAAACGTGAGTAACATCTGTGTTTTACTTAATTAAAATGTCAGAAAATGATATTTATAAAATAGTGACTAAATATTAACAATGAATTTAGTGGGAAATAAAAAAATCTTACCACACACACAGGCCAGCTGTCGTTTCCTGTAGAATAATGTAACATTTGTTAGTACTAAAATATTAGTTAGCACTCTCCTAGTAGGTGTAAGAAAAAATAAGTAGTAATAGTTGGAAATTGTATTTTTTTTTTATTCGAAAATTTTGCAACCACAGACTCCAGTGTCTGTGCCCTTTGTTAACTAAACACAACTTTTTTGATTTTACTGTACAAAGAGTATTTTAACATAGTTAAATCTTAGCCTAAGTTATCAAGTCGGTGCATTGCGTGAATGCCACGAGCAGACCGGCGACCTGCAAGCAGCACCCGATCACGAGTATGGCACATGTGCCAGCCATGAGAAATTGTATTTAAAATGTATTTTCACACAGAATTTGTATTTTAGTTTTATTACTCAACTAGTACGCATTTCGATACTTAAGGTGAAACTAGTTGACGGCACAAACTCAGATTTGGCGTAGCCTAAATAAATCATATCTCATCTGTATTGTCTGAAGAAGAGATAGATTCGATGATAAACAGTAGATTTAGTGCATGTGCAATATATAGGTAATTTAGATTTTATTTGTTTTAAAATACCTATAATTATTACCTAACACGGCTGCATACTAAATGCGCATAAGGTTTTCTCTGTAGTAAATTATGAAAAAAAAACTGTAGAATGGATTTATTTAAATAATAGTTATTTGAACTAACGAATATATAAACTAGGCCGCTATTTTCATAAAAAATGGCTCAGTTTAGTTCTGTGTTTTTTTTGCATCCAAAGTTTTCTAAGAATTTGAGTCAAAATTCAAATGTTCCGAGGCTTAAGTATATCATTCAAGTGGTGAATTTTTTTCACAGTTTTATTAGTAAGAAGCATAGATTTTGTAAAGACAAATTGATATAAATCTTAGTTTTAGATATTCAACAGCAAACACTGGTGTGATTACCTACCGACGTTTGTTTGGAGTGATGAGCGACTTGTTTACTCTTAACATACCGCTAGTACAGGCCGAACCAAAATTGTTGGCTGCTGTAAAATTAGCTAAAATTAATTTTATTAATTTATAACATATTTGCTTGTAAAGTGGCTGTAATTACACCAATTTCAATATCATAATGTAGTTCATTACACACTTGTGCATTATTGTAATGTAAAACGCACGAGTGAACGATACTTTTTAAAATCTTAGCAAAGAGTTTTTATGTCAGAAAAAGTGGTCAATATTTTATGAATAAAATTAACTTTGGGAGATAAAATATAATAATAAACATATACTTAATTCTTTAATTTAATTAATTTTATCAATAAATTACAACCATTTATCTGTAACAAAAACACAAAAATATTAATTTACTTTATTAGTACTGCTGGCTGTTTTTGTACCTTTGCCTAAAAAAAACGTTGATGCGCGCGCATCGCTAATTTGTGGACAAGTAAAGATTTATTCGTTTAAGAAAGTCAGAGTTTTATTAATTTCCTCGCAAATATGTTATAAAACGTTGAATGACATACGTGCGGTAAGTTGAAAATTACAGCCGAGGCAATATTGCTATTGCTAGAGGCTGTAATTTTCAACTTACCGCACTTATATCATAATGTACTATTATTTATTCAATTAAGTAGTACCGCATACTCGAATTACACTAATGACAATGATAATAATTAATTACAATGCGCAATACCCAATCCAGACTGAAGCTTACACAACAGCTTGAGAATTGGGTTTTTTACAGCTTGTTGCTAATTTCACATCCACTACGAAGTCTGATTTGGCCTATAGGCATTAGGCATAAAATGTTTATTTATTTATATTTCCCCCTTAAATATTTATTTCATTTTAGTTTTATAATTTATTATTGAAGTGAATATAAAACTAAACATTCTGTGAAAATTTCAAGCATCTACCTGTTACCATTTTTAATATAGAGCGAAAAACGTCTAAAAATTCAGGTTTGTTGTATGGGAGCCCCTCTTAAATATTTCTTTAATTCTCTTTTTAGTATTTGTTGTTATAGCGGCAACCGAAATACATCATCTGTGAAAATTTCAGCTGCCTAGCTATCATGGTTCATGAGATACAGCCCGGTGACAGACAGAGAGACAGACGGACATCGCAGTCTTAGTAATAGGGTCCCGTTTTCCCCTTTGGGTACGGAACCCTAAAAATTGTAAAAATAATAGAACTGTTTTCAAGTTTTTATGAATAATTATTAAGTACTGGTTCAATATTATTAATTTGTATTTATAGACCAACTAGCTGACCCAACGAACTTCGTTTCTCGCAACATCTTTTAAAATTGTATATAGCCTATGAGTTATTCTGATGTATATGCATTATTATTAAAGAGTTACTTTTTATGATAAACATTTCAAAAAAGCATTATTATTGCAAAGTTTCATCTCAATCCGTTAAGTAGTTTTTGCGTGAAAAAGTAACAAGCATCCATACATGCTCACAAACTTTCGCATTTATAATATTAGTAGGATGGTCAGCCCTGAGATCAGTTCTAATGTTTTTTTATTACTTAAAGAAGGTATCATGAGATTCAAATAATTATGAACTATTTAAATTAATAAATTAAAATGCTCACTTGCAGTTGGTTTATATTAACTAAGAAGTTCATATAATTTTAATCTTAACACCATGGTATAGGTCAAATCAAACAACTTGGCGGTTGTGATGTTAGCTACAAGCTACGGATAACCCAATCCTGACTGAAGCTCACATAACAGGATTAGGATTTGAGGTTTGGGTTATCCTAGCTTGTAGCTAATAGCTATCATCACATACGCCGAATTGTATGATAGCTACAGCCTATAATAGAATTTATAAAAGCATAACAGCTTGTTAGGAATGTTCCATAACATTTTTAGGTTCCTAAAATCACTATAGTTTACATTATCGTTCATCATCATCAACATTTCCCCCGTTCAACGCATCGTTCCAAATCTGGTTCCGTTGTCTTCTAAGTTCAGTATTTATAAATCTACGCTTCTCTTGGTCCTGTCTGAGGCTTGCCAAGGACTCTGGCGACTGCCTACCGACTATATCCTTCGTAAATGTGTAAATAACTATCGTAAAATCACTTTCAATAAGCGCCAAATTCACCGTAGGTCCAGTCTCGACTGTGCACAAGTTTTCTTGCAAAATATTGATGTTTTCCATACTCAGGTCTTGTTGCTTCGGTACTGGAACGTAGATGTTGAGTTTCTTGTCCTTCCCAGGTCTTGCGACGACGTAGAGGACGTTTATATCGCTGTTGAAGCAGTATTCTGTGTCATACATTAACTTATGGTCAACTAAGTAGATGTATAAGTGATAAGCGAGGGTTATTTGCATTTCTGAGTTGCAGCCCAGTTTTCTCATGTCTTCACGTATCTTTGCTTCGACGTCCATGGTTGGTAATTAATAATGAATGCCAGAAATTGCAAAACCGGCCACAGAAATAGTTTATAACCTCAATCAAACAAAATCCTCAAACGAATATGAAAACAAATGCTTTTTTTTATAAACATCAATTGGACTGGACGCTAATTCTTTAATGCTTAAGTTTAACTTACCTAACTTGTTTTTGAAAATTATCAGAGTACCTGTGTGAGAAGTACTTCTCTTCTCACACAATAGCAGAGTGTGGTTAGTATTATAATAGACACAATGCGAATATAATAAAGTTATTTATTATATTTTTATGACTCTACATAGTAAGTATACACGACACACTGTCAAAGTGAAATATAAAAGAACACCTTTCACGCTCTGTTCAAATATACTTCACGCTGTCATACCAGCCAGTCTGAAGGTAAACAATTGCAAACCTCTTTCTAACACTCCTCCTCAATCGTTTCCATCAGACTTCCTCACCGATTCATGCTCCTCGTACTCAGCTAACAGACAGCCCTACAATCACTCATATGCAATGACATACACCCATCTCTCTTCGACAGAACTCGTGTTTCCCTTTCGAATCTGCCTTGGTCAAAACATCAGCAACCATATACTTGGTCTCTAAGTATTTTAGTAAAATAATACCATTTTCCAAAATTTCTCTAGTAAAATGGTATCTGACATCAATGTGTTTAGTTTGCTGATGATTCACAGGGTTCTGTGCAATTGCCATTGCTGATTGGCTATCACTGTGAATCGGTATAGGTGACTCCTCCTTACCCGTTATTTCACCGAGAAACCGTTTTAAGAAAACAGCTTCCTTTGCAGCTTCAGACATGCTCACATATTCAGCCTCCGCTGTAGATATGGCAACACTCCGCTGTTTATTGCTTTGCCATGAGATAGCTCCATTAGCCATCTTAAAAATGTAACCTGAGTAAGACCTTCTGTCTACCAGGTCACTGGCATGATCTGCATCTGCAAATCCTTGTACGAGGGTCAAACTGAAAGTTCTTAGAAAATCAAAAACTGATTACATTAGCCAGTTATTAGTTTTATTATATCTTTTCAAAATATTGTCCATTCACGTCAATACACCGCTGCATGCGATGGAACCACTGGGAAAAGCACTTTGCCCACTCGTCCTTAGGGGTCTCTTCAATGGCATCGCGATACGCAGCCACCGCTTCTTCAGCATTCATAAACCGCTTTCCTTTAAGTTTTTCTTTAATTTTTGAAAATAAATAAAAATCACAAGGCGCGAGGTCGGGGCTATACGGCGGGTGACCCAGTAATTCAACGTTTGATGTCGCCAAATAGTCGATCGTTCGCTTGGCGGTGTGCGATGAGGCGTTGTCGTGGTGAAGGAGGATCCTACTGCGAGGTCGTTTCTCTCGAACTTTTTCCAAGACAAGTGGCAAACAATTGGTAGTGTACCATTCTGCAGAAACTGTTTTTTGATCCTCTAACACAATTGTCGCGAAATGACCTATCCTTCCAAAGAACGAGGCCACCATTTTTTTCCCCGCACTTCGATCTCTCTTCACTTTAGTTGGCAACTCCTCGAAAGGAAACACCCACTGAGCAGATTGTCTTTTGGTTTCAGGATCATAACAGTAAATCCAGCTTTCGTCACCTGTTAGTATGTCGAACACAGCATTTGAGTCACCTCCGTTAAATCTTTCAATCATTTTACGGCACCAATCCACACGATGGAGTTTTTGAGCCTCAGTCAAATTATGAGGTATCCACCGGGCGCAAAGCTTCCTGACCGCTAAATGTTCGTGTAGGATTTTGTGCACTTGACTCATACCGATGCCTAAGCTTGTCCGAATCTGCTGATAGGTCACTCTTTTGTCAGTCTCTATCATACGCCGCACAACACAGATGTTATCTTCAGTCGTCGCCGTAGAAGGCCGTCCCTCACGTAAATCATCAGTGAGATTAGTGCGACCACGTTTAAACTCATTAAACCAGTTGTAAACAGTCGCACGAGATGGGGCTTCATCGTGAAAGGCCAATCGTAGTCTATCATAACTTTCTTGTTGACTTAAATGACATCGAAAGTCATAAAAAATCATTGCACGAAAATTTTCTCGTGTTAAATTCATGTTGACGTGACACAGACAATTTTCAATTTGCCGCCAAATCGTAAAACAAATGACAAATGAATGAAGTATATACTCAGTAATATTGGCAAAGAGTTCTATTTTCAAATTATAGAATTATTTTTTTATTATATTGTTTATAAGTGGCCAGTTCTAAGAACTTTCAGTTTGACCCTCGTATTCCTCTACTTGTATCTTTAGAATACTTAAGTCCCATCGTTTTAGTTCCCTTGAGATACCTTAAGATTCTTTTGGTTGCAGTCCAATGAATCTCTTCATAGTTACTGCAGAACTGACTCATGTAGTTCTCTGAGTGAGCGATGTCTGGCCTCGTGCAACTAAGCATGCCTTATAACGTGTTTTATTTCCCACCTCTTTCTTGATTCTAAATATCCATTTCGAATCAACAACATTTATCGCTCGCTCAGGCTTCACCAAAACCCATGTTCCATTTTTATGAAGCGCATCCAGTTCTTCTTTAATAACCGCTCTCCAAAATTTTGCATCTCTACGTGATAGTGCATCTTGCACTGTAGCTGGATCACTTTCCACAGAAAAAGTTTGATATGTAACATAATCAGGATATTTGGTAGGCCTTCTGTCTCTAAGTGGATATCTCCTTTCCACTTCAGTTTCTGGTACTCTATCATTTTGCTCAATTTCTAAAGATTCTTGGCCATCCTCTTCATTAAATGACGTCCAATGTTCATTTTCATCTTCAACTGTTTCAGGATTCTCGTCAACTCGATCTCTCTCATGCAAGTTTTCTTCCTGAACTGACTCTTCAAGTTGAATAATGGCTCTTTGTGGCGTTGATTCATCTCTTATGTTAGGATCTTCATCATTTTGTGGGTTGAAAGTTAGTGTCCTATTTTTCTTTTCAGTTTCAGCAACCTTTTTATACATTTGGTTTTCAAAGAACACTACATCTCTTGCTCTATGAAGCTCTCCATTTACTGGGTTAATTAGTCTGTACCCTTTTGACTCAGTACAATAGCCCACAAATACAAACTCTTCGCTTTTCTTATCCCATTTGGTCCTCTTCGCATCTGGGATGTGAACAAACGCTCTACAGCCGAACACTTTTAAATGACTCAAATCAACTTTTCGTCCTGACCATGCCTCCTCAGGAGTCATATTTCTGACTGCTACGGTCGGACTTCTATTTTTCAAGTAAACAGCCGTATTTACTGCTTCAGCCCAATAAGAAACGGGTAGACCTGCCTCTTGCAGCATTGCTCGTGCTTTCTCAGTTATTGTACGATTGGCACGCTCAGCTACTCCGTTTTGTTCAGGCGTATATGGAATCGTCAATTGATGTTCGATGCCATTTTCCCTCAGGAACGTGTTAACTCTCTTGTTAACATACTCAGAACCATTGTCGGTCCTCAACACCTTCAGTTTCCTACCGGTTTGAGTCTCCGCATGAATTTTAAACACTCGAATTGTTTCAAAAGCTTCACTCTTTTGTTTTAAAAAATAAACATATGTTTTTCGCGTATAGTCATCGATAAACGTCATAAAATATCGTTTACCGCCCAAAGAATCATTTGACATAGGCCCGCAAATGTCAGAATGTACAAGCTCTAAAATATCTTTGGCTCTGGTAGCCTTATTCCGTTCAAATGGTTCTCTGGTTTGCTTACCCAGAAGACAAGCAACGCAGTCAAGCTCACGATTATTATGTTTCGAAAAACTCACCCCAGTTGCCATTTTGTCACTCAATAAGGAAAGATTGTGCAAACCCAGGTGCGCTAGCCTTTTATGCCACAACTCCATGTCACCACTAGCCGCTGCGGATGCAAACACACTCGCCTGTGAAGAAGATTTAAGTTTGTAAATACCTCTGTCAACCTCTCCTTTCAAAAGTGGTTTACCCTCAATTTTACAATCACTCGCATTGTAAATTTTGCACTCCTTTCCTGTAAAAACAGCAACTTTATTTTTATTAGTAATTTTACTAATACTCAAAAGATTCGATGAGAGACCAGGTACATACATGACATCATCAACCGTAATATCAAGCTTCTCACTTGCTACCCTCCCATATCCCTCACCATAAATCTTACCTCCATTCGCGCAAGTTACCTCTGTCTTACGATCAACCTTTACAAAATCATGCATCCAATCCTTCCTGCAGCTCATATTTTCCGAAGCTCCAGAATCCAAAATCCAGGAATCATCTTGAGCAGGAAGTTCCTCTTCATACCTCGTACCAAGTGCTGTTGCTATATTAACCTTCTTGGTATGCCTAGGATTATGTGGGCAATCACAAGTTTTGTGTGGTTCTTCGCAAATAAAGCATTTGATAGGCTTCCCTGCCTTTTTCCTGTTATTGTTCCTCTGAACACTCTGTCTCGGAGACTTTGGTTTCACAGTAAGTGCAGAACTTGAAGGATCTGTAGCGCTCGTGCTTCTGCATGGTTTATCTCCACCTAGTTGTAAAAGCTTTGTCTTTATGAAATCAGTAGTTAGTGCACTATTCGTGCTTTCTAGTGCTAATCGTAAAGGTCCATATTCCTCAGGTAGGCCTTGTAGCATTAGCGCCGCTAGGAGTTCATCATCAATCTCTCTTCCCAAATCTGAGAGTTGATTAGCTACTCGCATTATCTCTGTCACATATTCAGTTATCGAATTGAACATACTCAGCTTCAGACTCACCAGCCTTGATAGTAGCCTGCATCGGTTATTGATGCCTTTATCCTCATAAGCTGCCTTCAAATTGTTCCACGTCTCATACGCAGATGTGGCTTTACGCACATGAACCTTGCAGTGATTTTCAATTGACAGACAAATTTTTGAACGCGCCTTTTGATCACCACGCTTCGCTGCAGCATCTTCCGTCTTAGGAGGACTTTGTACAAATTGCCATAAATCATCATGGATAAGTACGCACTCAAGGTCAAATTTCCATGTATCAAAATTGCTACTCCCTTGCAATTTTTCTATGGTCGGGTGACCGGATCCCGCACTCGATGTGGTCGGTGTGCTCATGTTTTACTTTTTCTATTTTACTCGCGGCGACAACCCATAACCTGTGTGAGAAGTACTTCTCTTCTCACACAATAGCAGAGTGTGGTTAGTATTATAATAGACACAATGCGAATATAATAAAGTTATTTATTATATTTTTATGACTCTACATAGTAAGTATACACGACACACTGTCAAAGTGAAATATAAAAGAACACCTTTCACGCTCTGTTCAAATATACTTCACGCTGTCATACCAGCCAGTCTGAAGGTAAACAATTGCAAACCTCTTTCTAACAGTACCTACCTTAGTGTTTTTTTCTAAATCATCGTGTTTTAAAGTAAAAATGCTAAATAAGTTAAATATGATGAGTGTCTAGATTTGTTAATTTAGTGAAGAAAGTCAGTTATTGAAGTCGTAGTGTCCAGTTGCTGAAAAAAATCAACCATTCAATATTTCTTGTTTGTGCGCCATCTAGATTAAAATTAAGAGTAAGGTGGTACTAGTTGCCATTGTGGTCCTACTACTCACCACTAGATGGTACTATGTGTCTGCTCTTTTCTTCATACATAAGTGAAGTCAGATGGATTAAAAAAATTAAAAGCAAATGAAATAGAATTAATATTTTATTCAAGTTATATAAATCAGAGATAACAGGCATTATAATAACCACTAAATGAACAAGTGGCGAACAAGGGTGGGGTAGAAATGCCCTACTTACAGAAAATAATAAAAAAGAAATAAATAGAAGATTAAGTAGAAAACTAGAATTAAAATATACCATTACAATATTTTCAGTCGTAATATTTACACTATTTGCGTTATAAAAATATAAACTTATATTTAGGTACTAACTTTAAAATTTACACTACATTTTTGGCTGTGGCCACAAACCAAATTTTTAAGTTTAGTTAAACTATAGGTAGAAGGTAATGAATTGGTGGAACCGAGTAAAGAGTTATACGTCCACTATTTACAAGATTTCACCTACCTAAATGTATATAACTTAATTAATATAAACATTTATTTAATTTTAATTTATATTAAATCCTTAATAGGATCTATTTTAGAGCCATTTTTTTAAACTCCGTAGGTACCAATGAGGTTTCATTTCGGAATGATTCGATATACCTACCTAGAGCCATCTTTTCAATAGTCAGATATTTTTATCTCATTGATAAGTTTGATATTTATCTTTATCCTAATGAATAGCTCGCTATTCCAAAGTAAGATTCATAGAACCAAAGTTGTCGCTATCTTTCTCTTTCACATGAAAATAGAAAGAGATGTAGGAATTTTGAGTCCGGTCAAATTATTTTGGTTTTGAGAGTTGTACTACAATTAACAGCAGGCAAGGACAATTATTACTTTTGAATTGTAATAAATCACTAACGAGTCGTACACAATAATTTATCTGATAGATAAAATTATCAAGACGAACCCTATGTCCCTATTATATATATAGGTACAAAACAATTTAGTAGCATAACAGGCTTGATATTAATGATTGAACCAATGTTAGTTTTTATCTATTTGCATTGATTTCTATTTAGTTCATCATTAGTAGGTTTTAATTAATTACGATAATGTCTCAAAACCTTATTTTCATTACTTGAACACAAATAAACCTATCTTTCTCTTTTGCGACAGTTTCATTTCAACAGTTTTATACTTTTTTGACGATTTCAATGTTCACAAAGCAAAGGAAGTCCTATATAACAGGCTTCTATTTTCCTATGAATAAAATACTGCACTATTTTAACTTATAGAATATTCTTTGAGGTCTTTATGCATTTGCCTCTAAAGCAAATTTCTGTTTCATGAGATATTTCGGTTGACATTGAAGTACTGATTACATTTGTAGGATTCATGAATGATGATGTTGACGTTGATTCCATCTTAGGTGACTCCGTCGTTGTAGTTATAGCTTTAGGAGTGGTGGCCACTTTTTTGATATCTTCAATGATTTCTGTCACTTCTCCAGTGATTGAATCAGTCATTTCATCGGGAATGAAAGTACTTTCTGTTGTTGGGACCTTAGTTTTAGTCGATTCAGTTGGGATGTCAATTTGTATTTGAGATGTCGTTTCATTTTTGACTTTCGTCTCTTCTTCCGCTGAGGTGCCGAATAAGTAATCCATGAAACTGAATTGTTTTTCTGCTTTCTCTGTTGTTGGTTCTGTCGTGTATGAATTATCCATTGTAGGGTCTGGAGAGCCAGTACCTAAGTCAAGATCACCTGGGCTGGCTTCAGTTTTCTCTGTTTGGTTTTCGCTCACTGTCGTATGTTTCGTTTCTTTTTCTTCGTCATTATTTTCTATGATTGGTTTCGGGTTTACTTTGGATATTTCTATTGTTGGTACTGAGTCTTCGTTTGCAGTCACGTCGTCGCTACTGAATATGTCTTTGATGAAATTGTAGGTTGGCTTGTACGTTGTGACAGAAACCTTCTTCTCGTGTTTAGATTTTTCGCTAGTTTCAGGTTTCAGCGATTGTCCTAGGATGTTGACGGTGTTTGTGTAGTATTGTGATTCAGCAGCCTCGATGGATTCGGCGGCCACTGGGCGGACTTTCACCTTCTTCCAGAAGCCACGACGGCGGGTTGTTCGGTCGATTTCCTCCTGGAATAATAAAAAAAATATTAAGTAAGCTAAATTGAAACCAAAAACAAGGACATCGTCAACGCTTTGCTGATTCCGGATTTCTTTTTCGTAACAACATAAAGCTAAAAAAAAAATTGTATTTGCAACAATGTAAGTACTATGTTTCTTTGGCAAATGTTTAACATCATCATCATCAGCCTGTGTTGACCCACTGCTGGGTATATGCCTCCTCTATATGTGCTATTGTTCCCTATCTTGGGCTAATTTCATCCACGTATGACCTGCGATGATCGATGGGGTCGAAAGGTTCTCGAGTGGAGACCACGTACCGGCAAGCGCAGCGCAGTAATATTACGGTCTTTTAATTTTATCAGTTATGTAGTTTACGAGCGCTTTTGCTTTTATAAAGTTAGTTGATATTGACACGATTATAGCAGTACTATGTATGTTTATGTATTTATGAAAGAGTATTATTTACCTCTTTAGTAGTAGAATCTTGAGCCGTTTCCGGTTGCGCAGTCGTAGTTTCCTGTGTTAAAGGTGACGTAGCTTTCGTGTTACTATCGTCAGATGATATAATCCTTTCAGGTGGTATTTCACCAATTTCTCCACCTTTATGTTTCATCACATTGCTCGTGTATTCATCTTCGTCTTGTTCTTCTAGACTTTTCATTACTTCTTCTAACATACTTTCGAATGTTGACATGTTGTCGTTTGCATCGCTTTTAGTTACTTTGCTCTGTTCTACTAAAGCTTCCAGCGTTGGCGGTATCTCTGGAATCTTCTTGTTATTCCTGTTATTTGTCGCGGGAGTTACAGAAATAAGTATATCCTCCTCATATTCGTTTCTAGCTGTTATTATATCGGTCTCTAATCTGTCTGACCGACGTTCAGTTGTAGCTATTTTCTCTTCGTCTACGATGTTATTAGGATTGTAAGGTTTAAATGAATCACTCGCAATTTTAGGAGACCACTTTGTGTCGGGTTCAGTGTATGTTGGCCTATTAATAGAGTAGTTTGAATCTTGATCTTCAGTTTCCTCAGTAGGTGTTACCTCAGGTTTTTTGCTATATCTCTCAGACAACCTTGGTCTGTTACTGTATCGTGAGTAAACTGGCCGAACAGTTGTTGTGGTACTTTCACTTGAGATTTCGGTCTTTTCGGTAGGTTTTTCTGTCGTAGGGCGTCTACTCCTAAATCTATTTTTTATTTCATAATTATTTTTTCTGGCTGGTAATCCTTCAGTTGTACTCGTAGTGTATGAATAATTGGGGCGTTTTCGACGGATACTACGCTTGGTGGTTGCTTCTTGTGTGGCAGGTTCTTCAGAAGTTGATTCTGGCTTATAAACTGGATGTCTGTAATCATCTCCTTCAGGCCGACCGTGAATTTGTTTAGTTTTTAAATCTTGCTGAATTTCATCGATACGCATTGTTGTTCGACGCTTGTCGAAAGCTGGTCTGTAAGTTACAGGTCTTCGTCTATCAACCTTAATTCGAGAAGATTCCGTAGAAGCTTGGTGGTATTGTTTGATGACTCCTGGTCGAACTCGAACACGGTTGTAAGATGGCGTAGTTTGAACTACGTTTTCTTCTTCCTCTTCTTCAGTTTCTTGGTATGCTTTTGTCACTTCGGTCTCAGGTGCTAAAGTTGTTGTTTCCTCTTTGATTTCTTTGTAAGAATATTCTTCATTTTCTGCAAGTGTTTGTTCTTGGTTTTCGTTAATAAGGCTGGTTGGTTCTGTGACAAATGCAACTGTTTCAGGTTCTCGTTGCACCGGTGTAGTTTGTTTGGCATAACTTTCTTCTTCTTTTTCTGTCGGTGTTTCATTATAGGTTACAGATTCAGCTGGTGCTACGCTGCTTCTTGAATACAGATATTCTTCGTTGCGAGTAGAAAGCCTTGGCACATATGATGTTTCTGTTTGTGATACAGTTGTTCTTGTTGGTAAAACAGGTATGTCTTCATCAGACTCAGAATTAGCATTTTGTTGAATTGTGGCTCTTTCGTAAGTGTAAGCATTTTCAGTATCATAAGTTTCAGTAGCAGATTCATAATCCTTATTTGACGACAATTTGGAAGTTGGTTCTGTCATAGCCTCGATATCAACAGTACTATGGCGTTCTTGGATAGTAACGGGGTAGTTTTGATGCAGAACGTCTCTTTGATAAGCCAAATCTTGTTCTTTGCTCTTGTGTGTCTTTCTTCTATCATAAATTTCTTCTGTCGGCTTGTAAGTAACACGTCCCCTTGTTCTAGTTCTAGAATATTTAGTAGTAGTTTCTTCGCTATAATCGATAGGTTTTCTAGTTGGCTTTTCAGTTGTTATTTTATTAGGTTCATATCTTGGTCTGGTAGGTAAAGGTCTTCTTTCCCTTAGAGGCTTGCGTGTTGCTCTGGTATAGTATTCATTAGAATCAGGTCTGGCTGTAGTGGTATAACGTGGTCGTCCTCTAACTCTAAGTGGTCGTCTAGTTGATGTAGTCGTTGTTGAAGTGCTAGTCGTAGAGGATGTCTCCCCTTCATTGGAATTATAACCTGCCTCATATTGATTGTATTCGTACTTAGATTGGCTCTCAACTTCAGAAATAGTAGGTTTGGTTTCTTCTTCACGTGAAACTTCACTTTGTGTAGGTGCCTGTGTGTTTTCATTTTCAGCGTATTGAGTTGGATTTGTAGGTAGTGGATTGTATTCTGTGTTTTCATTCTGTACTGGGCTGTAAGTTTCGACAACTTCAGGCTTAGGATAGTCATTTGTGTTATACGTGGGAACAGCAAATCTTGAGTTTTGAACTTCAGATTCGTAGTGAATTTCTGGAGAATAACTTTGGTATTGTGGAGATGTCTGTTGCTGTTGATACCTTTGTTGCTCTGTTACTACTTCTTCTATTTTTGGAGTTTGACTAGTAGTACTAACGGATTTTGGAGGAATCAAAAGAGGCGCAGCTGCAATAGGAGTGGCTTGGGGCTCTTTATATTCATCTACATATGAACGATAGTCCAATGGAGTACTGAAGTGAAACGCTTGATTTATAGAATAAGGATTGTGAGTTTCTAGCAGCTGGCTTGGGTACGTTGTTGGTGGTTTGGTAGTTGTGACTATTGTTGCCCTTGGAGTAGTGGTTGTTTCTTGTCTATGAGGAGTGTAAGGTTTCACCGTTTCTGATTGTGGTTTCTGGTAGTTTTCTTGAGAAGAAAACTGGTTATACTGAGTATTGAACTGATTGTTATAAGAAGGAGCAGCATTATTCACGTAGTAGTTTCCAGTTCTTGACGGAGCTACTGTTTCAGGTTCTTTCAATGGTCTCAGAGTCGATACAGTTTGGGGTTCGAATTGGTAATAGTTTGATTGATACGTTGACGGAGTTTTAGGAGCAGATGTTGTGTAAAAACTGACGGTGGGTTTCTGAGTCGCAGGCTTCTGTTGAGCTGGTTCTTGCTGTCTGTATGTCCCGGTGTAATAGCTTGGCTTCGTGTTTTCTGCTGAAGGTCCTTGAGTAGTCGTTTCCTTGATCTGTGAATTGATCACTACTGAACCAACATGAGGAGATGGGAAAGGAATCTTGGCAAACCCTTGTGGAGTGTTGTAGCTCAATGGGGCAACGAAGAAGGGTAGCTGACGTAGTTTCTTGTCACTGTTTTCTATATTCGATAAATAAGGAAGTTCAAATTTCACGTAGCGTTCCGGAGGTTGCAATGAAGACGGTCCAATGAAAACCTTAGGTGCGTTCAGCGGGTTGACTGAATCCAAGACGGCAACGGAGTTTTGTGTTTTTAGAGATGCCAAAACGTCTCCAACTTTGATTTGGTTGTTCTTACTTGCTTCTTCTGTTAGGAATATGGCTAAAGGAGGCTGATGAGGCTTCAACTTTTTAGGCTTCGGAGTTGTCGGTGGGATGGTGGGGAAAGGCGAACTCAGTGTAGAGAATTTCGGTATTTGATCAATTTCCTTTTGCTGCAATTGTGAATTGAACTCTGTAAAGTAGTTTTGAGGAGAATTTTCCAATTTATTGATAGGCTTATATATTTCTGACATGGTTTTCTTATTGGAAATCTGAGGCACACCCTGGGAATACAGATCCGTGTTTAGGAGTTGGGATCCAGTGATTGGACTCCTGAAATTGAACTGACCTCTGTTCAATGATTCTAATGGAACATACAGTAACTGAACCTCTTCTCGTTCCGACTTTTGGTTGCCTTGCTGAAGATTCGGAGCGATTTGCGGAATTTCAGGTCTCGCTACTGGTTTATCAAAGCTTTCAAACTTGATCTTTTGCAGAGACTGTGGTTTTTTTTCTTCCACGCGGTATCCATCAACGTACTTTGGACCTTCTGTCTTTAACTTAGGGAGCTGACTGTTAAAAGGCTTGACTGGAACCTGCATGGGTATTTGCAGCGGCGTGTGCTTTGGGAAATTTTCAAACTTGACTGGATTAGCCGCTTGCGGTTTTGCTTTGATTTGAGGAACTGTCTGAGGAACATTCTGAACGCTATCGTACCCAAACTGGGGAGATAAGAACCCTTGATTTAGAGGGTAGTTGGGTTGAGACAGGCCAAATCTGATGCTTTGCCCAAATCCTTGATCTGTTAAAAAGTTTTGTGGAGCCGATGGCACAGCTGGTACTGATTGCAGATACAGCTGTCTGTTTGCTGGAGAATTGTAGTAAGTCCTGGGAAAGATATCGGAGCCAAATCCTGAAGGTCTTGGTACTCCAGGGAAGGGCTCCGTCATTATCCTAGGTTCAGCGACTGCTTGTCTTTTGATTGGCGGTAGTGGGGGCTCTCGTTCTACCGGTCCGGAGAGGGGGACCCAGTCGCCGATGTCTGATGTGTAGGAGCTGATCTGTCGTGACCATCTTCCTTGGTTATTGGCTGATGACGTCACGGCTAGCAGGAGGGCCAGTGACGCCAGGCGGTGCACAGTAGACTGCGCCATCTGGAAAGAAGAAAAGTTTTATTTACCAACTGTTTTAGTTATAAATACCTATGTGAGGAGAATTATAATAATGATGATACTATTTTTAGATAGGGGAAAATAATAATGTACCAAAAATGTTAGTAGAGTTGGTGCAATATTTTATTTAGGTATATTTGCTTACTCTCGTTACGTGTGTAAGTAATAGGTACCTATGTAACTATAGGATATATAAAAAAATCTATATTGTATTATGTAATCTGTATCCTGAAAACATCACATCTTCTTTCTTGGGCCATCGGGTAAAAAAGTAGTAGGCTATCAGCAAAATCAGAAGCTAAAATCACACCAACGATCTATGTGCGAGTTTTTGCACAATGAACCTTGTGCAATGTGAGAAAAACCTGAATTAATTGATAGCATCAGCGCCTCTAGTACGAGTTTTAATTCTTACTCGATAGCGTTAAAGTAAATGGATAACAATTTGTACAGAAATCAGACTGTGCCAAAAGCACGTAGTAAAATTCTATAGAAGTGTAGGTAGCCTAGGTAAGTCAATAAGCAAGCGAGCTAGTAGGCATGCTTAGTTAGCCGGCTGGCTAACCCTGTTGTCAGCATTTTTGAGCCGCCTGAGACTCTGAAATAGGCGCTAATCGGTTAAAACGACCGGGATGCTAGATTTAATTGTTATTGGGGCCACGGCAGCGGTCAGCTGTAAATGCCTCCCGCGGTAACCCATCTAAAGACCGTCTAAAGTGCCGCTTCGGTGACCGCTAAAAATACCTATACTCAAAATACACTATAGCGCTACACATATCCCAAAAGAAAATAAAGATAAATGTAGTTTACATTAATTCAATCAAGTAAGTAATACTAATTTTTCGCAAAAAATTGTAAAACTGCCTTCCATCGTGTACAAAATTCGGATATTTCGCTCGAATTTTTTACATTTGATTTTTCAATAACAGCTCAGCCGGCTCAGTCTGTAAAATTTTAATGGGACCACCTCGGGAGTATACCCTTTAGAAATAAAAAATAATTTTTTGATTCGGTTTACAATTGGAAAAATTATCGATGAACATACACAAAAAAAAATACATCTAGATGAAAATAGAACCTCCTCCTTTTTGGAAGTCGGTTAAAAACTCGAGTCGAAGAGTCGAACTAGTGGGTAACTAGCGATACTGATTCTCTGGTTGGTAAAAATAAACAATGCGGCATAAAGCACTCGGTTATATCTGTTTACATTATTAAATTAATGTGTAACTTTTGTTTGATAATAGCTGCCAGTTAAGAGGGATCTCACGATCTACTCTGCGTGGGTAAAGACACAGAAAAATAACCAACGCATACACACACACACAATAAGCCCGATTAGAGAGGCGCCAGCGTAAATTTAATAGCAACGTAAAAAGCGTTCTCTCTATCAAATGCCTAAAGTGAAAAAGAAACAGAACTATGCTACTTCGTTAATGTTTTAATTTTAATTACGATGGCGCCTCTGGTTTACTATCCTAGTAGTTAACCGAACCGTTGACCTCGCGACAGTCGCGACACATCTCTTGTGTAGCTGTGTAACTTTTTGTTTCGGCATATGCATCACTTTTATGTATGTATTTTTACTACACATCTATGTAACGATTTTAATTTTATAGTGCATCACACACTAGGATTATCTTAAAGAGTTGTTTTTGTGATAAACATTTAAAAAATTCGTCGCGAATGCAGGACTCGAACCTGCGTCTTCGGATCACAAGCCCGACGCTCTCCGAACTGAGCTAATTCGCAGTCCTGACTTTGCGGCGAATTTGTAAAGTGTTAAAAGTAAAAGTAAAATTTATTGCTCAAACTGTGTAGAATGATGGTGGGTACAATTTTCTTAGTATCAATAGTCTGTCCTAGCGGACATGCAATTTTTGGCTTCATCTAGCCAAGCCTAGCAAAAATCTAGTAATGTTTGCAAGAATATTACATTCATATCAAAATAGAGATCTTATTAAACTAATCATTTATATAATACATTTACAAGATATGAGATCATAAATTCGAGTAATTGTTACTTTTTCATAAATATTTACACTCAATAAACAATTACATCCTACATAAAATGTTTAACATTTTAACCAACTTATAGCGTTAGTGGCTGCATTCGCGAGGAAATTTTTGAAATGTTTATCATAAAAATAACTCTTTGACAAATCTATGTATTTTTTAAAATCAAGTTTCATAATATAGCGTTGAATAGAGATCGGATGCTCGGTGTCCGATACGGTCAACATTACAACACACGTGAACACAATGTTGTTGTGGACTTTAAATAGTTACTGAGAAATCGTATTGAACCGTGTGGTTATTTGAGCCCTACTTCCCTATGAAAAACAACTCTAACCTCAAATCGAAATCGAAACAAATTCCTGAATCGAATAATTATTTTTCGCAAAAAATCGCAACACCGACTTCCACCGTGTAGAATTCGAATAATTTGCACGAATTAATGTGACATCCATGTACATTTTTGTTGATTTATCAAAAATGAATCAGCTGATTTCGAAAAAAAATTAAGTGGACCTCGGAAGTATATTCTTTCGAACCAAAAAAATTTTTAAGGTGGTTCATAAAGTATCGATGAGCATACACAAAAAAAAATACATACAGACGAACATAAGACCTACCTCCTCCTTTTTAGAAGTCGGTAAAAATAAGCTGTCCCATGAAAAAAGCTTATTGAGCCCCGAGAAATTGTATGGAACATCTAAGCTTGCTATACCCTAGACCGCATATCTGCTCAACATCAGACAGTATGTAGTCAAACGCAAACCTATGCGGAATATAAAAAATTATCTTTTTGGCGAGATCTGAGTTGGCTTCACTTAGAACAAAATGGTCCATTGCTGTTTAGGTGCACCATTTTTTTTTACATCGTAAACATGATGGCAACAAGTGTAAATAAAAGATTACCGTCCGACTTGCTCATTGACGCGTACTATTTTTTTTGCCGACACTGTAATGTATTTAAGGTCCAGTGTTTAAGTGTGGTTGAAATTGAATATTCGAAAAATTTTTACTTTGCGGCTAACTCGGAATTCAAGAAAAAATCACCTGTCCACACAGAATAGGCCCTATTACACAGGGCCTGTCCAATATAAAATTCGAATAGTGAGCTTCAATCAATGTACCTATGACATTGTAAGATAAATGTCGCCAAAGTTGAAAAAAGAGTGTCCCGCCTTAATTTCTAAAGTACCTACCTATACGAGGTAGAATGTTTAAACTTTCTGAGCTCATAGAACACAGTAAGAACTTTATCTCAAAATTGTTTTGAGCACTGTGGGATCATAACTTTTTGAGTTAAAGAACATAGCTCAGAGGTCATTGACCTCACAAATATATTTTCTAGCCAATTATGTTTTTCTAGCACTCAACCATCTTATGACATTATAAAAATATTATTTTTAAACTTTCGCAATTTGAACACATTTGATTCATTTTCAGTCTCGATACGCATTTGTCAAGTGCGTATCGAGACACGCGTATGATAGGCTTCCGTAGATGGTGACGATGATTATGATGATGACAATAACAATTTTTATAATTATTATACTACTATACGGGACTTATCGCACAATAAAACTTTATTAACTTATTGACTTTACACTTGACAACTTATTTGAAATCGGTTGAAAAAAAGAAAACATAGAGCCTTAAAAAAACTATCGTAACATTAACATGTTATAGTACATTAGAGTGTGAAACAAGTGAATTTAAGTATAGACTCTAGTAGAAATTGCAGCGGAAAGTCGGAATGTGATTAAAGCAATAAAAAATAAGGTTTCTAGTGCAATGTGCTTAATTGGATAGTTTCAGTGTTAATACTTTCCTTATGTGTTTGAAAATAGAGTGAAGATTGAATAACTTATTGAATAAGAAAAGAAATTAAAATGGAATTTAAATTGCAAAAATTGGCTTGAAAAAGTTGTTGGAAGGAGTGTATATAGGTTAACTTATGAAAATGTGTAGAAGTAGCTATAGATATTACTTAGATACTCAGTATATGACTCCTTAGTTATCATCATCATTATCGTTGATCTATATCATACATGACGATGACTTAGCGCTTACAACGTATCTCGATATACTTAACGTATTTTATTATCGATGCGTATACTACTAGGTAGGATAATTAATTGAAATAAAAATATTTTTTTTTTAAAAACATCAATACTTTAATTGCATACATATAAATAACAAAACAATTTAATAAACGACACATACACATTTGCCTGAACTAGTGTTTCAGGATGAAAAAGAGCAAAAAAGAAATTGGCTCTATATGTGTCGACGCGTCCGACCTCATTGGTTTAAACAAAAAAAAAAAAAGAATTCGAACTAGATTTATCTCAAGGATGATATTATTTCTACATAGTCTATATCTAATAGTAGTTTGTGGCATAGTCTGTTAATTTATTACCAGTGCAGAAAGTTATAAAAGAGATAATGCAAATTTACATATATACTTAGAGCTTCGGCCATTACATTATTATAAATTCTTTGCCATTACCTGGTACAGTCTTAATTATTTGTTTTATTTGTTTAGGAAAATGACTTTCCTATTATTTTCTTGAACAAAAATCACAAATTAAAGGAATTTCATATAATCGGATCTTATTTTATTTTGACATTGCCTGTAAAATATGGGGCGGCGGCGTTATGGCGGCCTTGAATTAGAAAATACGAAATCCCATTTTAATTAAGCATTAAACACCGTTGTCTTTTTTTTGTGTATTTGTTGACCATATTTTAAAGCTTTTATGGGCTACTTTACATGGTCTGAGCCAACTTTGCAAGATCTTTAACATACCTACCTACCTAAAGTTTCTTCCATTTCTTTTCTTGCGTGTACGGGCAACTTCGGTTCCGTAGACATTTCTCGTAAGTAAAATAACTAAGCAAACCCTATAATATTCCGCGTCGCAAAATAAACAGCATATTGTCGCTAATGGCGGGTATTTTTCCCAACTAAGTATTGATCTGTGTTTAGAAAGTCGTCGTAATGGAGTTTCACCGCAGGCCCGAAAGGAAAAGTTAGGAGTACTTTTAACTGGCGTGTGCTGACTTATACAAGGTTAATTCTAATAAGTTCGTATAGGCCGGGTGGCTAGCCCTGGTGTCAGAGTTTTTAGGCCGCCTGAAGGCCTCTGACATGGCTAAACGGTTAAAACAACCAGGGCCTGCAATTTAACGTCATCCGAGCCACGGTAGCGCTCAGTTGGAAAATGCCACCCGCGGTCACCCATCCAAGTACTGACCGTGCGGAACGTTGCTTAATTTCTGTGATCGCTGACAATCACCTAGTCAAACTACGCTACGAGCGCTACAATAATTTTAATCAAATAGCATTATTTTACAGGCGTATTCTGTACATCGAAACTAACAACTTTTGTTCTGCGACTCAACAATACTCAAAAACAAAATTTGTTGTTCCATAGAAAAATATCGTTCACCCGCGACAAAATGCATGGAACAGCTGATTTTTTTTCGAGTTCTGACAAAAGTCGCAGAACAAAAGTTGTTAGTTTTGATGTACAGAATAAGCTCCTAAAAGGATGCCAATTGATTAGAAACAACCCTGTATATACCTACTTGTTAGAAACATAGTGAAGTATATAACTAGACAGGGCGCTAAATAATAATAAAACAAAAGTGAGAGGACGAGATGTGCAATTATAAAAGTGTGAACAGGACGAAACTAATATCTTTTGTCTCTGTTTGCGTATACGTTTTTTTTGACGTCAGAACATAAGTTGTTAGTTTTGATGTACAGAATAAGCCCCTAAAAGGATGCTAATTGATTACCAATAATTTTAGATACAGGGGTTATTTCTAATTTCTAATTAATTAGCATTCTTTTAGGGGCTTATTCTGTACATCAAAACTCACCAAAAACAAATCAAAACTTACCAATAACCGTGTATACAGGGCTATTTCTAATCAATAGCATCCTTTTAGGGGCTTATTCTGTACATCAAAACTAACAACTTTTGTTCTACGACATTTGTCAGAACTCATTAAAAAATCAGCTGTTCATTTTGTCGCGGGTGAACGATATTTTTCTATGAAAAAAAGAATTTTTTTTTTTGAGTTTTGACAAATGTCGCAGAACAAAAGATGTTAGTATTGATGTACAGAATAAGCCCCTAAAAGGATGCTAATTGATTACCAATAACCCTGTATAAAGTTTAGTGTTTAATTATTCCACTCAAACCCAGTACAAGGTTCGAGCGATTAGAGAGAACTAGGCCAGATGCACACGATTCACGTAACATGTTACACAGTCTTCCTTGTAACGTGGAAACGTAACAACAGTGACCCTATAAGGGCTAGTACACATGTAATGGCGTTTTTTTTCGTGAGAATACGCGCGTGGCAATACTTTTAAACGGTAATTCTGTCGGTTAAAACGTTTAAGTGAGATGGTGAGAAATGAAAACGGACAATAAGTCCGACTACAGAGGCGCCAGCGTAAATTTAATAGCAACGTAAAAAGCGTTCTCTCTATCGAATGCCTAAAGTGAAAAAGAAACAGAACTATGCTATTTAGCTAATATAATTACGATGGCGCCTCTGTAATCGGGCTTATTATATCACTACATCACTATCACTACATAGTATAAAACAAAGTCGCTTCCCGCTGAATTACAGACCATCCAGGCTCTTAATGCTTCTGTGCCGTAAATCATAATCAGCAATGCACACTGGTTAAAGACTTCAGACTTGAGGCACTGAGGTAATCATCTGCAATCATCATGAATTCTCCATAAATCACAACTATCAGACTGTTAAGAAAACAATCACATAATGAGTTATTGATTTATACGTCAGAAGCCGCGTTGTTAATCGATTAGAAAGTAATTTATCGAATTTTATGATTTTATCGATTAATCTGGCTGCAATCGTACATTTAGCTTCCTATTCGATAATTGTAAATAAGATGTTATACCGTAGTGTGAAAACGAAATAGGCAAACTGTTAGTAATTATAGTCGCACCGTTTATCTGAGACGTCGCCTGCGCGGTACAGGGGCGCCGGGGGAGACGACACAGGGGACTGAGACCGGTGCGGGCGGCGGGTCCCTGCCGCCCGCACCGGTCTCAGTCCCCCTTTGTCGTCTACCCGCGCGCCCCTGTACCCGCGCAGGCGACGTCTCAGATAAACGGTGCGACTATAGTTAGCTTAACAAGTTATGGAAAGGGCTATGCTTGAAGTCTCTCCGCGAGATTGAATTAAAACTAAGGAGTTTTGTAGCAGAACCAAAGGTAGTGGCAATGGACACGGCACTTAGTATCGACTGACTGATGATCGATGGGGTCGAAAAGTTCTCGAGTAGAGACCACGTACCAGAAAGAGCAGTATAGCAGAGACATACAATAACAAGGCACACTACTGATCTCATTAAAACCACATGATAGCGCTGGATGCAAGCCGCTTCCAAGGGATCTTATTGGAGATCTTTAAAGAAGCTCTGTGTCCAGCAGTGGTCGTCATGTGGCTAATTCTAATTTAAAGGAATTCTATACGACAAATTTCCATTAGCTATCTAGAAATAAAAAACGGCTATGACGTCAATGAACCCTAAAAATGCTGAAAAAAAAAACCGCTGTTCCATATATTTTATCGGAGGTTCTTCTCTATGGAACAGCTGATTTGTTCTAATATAGTTAATCAAAGTTCAGCACGGTCAGTCGTCGGATGGGTGACCGCGCGTAGCATTTATAACTGAGTGCTGTCGTTATATTGTGGATCCCGGTTGTTTTAGCCGTTAAGCCCTATTCGAGTCCGTAAGGGGGCTTAAAACCTCTGACACCAGGGCTAGCCACCCGGCCCAGCGCATACGAACTTACCATTATACATAGCAATCTCATAACCCTGTATCGATATAGATATACTTTCAAAATTAATTCATTTTAATTTAGTACCTAAACGAATCGAATCGCTTTATTCTTGATTTCCTTATTGCATGCTATTAGGCTATAGGTACGTAAATATCTACGAGTATATATCGAAAAGCTCTCAATAGCCTAGAGGGAGAACATTCTCTTAGCATCGCATTTATTCATACAAACCCCTTTCTCAAATAAATGACTTCTTTAAAAAAATCACATAAACGACTTTTAATTAGCTTTCAGACTTTTGAGAAAATCGATGGCGTATGTGAAAACACTAAAACACAACTGAGTCCAGTGGGTGGCATTTACAACTGAGCACTACAGCCACATGGACAACTCGTTAAATAGTTCGTAAGTTTACTTCGTGGTGTTTAGGTTTTTGCACACTGATGCTTATGCTTGGATGGTACTTAAATTGATTTTAGTTTCAGTTGTTGTTATTCTAGGTGTGAGAATTGTTTTTGTTTTTATTTTATTTAGATTAGGTAGTTTATTATTATGTGATTAATGAGTAGCGAGTGGTGAATAAAGGTACCGAGACAAACTGAAAGGTTTTTTGGAACTGTTATATGGATAAGTATATTGTATATGTATTTTGTTTCAAATAAAAAAAAAAAAGTAAAAAGCACTTCAGGCAAGAATGAATGGGTAATTTGTAGATCTACTTCTGTACTCCATCTTCGACTACAACATAATTTTCCATCAGGCGATTAGGTGGCCAAACTAAAATATAGTTTTATTATATATACAAAAGTCTTTTTAGCCGTTTAGATATGTCATGGTTTCTGTGTACGTAAGTAGCTAAGTTGATATAAGCTGGGTGGCTAGCCCTGTATCAGAGTTTTTATGCCGCTTGTAGATCAATGTCTTATGTTTGATCCATGTTTGTAAAAATAAATAAATATTAGGGGAAATCTTACACACGTTCTCTGACCCCAAACTAAGCAAAGCTTGTGATATGGCTGCCAGAGACTGATAAACTACATAATATACATATTTTAAATACATACTTATATAGATAGTACCTAAATAACACCCAGACACAGAGCAAACACCTGTGTTCATCACACAAATGTTTGCCCTGGGTGGGGATCGAACCTACGCCTCTTTGACCCAGAAGTCAGGGTCACTAACCACTGAGCCACCGAGGCAGTCGTATGAATGTTTTGATCGTTTAGTCTTGTTATATCCATGTTTTCTGAAGACACCAGGGCTAGCCACTCATACAAAGTCACTTGTAACACAGGGCTAACACTTTCCAGCAAGCTCAATGAACAAAGGCTGACTTTCACTAATAACAAACAAAGGCTCGTCTGTCTGTCCGTAGCCTTTGTCGAGGTAAGTGGTGTGAATATATGGCAAATAGGCAGGTACTCTTGAGAAATTACTGTTTCGCTGAACACGGGTTTTCTTAGAAGGTTATGTGACTTTGGAAAGAATGAAGAAAATAAAATAAGTATGAGGTCGTAGGTTCATCTATTTATAGAAATTATGATGCCACTCCGCATGAGATTAAACAGGATCATTGTTTGTACAACGGGACTAATCGCGCACTAAAAGTAAGTTAGTATAGGCCTGGTGGCTAGCCCTAGTGTCAGAGTTAAATAAATAAATAAATCGGCCAAGTACGAGTCGGACTCTCGCACGGAGGGTTCCATACTGTATGGGAACCCCCTAAAATATTTATTTTATTTTAATTTTATTATTTATTATTGAAGTGAATATAAGACTAAATATTCTGTGAAAATTTCAAGCACCTACCTGTAACCATTATTAATATAGAGCGAAAAACGTCTCAAAATTCAGGTTTGTTGCAGCTCGATGGAATGTTTTAGATAAGTAAACTAGTTCGTGATTCAGATGTTTTACGTGACTAAGATAAATCACAATGTGTAGATATAATTTAGTATATAAGCTGTTGTTATTTGATATTAAAATAGAATATAGTTAGAATATAGAGAGACTTATTCAGTCAGACTAGTATCTTATTTGGCACCCCGGCATATTGGTGACCCCGAGTGCAGTATCAGTTTGGGGTCCCACTGCCATACCGGCACAGTGGTGACCCCCGACCCAAGTGACGCGAAATGTAGTGAGCACGCAAGAAGATTTGGGGGTCGACGATAAATCCGCTGGATGACGTCATACCTGCACCCCTACATCACCATCTACTCAACCATCGACACCTGGCCAACGACAAGGAAAACTTATGGAAGCTTTGATTGATTTCGAGAATTTGAAGAAATTTTATGAACAACTCACTTCGCAAGACTGAGACGGTAACTACGCATAATTCAGCAAGGAAGATGTACAGACAACATCACAAATCACATGGTTGACGAGAAGCAGTTTGTCACGCAATTTTTGAAGTTATGAGTAAACGCCAAATCCAGGGTTCTGTAGCTGCAATGAAACGCGAATAACCCTTGGTATTTTGTTTACGTGTGAATTGATGAAATCGAATCAGCAGTCGCCAGCAGCCGAGTATAGGACCACAGGAACTTGAGATGCCAATGCTGCCGCCGAAAATTCAGGTTGGATCTGCAAGTATTTTTTCGAAGTTGGCACCACCGTACGAGGACAAATCGAAGGTGGCGGAAAATTGCGTAGTACTGGAGGATTTGCCCAGACTCGTTTCCATTGCCAAACGACTGGTCAGTGATATGTTATAGAGAATATGTGAAATGGAAATATGGCTGAAGCTGCGAACGCGTGAAGATATTTGAAATGTTCAGATATTACGGAAAAAGTGTGTTGTGACAACATTGTTTTAGTCTTTTGTGAAAATTTAGGATAAAATCAGTTAAAATGGTAATATAGGAACGGGAAATTAGGTGGACATTGTGTAATGCCAAAATGTCGAGGTCCAAGTTTCATAGATTAAGTGATAGCTAGTATTTTTGTGTGAATTGTTTTAAATATTTTTGTTTTTAACTATAGGCATATCAGTTTTACTGTTACATTCATGTTATTATGTTTTGCAAACTGTATTTTAGTGGGTAATCAGATCACTAGTAGTAAGTGTTTGCTGCGTTAGAGCTTTGTCATCAAATTTCGAGTAGCGTCATACTGCAAATCGAAAAACGTGCCAATTGACCGACGAAGTGTAACTATGCGGAATGTTTAGAATATTTTATTTAATAGAGTTATGTCAATTGATAAGTAAAGGTTAAGGTTGATCAGTGAATGTACTTAAAGACAATAGAAGCACGTGCCTACGGAGCTGACTAAGCCAGTGGGTTTAATTTTTGCTGACGCACTGTAAAGTCGCGAAGTCGCTGCAACATAATTGATCGGATTTTTGTTTATTTTGTTATATCTATGTATTTTAAGGTAATACGAGTTTGTGAATATATAGTACATTTTTTTTTTTTTTTCTCCAAGGGGGAAGTACTGTTGCAGCTCGATGGAATGTTTTAGATAAGTAAACTAGTTCGTGATTCAGATGTTTTACGTGACTAAGATAAATCACAATGTGTAGATATAATTTAGTATATAAGCTGTTGTTATTTGATATTAAAATAGAATATAATAGAATATAGTGAGAATATAGAGAGACTCATTCAGTCAGACTAGTATCTTATTTGGCACCCCGGCATATGGGAGCCCCCCTTAAATATTTATTTTATTCTATTTTTAGAATTTGTTGTTTAGCGGCAACAGAAATACATCATTTGTGAAAATTTCAGCTGCCTAGCTATCATGGTTCATGAGATAAAGCACGGTGACAGACAAACAGACAGACGGACATCGAAGTTTTAGTAATGGGGTCCCGTTTTTCCCTTTGGGTACGGAACCCTAAAAAAGGTCTTGTTGATGATGCGTCATACATACGTAACATATTTTTAATATTCTGTTTCGTATTGCATTAAATAGTTAAATGGGTATCAAAGTTAATATTTACAAATACGACACAGGTAATATGTAGGTTATATTAGGTTAGGTACATAAATTAGTAAGCTATAGAGTAGATAATTATTAGAATAGTCACGAATCACGATTGCTAAGACCTACCATCAGCTTAGTACGTACCTACCTACTATAGTAGGTATATTAATGTGTAACTCTGAATCAATTTATGTATAACCTTCCACTATAATTATACCGTGTAACTAATTACTAACAATCTATTCGACCTTTTCATTAAAACTGTAACGAAATCAAAACAATGCTCCAGATTAAGTGCGCAAATGTCAAATGAACTTGTATCATAATGTCACTTGTTCTATGTTAGCTACTTCTGTGAGCTACTTGAACTGTTACAAGGACATTTGTATAAAAACTCTGACCTTGAAGTTAATCGTGTAATTTTTTATCTCATCAAAAACATAAATGTGAAATGGGAGCCAAAGTGTCGCCACCAAAAGAATTGAGATCTAACACGGGGGCCAAGTGTTCTGTAGAAAATCCTAAAGTTTAAGCTACAACATCATACCTACAACATTCTAAAGGGATTTACTTATGTAATTCAAGCTCGTGATTTAACTTGGCTAGTTTAAGAATAAGTACAGTGCAAATAAGCATTTGTCTGTACGTGTAAACTAGCCAAATCAAATCTTGAGCTTGAATTACATAAGTAAATTTCTTTTAAATGTTGTAGGTATATTCTTGTAGCTAAAACTTTAGGATTTTCTACAGAACACTTGGCCCCCGTGTTAGATCTCAATTCTTTTGGTGGCGACACTTTGGCTCCCATTTCACATTTATGTTTTTGATGAGATATCATAACTTTTTGTTCAGAAATAATTATTAGTTACATCATGATTATCATAGTACACTTATCTCTGAAAAAGTTATCTAGTATTTATTATATTACTATCACAAATGGCATGGTTCATCTATCGAAAATCTCAGTGCCTCGCGATGCTACCGCCATTTATTGCAGTATTGATTAGGTAAATTTTACAATTACTTTGTTAATAGTACTAATTATCAATAATTTTCAGTTTTTAGATTTTTTCCTTTATTTATGCCCGATAGTCTACCTTGGTGCCAAATATCAAGATTCTAGGTCATCTGGAAGTGGGTTAGGTTTTTGATCTATAAGACAGTGAGTGAATCAGTCAATGAAACACGAGTTTTTAAACGTTAATATATCAATAACTGACTGAGCAAAATTTATGAAATTCTTGAAAAATTTGGATTCTTGATAAGCTAAAAGACTTTAGTAAATGTGCCAAATTTCATGTATGTAGGCTAAATAGTTTTTGAGTTGTGAGGGGGTCAAAAGTAGCTCCAAATGGTTCGTGTAATATTACACACGGCCGCTGCGTCGCCAGTTTTCTTGGAACACTTTGGCTGGACACGCTGCCGCGTGTCTAGATTTGTAATTACGATCATCGCACTGTATCAACGTACTTTGTAGTCCAATGCTATGTACAGCACCTTAGCCTTGAAAATTGGACCATACCCGCGAAATCCTAGTTGAAAATCGATGGATTGACATACGCCAAGTGTGCTAGTAGTGTTTTCCTTCACTATTAAGCCAGTGGTGTGAATCTGTACATAAATTATTGTTCCTAAAAATTAATTCATATTCATATTTGTTTATTGCATAATATGGGTTTACAAAGTACTTACAGAATATAATAATATAAACAGTTCGCCATATTCAGCCTTTCGGCATGCAACATTAGGTAAGAGTATACGCATTTCGTTGTTTTTTTAACTAATATTTTACATTTTAAACATTTGTCATACATACACTTTAACTAAATTACTTTTAAAAATCACGAAAAAAAACAACGCTATATCGCGTTTGGTTGCATCTGTCAAATGTGAAAAAATGATTAATTGAATGCTGATTGCTATTGAGGCCATTGGCTAGAAAACTGGAAACTAAGTTTCTAAAGCATCCCATTCATGTCATTTTTTTTTCACTAAAATTATTCCTAAAAAACTCAATCACAACAAAGGCGAAAAAAATTCAAAATTACAAGTAAATTATAAAGCATTCGTCTCTTAAATCCAAATGTAAAAGTTAAACATTAGTAAAATTATAGCATGTCAGGAATTCAAAGAGTCAATTACATATTCAAATGTCAGTTCTAATACAATGTCAAATACAATTTTGTCATTTATAATTAAAAATTGGTATGGCGGACTTCACTTAAACGTTTTATGATTACAGGAAATTTATGAAATGGCTGAATTTTCGAGATTTCAGGGATCGATGATTTAATTAAAATGATAAGAAGGTACAATGATATCTTCTTATTCGAATTTGTCTTTCTAATCCGTGAGGTTAAGAAATAGAAAAGACTGTCGATTTTCTGAGAGATTAGGACTTCGTAAAGCCAAAGTTATAATTAAGGCATGGTAATGATATCTAACAGTATTCCGTCTTCATACAAACGCAAATCATACCTACGCGCCTTGGAGTTCAGTATGCTCTCAGTATGCTATTCAGTCGCGGCGTGCCCGCGCCGTAATTAGTGATGAAAGAACGTGTGGATGTGTAACAAGTAACCGTGTGATTTACGTTTTTAGGGTACCTCGTTTTACTACGGAACCCTAAAACATAAAAAAAGACAATACCTATGTATTTTTATTGAACGCTTCCTCTTTTTTTTCAACGATTTTTTTTGGAATAAATACAATAATTTTACATCATAATAGATAAAAACTAGAAAGAAACTCAGTAGGTAAAGATTAAATGAAATTAAAATACTAAAGGCGCGCAGCCCTAGCACGTAATACGTTCTGCGTGGCCGCGTGGTGCTGTAGGTATATATTTCAAGGACAGGTAATTATTATTTCACAATACTGTTAGATACCATTCTAGGGTTGCCAGCTCCATCTTCAAGCATAAAGTCAAACACGTGAACTCAAGTCAAACGCGGACTTACGTGACACTTATCCAGTAAGTATTTTTATTTATCGTATTCAGCCAATTTATCTGTTTCATGTAAATTAGTTTTATTCATGATTTCCCATACATTCCAGTGCATAACTCAAGGACGGTAAGCCGGTACTGGCTTTCACGTTCAAGCTAAATATCCGATAAGAAACGTGGATTATTTCTTACGTTCTGTCACTTTTGCTGTGGACTAGATTCGAGCTGGGTTTTGCACGAACTATTAGTAGGTAAACGAATTTTCTTGTGGACGATCGAATTTCAGACACAAGAGTGTATCCAAAATGTTGAGTTTTTTATCGAGTTCAATAAAGTAGATTCTCAAGTCGATTGTGAAACGATTTTAATGATTTTTTTGTATGGTATAGGCGATGCCATTTAAATTTTATCATAATTAGTATAGTGAATGGCATACGTTGATTTTAGCAAACTAGTCGAGTTTTGTACCATACGTAGATTGAAGGTAGTTTTGTAATTTTAGACGAAAAATAATTTATTAATTCCACAATTAATAAATTACTATGATTGAAGAATTATCTCAGTGAATACCATAATCAATCAGAAAAAGGAACAGGCTGCATTACCTACATTGACCTCGTGTGGCCTAGTGGTAGAACGTCCGCGAATACTACCGCGGTTCAAGCCCCGTCCTATGCTAAAAAAAATATCTGGAATTTATGTAGGTACAGATCTGCACATCACAGGCTTCTCAGTCGCGTAGCAACCTGCACACGTCCGTAGAAGAAATCCGAAAGCATAATATGTGAATCCACCCTTTTGTACTGGGCCAGCGCAATAGGTCTGGGGCTTTATTTTTGACTTCCGAATGGCTCGGACGTTCCCGAATCCCGACTTTATGCTACCTAATTAGTGCTTGTAACCGAGCACTTAGCGTCGCGCGGCGTTGTAGTCGGCTTGCAATCACCTTACAACTAACTAAAAAGTCTGCCCACTATGTTGATTGGGCAGAGTTTTGGCTCGGACACTTTTTTTCATGATTGTGACTCTATTATATACTTGCTGGATGCCTTGATCCCAATCGCCCTACGTAAATAGGTCAATATTCAGTAGATTCAAGGCAGGGCTTGCGAGGTCTATAGCTTGCACAAGCACTAAGTAAATCAAATTACTCACATGCACCAACTTGTAAATAGCCGTTTTGTTCACACGAAGTTATATAAGACCATGCCGAACTCGTCTTACCTGAAACAAAAAGCAAAACATTAACACCACATTTCCTGACCGGGTATTGAACCCACACTGGCAACTATAAGTGCTATAACCACTGAACCGTCGCGACGCGTGTAATTAAAGCTAATTGAACATTATGTATAACTGTTTACGGTCAGTGCATATTTGGGATGTTTGTCGACTTTCTTTGATTATATCGCAGTGCGTATTCACAATGCGTTGTTATTACGGAACCCTTTCCGTACCCAAAGGGTAAAAACGGTACCCCCCGCTGTCTGTCTGTATGTCACCAGGCTGTATCTAATGAACCGTAATAGCTAGGGAGTTGAAATTTTCACAGATGATGTACATATTTCCATTGCCGCTATAACAACAAATACTAAAAACAGAATAATATAAATATTTATGGAGGGTCCCAAACATCAAACGTGTTTTTTTTGTAGAGGCGCTCCCATAGTCCAATTCGTACTTGGCTGATTTTTTATTATTTTGAGGGAATGAGAAAATTAAATATTACTAATATTTATACCTCAATACCTAATGTTATAGAAATCGAATCGAGCTCAATTTATTTATTGAAGCGTTAAGAATATTATTTTAGCAAAAATGGCAGAACCGACTTCTACCGCATGCAGAATTCGAATAGTTCGCACGAATAAATGTGTCATCAATGTAGTATTTTTTACAATATTAAATATTGATTTAAAAAATGGTTCAGTCGATTTCGATAAAATTTAAACGGCCACCTTTGACTTGTGATCTACTAAACAAAAAACCCATCAAAATCGGTTATTAAATGGCGGACTACCGGGAAAATTTTGTCCTGGTAGTTCTACGGTAGGACTACCGGGAAAATTTTGTCCTGGTAGTTCTACTAGTAGAACTTACAGGAACGACCCATCGCGTAGCATACCTACATACAAAAAGAGACAATCAGTCGAATTGAGAATAATCTTTTTTGAAGTCCGTTGAAAATAACTTATAATCGCATGCTTTATGTATGTCAGTTTTGTTTCCTACTCTTCCTACTAAGTCTCGAAACACATACGTCCTAACGAGCTATCACTTACTGTCATAGCCCTGCGGATTAGCAAATTAAAATAACAGTGGGTAAGGCACATAGTTCGTGAAACGAATGGCAGATCAGGCCACATAAAGTTTTCGAATCTCACGTACCTACTGCAGCATAGGACGTCTACATAAACGGTGATTAGATGACCTTATTAGGACCGAAGACCGCAGGATCGCGCTAAATTCAAGCTGCTTTCAACGAAAGCTATTGGTAATTCCAGAGTAAGAAATTGCGACAGCGCCACGCGCCACTGTGTTAAGTCCAACCGGTTTTATTGCAACTAGACGGACTGTTATTCCTGTAGTTTCACTATTTTTAAGATTAGTTGTAATACAATCTGTACGCGAACGTATCAATTCAATCAAACATCCCACTTATTGATCACGCTTGTATATTTAAAATGTATGTTTAATTAAGTATGTTTAGTTTATTATTTATAGGTGTTTTCTTTGTTAATCTCTAGTTAAGGCCACTATTTCTTGTTCTTGTCAGTTCATATTCGTGCAAGGTTGCCTGGAAGAAATCGCCATGGGTGATAAGGCCGCCACATTATAATAATATTTTTTGTCGTATATGTGTAAATAGTGTTTATTTTTAAATTGTGGTGGTAAATAAAGAGTTTTGTCAGTCTGTCTGTCTTGTATGGCTGCCATATTTTTCGAGATTCCAAAATATTTTCATAACTAATATAGGCCGTTATTAACTAAAATAATAGCGAAATCATTTTAAAAAGCATATACATCTAATATAAAGTTATTGTACAAAGTCATGACCGAAGCTCTTTATATTTTAACAATGTCTCTTCTTTTGAGTTGTTCTAGAAATCCCTCGATCGATTTAATTACTTGGTCTGTAAAATACCTATGCGAGACCAAGAGACTCTAGTATACGTATAGATGAATAACGCTACCTAATTTAGTTTCATAGATACAAATTATACTCAAATTCTGATTCTTATAACATACCTACTAGAGCGGCTTCGCTCACGTGACATTTTGCTTTTGCGCTATCCCCTTTTCCAGGTTTAAAAATAGTCTATATTTAACACTCCGATCTTTTCAAGTATATCCCTACAAAAAATCAAGCCAATTTCTTACCAACAAACCAATAATACTTTCGAATTCATAATATTTTGAACTGGTAAGGACATTGTTCCCAAAGTGAGGAGTTACGCTAGCACCGCGTCAAATCGGACCGGTTCGAACAACTGGACCGACCACTCTTCCTGTCGTTTCACTATCTTTTTGTAGAACGTACTCGTACTTACTAGAAATACGGACTATTTTATTTTTTTGCTGTAGACGCAAGTTTATTTGCTTTCCCAGTCGGTTAAGCGTTCGACTGCCGTGTTACGAGTATGTGTAGTTGTGAGCCTAAGTTATTTCGTCATAAATATCTAGATAGTTAGATATAATGTGGTCAAATGCTGTGGCAGCACAAGTAAATAAAAGTACCACAGCAAGGAATCAATTGCACTAGATCTAATCTCATTTACTAAATAAACAATAGCAAAAGACTATTTAAGTGGGGAGCTCATGCATAAAGTTACTACAACATAATTATTTTTCGCAAAAAATAGCATGACCGACTTCAACCGTGTACAGAATTCACGAATATTTCGCACGAACGATGTAGCATTTTTCACATTATTGTTGATTTATCAAAAATGGCTCAGCCAATTTCGATACCATTTGAATGGGACCAATTTCGAAGTACTCTTTCCGATAAAAAAATAATATCAAAATCGGACCACTACGTAAAAAGTTATGCGTGGTTATACATAAAAAAATATACGCATACGAGTAGAATTGAGCACCTCCTTCGTTTCATCGGTCAAAAAATACAGTAGGACTGACATGTTTAGCATAAAAGCCACATAAAATAAATTGGTTAAATAAACCTAATGATTTTCTGTTCGGGCGATCTGCGTAAACGATACTTTGAAGTCGACTTTCATTTTGTGGGTCCATTTGTTCGCATGTTTCTATGCCTGCATATTATATTGGCTACTGCATCAGATTGCATCATAATTATCTGTTAAAGTAAAAAAACAATTTTGACAGGTTTTTTTTCTCAGTTTTGTCATCAGTTACATTTGTATGACGGGACGATCAACAAACGTGTATTATTGTCTCGATAACCTCCTTGATCATAGTGCTAGTTATTGAAATATGAACACCAACGAATTTCCGATATCAACTTTATTCTGCTTACAGAGTAATTCTTCAAAAATTACAGTAATTGTCTTCGAATCAAACAATTGAACACTTCGATGATTTTCCAACATCTTCTTGTATTTTCGTCAAAACAAAAAGTGACTCAAGCCACGCCTTTTCCCGCCAATGTGTACCTCAGTGTGACGTGGGCACGACATTGAAGTTGACAGAAAAGTCATCTGTCAAATGCACCTCGAAATATTATCTGTCTGTGTAATGCCAGTAATTAATTAAAGCAAATCAGCTCAAGGGGCTGCTCTCCGACATATATTTATTTTTTAATGAAGGGTTTTATCAAATGTTTACTGTTTCGCTAAGCTTATTTTGCAACCAAAATTATGTGTGCAAAGAATCACGTAAGATTACCAAAAAACAAGCAAATAAAAACAAAATAAAGTAAGTTTTCGAGACAGTTGAAAGCACACGTGATATAGAAACGATATCTTTTCTAAGTGAGATAATAATCTAAATGGACTTTCTCAGAAAATGTGTGGAAGCAAAGTGCAGAGTCACTTTAACAGCGCGCTATGTACCAGGTTATAAGGAAAAGTAGGGTACATACTAGTTTCTCGGTATAAGAAATCTTGAGCATTATCGATGAGATTTAAACTTTTTGATGATGATGAAGCCGTAGTGGTCTAGTGGTAATGACACCCACCTTACATTCGTGAGGTCGTGAGTTCAAATCCCGGTCCCGTACCAATAAATTCTTTGGAATTTACGGAATTTCACAGCTTTTCGGTGAAGGAAAACATCGTGAGGAAACCTGCATACGTCCGAAGAAAAAATTCGATGGTGTATGTGAATCCATTAACCACTGGTCCAGAGTAGAGGAAATGACCCAATCACTCTTTGTGGGTAGGCCTACGTCCTGCAGTGGACTATCAAAAAGGCTGGTACAGTACAGATACAAAAAGTTGTCCATATTTCAGAAAATGGAGTGTAAAATGCTAACATTCTTTTGGCAAATCGAGTTGAGAAAAGGTAGCGACTGTTTGTTTTTTCTTTGTGAAGATAAACGGCGAATAGTGTTTTCTATGTACGATTATATATTTCAGGAGTAATCATATCAGTGCTGCCAACTCCGACCTATACTAAAACTGTAAAACATGTGTAAGAGGCTTCCAAAAAGTAATGTATAAAATTAAATGTGACTGATCAAAATAATGCTATTTATTTAATTACTTAATTTACTAGATTTCCAAAAAGCTATAGAAAACTGTAGATTCCAACTTTAAAAACTGTTATTTTACAGTATTTTTTGTTTTACAAAAATTACAATTATTTAATAGCAGTAATCAATATAACAATAGCCGATCTCAAAATAGAAACCCATAGGGGGGTCCCCAGTAGAGCTTATACTCGCTTGCTTACTACAAGTAACTGAGTTTGGTGGAATTCGGGGCTCAATTTTGAACTTCGAACAGCTTGGACGTATGCAGAACTTTGACAGATTGTATGGAGAATCCGTAAAGTTAGGTACGTACTCGTATACGTCGTAGCCGTCTCCATACAAGTTCCGCATACGCCTAAGCCGCACAAAAGTCAAAAATGATGCCCCTGAGGTGATGTCCAACGTTAACCCTATTGCAACGACTAAAATGGAGTCATTTTAATAGGTAACATTTGACAGTTCATTTATGCAAAGAAAAATATACCTTACACTAAAGGAATAAAACTCCAAGCCGTCTTCGAGGACACTTATCGGTCGTAGTCAATATTGTTTTCATGAGTTTTATTCTTTTAGTGTAAGGTATATTTTTCTTTGCATAAATAAACTGTCAAATGTTACCTATAAAAATGACTCCACTCTAAGATGAAGTCTCATTAGTACCTACTCTTTTGCTCAAAAATCAATTTATTATATTTGTGTATACCAGCACGTCTATTAGCCGCATATTTCACTCACATATCATGGCCCGCCATTATTGGAACGTCGTGAAGCCAGCCGTGTCGATTCTCCAAGATTAGTAGAGCGTTGATTTACTAGTATTGTTCTCGACGGAAGACGTTCCTCAATGTAGCCTTTCCATTCTACGGATGCTGGTTAAAGTGGTGAAATTTGGACGGGGCTTGCAAACCTTGAGGTTTAAGCTTATTTAGAGGTATACTGCTCGCGCACAGGCTGGCGTGTTCAATAAACTACGCCTAATGTTCCGATCATTTTTGAGCAGAAGTTAGTTGAAGGGTTAGGTTAGGCTAGTTATTTCCCCCTGAGGTGGAGCGTGCGGTATATTCGCGCGCCCCTTAAGGAAAGAAGGGTGAAAATCCACCCTTTAACAGGGCCAGGTCCTAGGGGATCAGCGCTGTTGGAGCCGCGGACGAGTGCGAAAGCGTCCCCGCAGCTCCGGCACATGGGCGCTAGGCAGCAACATCCCAGGGTTTTTAGTGGGTACACCGATCGGGACTCCCACATAGCCACCCTGCTCCCCCGGCGGGGTGGTATCCATAAAAGATTTTCCCTAGGAGAAAAAAAAAGGCTAGTTCTTGTTTGAGTACAATAGCTACTGGATATCAATAAAAATAAAACTGGATGGAAATAAAAAAAAATAACCTCCGTCTTCCACCCTGTACAGAATTCGAATACTTTGCACGAATTGATGTGACATCCATGCTTATTATTGTTGATTTATCAAAAACGGCTCAGCCAATTTCAGTAAAGTTTAAATGGATGGAGAGTAAGTAAACCCTATCGAAATAAAAACATTTTTTTAAATCGGTGCACAATTGGCGAAAATATTGATGAGCATACATAAAAAATACGTCTTGCATTGCACTATGTTCTTCTGTTTATGTTTATCATAAGTTTTGCAAATATTTTCAATAGATGGCGCCACAGGAAAAGTTAAAACGCACATTCGACTCTGTCTTTAGAATTACGATACATTTCGGTGGCGCACTTGTTTAAATAGATACTTCTAACACCAGATACGGAGTTTGATTTAAATTTGAACCCTATCCTCGGTAAATTAGCGACTCAGCGGCCTGTAAGTTAGACATCTTCTGTAATGTCCTTTTTGGAAATCGATAAAAATAGTAATCCAGTCCTGCGGGCTTAGCATAAGGACCATAAAATTATACTATCGACGTGTCAGAACGTGACAGAGTTATGATGAAGCATATATCTGTCACCCTTGCACACGACGATAAACTCTTGTCGTGGTCTTGTATGCTAAGCACACTGGGGTCTTACTGTGTAGGCGCTCTGACGTTCGGCTTCGCTTTCCCTCCCGCTCGCTCTCGTGGCGTGAGTAACTGGCGCGAGCAGGAGAAAAAGCGAAGCCGAACGTCAGAGCGCTTTTGCAGTAAAGCCCCTGGTTAGACTTAAATGCTGAGGTTATATAGCTCAATAGACTCGAAGGACTTTTGGGGTCTCTACTCTATACTATTTACTCTATTTGATTAAATATGTGGATAGAATCTGCAACATGAATAAGCAAAACTTGCACAAGATAAACATAAAATTAGTCACGACTATCACTGTATTTGGAAACTTTATATCTATACCAATATCATAAAGAGGAAAGATTTGATTTTTGTTTGTTTGCATTGAATAGGCTCCGAAACTACTGAACCGATTTGAAAAATTCTTTCACTGTTGGGAAGCTACACAATCCCCGGGTGTCATAGGCTAAATAAATAAAAAAATACGGAGTCTGCTAGTGGTTTATATAATTAATAGGTACCTTTACCCGACGGGGCAGTGCTAACAACTCCTCACTTACATTTTTTACGAAAACGACTTAAGAATGCAGTTCGATAGGTAATTGGATTGCACTTCTACTAGTACCTTATATATCTATTGCCAATACAGTATGGTTATGAACCCTGTCACAATCATCACCTGTCACAGCAGGTTTCAAAATGTACGAGTATCTTCCGTGTTCTGATCAAACAGTGTCCCTCTTCGTAACTAAGTGCCGTAGTGTGCATTTGCTAACCAATAAAATAGCCAGTACTGAAAGAAATCTGCGAAAGTGTAAAATATTTGAAAACTATTGAAATAGAAATAATGTGCTAAGGTTAGTAGTACATTTGGCTACTTCACCGAAAGCTTATCAACGATTTTTTTTATTTAAAACTGTATCGTAGTGATGTTGGTATGTACTATGAGTCAATGTTCTGATGCTTGGCGTAGCGCCTCCCAGAATTTTGTGACAATTCAATATCTTTTGTGATAACACTACGATTTGTTTGTTATGGAAATATCACAGAATATAAAATGAATAATATTGATCTTAGTAAAAAAAAAACAACAACGGGTTACACTACGGGAGTGTCGGCAGAAGTGAAAACTTGAACATATAAATTATTTACTATCATTTAATGAAATGATTTTAATTTTATAGTGCATCCGACTCTAGGTTTAACGAGTTACTTTTTATGATAAACATTTCAAAAATTCAGGATAGGAACCTTGCGTCTTCGGATTACTAGCCCGACGCTCTGGACCACTGAGCTAACCCGTTGTATTGACTCGCGACGAATTTTGTGAAGTGTTTATCATTTTTAACCAACTTAGGCGGCGCCACCTGTGATACCCGTATTAGACAGGTTATCACTTAATTGAAGTTATAAGAACTTCTGAATTGACGAGAGATGGCGCACTGCTAATCAATGAAATGATTTTAATTATATATATTATTAGAAGACTGGCGGTTGAAAAGTATATAAGGCGGTGCAAGCGTGTCGATCCAGTAGTCTTTCTCGAACCTTTGCACGGAGCGGACCTCTTGTCAGTTTGCGTTCTAATAGATTGTTATTATGTTGAAGTCCTGAATGTCGGTATTTTTGATTATTGTGTTAAATCATAAATTTGTAATAATTAAATAAGTTTAGGTTATTACCACGTGTATTCTTTTTGAAGTAAACCTGCTTCTGATAGCTAATAATATATTTTTATATATATTTTTTAATACTATCATTTATGTGGTAAAATACAATATCACACGTACACTCGCGCAAGCGCCCTGCGCCGTCTTACGAATTTCCGATCAGGTCACGTGTCCTGACGCGAGTTTAAAATTTTTCACCCATCCCAAAAAGTGCACAACGCCGCTGAAGAAGTTTTCACATAAAAAATAATACAATTATAACAAAAACTTATGATGATAAAATTTAATTAGGCGTTACTTCATGGAACTTCAAACCTATTTGAAATATATTTTTTCTGCAAAATGTTATATTTTGGAGGATGTTTCGTTTAAAAACTGGTTTTTAAGAAAATCGATTACAAAACTTAAACATTTGCAGCCTTACCTAACTTTCAAAAGACATAAACAATGCAGTAAGCCATCACAGTCGTTTTCACGCTCTGCGGACTGTTACGTAACTAAACAATATATTAATTTCCGACCAACGAGTGTTTACGATCAACTTCCCGAGAAAGCAAAACTTCATTATTGACGATGCCGCGTTGTAAGCCTAAGGTGACTAATGGATTGATTCTTTCCGTTTTCACGTAAGTTGCATTGAATAGCGCTTCACGCTTATGTCTCCCTAGTACACGCTTCACATTTACTCGTACCTACTCCCTAGTAGAATTTACTATGTAAGAATACCATGAAATAAATACAAAGACATAAATAGAAAACTAGACCCAGACTAGAGATATGTTTTAAACACATGAATTTGCTATCTAAACTTGGCTGGGAATCAAACCAGAAACAAAGCTTCTTCGTCCTGTGATTCATGTCCATGATCTATAGCAAATTTAAATATTTTTCTACCGAAATTGGCTAGTTACATTTACATTCCACGGAATCTTGCCTCATAACAGTCTTACAAAACAAATGTTGACTTCGGGCCCCCCAGAGAAATCTGACCACTACACAAATGGTCTTGATCGTTGAAAACAACTTGAAATTGGGTAGGAAACTGGGAGAATTTTGTAACAACTTCAGAAATTATTGAATCTTAAAATATCTGTACAATGTGCTAAAATAAATCTAGGCAGCAAGATACACTTTACACAATTCCAAATCAAACTCAGCATTAAATTCACTGACGTTTCTTACTGCGTACCTAATTTTTTTCTACCATACAGTGCAACGGTCCACAGACACACAAGCACACATCATAGACGTATTTAGTTAGGCATAGAACGATCACTCTCGCTTCCGGGGAAAAATGTATCAAAATCACGATCTTGCTTGGGCTAACTACTACTAATAGGGATGTTTACTGGGTATAAAAATCATTATTATAATTATTCCATCAGTTAGATTATTAAAAAATATTGGACACATATTTTTCCTTTTGTAAATCCAACAATTAGTGTCAAAGATAAACCTAGTCAATGTTTGAGAGTGGGGGCTCGTGACGGCATTAGCCGGTTTGATAGCGATTAGTTAGTAGACGTCACGCGGAACTTTAACGAGCTATATCTTCATCATTTTTTGTTAAATTGACAAAAGAAAAAATACGTGTCTAATATTTTTTGATAATCTACTCGACAGACTAATTATATTTTTTTAGTGGACAAGCCTATTAGTTTATACGGGGCGGCAAGAAATTTCAATTTCTTCTACTTTTTATATAGGTTCAGCGAAAAATCTCTGACTCACCCTACTGCATACTTCTCTACCATACATAGCGCAACGAACCGGTCTACAGACACACAGACACACATCACGACGTATTTAGCTATGCATCGGATGACCACTCTCGCTTCCGGGAAGTTGGTATCGAAATCGTGGTATTGCACGAGCTTTATGGAAATTGCAAGTTGTAGAGCTGTTTTAAGCCATGTTCTAAAGCCGCTGATCAACGTGCGAAAGTCGTCGACTTTAAAACCGCCGTTTTAAAATTGACGTTCCATTTAACGCTTTCCAACAAGCGACAAGCGTCAATGGCTCGTATACGGTCCCGTACCAATGACTTCTTTGGAATTCATAAACGGATTATCACACCACTGAATTTTCAAAACACGAAAATATTAAAAGGAAACCTGCATAGGTCCGTAATGACCTCCAGACCTTTTAATTTGAGGCATATTAAAGATGATGGCAGGTGGAGCAGGTGTCTGACTGAATGGTAGCCCCCTGACGGGAAGCGCAGTCCCGGTAGACCCATACAACGGTGGCGTGATGACATCCAAAAGTTTTGCGGCAACACCTGGATGAAACTGGCACAGGACAGGGATGATTGGCGTAAGGGGGAGAAGGCTTATGTCCTGCAGTGGGCCGAAATAAGCCGATGATGATGATTTTAAAGATTTGGGATCAATTTATAAACTGCCCGACTGAGATACGTACCACCACATAATTTTATACACGTTATTTTATCAAATTGCACAAATTATTAAATTATAGAAACGTAATTGTTATATCAGGTTTTTTACACATGGTTTAACTTATTATTTTAAAAAAGATTTACAATTGAATTAATAATTCTAAGGGTCAATTCTCACGTCGTCCGTTGACCCGACAGCGTAAAAAGGTACAAGTTCACGCGCTGACCTTGCGTTGTTTCGTAACAGGGCATTAACTCGGAAACTGCTAGAGAATGGAATATATTTGTATTGTTTAGAAAGTTTATTAATATTGAGCGTGAGAATCTCTCTCGAAAACTGGTTTGCCAAGATCAAGTTTATTTAGGATTCATCTAGCTTGGTTCTATATCAAATACAGAGATTTATTTTTCACTGTTTGATTTGATATATCTGCAGCAATTTATGGAAATGAAGGTATTGGCCTGTTGAACTATTGGATTACTTCTAGTCCTTTTGTGGAGGTTCCAGCTGGTCCCTAATAACAGAAGTAAGTAGTAGTAATTCTTACATTTTATAAAAACAAAAACCCAACCTATCCTTAAAACAATCACAATCGAACCTTGCCAGTCCGTACACATATGTCATAATTATATCTAGTGGTTGGCGCTAAAATAAATATTTTGTGAAGATACTGCGTCTTTCACAAATTTTCACGCTTATTCCATAAATATAGCGAAAACTAAGCGGTATTCAAATATAATATGGCGAAGCTAAGCATCATAACTAAGCATCAATACTTAGGCGCAGGTATTTTTAACCGACTTCCAAAAAGAATGATGTTCTATGTTCGTGTGTTTTTTTTTTTTTGTGTATGTTCATCGATAATTTCGCCACTTGTGAACCGAATCGAAAAATTCTTTTTTATTTCGAAAGGGCATCAAATTTTACAGAAATCTGCTGAGCCATTTTTGAAAAAACCAACAATAATGTAAGCAATTCGAGCGAAATATCCGAATTTTGTACACGATGAACATCGATAATTTCGCCAATTGTGAACCGAATCAAAAAAATATTTTTTAGTTCGAAAGGGTATACTCCCAAGGTAGTCCCATTTAAATATTACAGAAATCGGCAAAGCCGTTTTTGATGAATCAACAATAATGTAAATAATTCGATCGAAATATTTGAATTTTGTACACGATGGAAGGCGGTTTTGCCATTTTTTGCGAAAAATAATTATGTTTCTTTGAGTCAATGAACCTAAACATATTTAAATAGCTTTTCTTAGTATTTGACCACCTTACTATAAAATGCTCAACGTCGAACGGAACCCATTGTCCGGTCACAATCAATTTCATTATACTCGTATAGAGTGACATCTCTAGTGGCCGGTGGTATAAATAAGCCTTTGTGAGGAGGTGCGGCCGGTTTCACTTTCATTCAGACGAGACTCGTTATTTATAAGGTTTTTATACGTGTTCGATGGTGTAGAAGTTGCTCCGTAGGAAAACAGCTTCGAATCGAGCTTCTTTTTCACGAGTAAGAGAATCGAGATGTCGGAGATGCGATTTGCGATCACACTAATATTTTAATTAGTAATACGGTCCTGTTTTTATCCTTTGAGTACGGAACCTTAAAAACGAAAGTTAGTGAGTGTGTAAAGCTCGTCTCTTATTACGATATGCACATACTCGTACTGCGATTTAGCCCGGGTGGTAAGCGCAAAAATGCAACTACTTTCTAAAAGCTTATTTTTTGGTAATTTTTGGTATTTGTTGTACACTACCAAGACTACCTAGTCTTGGTAGTGTACAACAAAACCCCGAATTCAGTCAGCTGGGATGCTTAGCGTTTGGTGGGGATACCAGTTTGAATTTAAAAAAAAATGCGTATCTTGCAACTACTTTTAAAAGCTGAATATTGGCGTACGGGTAGGAAAATATCTAAAAAAAGTTTAACCGCAGAAAATTACCTGAAACAAGAAACAAGGCCTGTCAGTCAGGTTTTAAAGTAGCGCCGCTTTGAAGCCTGACTTAAAAGCTCTGTTTCATGTTTTGGGTGATTGGCTGTGGTTAAACTTTTTTTAAATTACTTATCTACCCGTACACCAATTTTCAGCTTTTAGAAGTATTTGCAAGGTACTCATTTATACTTTTGAAAATTCAAACGGGTATCCCCACCAATTGCTAAGCATCCCAACTGATTGACTCCGGGGTTTCGTTGTACACCACCATGACTACCTATTACCAAAATTCAGCTTTTAGAAAGTAGTTGCATTTTTGGCGTTTACCTCCAGGGCTTAGTCTGGAAGACTAGTAGAATCTTTGGAGACTCGCACACTACGATATCGGTAAATGAACATGACATACTCTGCGGTGACAAGTCTCCGAGACTAAAGTCATGTGTGCTTACTGTAATGAGAGACCTATGTTTTTATATTTGTTACATCTGGGTCAATTTTATGAAATTTGAGATAGATGGCACCTTGGATTATACAGGCTACTTTTTAACCCGAATGTAGGATCCTCTAGAGATGAGCAAAAATTACATGACACTCGCGCTAATATTACCTACAAGTGAGATTATAAAACAGCTATATTTGTAAGAGAATCGAGTTATCGGCGGATGGATCTTGGATATACAGACACACCAAGATTAATTCTCCGATTCTGAGACTCAGAGTAGGGCTGGAGCGACGGCCAATTCGGCGGAGCAGCACAAGCGGCGCAAATATGCTAACCTCGGTAGTGGTTACATATTTGAGCCATTTGGAGTTGAGACATTGGGTCCGTGGGGGCCGGGAGCTCATCTTATTTTCAAAAGTCTTTCTGAGCGTCTTGTGACGCGACGCGTGACCAAAATGCTGGTGTTTATTTGGCTCAACGCATAAGCATTGCGATTCAGCGTGGCAATGCTGCCAGCATGCTGGGCACGCTGCCAACTGGCAGTGGGCTTGAGCATTTGGATTATCTTTAGACCTTCAAGGGTCTGTGGATGATCTAATGCTTTTTATGTAGTAGTAGTATAGGTAGTTTTAGCATTTAAGGTAGTACCTATTATAGTTTGTTGTAGTTAATAAATGCACTTTTGCCCGTAAAAAAATTCTCCGATTTGATTAAAGATGTTATTAATCCACATTCAATTAAGATAGATCTGTGATTTCAGCATTGATTGATTGCGATTATCATCATTGAGTTAATTGTTAGATTTTTTAAATGAGCTTTTTTTCATGAAACTCGTACGATAATCAAAATATCGGAGATGAGATCTTGCATTGTATGCGTTAAGTAGAGTTGTTATCAATCGATACCCAATTAAGATCGATCCGTGATGAACTGATTTCAATCGCGATTATTGTAAGTGATTTTGTTTAGTAAATTGACAGCAGAAATAGTAGAGAAGTCTGTTATAGAATCGTTTGATCGTTCATTGATTCAAAGACAAAGACATTGACTATATGTTTTCATGGTTATTCTTATTTTCTTGATTTATTAGTAAATCAAATAGCTGGCACAAAATTCACTGTGGTTTGACCACGTACCATAATATCAATTGCAATAAACAACATAATGAGATGTAATTCACCAATATCAGCACAATTCATTGTTATCTTTTTTTGCATAAATCAATATTTCCCAATGAATCAACGAAAGTGAGGTCATTATTGTAAGTGATTTTGTTTAGTAAATTGACAGCAGAAATAGTAGAGAAGTCTGTTATATAATCGCTTGATCGTTCATTGATTCAAAGACAAAGACATTGACTATATGTTTTCATGCTTATTCTTCTTTTCTTGATTTATTAGTAAAACAAATAGCTGGCACAAAATTCACTGTGGTTTGACTACGTACCATAATAAACAACAAAATGAGATGTAATTCACCAAAATCGGCACAATTCTATGTAATATTTTTTTGCATAAATCAAAATTTTCCAATGAATCAACGAAAGTGAGGTCATTAAATCAAAATGCAGCCAAAAAGCCGCCATATTTGGGAGTCCCAGTGAAAGTGGTTGCGAAATGGCGACAATTTTCATAAAGACGCAATGTGATTTACAATATGAAAGCTGATGAAAGTTATAGCATAATAATGGACGTGTCGTTTTCATGATAGATTACTGTGCAGCCTTTATTAAATATGTTGAGAGTTCCATAGAACTGAGCATCTGGTGGACGCGAGGCGTGCCGCGGACCGCCTTTTAAACGGCCACAGTACGCTTAGCATGGCAATACGATTGAATATAAATAAATATTTGGGGACATCTTACACAAGGCCCCAAACTAAGCAAAGCTTGTGATATGGCTGCCAGAGACTGATAAACTACTTGTACCTATTTTTAAATAGATACTTATATAGATAGTAAATAAATAACACCCAGACACAGGGCCAACACCTATGTTCATCACATAAATGCTTGCCCTGGGTGATCGGATTGAACCCACGCCTCTTTGAACCTCTTACCACGTGGGCAAAGCCGCGGACAAAAGCTTGTACATGTATGATAAACATTTTTTTTTGGCAATTCAGATGTGATTTTTTTACTTTTAAAAGTGTAATTTTGGATCAGTAAATTACTATTACTCTCATGATAATAATAGAGTAGATGCGTAATGTGAAGTGTGTAAATATGTGTGTCAGTGTGAGGAACACGTGTTTACTAACTGTGAACCGAATTTCATTAACGGATTTCTCATTTCGTTCACGGCTGTTGAGTTTAAATTATTATGTTTCTATCTGTAAGAACATTGGTTTTATATGAAAGAAAAGTTTGTGGTTTTATAGGAAAAAGTAGCTGTATAAAAAAGTTTTATTTTATCCCAAAATTCATTGATGAAAATCTACTTCAGTTTCTATCGTTTTAGAATCTATATTTTTTATCAATTTAATGCAAAATTTTTAGTTAAATAGCCCAAAACACACAAAAACCCAAAAACCTACAAGTTTCTGACAAATACCTACAAATTTTGACTCCAGAAGTAATATAAGGAACATGCAATTAAAATTTTTAAATATGAAACCAAATGAAATACAAGTGGCTAAAGTACGCTCCTTAATAATTATTTTTCGCAAAAAATAGCATGACCGACTTCACCCGTGTACAGAATTCGCGAATATTTAGCATGGATCGATGTAGCATTTTCCACATTATTGATGATTTATCAAAAACGGCTCGGCCGATTTCGATAACATTTAAATGGGACCAATTTCGAAGTATGCTCTATCCAATAACAAAAGAATTATTGAAATAGGATTACTATTAAAAAAGTTATGCTACAAATAAAAAAACAAAAAAAAAAATACGCGTCGAATTGAGTACCTCCTCCGGTGGTTCGTCGGTCAAAAAGACTTCAACGCGTTCGATTTACATTTTGCTAAATGTTGTTGATCAATGATTTCGGAAAAAAACAACGCATTGCACTCCGGGAATGCCGCCAGAAGTGAAAACTTGAACATATAAAGAACTATCATTTATGTGGTAAAATACAATATTACACACGCACACTCGCGCCAGCGCCCTACGCCGTCTTATGAGTTTTCGAAAAGGCTACGTGTCATGACGCGAGTTTATAGTTCGGCCGTTCAGAGAATGCGTTCCTGACACGTCATCTTGAAAAAAATGTTTTTGGCCGATATCTCGGAAACTATGTACTTAAGGGCAAAAAACATTAAGATCATTATTGTAGAAAATAAAATTTCGCATCTTTTGTTTCCAGTAAACTTTTTTTGTAAAACTTACCGTTTACGATTTATGGCCCATTTAATGAAATTTTCATTGAATGGACCTTAAAATATTAAATGGTCCATAAATCGTAAACGATAAGTTTTACAAAAAAGTTTACTGGAAACAAAAGACAAAAGATACGGTACGGAACCCTTGGTGCGCGAGTCCGACTCGCACTTGGCCGATTATTTAAATATGAATTCACTAAGTATCAATTAATGAAATATAAAGTAAGTACATTGTTGTTGACGGAATAAACTGACGGAGCATAATTTATTACTGATCTAGTTGTTGGACCCGTTGGCCTTTATCTATGTAGGTGATTTATTGATAAGTATTACCATTGATTACAGAATAAATCTGTAGAGTTGTTAGCATTTTAGACGCTATACATTTTAGGCTTTAAATAAGCAATTACGGTTTATTACACACAATATAAATGATACATAATTATAGGTGAAAGAATAGCTTGAGGAGGGTATGAGTAGGTTTTTAAAAACTGTTTTGCTAACCCCAGAAAAATTTAAAGTCAATTTAATGTATTTTTCTGGGGTGGGCTGAAGTAAGCAGCTGCCTTTTTAGAGCAAATTTTAAGCTAAGCCAATATAATTATAGGTATATGCACTAATTTATACCTTTTTTCTTGGACAGTTGTGTACTATGTTAAGCGTATAAGCACAACGTAGAACATTTCAAAAATTCGTCGCGAATGCAGGACTCAAACCTGCGTCTTCGGATCACTAGCCATATTCAGTACTGAAGTATTGCGTGTAATGAATAATTTTTAAATAAATTAAAAAAAAAAATGTCTTTAAAGATATGTATCGGTACTTTACTAGACGATCGAAATTGAAAAATAAAATCCCTGGATGTAGGGCGTTTTCAAACGAGCTTATTGGAAATCCATAGAGAAGGTCTATGTCCAACAGTAGACATGTTACGGCCAAGGAAGTTTAATACGAACACATTAAACTTCCTTGCTTACGGCATAGATGGATATGCATTATAGATGGATGGAAGAATGTATAACAAATTTTATACAAAAAAATGTGATTGCCCTTTGCACCAAAAAATCGTTTTCACTTCTCCAGCCAGAGTGACACAACATAACAAAGCAACAAAACAAGAACCACATCTGACTCAAACTAAACAAGACGCATTTGAATAACAATTATTCGGAATTCAGAGCAAACTCCTTGGCTTAGGTGCCGTCTACACGAAAGAAACTACGGCTGTGTTTTAACCAATAATAATAATAAATTATTCATCACCAAAAGAACAATTACAGAATTCATTTATATTAGTCCAAAAACGCATGCATAATATATAAATTGGTAATTAATTTGACTTTTTACAACATGAGGTATACCTATTTTCATGCAGAAAAATGAGATATAATAAGACAATACACTGCCTTTTTAATTTCTTTATAGAGGTCAAATCAAACTTTTGATGGTGTCTGTGACGCTGCGCAGAACTTCAGCCCTCACCCTCACTAACCTATAAGTGTGCTACTACGCAACGACTTGCTTCGTGTTCACATCCACCATTAAATTTAAATCGTATTGTAACAAAAAATAAAAATAAATAGATGACATTTTTAGTGCTAGTTTTATATGAGGTTTTCTATTGTCGATCAAGACAAAAGGTACTGTAAAAAAAGGTAGGTAAAAAACAACTCGTTTAGATTAAGAAAAATTTAGACCTAACGCTTGTTAGATTTAATTCTCTTGTAAATATGTTTCTGAGCAATCAATTGAACATTTAGCAGATAAGTTAGGTACTTAGGAAAAACACTTCCCACGATGACTAAAATTAAATAAACTACTTTAACAAAATAAGAAAAGAAAAACAATACTAAAACTTAAACTAAAAAACACTAAATAAAAAAAAACCTAGACTAAAAGCCCTTCGGCAGAGGGTAACGTAGCTAGAATGCTGGCAGCATAAAAATATATTTTTTTACACTTAAAAAAATATTTAACTCTTTCTGAGGATATATCTACACATTAAATTCGAGAAAACGAAAATCGGAAGTCACACTATGTCTAATCGTACTCGCTTTACACAATTATGCAAGCAAACCATTCAAATCACTCACAAATAAATTGGCAAATGCGTGTCAAAAACCGCACGCGTGAACATGCCCTAATTCCTGACATAACACCAATTTGTACTACAATACTTGTTACATAGCAAACGAGTGGAATCGCAATGAGAAGCATCCATTGACGCATTGTTGTGAAGATTTCGACCAGAGTGACGTAATTAGAAAACTGTGGTTACGAAATGTGGGTGTCGTGGGATTTTCCCATTGGAGTCAAGGTTGGGTCACTGAATAAATTCAGTTTATGGTGAGTGTCGTGGTGAGAGTATAAGATAAATGTTTTGCTAGGTAATGTCAGTCATTATAGTGGTTGCTCTCGGTCAGTGTACGAAAGCCTTTCCTGCTTCAAGCCGACTCAGAAGAAGAGCAGGATGGCCAAGAGGGCGAATAGGCAGCCACAATGATGAGGTCCAGAAAGAGCTCCACAAAGCCACGAGAGGCCATCTCAGCCAGGATGGCTATCATAGTCAGTCTATGCCAAGACTTCAGAGCAGCCAAATTGGTAGAGGGTGAAGAAGTCACCCACGAAATGCCCCCTGACCAGTGAGCCAAGGCGTCCAACCCCAGCAAGGTGGGCATACCTCGGACTGGATCCTATCTCCAACTAACAGAAGGAAGAGAAGACCCGAAAAAAAGAAAGCCTTAAGTGTCTCTTAGAAAAGCGTTGCTAATCAGCGTGTTAATGCTATCACTTTGTGGTCAGTGGGTCTGAGAGCATTTGGGTTGCTTATAAACCTCTAAGGGATCCGATTCGCTTGAACTCTGGATCAGAGGTATTCAAATACGTATGTAATCAATTTATTTCCGTATCCTCTGTCTGTAGTTATAGCCGACTAAAGGCCGCTGCATAGATAATACCTCGGACGGGACGTGAACGGGAACGGGTCGTGACTGCCCCGTTCGAGACGGGAACGTGTTTTTAATGCATACGTACCGTAACAGTGATTCGGATCTAACTGTTGTGAAGAAGGAAAGGTGGATTTTTAATTTCGAAAATTGGCTTTAATTGCTATTGTTCTAGATGACGAAGTAGTTAAAAACGTCCAACACTACTTTTCTCTCCGGAACGAACGGAGTGACAGTGCATACGTAACGGAAACACGGACGGGACGGGGCACGTGCCGGACGGGACGTGCTAAACATCGTTGGCGACGATATTTTTCCCGCCCAGTCAGTGCCACGTTCCCGTCCCGTCCGTGTCTCCGTGACATATGCGCTTCCATATATATTTTGTATGAAACGATATTTCTAAAACTTCCCGTTCCGTCGCGTCCGTGAAAAAACCCGTCACGTATGCAGCGGCCTTTAAAGAAGCCCTCGGGGCTAGAAGATGGTCGTGTTTGGGCATCAAATTATCTATCATAACGTGCCATGGGAAGACATAACAGCGCTGTGTGACCAACATTTCTGTACACGAAAAAAGTTGTTAGTAGCTTCTGGTGATACATGTTAAAAGTACTGTTATGTTCCTGCGAAGACCTCGGTGCCTTCTGGATATCATAGAGAGTGTCTACTGAGGGGTTTTTAGTGGTAAAGTCCACATGACCCGGTTTTTTATTTAATTTATTTTTATTCTCAATAGGCTACTATTGGTTGTACCTAATGCAAATGGGTATTTGTCAAAAATTTCTCCCCCATCACAAATTAAGGATCCGATTGATTTCTATATAGAGAGAACTCTGACACCAGGGCTAGCCACCCGGCCCATACGAACGTACGTACGTAGTAGTAGTTTAAGTACAAAGTTTATCAATTCAGTTCATTTATTTCGCAAAACAGGGGTGTCACAATTTTCATGTATTACAGTCAATAAATACATACGAGTAGATCGCCATGTTTTAACCAGTATGGTATGCAAAATTTCGGTTATCGTACTTTGTTAATTGTATAAACGCTTGCCCTGGGTACAATTTTTGCTTTCTCTTCTTTCAAAAATATCTCGAAACTGGATAAAATCTATCGTTTCTCAGTCCCATTCATCAAGAAGGCCATGAACCTCAAATTGTGAAATGCTTGAGGTCGTCGCCCCGCGAACCTGTCAGATCGTGGCTAGATCACTATCGCAGGCTCGAATAACTTTTATTTTTAACCCACTTTTAAACTTATTTTTCGAAGGGAAATATATTTAATGTTTGTCTATGAATCCAATCGACAATTGAGAATAATGAAATGTATTTTCAAATAGAGACTATGTACGAGAGATGAGAATGAGATGCTTTTTGTGTAATAGTAGTGTAGTTTTGTTGTAGTTAATAAAGGAACTTTTGTACGAGAGACGTACACAAGACATACATTGACGAGTAGGAAGTTCTACGAGATTTTTGACCACAAAAACGCGATATATGAGAGCCGATTTCATAACTAAAAAATCGGCAAATTACGAGTAGGACTCGCCCACAAAGGGTTTCGTACTGTATGGGAGCCCCCCTTAAATAGTTATTTTATTTTAATTTAAATTTATTATTGAATTAAAATAGAACTAAATATTCTGTGACATTTACCTGTCACCGTTATTAATATCGAGCGAAAAACGGTTAAAAATTCAGGTTTGTTGAATGGGAGCCCCCCTTAAATATTTATTTTATTCTGCTTTTAGTATTTGTTGTTATAGCGGCAATTGAAATACTTCATCTGTGAAAATTTCAACTCTCTAGCTATAACGGTTCATGAGATACAGCCTGGTGACAGTCAGACGAATAGCGGGGTCTTAGTAATAGGGTCCCACTTTTACCCTGTGGATACGGAACCCTAAAAACTATAGAACATAATCATCTTATCAAAGTATAAAATGAACCGTGCCCCATTGTGACCAAACCAACTGAACTGAAGGTGAAAGTACTCTCTGACCGGTCATTTCACAGCAAATATTTTGAATTTATAATCCGTTTAATATGCTTCGGATCTTAGTGAAAGTGTCGAGAAGTTTCGGTGTCTGGGACTTATTTTTATTTTTAGGGTTCCGTACCCAAAGGGTAAGGTTTACTAAGACTTCGCTGTCCGTCTGTCTGTCTGTCTGTCTGTCTGTCATCAGGCTGTATCTCATGAACCGTGATAGCTAAACAGTTAAAATTTTCACAGATGTTGTATTTCTGTTGCCTGTATAACAACAAATACTAAAAACAAAATAAATTAAATATTTAAGGAGGGCTCCGATACAACAAACCTGATTTTTTAGCCGTTTTTCGCTCGATATTAATAACAGTAACAGGTTTACTTTAACTTTTTTTTGTTTTTGTTTACTTCAACAATTGATTATTAAAATAAAATAAAACAAATAGTTGACGGGGGGCTGCTAAACAGTACGGAATCCTAAGTGCGCGAGTTCAACTCGCACCTGCCCGGTTTTTTTTAATGAGTTTGTTTCTGAAAATTCTACAGCATCCTACCTTTTTTCTCGAAATTTTATTTATGTGAAAGAATTCTAAATAGCAATTGTTCTTTATCAGCCTTACAATGACCACTATTGGACATGGGCCTCTATAAGTATTTCCCAACTCCGGACAAACTTTGTTCCCTCATGATGTTTTCCTTTACCAAATAACCCTGAGTGTGTAAGTCGGAATGACCGTTTTTCTGCTAAACTATCAAATGTAATCGGAATTGCATATTACAGACAGGTACTTAATTATAAAACCGATGTAACTGTATGTTGTAATTATCATTTAAACTTTAATTGCTTATACGAATATTTAAGTGACCATTTTCTAATTATTTCATGTGAAGAAAGCCCTCTCAGCAAATTACAAACATTTAAATTGCCACATTACGAGTAAAAGGCAATTAAAACATGGGATTCATTACTAATCAAACAAATTGCCCTCCATAGATTAAGCTTTGGTTTTATTTTGATTGAAGTTTATCCAAATCATAGAGAAAGTGTATTAGTCAAAAAACAAGTAAAAATAGAGGTATCAAAGTTGCAAATACATACATATACCAACGATAATATAATCAAACTTCACTAAAATATTTACAAAATACCTAAACTAATATACAGGGTCATAGGTATTAAACGCAAAACCTTTTAAGGGTAGACCCGCCAACTTTTGTACTAAGACTTTTGAAAGTTCACAAAAAAATTAGCTTCTCCATACATTTTGCCGCGTGTTGCGCGCCTTTTTGTATGAAAAAGCTGTTTTTTTCTTCGTGATTTTTATCGTGAGGCAGCATTGCCTCACTAAATGGCGATAACGTTAATCTAAAATTGCTCTTAGCCTGGTAATAGATGGTACCACAAATTTTTCGAATTGAGAGGACACACGAGCAAACACAGCGTAGAAAGGCTACCCACAAATTATATTTACCATCATGTTATTATATGGAAGCAGAATAAATAAATTATTATGAATTACGACACACTGCACACAAGCCGTTGTCGACCGGTCGTATTGGAAATCTACCGGGAAGGCCTATGTCTGGTAGTGGACGTAAGTAACTTCGTATTTTCCGGGTATACAGCCTTAGTGTCAGATTTTTTACGCCTCCACACACCTGGTCTCTAATATAGCTAAACGGTTGAAACCACCAGCACTACAATTAAACGTGTCATCAGAGCCACGGCAGCTCTCAATTTTAAATGTCACCCATCCAAATATTGACTATGCCAAACCTTTCTTAACTTCAGTGATTGTTGAAAAACACATAGTTAAACTACAAGTGGACGTCATAGGGCTTTTAAGATGATAATATAATCAGTAAAAGTTAAAAGCAATTAAAACATGGTATTAATTATATTACCAATCAATTGAGAATTGCTCCCTATAGTACTTTAGTTTTACTTTGATTGAACTCTATCCAAATCACAGAGAAAGTGATATCTTGGCCAGAGTTATGCAAAAATAGGCATTTCCCTTTCATTAGTCCATCTCACGGTCAAAGTTGGTTGAAAGTGAAACTTATTTATGGACATTAATTATTCGATTCTATCAACAAATTATGTGATTGATGACAAGGAAAATATCGTGAGGAAACCTGCACATTACGTCTTTAGTTGAAATTCGATAGCGTGTGGGAATTCATCAACCAGAATTGGGCTAGCGTGGTAAATACGACCCAATCATCCTTCGTGGTATTCTGTAGTAATCTATAGTGGCTAGGATAGATTATGGTAGTTATGCTTGCCTTACAATCGTGAAGTCAAGAGTTCTAATGCTTTTTATGTACAGGTAGTAGTAGTGTAGGTAGTTTTAGCATTTTACCTATTGTATTTTGTTGTAGTTAATAGAGTTCTAATTCCGGTGCTATAATTATGAGTGTTTTGGAATTTATGTACAGTATTTTACACTAAGGCTTATTGGTGAAGAAAAACATTGTGAGGAAACCTGTATACGTCCGTAAAAAAATTCGATGGCGTGTTTGAATCCACCGACTTACACTGGGCTAGCGTAGTGGATATGGCTGAATAACGGTTAGTGGGCTAGATCATATTCAGCAGGAATAGTACAGTATAGTACAGATTTATTGTACAAGATTTACAATGACTAAGAACTTTGATATTACATGTTTATTGCGACACTAAGCAAGTTTGTAAGTAAATCTCCCGTCAAATCTATGCAGCGTAGGCGCAAGGGTAGCCAGGACATGACATACATCGACTTCCATCAAGATTACGACCACTATTACAATCCGTACTCTTAAAATAATCTTTGTCTCTTAAATAGCTATAACCTTGAAACAACAAAGACAAAAAAATCAGTTTTTGACGGACGGAGAAGGTACTCAATTCGACGCGTATATTTTTTTATGAATAACCACGCATAACTTTTTTTATACTAGTCCGATTTCGGAGGAGAGAAGGATCTCGCCTGCAAATACGACTTCTTGATTTTGGAGGATGATCCCTACATGTTTTTGAATTATAGTGAGGTAGGTACAGTGACAACAAAATTATGGCACCTATTGAAGGATTCCCTGTAATTTCTCTGTAAATTCGGAAGTATAAGCACTTACCACGGAATCCTAACATACAAAGATAAGGATAAATAATATCTTCACTTAGAATTCAAAAAAAGGTCAAAGGAGCCATAGGAACTAAATATATTACACTTTTAAAAAAAAAAACTGCATCAAACGTGACTGAGGAATGGGAAAATGCATATTCTCAAATAGTGTACTGGCTGAAAGTGAAAATACAAATCTCAGTTATAAGAGCAGTTTCAAGTAGAGTAAGAGGCACGCGTAAACATGTCAGGGCTTTTCAATGTGAAGATGGAGCAGGGATACTTTACTGACAGTCTGGATGGATCTCGTAAAACAGAAATACCTGTATGTATTTTTTATAATTTTATATATGTATGTGTGCAATATTCTATGTAACTAACTTGATACTAAAACCGAATAAAAATGATGTTTAAGGGGGGCTCACGTACAACAAAAAAAAATAGCAGTCTTGAGTGTGCTTTGTTCTAAAATATGAGGACGTTAAGTAATAAAATCAGTGTTTACATCGTGCTAATGATTTGATTTACCGATCTATGTTTTCCTAGTCCGTCCGTGCACACTGTCACTTGGTAATCGTATTTAAGAGGGTAGCCTAGTGACGAAGAAATTGAGAAATAGGTATTTGGACTAAACTATTGCCGTCGCGATGCCCCCAAACCAGGGAGCTTCAATGTGTGTGTGATGCAATTGTATTTGTGTGCGTACTGCGCTCGAACTGTCGCCGCACCCCGCCCGCGCCTCAAAGAACCAGTCGTGGCCGACCGAAATTTGATTTTGAATTGTAGCAAAATATGATATTACGTAGAGTGCGCACAAGATAACTCTGCGCGCGAGTCGTGGCGCCACGTACGTTATTTCACTAGCATTCCGTATTCCCTGGCAGCATAGAATTTGTTCCTGATTTTGGCCGTACGTAGAGCTTTCTTACGCGTATTCTACGTATAATCTAGTTTCCTAGTAGGTATGGCGGAAAGCAAACAAAAATAATCCTGCCAATGATTATTTATTTTTCTGCCATTAGGAAGCGACATTATTTGTGACATAGGTTATTTTTTTATAGGCTTGTTTATTTTCTTTCAAATTATTTTATTATTGTTGTACAAAAACATAAAATGTACCCAACTAACATCATAAACAATTGATCTTGAACCCAAAGCAGGGAGTAAAAGTAGCAATTTGGCTATTTGATTTCTGTAGGCGTTGCAGTTTACATTATATATTTTGACTGAAATCACTTCTTTCTAATTTTAAGTTAATTATTTTTTATTTAAATATCTAACATAGTTCTTCTACAAACTAAAATAAATATGGACTCGCGCTTAAAAGGGTTCGTACCGTATGGGAGCCAATTATGTACTCCTATTTCAATTATTTGTTTTTTAAATTGATATACAGTCAAACCTGGCTAACTGAGAACTGGATAAGTGAGAAACCTCTATAACTGAGAGTAATTGCCAGGTCCCGTCATTTTACCCCTCAAATACCTCTATAAGTGAGAGACCAAAACCTCTATAAGAGAGAGTCGTTTTTCCCTCATGGACCTCTATAACTGAGAGTGCTACTTGTCTGAACCTCTATAAGCGAGAGTTGAGGGTAATGAAACATCTGCACTTTATGATCCATTCTTAAATTTCGTGGAACTAACTACCGTTGGTTTCGGATCGTGTTCTATTCAAACATTTTTATTTTTATTTTGTGGAAATAAGTAACATTGTTTTTGTGTCGCATTTTTTTTGGAATGGCCCGTGCCACGTGCGTCTAAACTATCCTGTTTGTTGAAATAGGGTTCTTTTTAAAATTATTTTGTGGTTTTCGTTAATCTACCTAACATTATTTTTGTATCACATTCTTTTCGAATAGCTACACGTGCGTTTACACTATCTTATTGGTCAAACTTACTCCAGTGGATAAGTATTAATTGAGGAGAAAGTTCAATGTTGGTAAATAAATCTTTAGGAATAAATAAATAAGTCGTTAAGCGATAAGCTTAAGATAGCTAGGTATTGTATGCGTACAAAGGTAGAAAATCTCGAAACAAAATTCGCAAAGAATTTGACTTAACAGAATCACTTTTATAAAATTATAAAATCAAAAGATATACGGTCCCTATAAGGTCTCAGTGCTCTAAAGGGCATGGAAATATTTAAAAAAGTCGTTTTTTGATTTTCCCGATGATTTTGTTCAATTCTAATCAACACAACCCAAACAGTTAGTACCAATGCACTATTTATAAAGATATTTATCATTCTTTACGCATGTAGATACCTACATGCAAATTAGACGTATTTTTTAACCTCTTTAAGAGAGAGTAGCCACTTCCGAAACTGGATAAGTGAGAAACCTGGATAAGTGAAAAACCTCTATAAGCGAGAATGAGATGGCGGTCCCTTCAACTCTCTCTTATCCAGGTTTCACTGTATTATATTACTAAATACTCTGAGAATATGTTAAACGTCTACCTGTTGTAATTATTAATAATTATCGTGCAAAAACTCACATTTGTTGTATGAATAAATATTTATTTTATTCTATTTTTTGACCGATGAAACGGACGAGGTACGCAATTTGACGCGTATATTTTTTTTATTGGAAAGGGTATACGTCGAAGTTGGTCCCATTTAAATTTTCTTGAAATCGGCTGAGCCATATTTGATAAATCAACAATAATGTGAAAAATGCTACATCGACCCGCGCGAATTCTGTACACAGTTGAAGTCGATATTTATTTCATTCTATTTTTAGTAAGTATTTGTTGTTATAATGGAAACGGAAATACATCATCTGTGCAAATTTTAACTGTTTAGCTATTATGGTTCATGAGATAGGTACAGCCTAGTGACCAACAGACAGACGGACAGAGGAGTCTTAGTAATAGGGTCTCGTTATATTACTGCACATCTAAAACGTCTGGCCTTTTATATGGTACCTACTCGTACCATATTTTCATTCCGCTATTAGTTCCATAGTATAAAAAACAATAGAGGATTCAATAAAACAGATGCGAGGTTTACTGTTTAGAGAACGGCTTGTCATACTTGGTAATACTTTAAACACGTTTAAAAAAACTAAAACAATTAGCAAATTAAAGCAGCAGTGGGTAGGACACACACCATAGTGGGTAATACAGGATAGAACATCTACAAAGTAGGTAGATATGAACTGATTAAAGCATTTAAAGCACTCATTCAATTACTTTTTCTGTGTACACATATATTTAAATTACAATCCAGACCATAATATAATTATATTTAAGTTGAACTTTTGTAACGATTGTGATTTGTTTTGTGTATGAATAAATAAAATAAAATAAAATTTAAAGCAATCCTAATTGAACTTTTAAGCTCTCTCCAAACTCAGTGGATTGGCAAGTTAAAATGACAGAGGGCAAGGCACATAGTTCAATGAACGGATAGCCAATGGGGCTGTTTTCTCGAATGAATCTCACGTATAATCCGCGCCACACAAGTCGGCGGATGGAAAGTTAGGCGCAGAACGCTGCGCAAAAGGCAAAATATAGGTATGCGCGGGAGCCAGAAAGGGGCACACTCGCCCGCCAAACTCATGCCTCCTGCGCGCTCCCTGCGTCCGTGCACTCCACTAGGCCACGCAGCGTCGGCATGGTGCACATATGCACAATAATTAGCGCATCACAGCGAAGTGTACTCGTACCTCGCATCTGTTTAATTGAATTGAGAATTCAATTAAACAGATCAGATGCTAGGCTTACTGTTTGGAGAACTGCTTGTCATACTTTGGTTCTAATTTAAATACGTTAAAAAAAAGTTATAACAATTAGCAAATTAAAGCAGCAGTGGATAGGGCACACACCATAGAAATACAGGATAGAATATCTACAAAATAGGTAGAGACAAACTGATTGAAACACTTCTAAGTATTTGAACTTTTCAGCAAAACTCAGTGGATTGGCAAGTTAAAATGACAGAGGGCAAGGCACGTAGTTCAATGGACGGATAGCCGATGGGGCTGTTTTCTCGAATGGATCTCACCTACGATCCGCGCCACACAAGTCGGCGGATGAAAAGTTAGGCGCAGAATGCTGTGCAAAAGGCAAAATATAGGTATGCGCAGGGGCCAGAGAGAACAATGCACAAGTTCTAGCCCAAATTCTATGGCTATAAAAATATTTAGTAAATTGCCAAATAATTTAAAAGATATCGAAAGATAAAACTGTTTCATAAAACAACTAAAAATTATCCTATTATCGAAATGTTATTATACATTAGACGAATTTTTTAACGTTAATCTAGAAAACGTAATAATAAATCGTTCTAATACAAATAATAAAATTGCCATACCCTTATAGGGTCATATGTATAACTATACAAAACATGTTAACTAAAAACCGCATGTAAATTTCATATGTTGAAATTGAGTTTGAGAGACAAGACGCCGGGGCACAGCCGCCCGCCAACCTCATGCCTCCCACGTGCACGCCTGTGCTTACCACTACGCCACGCGGCGTCGGCATTGTGCACACATGCGCAATAATTAGCGATTGTTAAGTTTTAAAAAGAACAACTTTTACTATGGGAGCAACTAACTCCGAATTGGCGATAAAAACCAGCTGTTCCATACACTTTGTCCATTATCAACGGACTTTTTCTATGGTATAGTTGATATTTCTCGCGGATTCGGCTCTGGTCGGTCCCATAGTAAAAGTTATGATGTACTTAACTCGCCAAAGGAGGTTGTTTTAGGTACCGGTAAGCTCTTATTAGTATTTAATATGTGTGATTTTTTTAGAAAATTTCTAATCAAAATTATGTTGCCATTTTGAGAATTGGGCCTTCATAGAATTATGCTTTCGTAGAATTGAGCCTTACCGGATTACTTGGGCACTATGCTAATTGGTTATTCTGTGCCTAACTCATTTAGATGTCTGCGGATACAACACGATGTTCTGTATAATCGCTGCTATATGTCGTAGCAACTAAACGTCTATATTCCATAGATAAAATCTTATCTTCAAAAGTAACAAACATACTGCGGTCAAATCATAAGATTGAAAAAAATAACTAATATTTTTAAAAAACATCGATATCGATGGACATCACTAGAGCATCGACAAAAATATCGACTATTACTACATCCCTAGTGCTTGTGTACGTATAGGTTTGAACCTCCCTTACCTCGACCCTACCCCCGCATCGTGCGATAGGGACAATTGCAGCTCAGAGCGATTTATACCTACAAAAAACTTGGCGAGACAACGTTTCGTATTACGCTGTTTTCTTCTTCAAAAACTATTTCAATCAAGTACTTTTTTATGTCAAAATTTAAAAAAAAAATGTGTTCAGGATTCTGTCATTTTATATTTTGTTAGATATTATTTAGTCTCTTCTGGTAGGTCTCTAAAGACGTCGGTAATAATGGTGAATTTTTTTGTGGTTTTGAAGGGTCATATTTTACCTGCTAATTAATTTATCAAGAAAAAGAAAAGACAGAGTAGTCTAAACAGCAAAATTTAATTTTATGACAAAAAATTGAAGCTCTATAAGTATTTTCCAGGAAGAAAACAGCGTAATACATTTGTATGGAAAATTACAGACCAACCAGGCTCTTAATGCACTATTCATGCAGAGAAACTAGCTTCACTAGCATACTGGCGGATGTTGCTATCCTAGATTTCTAATTTAGCTATTTTATTTAGCCGTAAATTATACTGGAATGAACGTAAACTTAGGAGAGTGGACCATGTTTGTAAACATCAAAGGCTTAGGTAAAGCTATAAGTAGGTTCTCAGTTTATGTTCGTAATAAAGTTAAATTTTATTACTAATTAAGGAGAGTGTTGCTTGATCTATACCAATATTATCAAGAAGAAAGATTTAATTGTTTGTTTGCATCTAATAGGCTCCGAAACTACTCCGAAATGTACATGGATGTCACATCGATTCTGTACACGACGGAAGTCAACGTTGCGATTTTTTTTGCGAAAAATAATTATTACAGGTCAATACAGTTAAAAGAATGGTTATTTTTAACTTTTGTCACCCGGGTCAAGGCTCGGGCAATATTTGAACCGGTTTTAAAAGAAAAAATAAATGTAATACAATTCTATTTTTTGCTACGAAGAAGGTTTGTGATTCAGCTGTGTTTTTGTATGTTACGCTATATTTCAAGTGTTACTAAATCGATGTACATATTTTACATTAATTTTATTATATTTAATTGGCACACAAAACAAAATACAGTTACAAAAATTATAAAATTAATATTACATAAGTTTAGATCTAAACCATATTTCTAAATATGTGTACACAACATGATTCAACTTATAAAAGCAGATATTTTTACAAAATTAAATTCAAAATTACTGAAGTATCTATATAACACAAATTATTTATATTACTTGTTACAGTTACCATAGGCCGTAAAAACAATGTTTCTGACGTCTCTTTTGAATTTACTTAGTTTTTGATCAAACACGTCAATAGACGCGTGATGTTTTTTCAAGATCTCATTGTATTGGCGACACATTCTCACTATAGGATTATAGAACGAGGTATTATTTCTATAGACTTGTAGTATAAACGTTTTAGAAAAGTCATCGCGAGTTCTAGGTTTAGTGTTTAATGTTTTTTTTATATCGACTACATATGCAAAAGTGCAAAGTAGGCGTTGTGTTAGTGTGATATTAAATGTTTTCTAAACCAAGTTTAAAAAAATATTCTCATTTAATAAAAGTGTTATACTTGTATTCCCTTTTTACTTATACTCATCTCAAACGATGAGATAGACAACAAGATTGGTCTCGCCTATGTTTAAAAAAATAGTTAGTAATAGGAGTAAATTTTACTTGTCTTAACATTAATAAACCGTGAAACTAACTGGTATTAAAATTATGAGCTTATAAATAAACCAAAGAAACCAAAATTAAAATGATTAATAATATTTAGTCAGACAAAGTTGCCTTGAAAAGACTTCAACGCGCTCGCTTCGTATCGAAAATGTACAAATTATATTGTGGATTTATAGAACATCTCGAGCAATGGAAATAATAATCTGCCAAGTACGAGTCGGATTCGCGCACGAAGGGTTCCGTACTGTATGGGAGCCCCCCTTGAATATTTATTTTATTTTAATTTAATTATAAATTATTAAAGTAAAACTGCAGTTAAATGTTCTGTGAACATTGCAAGCATGGTAGATGCATGTTACCATTTTTGATATCGAGCGAAAAACGGCAAAAAAATTGGATTTTTTGTATGGAAGCCCCCTAAAATATTATTTTATTCTATTTTTAGTATTTGTTGTTATGTGGCAACCGAAATACATCATATGTGAAAATTTCAGCTCTCTAGCTAAAACGGTTCATGAGATACAGCTTGGAGACAGACAGACAAACGGACAGACGGACAGCGGAGTCTTAGTAATAGGGTGCCGTTTTCACCCTTTGGGTACGGGACCCTGGAAATAAAGGACAATACTTATTATCGTCGAATATCGTTTTAAGGACTTTATATCTGTGCTATTTATTATTTTAGATTACATTTTACTTTTTGCTCAACTTGACTTTAATACTCAAACAGAGTGTACGCTAAAAAGTTCATGGGTAATTTATATACCTACATTTATACCTCAAATAATTGTCTAACACACTTTTTACTAGTTCAATGCCAATGGATTTAAAAAGCGGTTCTAAAACTGATACATACAATATATTTATTTGTTTGAATTTGATTTGATCAGATTACGTATAAGTTAAAATAGACTTACAAATATCTCGCCACATAAAATCAGCACCGCTTACCTGAAAAGTAAACAAAATGCAAATTAATTATAATAATTACATATACAGGATAACTAACGTAACTAGACTAAAATTATCATTACATAACCGATATGTAATATCTTTCACTTTCTTTCACTCTACCGCAATCATAGATATATAGAGAAAGACCTATCTCACCGGCTTGCTATTTTAATGTAACAAGTACTCATTTACTGCTTGGTCACTGCAAAAACATATTTACGAAACTTACATCGCAAAATACGAACGTAACGTATACGAATGTAAGGCATATCGTCCGTGACAGTTTGATAGCTTGTATCTAACATATTTTAACAAAACTTACTTATCGTTTTTGTCGCAGACATCAAAACGGAACTAGTTATTTGTTCCTCTTGTACAATATGTCTCTATGCAGATGTTTTAAGTTCTCAAAAAGTGACAGGTAATGTGAATAAGGGATTTGATGTGTATTGTGATAATATATAGTAATAATAGTGTAATGAAGTACCTATTATTATTGGCGCTACGCGTTGTGATCTTAAGAAGAGTTTCATGCAAAATTTGGTTTCAAGGAGATCGAGACAACATACTTGTGTTTCATAAAATTGAGGCAACATTTCTTGACGACATATTTCGTAAGATCTGTGGCTATATTGTATCTAACTACTATCATAATGCAAGCATATAATTTTCATATGATAAGCTCTAAAATGCTGAAACATATTATTATTTTTATGTAGAAGATAAAGAGTATAGAGTCCAGTTGTATTAAATTTTGCTATTTTACTTTGTTAGTCATTATTTTTCATAGTCGTGTAATTACAAGGTATTATTTTGGTTGATTAATTTACTTTATAAATTACCTTAAGTTTAGTAGTATTTATCCCTAAAACGTTAATTATCTTAGTTTTACTTAAGCAACAATTTTAATACACGTGTAGATAATTTTTATAAACGCTCTTTCAGTTTAAGTAGTTTTCAATGAACTAAAGTTTAATATAACAGTAGAAGTTCTAAAGTTTTGTTGGAATAAATCCATTTAGTTGAAAAATTTGTGTATTTTTAATAGATAACACAGACACATATTATAAACAAAGAAAATATTTTGGTGGGCCTAAGCCCTTAGAAAAGCTGAACGAAGTGATGAACGCAATGATATCCTGGAATATTTTTTCAATCGCAATGATATTTCTTCGTTTAGATTATGGATAAATAAATACTCTGTATAAACTGTAATTAGGAAAATATTACTCGTCTAGACGACTCTAGATAAAATTTTTGTATAGAATCCCGAAAAGGAAGACATTGATATTTGTGCAAAGTCGTGGGTGCAAGGTTCACTATAACGACTCATCAAATTAAACAAATTAAACTTAAAAAGTACAACAATGGCACCTTACAAAACATAATAGTAACTTACATCCATCTAATGCCACTGACACACGTGGGAGTAAAATACATTACATGCGTACCTACGGTGTATAAACACAATTACAGATGCATGCCTACACACTGACATACTTTGGAAATAACTATTCACAAATAAATTAGGTACCTTCTGCGACAAGGACCAACCTACACACCATAAGGTTTGAGTTACTATGATTATTCTAAGGCGTAAAGTAGCGTGGTTGGCAATTTTCTACAAGCTCCATTTCGGCGAGTACGCGCTTGAACTCTACAACCTGATTCCTTCATCTCCTTTTCACAACAGAACAAGCCGGAACTCGCTTAAATACAAACGCTACGTAGTCAACATACCACCTCCCTGTAATTACTAAGCGATTCGCTTCTTCCTTCATAATGCGGACCGCCAGGGATTGAAATACCCTGCCTCTGTCATTGTTTTCTGACAATTACAATTAGGATATCATCAAGTCAAGAGTCAAAAGGTATCTTCTAGGTCTACATACTTCATCTTCGGCTACAACGTCGCATTCCATCATGCGAGATGGTGGCCAAATGTTTGCTTAAAATTTTCTTAGGGGAGGCGCAGTTATACTCGACTAACATATCTATAAAAATACTGTGTCAATAAATTTTTTAAACATTACATAATTATGTATGTACTATTCCTGACATATTTCATAATTTTAAACGGAAATCAAGATATGAAATAACAGACTAAGACTTTAATTGCAACCGTGATGCGTCTCGTATTTTTTTGTAACTTTAACATGAAAATGCACTCGCAAGATCAACAAGATACGAAGAAAGAAATGTTACGCAAACTCGAGTGGCTTTTTTTTATTTAATTGAAATTAATGTAGAAGCCGAAATACCTGAGTGAGATAACCCTACACATAGCCTAAAGCTGTACGACTGTATGCCTATGTTTAGCGCTCGTAGTGTAGTTTGACTAGGTGTTTGTCAGCGATCACCGAAATTAAGCAACGTTCCGCACGGTCAGTATTTGGATGGGTGACCGTGGGTGGCAATTATCAACTGAGCGCTTCCGTCGCTTGCATGACACGTTAAATTGTAGGTCCCGGTTGTCATGTCAGAGGTCTTCAGCCAGCCTAAATACTCCAACACCAGGGCTAGCGAACTTACGTAGCAGTGGATTATCAAAAGGTAGATTCGGTATACAAAAATTCGGTATACTATGGTTCTGAATCTCAGTTTTTCCAACTGAGATTCAGAACCATAGTATACCGAATTTTTGTATAAGTACCGAATCTACCAATCTAATTTGTATATCTTCAGAACCATACTTAGTTACGTTTTAACGTAACTTGTAAATATTTATTTCACAAAACTAAATCTGTAAAGTTATAAAACGAATGCAATAATTTACGTAAATCAATTATTGTGCGTCTAACGCAACGAGCGTGGTTACGGTTTTACACACTATTATTTTAGTAACAATTAAAATATGAAATAACGACATACCATGAAATTATGGCTGTTTACTATAAAGGTGAAACGTGTTTACTTAATGCAGTGTGCAAGGTTTCTTGGGCAACCATTTTCAACATATTCTTGGAGAGTCTTGTCATAATTTTATAACTGAGGGCCCGTTTTCAACATATGTTTGTAGAGATAACATATTATTACGACGAAAGGCCAATCCATAACACGTTTTTTTTGTTTTTACCATATCTACAAATCAAGGAAATTTAGTTCGTTAGATGAAAATAAAATTGCTAATCACAATAAATTAAACCCAATTTTGCATATGAATTTGTAAGTTTTATATCTTTCTTTAAATGTTTATAGAGATGAAATTATCTTCTTTTAGAGTATACCTTTTTGTTATCATTGTTGTAATAGTTAATACGCAGTTATCACACAAATTTTAAATCACATTTTTCCGTTAAGAACACGTTTCATTTGAAACCAAGAAAATATGATTGTTTTCATAAAAAAATACGATAGGTACCTCTTTGTTTAAACAAAACTCATACCACAGATCTTGATTTCTATGCGTACCTAATACTAAAGAGTTATTTTTATGATAAACATTTCAAAAATTCGTCGCGGATGTAGGACTCGAACCATACGTCTTCGGATCACTAGCCTGAAGCTCTGCCAACTGAGCCAATCCGCAGTACTGACCCCGCTCTGAATTTTGAATTTTATTTCTATAAAATTAAAATCATTTTATTAAAATCACTTCGTACCTAATACCTTTAATTTTACAAAGTATAAGTTAATAATTTGTGTTGAAAAAGTTCATAGTATGAAACATATTTAATAGCTACTTATAAACCGTCTTAAGTAGTTGGGAGTCACTGCAAAAATTATTTCTCAGCCATGAGATTCCAACATAATTATGTAGGTACTTTTAACCTTATAAAGTAAGATCTGGAAAACCAGTTCGATGTAGTTTCACGATGTTTACGAAATAAACTGAATTGAGGATGCGTTAAATATATGGAAAAGAATTTCAATCAGTACAGTTGCTTCTGCTGCAATGAATGAAATTCAAATGCGTTGAATAAAAAATGTGATTTAATGTAATGTTACGCATTTTACAAGCAATTATTTAGTTTTATCTGTCCCGGTGTTTTTATCTGTAATCTATTCTTGCTGATTATTTTCAATCGGACACCATTATCCGATCCCAAAAATTTTAAAGAAATTGTACCAGTATACTCGTAGCAACTTTTATTTACTGTTTTACAGATTTCACTCATGAGTTGGACTTTTATAAAATAAACATGAGTAAGTAAATAAAAATAAATAAAAGCGAGTGATAAAAAGATTTTTACAAATCTATCTACAGTGAAAAAAAAAAGAAAATCGCAAAACCGGTGTTTTACTAATAATAATAGAGCTATCTTCTTATTCCTGTTTCAAATAAATGACCGGATGAATACATAACATTAACATCATATTTACGATAAAATCAAACTACTTCACGTAAGTAATTAATTTCGTAATCAACCAAAACAAGTCCCGAATCCGGTATAATATGATTTTATTGATCGGAAATGCTTATGGTTCTACATATATTTATATCAAGCATAATTGTGTGTATTTGGGTGTTTCCTTCCAAACCAGATATTATGTGTCTTGCTTAATCGAGTGCAATCACCATCATTAAAATCAATCACTACTAGGCATTTGTTATTCATATATCGGCCCTGTATTGTCATTACCATCCTAAAAAGCTTTCGTACCCCGATGCTGCATACCTTTCTTTTACTGTTGGCAATCTGCCTCGGTATTCTGGCAATCGTATCCAGGGGTGCATTTTTTGAACTTCGAACGTCCTAGGAACGTATACGGAAATTTGACAGTGACAGTTCGAAAACCATTCGCCAAAGGAGATCTTGCAAAGAGGGCTCAGATTTTGTACCATAGCCCGAAAAGAGCTTATAATTAAATTACATTTAATATGGTTACAAATGCACAGAAAAAAACGGTATTTAATGCTCAATTACAATGGAATTCCGTATTTTCTATTTTGATTTTAATTCATGGCCGCCATCACGTCGCCATATTTTACAAGCAATGTAAAAGATAACAACATCCGAAAATAAGAAATTCCTTTACAATGAGATTTTTTTTGAAGAAAATAATAGGACAATCATTTTCCAAAACAAATAAAGCAAAATTAAATATTTCGAAATATTATTGCAAAAAACTTTGTTAAATATTTTATTTAACAAACTTTACTTTCTAAGCTTTGTATATAAGTAAATAATTTTATTTTTTTTGCATTATCTCTTTTGTTTTTGTATTCTTTTTAAATAACGTTCCATTTCACGATTTCCCCCATTGCGGTTTATGTTTTTTTTTTTTAATTGCCATGTCTATTACTAAAGTTTTGTGTGAAATGAATAATTTTACATAAATTTCGTGAAAAGGAAAAGTCATTCGTAAAGATAAGTATACGTCCAAGGTGTCCTAAGTTTAAAAAAAACGATCCCCAGGTTCAACCCGCAATTTCGACCATATCTTATCAAGCACGGTCTCTTTGTGCACAAATACAAAGAAATAACATGGCAAAATTGTATTAATTTAAGAGATATAAATTTACCTGTGTCTTTATTCTTAGTCTTTATTCTTTAGTCTTTATTGCACTATAAAGTTTAAAAAAGTCAATAACTGTTTTTCATGGAGCGAAAACGTTGGAAACCTATTTAGTTATAGAATTTTCATACACTTAGATTTTGTTCATGCGTTTACACACATAAGGTAAATCTGACCCCATATTAGCTTTATTGTAACACCTATCAACATGTCCAACGAGGCATGTCATTGGATTTAATTAGGTACCGTGTCCTAGGCGAGCTACAAAACTAAGCTATAAAACGTAATGCGATGCGATGTGTGTGATACAATGTGCGTACGAGTATATACGAGTATAATTATAGTGCGTGCAATACTTGAACTGCACATGTATAAATAATAAATAAATATTAGGGGACATCTTACACACGGTCTCTGACCCCAAACTAAGCATAGCTTGTGATATGGCTGCCAGAGACTGATATACACCATATACATATTTTAAATACATACTTATATAGATAGTACCTAAATAACACCCGGACACAGAGCAAACACCTATGTTCATCACACAAATGTTTGCCCTGGGTGGGGATCGAACCCACGCCTCTTTGACCCAGAAGTCAGGGTCACTAACCACTGAGCCACCGAGGCAGTCAAATATACGCAGGAATATACGCAGGAGAAAAGTCACAGGCGCAAGGTTGAAGAAAAACTGTTCTTAGTTACGAGTATCTCAGACCGAATAAAAAATCAAGACAGAAAGTCGTAAACAGACATGTGAGGTCGGTTTTTTATACATGTGGTGAGTGCGTCGGTGTTGCGCTGTCATATTTCGACTGGCAAACCAAGGCGTAGTTTCGTCGTTAATGTATTTTTTTATTAGGTCTGAGATAGCTATATCTTATGTGCAACGTTATAGACCGTGCAACAAAGACACTGACACTCAATAGAGACACAAATAAATATTCTTTTATTTTGCAGTAAATATCCTTCTACTATAAACACTAGCATTACGTTTCAGAGTTAAATTTTCCTGACTTACAGATTTGGCCTAACCACGAAGGGTGATTGGGTCATATCCACCACGCTGGCCCAGTGCGAGTTGGTGGATTGACATACGCCATCGAATTTCTTCTACGGAAGTATGCAGGTATCACCCTTCGTGGGTAGGCCTACATCCTGCAGTGGACTATTGAAAGGCTAGTACAGTACAGTACAGATTTGGACATACTGTGCATGAAATTCAAGCATAAAACTATAGCTTATAAAGATCTCAAATGATATGCAAACGAAAAAAGCATTCGTTGAAATATACCATTTCTATAGCTTCGCTCTAAATCGCGTATTGTAGCATTTCTCGCTATCATAGGACAATACCCTGTAAAGTACCTACGTTTTTCACGACTTAATATTAGCAGTCTTGTCAGTATTGGTACACAGGATGGCGGCAATCGTAACGTTGCCAATCTCCGGCTAAAATTGTAGCACATTGAGATCGGAATTCAGTATTTTGTTTTGGAGTGCGAATTTCCGGGCAACGCCTTTAATCTTCCTAGAAAACTTCTGTGCGTTTTCCTTCTTCAGTCTTCTCTGAGAGAAGACTCATTAGAGCCCTTGTATACCTACGGACGTTTTTTAACCGGACAACGGACCGTGTTTTTTAACAGTAAAACGAAAAATAATGAATGGAGTTTTATTTGCAGCTAAGTATACTAATATTATAAACCGGCAAAAAACAGGTGATTGTTTTGTTTGATACTCCTTAATTTTTTGCATTTTATTGTACATTATTTTTCGGAAATTCTAATAAACTCCGTTCTACAATCTGTGGTTAATAAGGTTAATTTGAGACAGATAAATTTAACGAATCAAAAATCATAACGACAGTCCAGCCATCGCAGATATTTTTAATACAAATTCAGGTTCTAAATTTAGGTCGGAAATGAGAAATTATAAGTATTTTCATCCACACTTTTATTTTATTTATTTTTATTTATTTAGTCCGCCTACACTATGTACATCAACAAATTCTCAGAAAAAAATAGTCAACATAGTAAACATACAGAGTCAAATGTCACAGTAATTACAGGCGAAGACTACTTGCAAAAATAATTGAACGAAAAACATCAATTAGAAAAAAGAAAAACATACCTAATTACAATTTCGAAATACAAAAATAATATTTAAAATCAAAAGCAAAACTAACAAAAATTGAAAAAAAAAAATGTGAAATTATTACGCTAATGCTCAGATTGTCAGAGACCTTAGAGTAGTTTTAAACTTGTTGATGCTGTCACCAAAAATGTCAATATCCGTTTTCTTTGATATAGTGTTGTACTGACCCGTCATCCTTTTTTTTTTTTTTTTGCAGGCGGGTGGTTATGTGGGAGTCCTGCCGACTGGACAGTATACCCACCAAAACCCCTGGGTGTTCCACCACTGCGCCTGGTGTCGGGGCTACGGGCACGCTTTCGCACTCCTCCGCGGCACCCGACAGCGCTGGCCCAACTCGGGCCCCACCACGGAGCTTGCGCTCCCGCTAGATTGACGATGTGTCGAACACCAGACACATCGTCATCCACCACCTGGGACCAACCAGCACTGGGCGTCAGACAGCACCCGTGCCCGACAGCCCTGGTCCCGATGCAACGGGTCAATTAAAGTGGCCCCGCGCCTGCCACTACGGCTGCAGAGGATAAGGAGAACGGCCATCGCGATACCGACACTCCTCTTCCCCTGCAGCCCCACCGCCTCCGCCAACACGTTGGCGGCACCCGTTAGGGCCGCTGGCAGGACGGATAGACAGCGGCACACTCGCCGCCCGTCCATCCCGTCGCCGCCCCCGCCTCGATGGGCTCGGCCGCGGTATCGCGACGAGCGCGACACCGCAGTCCACCTCAGTCGACTTGCGACCTACTGGCCAGCCTCCGCACGGGCTTGTCGAGGCCCAAGACCCGGAGAGGCCAGCCCCACCTCGGGTTCCTCTTGGTTCACCAGGCTGGCGAGACCTGGCTACTAAGCCCCCCCGCCACGACAAGGCGGGAACCCACTCGAAGGGGGACCCGTCATCCTAGCGATGGGAGAATTAAGTCCCAGGTTGGAACGGGAACCAGAACAAGAAAAGATATTAAAACGTGATAACATTCGTCACTCATTCGATTAAGCCTAATAGAGCGTACAAAATTGTTATTCAAAGCCGTGTGAGCAATAATTGAATTATTACTCAAGCATAATCAATGATTTATAACTTTAAACATTGTTATTTACACCCATAATAAATCACTCAGAAATTCGTCGCGGTGTTACGTTATTTACTGAATTCGTCACGCAATTTGCTTCTTACTAACCACATAAGTACATACTTTAAATTACGGAAAGTTATGAAAAAAAGTACTCAAATGTAAAGCTAAAATTATTTGGTCAGCAACTTGTGGCTAGCAAATAATATTCCGTTTGACAGATTGCACGTTTAGCAAAAAAACGTTAAAATTTGCCGTAACTTGGTTTATAATTTATTATTTCACTTTGGTAACTCATCGTATTTACGAGTATATTAGCCATAGAACATCCACAGCTGACATCATCATATCAGTATGTAGTCATTTAGCCCCTGATAAGCCACTACTGAGCATAGGCCCCCTATATAGTCTGCAGTAAGACTAGTAGGAAGTGGTTTATATCTTTAATAAATAAATACAAGTAAATATTAGGGGACATCTTACACATGGTCTCTGACCCCAAACTAAGCAAAGCTTGTGATATGGCTGATAGAGACTGATATACTACATATACATATTTTTTAAATACATACTTACATAGTTAGTACCTAAATAACAACCAGACACAGAGCAAACTCAGTTCCTAACCTAAGTTCATCACACAAATGCTTGCCCTGGGTGGGGATAGAACCCACGCCTCTTTGATCCAGTAGTCAGGATCACTAACCACTGAGCCACCGAGGCAGTCAAAAAGTTTGTCCACCTTGTTAATAAACATTCTTCGTTACCTTAACATATTCACAGAAAAAAAAAAATAACAGAAAAAAAGTTGTTATTAAATAAAATAAATAAATATTAGGGGACATATTACACACGGCCTCTGACCCCAAACTAAGCAAAGCTTGTGATATGGCTGCCAGAGACTGATATACTAAATACACTTATTTTTAAATACGTACTTATATAGATAGTAACTAAATAACACCCAGACACAGAGCAAACACTTATGTTCATCACATAAATATTTGCCCTGGGTGGGGATCGAACCCACCCATATAATAAGATAAGTTTTTTTATGAAATAAAGGTTTAGTTGCTTTAGTCGCCGACCGCCTAATTCTTACCCTCACAAAATCACGACTCGTTCTGCCCGTGAAACAAACCGGACAAAATTACGTTTAACTTTGCGTAATTCAATTATTCGGTACCACAGAGACAATGGTAAAGGCAAACCGAACCGAAACCGAAAAGAAAGTTACTACGGGGTTTGGGCAACCGGTCAGAAGCGAAAGTAAGATAAATATAATAAGAAAAAATAAGTGAGCAGGTGCGTGGGGCGTTTAGTGAGAGATGGGTTCCGTAGTTTTGTTATTTATGACTGCCTCGGTGGTTCGGTGGTTAGTGAACCTGACTTTTGGATCAAAGAGGCGAGGGTTCGATCCCCACGAGCAAGCATTTATGTGATTAACATTGGTGTTTGCTCTGTTTTGGGTGTTGTTTAGGTACTATCGATATATAAGTATGTATTTTAATATGTATATGTAGTATATCAGTCTCCGGCAGCCATATCACAAGCTTTGCTTAGTTTGGGGTCAGAGGCCGTGTGTAAGATGTCCCCTAATATTTTTATTTATTTATTATTTATCAAGAATATATTCGCGTTTGATCACCATCTCGCTTGATGATAAGCGACGATGCGATCGAAGATGAAACTTGAATAGAAACTTTACAATGAATTATAAAATCTCTAAGTAAGTATACAACTTTTCTTCTAATTTCAACTCATTTTTATCTATTAAAATAGCAATGATAGAATTTTTTTTATTTCATTTTATGGTTTATCTTTAATTTTTCACACTAAAAAATATGAAAGGACTGAAAAAATCCCGCACCTAAGTTAAACGAATAAATAGCGCAGACGGAGAAACTCTGAAAATGACGAAATGTTTTACTTTTGGCTTTTGTAGTAGGTATTTTCGTATGTAAAAGAGAAAAATCATTGAATCAAGAATAGGCATACTGTATATTATATGCCTAGTAATACTAACACATTTACGTAGTCGCGCAAAATTCTACTCGTTAACTCACGGTTTGGGTCACCAAGATACAGGCTTAGCTGCTGGGGCCCGCTAGTAATACAAGACGATGTTAAAATCTATTAAATACCTATCTTTCTACTCCGGTAATTTTGTGAAATTCAATTAGTGCTTTTACTTCTTACCTATGTACCTATCTGAATTGTAAATTTTTCGTTTAGTTAATAAGTACTCAAATTGAATCTGTATTGTTTGGTGTTTGGGTTAGTGTGAATAAATAAATTATCTTATCTTATCTTAATGTGCTCAAATCGCGAAAGTTTAAAAAAAACATGTACCTAATATATAAGTTTGAAAACACTGCTACATTATTATTTTTGAGAGAGTGAAATACAGAATTGAACAACTGAAAATTATTTGAACTTTATTCAAATACTTTAGTCACATATTTTAAATGACAAATCGGACGGAGAAGCTGCGTCATGATCATTAGAGAGATGTTTAAAATTGAATGATGGTTTCTTTTTAAACCAAGGAACCCTAAAAAAGTGAATTCGGTAACAGCGATCGCTTGTTGACTGTTTGGTAATAAGTATCATTGACTGTTTGCATTGATGGGGCTCGGATTACGTGAACGGAATTGTTTTATTTTGTGACTCGTATCAGATGAAATGAATAGAATTTGAGCACGTGCGCAAGATAATTACTCGTACCTATATATATATGCAGTCGTTTTGCAAAGCGCAGGAGATTCTAAAAAAGTAGTACTAATCATTATTATTACTTTTACTATGAGATCAACCCCAAAATTGAGAAAAAAATAGCTTTTCTTGACAAAAATTTGCGACAAAATCCATCTTGTAAGTATTTAAAGTTAAAATTATTATTAGGTCGTACTCATAGGTTATAAATAATGTGTCGTTGACCAAGAGTTTCTTTCGTTGTTAAATTATGAAATAAGTGTTTGAGCAAAAAACCTATTCACGCATTAAGTTAAGTATGTTTCACCGGGAAATGCAACAGAAATGACACAAGATTACACACGAGTGAAATTGTCCCAGTGAGGCGGCTACGAGTATATGCGGAGCACGCGGAAAGCGGTCGTTGTACTCGGTTGTACGATCGGAATGTTACGTGTCCACTGTCCAATGCTTCACGATATTTACTATTTTGACGTCATTATTATCTGAGGCGTTGAGTCCATAAAATCGGAAAAGTTGAAGGCGATTGACGTCATTATTCTAAAGCCAGCTGTATGCTAGAGAAAGATTCGTAATTTCGATGATATTTAGCAAGATCGTTTAGAATCTAAATCGTAACAACATTTGAGAGTAAGTAGGACCAAATCGGTCCATAACGAATCGAGATATGGGCTTATGAAGAAAAAGATTCAGTTAAACAAAGTGGCTTCACAAGAATAGTCCTGTGAAGCCGTGACCACACATTGGCAATGTTAGCTACAAATTACAGTCTTTGCTCCAACACACCAATGTGTGGATCAGTCTTGGATTGATATTGGACGATCGATATCAGTCCGACCGATCCAAATGTGATATATTGGAATCAACACTATAAAGTAAAAATTAAATTCGTGTATTCGTATAGGCCGGGTGGCTAGCCCGAAGTAAGAGTTTTTAAGCCGCCTGAAGGCCTCTGACTTAGCTAAACGGCTATAATAACCGGGGCCTACAATTTAACGTGTCATTCGAGCCACGGTAGCGCTCAGTTGTAAAAGCCACCCGCGGTCACCCAACCGAAAACTGACCGTGCTGAACGTTGCTTAACTTCGATGACCGCTAACGAACACCTATTTGAACTACGCTATGAGCGCTAAGACTTTTATTTGTAGCCAACATAGCCAATGTGTGGCCCCAGCATAATGTCGCATCGCATATGACAGTGGGCCCGGCCGCCCCAGTGCGCTAGATGCCCACGTCGCGGAGCACACGCGATCCAATACCTATTTACATCGCCAATCGCCATACCGGGCCTTGCACAACATCGGCCACTGGCCACACACTGCGGATTCACCTGCTGTCACATTTTAAGGTAGTCTAGCCTATAATCCAATAATTCAATAATTATTTTTCGCAAAAAATTGCATGACCGACTTCAACCGTGTACAGAATTCGCGAATATTTCGCACGGATAGATGTAGCATTTTTCACATTATTATTCATTTATCAAAAATGGCTCAACCGATTTCGATAAAATTTAAACGGGACCAATTTTGAAGTATATTCTTTCCAACAAAAAAGAGTTATCAAAATCGGACCACTATGTAAAAAGTTGTGCGTGGTTATACATAAAAAAAATTAAGCGTCGAATTGAGGAGGTCCTCCGTTTCGTCGTTCAAAAACTGCATAAAATTTTCTGATTCGACATATGTTCTTGAATATATAACTAAAACGCAACCTTCCGAAGGATCCGAAAACGTCTTTAAGCTCAAAATAAGTAAGTAAGATAACGTAAATATTGATTTACATCGAAATCATAAGAATTGGAAAAGGCCTAAACATTTTAAAAAAATTCGGGAAATCTTTAGACATTTTTAGGTTTCATGTAGGTACCTACCTAATAAGTACAATAAGATTAATTTTAATTTTTACTCTAAAAACTGCCCATGGGTCATTGTGGGTCATTAAGCAAGGTTCGTCAAAAATTTAAGGAGTCAAGTAGAATATGCTTAAAACCTAAACACTTAAGTATCTACTTCATAAACATGAAGTTCAAAATAAATTTATGATCATACATCTTATACACTTGGATATGTAGGTAGGTATAATTAGAAATAGCGCAAAATAAACCATACTTCTAATTACCAGAACTATTATCCCAATCTATTTCGTAATTCCTATACCAATCATAAATCTTCAACACGTAAATGCTATTAATCAACTCTACTTTATAAATCGAACAGCTAAAGCGGTGGTACCAAAAAAACTAACACCTTCACAATTATTCAAATAAGCTCCAATAAAAAAAACAAGTACACTTACTTCTTCCAAAACTGGACCAATCATTAACTAACCTTACATAATTCTAATCAATGCCAAATTAGAGCACGTTTTATATAATACCGGTTATAAGCGGTTAGAGGCGGCTTGATGCGGCTTAAAGCGGTTACTACTAGTTTGGACCGCCCACTGGACATCAAATACTATATTAGTGGGTTCGGTTCCGGGTACAGATTAGGTAATAGTAGCTACTTAGCATATTTGTTGACAACTTTCTTGGTTTCAGCGAAAGTGGTGGGTCGATGACATATCGAGTATTAGGAGATTGTGATAATAGTAGGAATTATGTTATATTACGTAACGTAGAAACTGAGGCGAAATTACCTCAGATGTAGGACTATTTTGCCATTTTTCAGTTAGAAAGGACATACTAAAAGTAACATCTCGAACACGGCAAAAGCTTTTCCTTCTATTGGTTTATGTATTTAGTTTCGAAAATTCGCATCGCTTCCGACCATATTATAACCGTTTTCGTAAAATGTAGCTGCAAACCAATTTGATTATAACTATTAGCTCTCAACAAAAAATCGAGACATGCTATGCTGCAAACAGATATAGATACTCATACTATTTTATTCAAACATAAATCTAATAATTTATAATTAATTATTTAAGATTACACGTCATGTAACTATCAATTAAAATAATTTGAATTTGTTAAAGAGATAGGTAAAGATACATAGTTCTTTACTACAAACACTTTAAGATCAGGGTTTATAAATTTGAACTTTTTTAGAGTAATTAAATATACCTAACTACCGACCCGCCGCGGCCTTGCACAGGTGTAATATACATATAAACCTTTCTGTTGAAACACTCTATCTATTTAAAAAAACCGCATCAAAATCCGTTGCGAAGTTTTAAAGATACAAGCATACCATAATAGAAGCGACTTTGTTTTATACTATGGAGTGATGATTACTTAAAACTATTAGGGAAACCAGTTGGCGGACCCCCTGATGGTTAGAGGTCGCAATCGTTGGTTACTAGTATTGTCTTTTCTTTTGTCTGTTCTTTTTTATCTATCTCTGTTGTGTAATTTTATAACCAAAACGATAAAAACACCAAAACTCATTGAGTTTTTTTGGTAATCGATTAAATTAAAAGCTATTTGGTCTTTTATACATTAACTAATACCATCGTAACTTCCATTTTGGAATATAGGTAAACGTTAAAGAAAACGACATAAAATACGATAAAAATTTGACAGATTTAACCAAAGATCGTCTCAGGAAGTGAAAGACGCAGAAAGTGATGACATCAATTATGAAAACATAATATTACAAATCAATCTCACATCAAAATTCATGGTATTCCATTACAAAATGTCACAAATCAACAATATGTTACATGGCCAAATCTTCCTATAGTAAATTGTACACTTTCGAAATATTACTAATAGCTATTGGCGACTCAATATAATTACCGATATAGAAAATAATAGCGTTATTATTGGAATTACATTTGGAGATACATAATCGTTTTACCGACTTCCAAAAAGAAGGAGGTACTATGTACAATAGTACATACACATGTGTATGTTAATCGATATTTTCGTCAATTGAGAACCGATTTTAAAAAAACCTTTTTTATTTCGAAAGAGTTACTTACCTACTTTAAGACTTTAAATTTAACCGAAATCGGCTAAGCCGATTTTGATAAATCAACAATAATATACATGGATGTCACATCGATTGGTGCAAACTATTCGAATTCTGTACACAGTGGAAGATGGTGGTGTGAATTTTCTTAAAACATCATCAACCCAATCAAGTATTATTGGAATCATATGTTATTGTATTAATGTTAATATACCTTACTAGCGACCCGCCCCGGCTTCGCACAGGTGTATTATACATATAAACCTAGGAAGGTTTATTTATATAGTGTTTTAACAGGAGTTAAAACACTCGATCTATTAAAAAAAAACGCAGCAAAATCCGTTGCGAAGTTTTAAAGATATAAGCATACCATAATAGAAGCGACTTTGTTTTATACTATGTACTCGTAGTGATGATTACTTAACACTATTAAACCAGCTGGCGGACCCCCTGATGGTAAAAGGTCGCAATCATTGGTTACAATTATTATTATAATCATTGTCTTTTCTTTAAGGTAAAATTATTTAACATTTGGGGGTAATTGTTTTTACTTAGAAAGAACCAAATAAGTTCTTGTTATAAACTGAGCTAACTAGCATCTAATATACTGTGCAAGATGTTCCTTTTGAAAAATATGATTACTTTCCGACGTGTATACTCATCAATATGAACAACTTTTACGATGGAACCTCTGCGAAAACGCTAAAATAGGGGTGAAAACGCCATACATAAATAGATAAAATAAATAGAAAATACTAATAATTATTATTTGCAAAAATGGCATGACCGACTTCACCCGTGTACAGAATTCGCGAATATTTCGCACGGATCGATGTAGCATTTTTCACATTTTTGTTGATTTATCAAAAATGGCTCAGCCGATTTCAATAGAATTTAAATGGCACCAATTTCGAAGTATATTCTTTCCAACAAAAAAATAAGTACTATAATTAAAAATACAAAATCTGTATAATAATACATAGTACCACCAACAATAGGTCTCGTCATTCAACTAACAACTTTCTGAAGAATCACAGTTTTTTTCATAACTACTAAACTATCTAAAGAAACTAAGTAATTTCTTGTTAATTTCCTTACTATTTTATTTGTATAATAGATCGTTACAGATTCTTAAATCTGGTATGGCGACAATAAAAATTAACAAAGATACAATATTGTAATTTTAAATAAAAAAACGAGGAAATCGTATTTACAGGTATTGAAAAAATATTAACAAACGTTTTTGAAAAAATCACTTCGATCAGTTAGTTCTACTATCGTCACAATTACATTGGTTAATTATATATTTTACTAGAAACTTACCTTAAAAAATCTCCTCAATTATCCCAAAAAACAGCACCTTATCAGTCAATTCACAAAAAATCCGGAACTTAGAAAAAAATCGAAAACTTCCCCTCGTTGACTGAATCACATTTTCCTAAAGACAAAAATGGTTCATCATAACACTGAGAAACTTAACCAAACTAAGTTAAGTTGAAGTTAAGTTATTGCTAAGTTTAAGTTGCGTGCTTTCACTGTGAGGCCGGGGCGAACACTGGCCGGCAAGTTGCGGCTGCGTTGTAGCTTAACTTCTTAACTATCTCTTGCACAGGTGCGGAGTAAGGACAGGTTCATTATGATTTGGTAATCAATTAATTGGTTATGGTGGTAATCACTGTGACTAATAATGTTAATGAGGTACGTAGATAAAGGTTTGTGTGGGATCAATATAACACGAATGTCAACCATCATTATTTGTATCTAACATGTAAATAGAGATTATTTGAACGTAGTGTTGTAACTTGTTTAACTAACGTTGACTTGTTTTGACTGCGGTTGCGTGATGTTGTTTTTTGTGTTTAATAAGAATATTTGATTTTTCCATTAAAAGCAGTCCATGTCACTTTTCGACCTTATTGTTGCTGCGTAAAAGATTAAGAAAGAAACAAACACACTTTCGGATTTAAAATATTAGTAAGGATTGCAGACAGTGAGGACAGGTTATCATTTGGTACCTAATCAATTAATTGGTTAATGTTAGTTAGATACGTAGCTAAGAGTTTGTGCGGAATCATTAGCACACGCACAATTGAGCATGAGCATGAATATGCAAAAAGACAGATTTTTTAGGGTTCCGTACACAAAAGGTAAAAACGGGACCCTATTACTAAGACTTCGATGTCCGTCTGTCCGTCTGTCTGACACCAGGCTGTATCTCATGAACCATGATAGCTAGGCAGCTGAAATTTTCACAGATGATGTATTTCTGTGGCCGCTATAACAACAAATACTAAAAACAGAATAAAATAAATATTTAAGGGGGCTCCCATACAACAAACGTAATTTTTAGGAGTTTTTGCTCGCTATTAATAACGGCAAGAGGAATGGGGCTCCCATATGGTACGTTTCGTGCGCGAGTCCGACTCGCACTTGGCAGATTTTTTTATTTTATTTTGGTCCTGTATCTTAGCTTTCTCTTACACAGGTGCGGAATTAGGACAGGCTTATTGTAATGTCGTAATCAATTAATCGGTTACGGCAGTAATCACTGAGATTAATGATATTAATTAGATGCGTAGATAAAGGTCTGAATAAGATTAGGTGAATCATTTATCATCATTCTTCATCTTATGTAACATATAGATTGTTTTTAAGCCATAGTCAGATTCTTTGACGATCAGAACGGTTCACAATTTGACCGTGTAAAAGAATTTAACTTTTCAAAAATGTTACGATTTTGGTAAATATGCTTTTTGTTTGGTTACTGGAATAAATCATTACGAACCCACTGTCGAATAAGAGTAATATTTCTATGTCATCTAAGGTCATTACATGGAGTTTAGATAAATGCTCAAAAATGGACAGATTTTCAATCTGCTGCAACCCAGTGAATAATAATTATAAAATGCACACATAAGTGGTACATTTACTTATGCTGTATGCAAGTTTTGACTTCTTTATAGGACGTAATTTAAAAATAATTATAGTCACCTATATACTATCCTAATTTGTATAAGTGTCATTGCGACCCGTCACGACTTTTTGGGGGTGGGTTGCTAGGAGATTAAAATATATAATTACTGTAAATATCACTATGAAACACCATGTAAAGACCTAACATTGCGCAACATAGGAGATTTACTAATTATAGTTATTTACAATAATTAACTTATTGTTACTCAGACAATAAGATATTATTAGATAGGTATTGATTCATAGTTATGTATAAATTACTATGAATTAACTGAAATGGTCTGATAACTACTTGATGACCGTGGGCTTTTAAGCCAATACTCATAAGGTCGTATAGGTCGGGTGGCTAACCCTGGTCTCAGAGTCCTGAAGGCCTCTGACGTGGCTAAACGGTTTGTAGTGTTGGGGGTGTTGTGTGATGATGCACCGTATATACCTGTATGCTTCCTTGGTACGATATCCGGGAATCCAGGCAAACACAAAAACACTGGTATCACAAAAAGTTAGTTTATTTACACTTCCAAGTAAGTAATCAATGTCTATATCTTAGAAAAAGTCCAATGATAACACAATAAATATTTAAAAGGCGGAATGCAATTATAAAATACAATATTCACAAAAGAATGCCGGTCGCAAGACAAAAAGTTACCAACTGTCGTAGTTTTTTTAAACTGAGGGTGGTCGCTGCGCATTGCGCTTGCGCACATCGTGCCGGTCGTCGAAACCTTGCAAAGGTTACAAGCGACGACCGCGACCTCTTTTTTTTTTAGCCAGGTGAAATCTTTTATAGATACCACTACACCTCGTGGGCAGGCGGGTGGTTATGTGGGAGTCCTGCCGACTGGACAGTATACCCACCAAAACCCCTGGGTGTACGACCGCGACCCGACATTTATGTCAGAAGGTAAGATGACATTGTAGATTTTAGTATATTTCTACTTTATATAATGCCAAGTTTTATTTAGTATTTTAATTTAGAATAATTAAGTTTAATATTATTAATTTATTAATGTAAGTTTTGTATAGGATAGATTTAACTTACATAATAAGAAATTTAAAAAGTAATGGGGCATCGGCAAGTATGCCACAGGTTAAAATAACCGGAACCTACAATCCAGCCACGGTACCGCTCAGTTGTAAATGCCACCCGCGGTCACCCATCCGAAGACTGACCGTGCCGAACGTTGCTCAACTTCGGTGATCGCTTACAAACACCTAGTCAAACTACGATATACGCGCTACAATTTAGCTAGCTGTAGAATTTGATAGGTACGATATTTTTGTTTCTAAGCTGTTGTAAGTAAACGAAATAATTTTGTAGCTATGTTCAACAGTGGACGTCCTATGACTGACGGATGAACGACGAAATAACCACGGTCTGTAATTCTAAAATGCGTAAATAAAAAGCCTTTAGCTCATTATTGACATAAACCAATAATATGTATTAGTTTATCGAGTCCATCCCTGTTTTGTCGCACCCTCCTGCCGGCAGATTGTTTTTATACTAATTTATTTAATCTCCATGGGAAGAGTTTTTATATATCCTGCGAATAAGAAAGGTTTGATTTTGATTAGGTTTAGATTACAAACGGAAGTTAGTTTGGTGGTTCTATCATAATTGTTGTAATCAAGTTGAACAGCAACTGTTGCAAAGCGCGTTCTGGTCAATACCAAATATTTTTTGCAATCTAAATATGTAATAAATAGTAGAGATTTTTCAGTTTCCTTCTCTTCTAAATTTTTGTAAGAAAGAAGAGTAGGTACATTTTCTTCTACAAAATATATTTTTTCGACAAATTGTACGGAAAGTTTTTTTGCAATTTAAAGTGTTTGGTCTTATAGGTACTCGAAGTAAAAGTACAACAATTTCCTAAAATAACTGCGACGACTTAATAACTAAAAGAAAATGTTCTAACTATGCAACCAAACCTATTAGCAGTATTATAATTAAACCAAAATATTAAATTATTCCGACGCTAAATAAATAAACATTTCGCTCAATATAAGATAAAACTGTATTTTTAACTCAAAATATATGCATTGCCCCGATTCCACCAAAGCGGATTGAAATGGAGCTGCAAGAACGGAGCGTACACTCCCTAGGTCGACGCATAAATAATATCTTAATTACTTTTTAGGGTTCCATAATCAAAGGGTAAAAATGGGACCCTATTATGTTCTAAGACTCCTTTGTCCGTCTGTCCGTCCGTCAGTTTGTCACCAGGCTGTAACTGATGAACCGTTATAGCTAGAAAATTGAAATTTTCACAGATTATGTATTTCTGTTGCCGCTATAATAACAAATACTAAAAACGGAATAAAATAAACATTTAAGGGGTGGCTCCCATACAATAAACCTCAATTTTAAGCCGTTTTCACTCGATATTAATAAGGGTAACGTATACGCCTTACATATTCACAGAATATTTAGTTGTGTATATTGACTTTAATTATAAATAAATAAATTAAAATAAAATTAATATTTAAGGGACCTTTCATCGCGGATAAGTCCGCGCTTGACCACCATCTCGCTTAATGGTATGCGATGCTATGGTCGAAGACACTTAAAAAATACTTGACTTTGAAGAGCTTCAGATTGTATCTTCCGCGGTTTCACTCTAGCCTTGTAACTTATGACGCCTTTACACAGCATCCGTGCAAAAAGCAAGTTGACGCTTCGCTTCATTGCTGCGTAAAAGAGGAACAAACAAACAATATAGGGAATATATTCCGATTTATATTATTAGTTGTCAGTTTAAGAATGATAATTTTACGTGATAACGTCATATGCGTTACAAACCGAACGCTTAGGCAGATCGTGCCTCTCTATCGCTTGTTCCGTATTCTCGCTTGCACGCTCGGATCAGGCGGAACGTGATAATTATTTCGAGCGAGCAGCCGGCGTTCATTAATTTATAAGACGTTATCACGTCAAAAGCTAGTTTTCTAGTTTATGGGCTACGGTTCCCCAAAGCTCAATTCCGTTACGTTCTGCGTTAGTGGAGTTTGGGCCTTATTCTTATTTTACATTAGCATGTTATCCGAGTTACGTAAGAGACTTTCTTTCACCGAATGTCAGGGTCCGCATTCCGCGAGCCTTCGCCACCTGTCATGCTCGTTTCAAATGCTCTGTGGCTCATGTAGGGTTGACGATTGCCGACTGTCAATAAATATGAAGCTCAATATACTGAGCTTCTTATTTATTGATAGTCGGCAAGTCTCCTTGCATAGTTGGAATCCGGTGGGAACTTCACCCTACATAAATTCCAAGGAATTTACTGGCACGGGACCGAGAGTTGAACCCATGACCTAACGATTGTAAGGCGGGTGTCATTACTGAAAATTTAAATGACATTTATTGGCCTTAACAAACGTTTTTATCAATAATATTAACACTAGTAATGAAATACATAGTAATTTAGCAAGTTGAGAAACATTGCCATCCAAGCTAGGAACAAACCTGAGTTTTGGAATAGCAATGCCCTCCGCCGGATAACAGTAGGAACTAAATCATAACAATACAATCTAACATAACTACTAGAACACCATGGCTCACCCTGCACGGATGCAGGGGGTACCAAGGTTGATTTCTAGCCGGGCAGATATTAAAGCGATGAACTTTGGATACCTGTTCTGTTTGGTAAATATTTAATTGTACTTATTGTAAGTAGCAATGCTGCCAGCATGCTGGGCACGCTGCCAACTGGCAGTGGGCTTGAGCATTTGGATTATCTTTAGACCTTCAAGGGTCTGTGGATGATTCAATTGCTTACTATGTAGTAGTAGGTACTTTATGTTAATTTAGATTGTAAGTCTAGTATATGGGTACTTATGTATACTTAAGCCACCAGACACAAGGAATCCTAGCTGGGAGTGTGTGTGTTATAACACGTATTTTATTTTATTCGAAGAAGGTTTGCGTTTAAAGCCGTATTTGCTAAGTGGGAAAACGCTCGCTTTGAAGTCGTGGGATCTTAGATTCAAATCCCGGTGTCGTATTAATGAATTTAGAATTTATGCAGGGATTTCAAGGATATTACTGGTTTTTCAGTGAAGCAAACCATCGCGAAGATAACTTCATACTTCATCCGGAGAAGAAATTCAATGACGTACGTGAATTCAAACTCAAACTCGAATCATTTATTGCAACATATGAAATTTACATGCGGTTCTTAATTAACATGTTTTTTTTTAGTTATACATAATATGACCCTGATAATAAGGGTATGGCAATTTTATTATTTGTATTGGAACGATTTATTATTTTGTTTTCTAGAATATCGTTAAAAAAATTGTCTAATGTGCTATAGCATTTGGAATATACTCGTAATAGAATAATTTTTAGTGGTTTTATAAAACAGTTATCCTTTTCGATAGCTTTTAGATTATTTGGCAGTTTACTAAATATTTTTTGGGATGGGCCTGCCTTCCATTTTTCATTTTATTTATTTCTCAACTTAAATACAATACATATTTGATGTGAATGTCCAAAATGAAATACATATTATAAAACAAGACATAATCGAATCCTATAATCGAAATAAAGACTGAAAACTCTTTCGGAAAAATCCAATTAGTTTTACTGTAACATATTTTGTGTAGATAGTGTTGTTACTACCACAGGTTACTATGATCCATTGAAATCTGAAATCTCTTTTTAAAATATTCGTTTTATACAAATGAAGTTGACAACCATAACACGGGAGGGAGTAATGATGGAGTGTGGTCAGTTAGTCGGTGCCTTTGAACGTACCGACTGCCAAGTACAAGTAGAAGAAATGTGCGCTCTTTAGATACAATCCTTGCTTTATGGCTCTAGAAAATATTCTTACGATTTATTGAACTCATCTTGATAGCTAAGTCTAAAGGCAGAGCGGTAGCTTTTTTATTTACAAGCCTTTATTTTCCTCGAGTGGAGACCACGAACCGTCAAGCGAAGTGTAGGATGTCCATCCACAAGGTGGACGGATGACTTCATTAAGACCGCAGGATCACACTGGATGCAAGCCGCTACCAACCGTCCTTATTGGAGATCCATAGGGGAGGCCTATGTCGAGCAGTGGAAGTCCTATGGCTTATGGATGGACGGATGATTTGTCAATATTGTTTAACGGTGGTGTTATTTTCATCAAAGAAAAATACTTAAATGAGGATTTCTATTTTTGTAGTGTTTGCATTGCACACTCAGTAATACAAATCCGCAATCAATTTAAAGTTTAATGCCGTGGTGGTCCAATGGTAGTGACAATAATGATGTCGTGGGTTCAACACCCGGTCCCGTTCCAATGAGTTATTTGTACGGATTTTCACACCACTGGCTTTTCGGTGAAGGAAAACATCGTGAGGAAACCTGCATACGTCCGAAGAAGGAATTCGATGGCGTATTTGAATCCACCAATATTTGGGCCAGTGTGGCGGTTAAAAAGGCTGGTACAGACAAAATCAATTTAAAACATTATTTTCAGTTCTTTCTTACCGTGTAGACGGAGCGAACAAGGTGAGCGAAGCGTATTTACTCGACAATTTTGATTTCATCTGTACGGCTGTTAGTTTGGATTTTGCTTCTCACCTACAGGGCGCAATCTTCAACAACTGTTGATGACCGAAACCTGACATTGAAACATAGGTTATAGGAGTATACAGGGTTATTCCTAATCAATTAGCATCCTTTTAGGGGCTTAATCTGTACATCAAAACTAACAACTTTTGTTCTGCGACTTTTGCGACTCAAAAAAAAATCAATTGTTCCATACATTTTGTCGCAGTGAACGATATTTTTCTATGGAACAACAATACTGTATATTTTTAATGGACTTAGGACTTTCGATCCGTTGTAGAGTCTGAAAAGTATATCGGGGGAACATTGGCAAAAAAACTGTTGTAGAGCAACAGTAATAAGTAGTAATCGTCGGAAATTTTAGATTGAAAAAGGGGCAGAAGTGAAGGTAGTGTGTTTTAGGGTTCCGTATCCAAAAGGGTAAAAACGGGACTCTAATACTAAGACCCCGCTGTCCGTCTGTCTGTCTGTCTGTCCGTCTATCAGTCACCAGGCTGTTTCTCATGAGCCGTAATAGCTAGAGAGTTGAAATTTTCCCAGATCATGTATTTTAATTGCTGCTGGAACAACAAATATTAAAAACAGTTTATTATAAATATTTAAAGGGGGCTCCCATACAACAAACGTGTTTTTTTTTGCCGAGAGGCTCCCATACGGTACGGAACCCTTCATGCGCGAGTCCAACGCGTACGTGGCCGATTTTTTAATGAATATATTTTTTGACTGGCTTAAATTAACTTAATTCACTGACTGAATCATCGTCATAGCAAGTTTTCTCACGGTGCCATACATCTGGAGAAGTTACACCAAGCTCGATTCAGGCTAAAACACGTTTTCGAAGGTGAAAATTTCTGACGCAACCTCACTTAGCGAGTCTCCGGCGGGTTTCTACGAGAAATGGACAGACGAGGCGAAAACCACTAGATATGATCTACGATACCATAATATGAAGATATACTCGTAACTCAACTTTTCTGATTCGTACCGCCACGGAATGGAACAGTCTTCCTGCTTTCCTGTTTCCTAAGAGATATAATCTAAAGCTTTTCAAGGTCATAGTGAATAGCTATCTAGGTCTTCGTACTTCATCATCGACCACAACGTCGCTTACCATCAGGCGAGTTGGTGGTCAAGCGCGGACTTATCCGCGATAAAAAAAAAAAAACAAAAAAAATACAGGGTTATTTCTGATCAACAAACATCCTTTTAGGGGCTTATTCTGTACATAAAAACCAACAACTTTTGTTCTGCGACTTTTGTCAAAACTCAAAAAAAATCAGCTGTTCCATACATTTAGTTAGGGTGAACGATACTCGTATTTTTCTATGGAACAACATTTTTTTTGAGAATTAATAAAAGTCGTAGAACAAAAGTTGTTAGTTTGATGTACAGAATAAGCACCTAAAAGGATGCTAATTGATTAGGAATAACCCTGTTGAAGCGAAGTAGAGCATTGCAATACCCAGTTTTGAGAAAAAGACGGGGTTATACGGTCTCTCTATCGTTAGAAAGAGATGGTCGCTCATGCTGGTTGTAGAATAAAATAATTCGCTCTTAGAATTTACTGTCTCAATATCAAAAATCCTTAATAATGTGCTCATTTTGATATCTAACTACTTTAGTACTTAGAGTAAAAAATAATGATTATGTTACTATTATTTTTGTTATCAATAGGAAATAATAAACATACGAGTACTGTTCGGTTTCATTTTGCCTGGAAACATCTGCCGTAATTTTGGAGTTAGGGATAAAATTGTTATAACTTTTTTAAGCTTTAATGGAGTTTCAAATAGTAAGTATATCTTAGACTAATCGTATTTGTATGAAATATGGAACGAAGGTAGTTTTTAGCAAAGTCTAAATAATGCCGCTTTTGTATTATTTCAGATATTAATATATTCTAGAGTCCCCAAAAGTCAGCGCAGATGGACGAGATGGACAGAATAAGATCACTTTATCAAGACCGTAGTATCGCGCTGGATGCAAGCTGCTTCCAATCGGTCTTATTGGAGCTTCATATATTATCACTGTTGTTTATACATTGTGTTTGTATGTGAGAATATATATTTATTACGTTTATTTCATATTCGTTGACGTTATGTTGTTCGATCTTTGCACTGTTTGTTAAATACTTTTCACTTCTTTCTTATTTTATGTTATTTTGTTACCTACTCTCAAAACGGGCTAACCTGAAAACCAGCGCTGAGTGTTCGGTTCCTACCTGCATTCAGCATAAAGCTGAGGTGAGCCTTTTACGACATTTCTAAATTTCTTATTTTTTTTTATATCATTATTGTTTTTCCTGTGTTTGTAATGTCGAATAAAGTTTTTTCAATTTCAATTTTTCAATTTCATGTGGGAGGCCTACTGCTAGCAGTGGACATACTTAAATTAAATTAAATCCTATGCTGACTAATTGATAGATGAGCAAAAATCAAACTTGCCAAGACCATGAATATCATTTAAAGAGAAAATTCACTTACATCATCATTAATATCTAAAAACTCGATTTCACATCTAAACTATTCATAATTTAATCGATTCATAGTCCTAAAAGCCTGCGCGAGCCTACTCACGCTGTCCGCTAATATATAAGTAAACATAGGAACTTTCTTCGACACGCCCTGTGTCGTGACTGTTACGTAACGCGGTGACAGACTGGCTCGAGTGGGTCGGTAGGTATCGATGTGAGATGTAAGTAGATAATAACTTAAAATAAAATAATTATTTTTCGCAAAAAATGGCAAAACCGCCTTCCATTGTGTGCAAAATTTGAATGTTTCGCTTGAATTGTTTTCATTAATGTTGATTTTTCAAAAACGGCTTAGCCGATATCTGTAAAATTTAAATGGACCACCTCGGGAGTACGCCCTTTCGAACTAAAAAATATTTTTTCGATTCGGTTCACAATTGGCGCAATTTATCGCCAAAAAAAAATACGCACAGACGAACATAGAATCTCCTCCTTCTTGGACCGACTTCCACGTTAAAAACAAGTGGAGACGCTTGATCATTTCAGCCATAGGACAAATATACACTAATATACTAGGTCGCCGGGTAGAAATCGCCAAAGGCGATAAGGCCGCCCTAGTACAACATTTTTTTGTGTAGTTTCTGTTGTACCTATATTACGGTAATTTTGGTGTACAATAAAGATATATTTATTAATACACACTAAATATTGACTAGTGCAGACTGCGGGATAGGGATGCCGATGTCCGCCTCCCCTACCGATCTTCAACAAGACTGCTTGGAAGAATGCTTGGCAGCTACTTTCATCAAGGACATTCCGGGTTTTAATAAGACTTATAGGTCGAATCATACAAGTCAGTTGATGTGAAGTTAGCTACAAGCTGTGCAATATCCAATAATATCCACTCAACGTGCAGCTGTATGCGAGCGTCAGTCAGGATTGGATATTGCGCAGCTTGTAGCTCATTTCACATCCGCCGAATTGTATGATCGGCATATGCCTTACGGTGGTCCGGAGGTTAGTTTAGATGTGGACGTCCTACTCTTTGCTTGGCGGTGATAATACCTATACGTGCTATTACTACTATAATAGTAATTTTTTTTGCCGTGTTGTAAGCCAGCCAATGTGCCAAATTTCGTAGAGATTCGTTGAAAAATGGGAAATGTACACAATAATCAACATCCGAATAGACGCCATTTTACAATCAGAATAGGCATGATTACTAAAAAATATAATTAGTCCGTCAGATAGATATATAAAAATATAAAACACGCATTTTAGTCAATTAAACATTTATTGATGAAGATATAGCCCGTCAAAGTCACACGTGACGTCACAAGTGCCATACAAATGTATAGACTTATGTAAAAGAGGTGACGTCACGACCCCCACTCCCAAACTTTGACAAGGTTTATCAATATCATTTGTTGTTTAATTGACAAAAGTAAAAAATACATGTCCAATATTTTTTAATAACCTACCTAACTTACGGACTAATTATAATAATAGTTTTTTTACCTAGCCATCATGCCTATCGGCGAAAATATCAATGAACACACACAAAAAATACATACAGACGAACATAGATCCTCCTCCTTTTTGGAAGCCGGTTAAAAAGGTTTGAATGTAATAGTGGACGTTACTACACCATCATTTCACCGCGAGCGTCGCACCAAAGTCTATGGAGTAGCCGTGAGGAGCGAGTACTTACACCACAAAAGTTTTACTTTCATCCAGCCCGCGGGCATGAAAGCTACTGGCAATCAGATTACTGGTAGGTTGGCCATGCGTGGACTGAAAAATGGGAACTATAGTTCGGCCGTTCAGAGAATGCGTTCCTGACACGTCATCTTGAAAAAATGTTTTTGGCCGATGTCTCGGATACTATGTACTTAAGGGCAAAAAACATTAAAATCATTATTGTAGAAAATAAAATTTCGCATCTTTTGTTTCCGTTAATTTTTTTTTTTGTAAAACTTACCGTTTACGATTTTTTAATGTGCCTTTTTACTAAATATTCTGTAAATATTTCAAGCATCGACTTGTCACCGTTATTAATGTCCGCCTGTCCGTCTGTCTGTCTGTCTGTCTGTCCGTCTGTCACCGGGCTGTATCTCATAAACCATGATAGCTAGGTAGCTGAAACTTTCACAGATGATGTATTTTTGTTGCCGCTATAACAAAAAATACTAAAAAGAGAATAAAATAAATATATAAGGGGGGGCTCCCATACAACAAACCTGATTTTTTAGACGTTTTTCGCTCCATATTAATAATGGTAACAGGTAGATGCTTGAAATTTTCACAGAATATTTAGAATATTTATGTTCACTTCAATAATAAATAATAAAATTAAAATAAAATAAGTTTTTAAGGGGGGCTCCCATACAGTACGGAACCCTCCGTGCGCGAGTCAGACTCGTACTTGGCCGATTATTACCCTTTGGGTTCGGAACCCTAAAAACTGTCGGAGTGTCATAGGCTACTTATTTTGATATCACTCAGACGAAACCACGGTTAAAAGCCATTTTCTTATAATGTCCCAAGAATAACAAAACGTATGTCTATCCTACAACTTGTTAATACAACCTGATGCAACCGCCCAGTAATTCTATAATACAACGTAACCGAAGATAGGTAATTGTACTCCATATTTAATTCATTAGGTAAGAATATAATGAGAGGTATTCGAATATTACCTAATCTATAGCAACATGAAAAAATGTGGGGCTTTTTTTAAATTGTTCGCAGAAATTTGGCCTACCTGTGGTCGGCAGTCTAGAAGCCTTACTTTAGTAACAAAAATAACATAAATAAAAAGCGTGGAGGATTTCAAAGTTGTTCTCTTTAAATATTTTCTTGTCTACTTATGGTCAGCAAAGTGGATTGTGAGTTTTATGGAACTGTTTTTTTTAATAATCTTTAGCCTTATAGCATTTAAAAATATGAGATGTTTTTGCAGTAAGTCTATTGTGGCCTACTTGTGTACAACACTCTGTACTGGTTGAGACATTTATTGGTAAGTATGAATATTCATTTTATTAGAAACACTAAAGCACAGTTTTATGGTTACGAATAGTCATTACTTAAGTTTCCGAAGCTATTTACGGAACTTACCCCGACATTAAGTCGACAATTTTTACTCGCATTAAACTTAAAACGTATTCGTCATCATCGCGGCAGCCGTAGGATGTCTACTGTTTGACATTGGACCTTCCCAATTGATTCCCAATAAGATCAGTTGGAAGCGGCTTGCACCCAGAGCACCTCTGCGGTCTTTCACATTAAGGCAGTAAAAACAACGAGATTCACAAATTTGCGATAACAATCAGTTTTATGCCAGTGTTCACCAGGTTATTTAAACGTGGCATGCTATTTGGTACAGTTTTTTTTTTTAATTTTGGATTAATAAATTTTTTAAGGCTCCTAATCCATATTTATATGATTACATTTTTATATTTTTTTGGTGACTGCGGCTCATAAATGCTTTGGTAACAATTGTAATTTTATTATGGCATTCATTGCTGACCACGAGTCTTTTCAAATAGACTACAAACCTGATTTACTGCTGACCGTACAAATCATAGCCGAAAAATCACGCATTGTATGTATGCGTAAAACATTATATTAGTAATTACTGTGTTAGTGTGCGTGTTAGTGATGAGATTAGTGATTAATCCAGTTAGTGATTGCTTTAGTGAGTGATTAGTAACAATGGACGGTGATTAGTGCATTGAAATAGTAGTAGGGGAGCCCAAGAGGGGATTTCGGGATTTACTAAAGCGCGGCAGATTAATATACAGGAGGATACCTTGTACCTGGTTGAGTACCTCCACAAAACATGAGGCCCATATATAAGGCCGCCCGTGAAGGATACAGGATCAGATTAGTAAAAAAAAATTGACCATCAGAAATTCTCGAGCGCGTCAGATTAAGATAGGGTGAGTTAATTATATCCTAAAAAGTGTATATTCCACTAATCTGACAATTTGAGAGTGACGTAAAAAAAGGGGAGGGCAACAAAGTTGTAAAAAAAAACGTCATCTCGACATTCTCGAGCGTAGCTAAATTTTTTTTTATTTTGAAGGAAATAATTCAAGAATAATAAAAAATATATAATCTGACGATTTCCGCAAGCCGAAATAACAAAAATTCGTCGATAAAGTTAAATGCGTGCAGCTGCGTGATGCCTACACTACATTTCCTTCTCCGCGTTTCTATTCCTCTCTCACTCTTTCTCTATATATTACTCTCTCACTCCGTCCTCACTCTGGTTTTTGCTGCCATAACAGTTGTTCATCAAGACCACAAACTAAGGGATACTACGTATCAGACGACCGACTGCCGAAGATTTTTTTAGGCCGTAACGTTATCTGTGGTGCGACAATTGAACCTCGCTCGCCGCATACTTCACCCCTCGGCTAACAATGCCATACATACTATTACTTATTCTGTGATATCAAAAGGTATAGCTGGGAGAGCTCAAATGCATAGAAATATTATTTCTTTGAACTCAGCGAGCTCAAAATATCACATAAATTATATTTTGAGCTCAAAAATGTCATAAGTACAATTTTAAGCGCCCAGCGGGCTTAGCATAAGGACCATAAAATAACTCTATCGACGTGTCAGAGCGTGACAGAGTTATGATGAAGTATATATCTGTCACCTTTGCACACGTCGGTAAACTCTTGTCGTGGTCTTGTATGCTAAGCTAGCAGGAATGGAATTAGCGAGAAGTTGCAGGGATGGCCTTTAAGGTGAACCGTTTTTCTTCTTCTTTTTTGTCAGATCAGGCGAATCCCTTTAAATAATCGTCAGATTATGATACAGTACGTTTAGAACATAAAGATGAACCATATATATCTTAATCTGACGCGCTTGAGTATTTCAAAATGGTGATTTTTTTTTGCACATTATGAAAATGGCCGCGAGTTTGCGTCCCATCGAAATCGTCAGATTAGTGAATGAGAGCTTTTTTTTGGTGCACTTAACACTCCCTTAGAAAATCTGACGCGCTTGATTAAATTTTTTTTTTTTTCATTTTCAACCCTTAAATACAACCACCCGCATCATGCAAACGATCAGATTAACATACGTACATTATTAAAAATACGTAGGGCATTGATGCTATCATTATCTGACGCGCTCGAGGATGTCCATGCAACAGTTTTTTTTACATATTTAAAAATCTATAGCCGCTTCCCCCACCGATGTAAAGATATATATCATATAACATTTTATTCTTCTTATCATCTAGGCTTTGCATCCCAATAGGTCTCTACGACGCTCGAGTAAATCCACATTTAGCATCGTGGGCTCCCCTACCATAGTGATGAGAATAGAAGTTAATGTATAAAAGAACTAAAATTATTCGTGTTATGTTTTAAAAGGTGATTGAACATGGCTTCCTAGTTACAACAGATTATAATTTTAGGATGTACGTGTATGTGTTGTAATAGTGATTGGCCAATATACGGAGAGAACCTAACGTTGACTCAGTTTTTTATTTTTTTAACCGACTTCCAAAAAGGAGGAGGTTCTATGTTTGTCTGTATGTATTTTTGCTTTTTTTGTGTATGTTCATCGATAATTTCGCCAATTGTGAACCCAACCGAAAAATTCTTTTTTAGTTTGAAAGGGTATGCTACCGAGGTGGTCCCATTTATATTTTACAGAAATCGGCTGAGCTGTTTTTGAAAAATCAACAATAATGTAAACAATTCTAGCAAATATTCGAATTTTGTACACGATGGCAGGCGGCTTTGCCATTTTTTTGCGATAAATAATTATTCATCTCTCTGGCCTAGAAAGAGGTTTGGAAACATGAAACAATGGTAAAACCGACTTCCACCGTGTACAAAATTCGAATAGTTCGCTGGAATTGATGTATACATACAATTTTTACATTATTCTTGATTTTTCAAAAACGGTGCAGCGGATTTCGATTAAATTTAAATAGGATCACCTCAGAAGCTATACCATTTCGAAATAAAAATATGTATTTTTTATACGGTTCAGAATTGGCGAAAATATCGACGAACATACACAAAAAATAGCGCTCGTAGCGTAGTTTGACTAGGTGATTGTCAGCGATCACCGAAATTAAGCAACGTTCCGCACGGTCAGTACTTAGATGGGTGACCGCGGGTGGCATTTTCCAACTGAGCGCTACCGTGGCTTGGATGACACGTTAAATTGTAGGCCCCGGTTGTTTTAACCGTTTAGCCATGTCAGAGGCCTTCAGGCGGCCTAAAAACTCTGACACCAGGGCTAGTCACCCGGCCTATGCGAACTTACTTACTTACTTACACAAAAAATACATGTAGACGATCATAGAACCTCCTCCTTATCGTAAATCGGTTAAAAACTCTCAAGACTTACTACTATACCTACTAGGCACAATGCTAAGTAGGTATGTTAATAGGTAGCAGGTACTAGCAGGTAAGTGTGAAGTAGAGCTTGCGTGCTCTACTTTTGAAGCTCGGCTGGTCGCCTTGACCCGAGTGCTCTATGGATATACATAATATAAGTAACACTATGTTTTGCAACGGCAGCTGTGAGGTGCAATTGTATGCAATAGCTTCATAAGGTTGAATCAAATTAAATTAAAATTGAATTAAATTAATTGTATTTATTGATCCATCAAAAAGGACATGCCAATTACATTATAACTCATATATTACATTACACTAATATTATCTCAAAAATTAATAGGATATCACAAAAATAAATGCCAAATTAATAATAGAGCAATAGTTGTCAACAAAATTAAACCAATAATAATTATTTTTCGCAAAAAATAGCATGACCGACTTCATCCGTGTACAGAATTCGCGAATATTTCGCACGGATCGATGTTTCATTTTTCACATTATTGTTGATTTATCAAAAATGGCTCAGCCGATTTCAATAAAATTTTAAAGAGACCAATTTCGAAGATTAAAATTTCCAATAAAAAAAGAATTATTGAAATCGGACTACTACAAAAAAAGGTTAGATAGATAGATAGATAAATTCTTCATTGTTCACACCATATAATATAAACAAAGAAAGAACAACATAAAAAAAACTAGTGGCAACAACAGGCGGCCTTATCACTAAAAGCGATTTCTTCCAGGCAACCTTAGGATGGAGAAAAGTATTTGAAGATAAAAAACGACGGGGTGTGCTTTAAAAAGAATGAAAGGACAATGACGAAGTTATAAGAGGCAAATAAACACACATACAAAAAACATACATACTATAAATAAAAATGAAATAAATAAATAGAAATACACTAATACATAGTTATACAATATACTACATAAATAGAAATAATAACGAAGCAACAAAACAAACACTATCAACTGCGGTTTAGCAACTGTGACAAGTATAAACTTTTTACCTGTTCCCTAAAAACGTCTTGCGACGGAGCTCGTCTTATAGAAACCGGCAAAGAGTTCCAGAGTTGGACAGCTTGGTAAGCAAAGGACTTTCCGTAAAAGTACTCACAATGCGCGGATGGAGTCATAAGGGTCAGGTTATCTGAGGATCGAAGTGGGATAGTATGGGAAGTGTGCCAAAAAGTGAAACGCTCCTTTAGGTAAAGCGGAGTAGAAGGATTGAATAGGATGCTATAGAGGATAGAGAGTTTTATAGTTAAAGTTATGCGTGGTTAATGGTTATACATAAAAATAAAATATTTACGCGTCGAATTGAGTACCTCCTCCGGTTTGGTTCGTCGGTCAAAAAATAAGAACATAATCACATTAATAATACTTCCAAAAAAATACACAATGTCAAGAGTCAAGACTAAGGTCGCATCCGTTCCCTCGCACCCAGCCCAGCCCACTGATCCAGAAGGGATTCGCCGTAGACTAGGAGCGATGCAACAATTTGCTGCACTGGGCTGGCCCGTGGTGGATATGGCCCAATCACCCTTCGTGGGTAAACTCCTCCAGTGAACTACTCGTATTAAAAAGGCTGGTACAGTACCAAATTAATACTGAAAACTTAGGTTTTGTGGGTTTACGAAGAAATGAGATCGAATCAGGAATGAAGCTATTTGCAGACGAACCAAAGCTACCGACATAGCCCCGCGGATTAGCAAGTTAAAATGGCAATGGGCAGGGCTTATAGTTCTAAGAACGTATGGTGAATAGGGCTGTAAAGTTGCTGCAAAATGGTCTTACGGTGCCCAAGACCTAGCACTTAGTTTTTGGGACCGTTGATTGATGATCGTATTTTTGTACATTGCTGCTGATTTTATTATACGTCATTTTCAAAGTGATTGAATACACAATAAATATAAAAAAATAACTCTTTGTGATTGAATCTATCCATCAGCCATAGGACGTCTACTGCTGGACATAGGCCTCCCGTATGGATCTCCAATAATATCGTTTAGAAGCGGCTTGCATCTAGCACGATCCTACGGTCTTTATGAGGTCATCCGTCAATTGCCAATTGGCGAAAATATCGATGAACATACACAAAAAAAAACATTCATACAGAGTTACAGACGACTATAGAACCTCCTCCTTTTTGGAAGTAAATTAAAAAGTCGCAATCGATTGAACGTTGCATATGACATGCGCCTTGTCGAAGACAATCCCACAGTTTAACGTTCTCATTGAGGCCAAACAGCAGCATCCTTCTCATTAGAACTTGTAATTGTATTTTTTTTTATCGCGAATAAGTCCGCGCTTGACCACCAACTCGCCTGATGGTAAGCGACGTTGTGGTCGAAGATGAAGCACGCAGACCTAGAAGATACCTATTCACTCTGACCTTGAAAAGCTTTTGATTATGTCTCTTAGGAAACAGGGAAGCAGGAAGACTGTTCCATTCCCTGGCGGTACGAATCAGAAAAGTTGAGTCAAACCGCTTCGTACGTATCGAAAATTACCATTACAAGTAATTTTATTAGCATAAATAAGGCATTTTTTATTTCATTTCTTAAACTATTTTTTTAACAGAGGTCCGTGGAATTGTTTAAATTGTAAAAGTCGTCTGTGACTGAAAAAAGTTTAAGAAACTCTGCTATATAGGTACCTATAGTAGCCGTGGGATACTGAAGATGTTGCTACCATCTGCGGGTCGTTAGCATGCGTCAGGTGTACATACAATTATGAAGCACGGCTATGGCTCTACCATTTTTGGCGCACTTTTGGAATATTTCGAGACTTTGGACGTAATTTGTTACAGTTGCCAAATGCGGTCAGGTTACAATTAGGGTAAATGGTAAATTAGACGGGTTTGTTTATGTTGTGAGTATTACGCGTTTTTTATCTACTGTTGCTTCAACCATGCAGAAGCTTCAACTTCCATAACTACAAATACTATATTTGGAGTTGTATTTTAATCTGACATAATTCTGATTCAATTTCATTTAATATTATTCTTATAATTTGAAAATTATCCGATGAAGATTTTATTTTTATTTCGTATAGGTTTGCGTTTGACTACACACTGCCTGATGTTAAGCAGATATGCGGTCTAGGCTGTAACACGCAAGATGCCGTATCTTTGTCGCCTCCGCCAACACCGAGTGATCGGCGTGGTGTGCGACAACAGCTCACAGACCAGGAAGAAGAGAGAAATATTTCGGCTATTACTTTAGATGCTAATGTGAAGGGATACGACTATCCGGAGCAGCAGTGCATTATCAGGTGGTATCGATGTGTCGTTTTAAATAAAATATTTTTTAAATATAATAATTAGATAAATTAAGTATATCTTCTAGTTTGAAAAGACATCTGACTAATTTTATTTGTAAGGGCTCTCAAGAGACCGGCCTAGCCGAGTTGATTACCCCTCAGTTAATTTTACAGAATAGTTAGGTACAGCATTGGTATAAGTGAACTTTTATTGGAATTGTTAATTTAACTCATGTTTTGGTAAATAAATTTCTTCTGTCTTTAATTCTTCCTTGATATTCATCTTCATTTCCATAAAATCTATGCATACAAGATATTGTTTGGCATTGTGCCAGCAAACCCGGGATCTACTCATCATTGTGAAAAATTTTTACTCTAAGACCAACCCCGAAATCGCGATAATTTCGATTTTTTACTCGAATTGTATTAAAGCTGATTTATTTTTCGCATTTTGGAGTTCGTCTTATTTATCTTCAAATATTTATCATCACTTCACTATCACTACTTACATAGTATAAAACAAAATCGCTTCCCGCTGTCTATCCCCATGTATGCTTATATCTTTAAAACTACGCAACGGATTTTGATGCGGTTTTTTTTGAATAGATAGAGTGATTCAAGAGGAAGGTTTATATGTAGAAAAAAAAAAATTGGTTGCCTGTAAAGTCGGTATACGGGCGAAAGTTTTACGTGACAACGACTTTGAGACGAATGAGACGAATGAGAGCGAGTGAGAGGCACTTACGTGCCTCTCACGTGAGAGGCACTTACGTGCCTCTCACTCGCTCTCATTGTGAGCGCATGCAGTGTGAGCGGAGCGTAACGCAGTTTCTTGAAGTGTCACCCGGCAAACCAATTTATAAGACGTTGTCACGTCTAAATAAATAATTTTTTTATTTGTTCCATAACTTACTTAGGCTACTTAGGTGTTAGTAATTATTATTGACAATAACTGATTAAATCTTAAGTAGGGGGTAGTTCGAGAAAAGTGTGAGCGGAGCGTAACGCAGTTTCTTGAAGTGTCACCCGGCAAACCAATTTATAAGACGTTGTCACGTCAAAATCTGTGAGAAACATCTGTGCGAAGCCAGGGTGGGTCGCTAGTTTTGAATAAATCTTCAGTGTATTTTCCGCTCTATTGTGATAGTTTAGGACTCCTATTTAAACTTGGAATAAAGTGTAGATAGGAGAGATACCTTAGAATAAATAGGTGTTGTTACTAAATCTGAAACATATTGATTTATGATCAGAAACGATATTAATAATTAATTAATCCTGTAACTACAATATTAAGTAGGTATTATAGTTATTTGAATAAATGAGTAATCTGAAACAAAATCCATCAAAAATAGCACAATTATAATATTTATAAATTTTTACAACAAGGTTCCAAGGTATAGATATAAATCTATATCCATGGGGCCTCTTTTCAATTTTTTAAGGGTTCCGTACCCAAAGGGTAAAAACGGGACCCTATTACTAAGACTCCGCTTTCCGTCTGTCTATAATACTTGTGAGTGTATTTTTGTTCTTTTAAATAATTGCTATAAGGCAAAAGTGCCTTTATTAACTACAACAAAACTACACTACTATTACATAAAAAGCATTGGATCATCCTCAGACCTTTGAAGGTCTAAAGATAATCCAAATGCTCAAGCCCACTGCCAGTTGGCAGCGTGCCCAGCATGCTGGCAGCATTGCCACGCTGAATGGCAATGCTTGAGCGTTGAGCCAAATAAACACCAGCATTTTGGTCACGCGTCGCGTCCACCAGACGCCCAGAAAGACTTTTGAAAATGATATGAGCTCCCGGCCCCCACGGACCCAAAGTCTCAACTCCAAATGGCTCAAATATGTATTGCTATAAGTAATATATTTATTCGGAATCAAACAGAGAAACTATTTTTTATTTATTTATTCGCATATTATACTTAAAGTTCTTCGTCTATCTTTTCACGCAAAACATTCGATTTTAATCTTTTTTTAAAACTCACTGTTAAGTTACATGGCCAGATACTTAGTACCTAGAAAGTATCCGTACACAGGTTTGTAATTCTAAGTAAAAGCAGTAAATCGAGCCAATTTGCCACACGACATTAGGTAACAGGCAATGGCGGCGTTTAGTAACGTGAGGTCCACACTACATGATACGAGTACGTGATATCCATGTGTATTACTACCAACTTAAATTCACAAACGACGAAGCATTAGAACTAAAATTGTCTTAACAAAGGTTAAAATTGTCTTAACAGAATAGTTCTTTTTTTATCGCGAATAAGTCCGCTCTTGACCACCAACTCGCCTGATGGTAAGCGACGTTGTGGTCGAAGATGAAGCACGCAGACCTAGAAGATACCTATTCACTCTAACCTATTATAAGATGTCAACGTTATATTTGAACATGGTCAACCTTAAAAACTAAACACACAACCCATCTCCGACCGTACCCGGCGCAAAAGAGCCCAAAATGCTGGCCGCATTACCTCGCTGGATGGCGATGGCCATCCTTTGCGCCAAGTACGAGCCGGAGCGGGAGTCATTTGTCTTCTCCCTTAGCCTGCGCCCAATTTCCCCAATTAAAGCTTTAGCCTCACTACCCCAACAGCCCATTGTCTCCACAGCTATAGGCACGAACAAATAACTTGCCTCCAAAGGGGCATACTACCGCCGCTTTTTATCAGCAGCGTCTTCCGCCGCAGCCGCCGGCGAGTGAACAGTGCGACTCATAAGTGACTCGCGGCGACAGTGTTGACGCAAGTTGCGTCCCAAACCAGGCACCTACCACTCTTCCACGGTACCAAGGTCAGACCTAACCTTGAAAAGCTTTATTATATCTCTTAGGAAACAGGAAAGCAGGAAGACTGTTCCATTCCCGGGTGGTACGAATCAGAAAAGTTGAGTCAAACCGCTTCGTAAGTACGTATCGAAGGAAAATCGACAGTGTAGGGGTGGTAATGTGGCGTCCTCCTACTTGTCCGGTAGTAAAAAGGTGATGGCAGTATGATTGTTCAATTACTCGTAAGTATGGGCCAAATCATACATGTCGGCGGATGCGGCTGGTACATTTATACCAAGCTATTATGTACAAGCTGACTGAAGCTCTCATAAAGCTGCGCGTTGGGTTTTTTGTTTTGGGTTTTTTGGGTTGGGTTACGGGCAGCTTGTAGCTAATTTCACATCCGCCAACTTGTATGACTCGGGTTTTAAGTTCGTATCAGCCGAGTGGCTAGCCTTGTTCTCAGAGGTTTAAAGCAGCCTCTTCCAGCATCGTGTCATCCGAGCCACGGTAGCGCTCAGTTGTAAATGCCACCTGCGGTCACCCATCCGAAGACTGACCGTGCTGAACGCTGCTTAACTTCGATGATCGCTAACAAACACCTAGTCAAACTACGCTATGAGCGCTACACTCACTCTCACACATTACATATTACATAAGTCGATCGCTACACTAGTTTTGTTCAGAAAATGCGACAGTAGCGTCTTTAGTAGAATCTGTAGATAAGTTGGTTTCGTGATATTGTGGTGCGTATTCATGGCACGGGCCGCGAATTGACACAAATTGTGACCAAAGTATGTACTGCATAATGCAATAATGTTTAAAAATTTACCTTAGAGACGGTTTGTAGTTTGCACGTGTGCCCGTCTAACAATCGTGACGTCGCCGCGTCGTGGGTTCAAATCCCGTTCCCGTATCCTTAAGAATGGGAACAACTTCGAAGGGGCCAAGTCGAAATTCGAGAAAAGTTTTATATATTATCCGATGCTGGGCTGCCTGCAATTTTGTATGAAACAGCTGATTTTTTTTTTCTATTGAATTCTAAGGTTAGGCGTAAAGAAACTTGAAAAAACTATATTGAAGGACAAATCTATTTTGAAACACGTTTGTATCATAATTTTTAAACAATAATAACAATAAAGTTATTTCGATTCATTGTGCCGTGCCATCTATTAATCCACCAACCCTCACTGGGCCAGCGTGGTGGATATGGTCCAATCACCCTTCGTGGGTAGGCCTACGTTCTGCAGGATTAAAAAGGCTGGTACAGTGCCATCTATTAGCAAGTAGCAGAACTAAGTATAGTGTTATTGGTAGACGTGTTCTCAGAACCATTGCACAAATAATGTACACTATTGATCAGTTTGCCATCTATGATCGAGTAGCAAAAGTAAATCATTTTGTATAATACTGCCATCTATGCAGTTTTCTTTGTACTAATGATTAAGCACTGTAGAACACTGCCTAGGTTTTTATATGCCGTGTCAATAGTGTTCGAAATTTGTAGTAGGTGGCGGTAGTTGTCTTATGAAAAAGCATAGATAAGTACCTACTTAGACAATGTGAAAAAGTTAACTGGTCGTATTATCATCATCATGTCAGCTGTAAGACGTTCACTGCAGCCACAGAGTCACCAGAGGGATAATGTGGTCGGTCAAAAAACTGTGAATGAGATGCATAGATCTATAGCACGGGTTGAGTCGTAAAGAAAATTTCGATATTGTGGGTGTCGTGTTTTAGCGTAAGGTACGTCACCTCACTTTTGACACGCCTTACAATAACGTCAATAACAAATAGCTGCGGTTTTTGGAACTTATTTTTTTAATTTAATTATTCATGACCATGGACACAGAGTCGTTCAGTCGAAGTCTTAAATCATCATTAATTTCAAAACATCTGTGCTGCCATTGAAAGAAAATCTCCCTAAAATTCCCTATTTTTTACATGGGTAATTATGACGCTATTTTATTTATTTTATTTTATTTGGAAAACATACAGTGTTATCAAGCTAAATTACTAATATGTACCTTAAATAACTATTCAGTATTAACAAGTTTTCGCATATAGAAGTCTAATAATGCTTGTTTATTAGCTTTTATCAGTGCAACAGCAAACAAAATTTTCAATACGGTATACAGTTATGTTAAGTTGAAAGTGATTATAAATTACAAACAGAGTCGAACCAATCATTGGCAATCTTAGCTTTAATTTTAGATATACGTGTATTAAACAAGTCAAATTCAGCTATGGTATTATGACCAGCATAATTTTGGCAAAGAATGGCTCATATTCATTAAAGCCCATAACTTGTCTAAAAACTGATAGGAGAATATCGTTAGATTTCTTTATCCGAAAATCATATAACTAACCGTTGTTGTTGCAGGTTTCCGTCTGATGTTGAGTCGAGAAATAAATGGGTTGCTGCTACAGGGCGTGCAATTTGGATACCAAATCCGTCAAAAACATATTCAAGTGAAATATAGCCAAGACAGAACTACAGTTCGTAGGTACTATCAAAAGGTTGATTTTAATAATAGAATATGACATTCCGTCAACATGCAGGGCTGCCACAAAGATATCAATGTTGGTGTACTGTGACGTCATAATAGCGGAGTCGTGTCCGCCGTCCCGCGGGAGCGCCGAACAAACTCTGCTTACACTCTAGGGCTGTGCAGTAGCAGTACATTATAAAAAGTCAGTAGAAATATACTAAGCGCCACACAAGTCGGCGGATGAGAAGTTAGCCGCAGATGACACTTCGCCGTGATTCACTAATTATTGCGCATGTGTGCACAATGTCGACGCCGCGCCGCGTGGCGTAGTGTTGAGCACGGGCGTAGGGAGCGCGCGGGAGGCATGAGGTTTGCGGGCGGGTGTGCCCCGGCGTCTAGTCACTCTGGCTCTGGCGTATACCTATATTTCGGCTTATGCTGCTTGGGTAACGTAAACGAGTCTGAACCCCATATATGCTTTTCCGGAGTAAGCCAAGGCTGTATACTTGGTCTATAATTATTTTTGCCATAGAAGGTGAACGATCTTTAGTCAAAGTAAATTGTTTGCCAACCCTACTACAGACTCCACAGAGCAATGTCATCCCCAGAGACTGCGGGCACTTCATTTGTCTGTCTCTGCACCGCCTGCTCTGTATCGGTACACGGAAACTTCATTAGCTCGGCGGTAATGTACGACATGCTCGCTGTGTCCGAGATATCATAGCGTTATGTATCATCTGGTTAAGGCCCATATCACAGCGAAACCGCGATTTTGATCAATTTTGGCGTTCTTTTTCTGAGAAACTTACAACAAACAACTGCTTTAACTTACTGAAAAATTTAAATCAAATATTATTATTGTCGGTAGCATTTTCTAATTTTAGATTTTGTTTTCTTTTTTCATATTAATATCAAAATTTCAAAGCGAGTCTTTCGAAAAATGGGTGGTTTTAGAGTCCATTTATTGAAGTATAGTGCAAAGCATATAAAATAAAAAAATATTTTATTACGTGTTATATTCTTAATTGAACGTTAGCATTTTCAAAATTTCGATAAATGTTTGTGTTTTTACAAAAAATAATATCTAATTCAGCAGCACAAAACTGCTAAAAACGCCCTGATACAGCTGCGAATATCTCTTTTTCACATTGTTATTTTGATGCATATTTTATACCAAAATAAAGTTTAATTTATATATAATTAGAAAATTGTAATATTTTTTAAAATAATATCTCAAAAAACTTAAAATAAAGCCATCTATAACGGCCGAAAATACTACAAAACGCGATGTACGTTGACCGTACGGATTCAGTACCGCGCGAGCGCTCGTCGAGGTCGGATCTATGTCCGATTTTTGAATCCCAGACAATAGTGCGTTAACGTTATAGTGCGCTCAACAAATATTGATCTCGTGAGTATAAATTTAATGATTAATATAATATTGAACAGTTTTGTGTGGTGACATATTTTATGATGTTTATAATCTGAAATCGTGAACGGTACCTATTTTATATTCATTACATTTTGATCGCGCTGGATGCAAGCCGCTTCCAGCCGGTCTTATTGGAGATCCATAGGAAAGGCTTTTATCCAGCAGTGGACGTCCTTTGGCTGATGTATAGATGGATGGATGGATGACATTTAAATCTTAGATGAAAGCCGTATTATTTTTAATTAATTAATAACTTTTGTGTATTTTCAGTAGGTATTTATTAATATGTTTAATGTGAGTACGACATGCAAATATTTTTGTAAAACTTGATTGATATTGAACAATTTGGATTTTATTGAATACAGTCTATTTCTTTATTTTTTAAAATTTTGGTTGTAATATTGATTGCGACTGTTTATATCTTAGCGGCAATGTTTATATAATCTGAAATTGTGAATGATACACTTATTCATTACACTTTGATCTTAGCAAAAAGTGCGGAGACATAACCTAGCATGTAACTATTACTTTGATATTTTGTATGACAATAATATTTTGATTTCATTGTGACTGTATCTGTTAAAAACATAATAGATTCTAATCTAAAAGTGAGAGAATTAAAGTTCAATACAATAGTGGCACGTGTTCCAAGCAAATAACAAAAACAAGAGAATCTTGCTATTTATGACTTCAGGTGTCTATCTTAGAAGACATGCCGAATATCCGGGTGTATTTCCAAGAACAAGACCTGTGGTGTAGGCAGTTAGTTGTTTTTTTTATATTTCTATCATGGGTCGAAAAGATCCTGTGTACAGATGTGTGAAAAAAGAAGATTTCCTGCATCATTGAAATAAGCACATGAAGCAAGGCAAAGCTACGTTTAACATCATATATCATAATATGTACATATTTATGAATTTGAATGATTAATAATAATATGAATCTTTATGCCTTATTTTAAAGATATTATATATACCAATATTATAAAGTGGAAAGATTTGATTGTTTGTTTGCATTGAATAGGCTCCGAAACTACTAAACCGATTTGAAAAATTATTTCACTGTTGGGAAGCTACACAATCCCCGGGTGTCATAGGCTATATTCTATTTAAAAAAATGGGGAGGCTGCTAGTACTTAGTAATTATAGTTATGTTTCAGAAAAAAACTCAAAGCCGATATGGCTTCATGTTCATCTCCAGTAGATAAGGAAGACGTCGATATCGATGGAGATGTATGTAATAATATACTTAGGTATCGATATAGATAAATTAAGATTTCAATGTAAGTAAAAGTAAAACATGTACCTAAGTGTAGAAGTATGGTTGCATAGTTATAATCCGTGACTTATAAAGATATAAATAGATGTGAGTGATTCGAATTTCATCGAATGTAAATCAAATTATTCGAATGTAAGGGAAAATAAATGTGTGATTCGATAAATTACATAATATTATTTAATTTTTAATCAATGTTCCTAAAATATAAGATCCTTACATTGTTTAGTATCAACATTCCTAAAATCAATGCAATTCAAAAAGAGCGCCGCAGGTGTTTCGACGATTCGCAATAAAAATAGGGCAAGATTTATGACCTCAGGTATCCTTCTTAGAAGTTACCGCATCTTGAAGATTTAGTACCTACAAAACAAATTACCTCTTTGTATACTGACTCAATAAATAAATAATATTGATTATAATTCCTGATTAGAATTAACCAAATACTGTGATTTGTAATGAACCAAACAAATAGAATAAATTTTCTATTTATCAGTAAGTCGCTGCGGTGATAATTCGGGAAAAATGATAATTTAGATAGAAAATATGTTAAAGTGTAAATAAACAGTTACAGGAAACAAAGATACAAAAACAGTTACACCAAGCCACAGTTCGAAATCTGTATCTAATAATTAAATAATAGTAAAAGTTTCAAGATTGTTCAGTGACTGCAGCTGCACAGCGCCGTGGCCATAAAACTCCGGTCGAGTCGCCGCCGTGCGTAAAACCCGATTTTGAGATAGACAATTTCGCTATAGCCCTCTTAATTATAATACACAATAGTAGTTAACTACGCTAGATAAAAACAAAACCGAGCACATAAGCAATGCGATGTAGATAAAGCTTTGCAAAGTGTTTTTAAAAATGTAGGTATACACACATGTTCATCATATTCCGAAAAGCGTTTGATAGGGTTAATATGCGATTGTTTTGGCTAATTTACATAAAATCTGTTATACTCAAGAACTTTTGCAATTTTATGCAGACTGTCAACGCAATCGCCAATAGTTTATGCGGCTTGGGTTATGTGAGTCTTAACCCGATCATATGCGTTTCGGAGTAAGCCAAGGCTGTATACTTGGCTCATTACTATTTCTGTTATTGATAAACGATCTTCAGTTGATTCAAAGTATTTGCCAACCCTAATGCGGACTCTACAGAGTAATGTCATCCCCAGAGATTGCGGACACTTCATTTGTCTGTCTCTGCTCCGCCTGCTCTGTATCGGTACATGGAAACTTCATTAGCTCGGCGGTAATGTACGACATGCTCGCTGTGTCCGAGATGTCATAGCATTAGGTATTGTCCTGTTCTGTAGTTATTATTATATACAATAACAGTGTTAAACTACACAAGTTTCAGCACAAGTACAAGCTGTATTTCAAGACGACAGATATATCTATTCTAGGCTATCATTGCATTTCTACGCTTAGTAGGTATTATAATAAGCAGAGTTTAGTTCATAGCACAATTATTATTGTGTATTAGATCCTTACTTATTATATTAATATTATAAGTCCGAAAGTGCGTCTGCTGATTTGTTACTTTTTCAAGTAGCATAAGAGCAAGGTATATCCATAAAAAATCAAGGCATAATTGACTTGATTTTTTATGGATATCCATAGCTGAAAGGACGGAGTGTGCTATGGGATAGCACATAAGTCAATATACAAAGCAAGTGAAGCCGTGGGAAAAAATCGTCGAATTCCTCATGTCTGATGGTGTGACTCCCGCCGTTCATGATCTTCTTCGTAATGATTTCACGCCATCGTCCCCTATATCCTCGGCGGCAAAAGCCTTCTAAACTGACGTGTCCAGAGCAGTGTGAAACTGATCGAACCAAAGTATCGGGCTCCGATTTCCTGACCTTTGCCATCGAATTTCATCACAACTTATCCAACTTGTCTCCTTCTTTCCTAGCAATGTAGCCAAAATAGGCAAGGACACATTTAAGACTTCTTTAAGACGGATGATGGATAGATAAACTCATTATTGCACACCAAGAAATAAACAAAAAGAAGAAACAAAGATAAATAAACAGCGTAACAATGGGTTGCCTTATCGCTGATAGCGATCTTTTCCAGCCCGGGTAGCACGGCAAGGGGAGAAAACCATTTTATCCACTCTTGATTTCAGATGTCATTGTCAATCCATACTTTATTTCCTCTTCGAGGGGATATGATGGTGGAAAGACTATTAGTCCCTTTGCCATGCTTCCCGTGCAGGCATTCTTAGGATGCCGAGGACAGAAAGCGTATAACTAAATGGTAGAGATAGAGATTGTCTATTGGGCAAGTTACTAAATAAACAAAAAGAAGAAACAAAGATACATAAACAGCGTAACAATGGGCGGCCTTTTCGCTGATAGCGATCTCTGCCAGGCAACGTTAGGATGCCGAGGACAGAAAGCGTATAACTAAATGGTAGAGATTGTCTATTGGGCAAGTTACTAAATAAACAAAAAGAAGAAACAAAGATACATAAACAGCGTAACAATGGGCAGCCTTATCGCTGATAGCTATCTCTGCCAGGCAACCGTAGGATGAAGAGGACATAGAAAGCGTATAAATAATGGTAGAGATTGTCTTTTGGGAACCCTGAATTGCTTAAGAATTGACAAGTTATCATCTAGCCACATAAAACAAAAATCGGCCGAGTGCGAGTCGGACTCGCGCACGAAGGGTTCCGTACCGTATGTGAGCCCCATTCCTCTTGCCGTTATTAATAGCGAGCAAAAAAACTCCTACAAATCACGTTTGTTGTATGGGAGCCCCCCTTAAATATTTATTTTATTCCATTTTGAGTGTTTGTTATTTTAGCGGCAACAGAAATATATCATCTGTGAAAATTTCAGCTGCCTAGCTATCTCGGTTTATGAGACAGACAGACAGACGGATAGACGGCCAGACGGACAGATAGACATCGGAGTCTTAGTAATAGGGTCCCGTTTTTACCCTTTGGGTACGGAACCCTAAAAACCAGCATGTCTAAGATTTCTTCGTGAGATATTTGAACTCATCCCCCAAATAACAGGTTGAACGGAAATTTAAATCGACACTACCTGCAGTGAAGTTAAAAATATATGCCTACTACCAACTGCACCAGGGAAATCTCAGTTCATCGCCCTTTCCCACTAAACTTGTCACATTCGAAAACCCAAAACAAACAGTAATAGTTCCAAAATTAAGTGCTTCCTTACCAGAGGAGACCAATTTACAGCGCGTTGCGACATTTGCTTTGTTTTAACACTGTAACTGAAAATGGGCACTCTGTTGACATTGGCTTTTTGATGAGGCTTTGTCATGTAGAAGGTATTTTGTGTATCTCTAAGGTTGGATAGAATGGTGATGGTAAAGGTGGGCATACACGATGCGATGATTTGATCAAATTTTCGCTTCATTCCAACTGGGAGCTCATTCAATTAATTCAAAGTTAGTGTACCATTACCATACCAAAGGAGGTGTACCATGTTGTTTCCTCAATAACTACTAACCAGCTATAGTTAACTACCTATATTTGGCCTCCACTGGACTGATCTGATGAATTGATGCGATCATCGCGTTCTGTGCGCCCAGTTTCAGGTAGTAGTACAAATCGTTAACTACCAATTCCTACCTTTGAATTAATTGAATGAGCTCCCAGTTGGAATGAAGCGAAAATTTGATCAAATCATCGCATCGTGTATGCCCACCTTTATGGTATACCTAGCAGTGGAGTAACGCAGGTACCTACCGTCAGAGGCGGGAAAAAAATTTCGCCGCCCTCTTATTCAATTCTTATTCTTCTTTATTTCATGTTCATCTTACGTAATAACGAGATTCTTATTATGATTCCTTCTACATCAATGTACTTTTTTTATACTCAATATAGCTTTTAAGTAAGTTCGTATAGGCCGGGTGGCTAGCCCTGGTGTCAAAGTTTTTAGGCCGCCTGAAGGCCTCTGACTTGGCTAAACGGTTAAAACAACCGGGACTTACAATTTAAAGTGTCATCCGAGCCACGTTAGCGCTCAGTTGGAAAATGCCGCCCGCGGTCACCCATCCAAATACTGACCGTGCGGAACGTTGCTTAATTTCGGTAATCGCCGACAAACAATATAACTTTTGATTGATAGATTCAATATCGCAAGTAAGTACTGTTACTGATGGATAAACAATTTTTATTTGTTTCAGGGTACAAGACTATAAATATATCGTCTTAAAAAACGTTTCGTTTAGAACCTTTATTGTGTATTGGACAGGCTACGACCAAAATATGAATGAGTTCAAATATTTAAAATACATTACTATAATATTATAATAATTAATTGCGAAATTTTACCGCCCTCCAAGTCCCTATGCCGCTCGGGGAGAACCCCCTCTGTCACCCCCACTATGCTACGTCACTGTACTGATATGATCCTTACATAGTATAAAATAAAGTCGCTATTTTCGTTTGTTTGTTTGTTTGTTTGTCTGTATGCTTAAATCTTTAAAACTACGCAACGGATTTTGATGCGGTTTTTTTTAATGGATAGAGTGATTCAAGAGGAAGGTTTATATGTATAAAATTCCCGAAATTCCCACGGGAACGGGCAAAACGCGGGTAAAACCGCGGGGCAAAGCAGAGTAGGTAAGTGCCATCGCAATGAATTTTTGATTTGCATGTAGGTACATATGCGTCGACCGACCGACCGACAAGGGAGGAGAAGGATCACGCTGCGCTGGATGCAAGCCGCCTCCAACGCCTCATACAGAAAATCCATAGAGGAGGCCACTGTCCAGCAGTGGAAATCCTACGGCTGATAATGATGATGATGTATGAGTCGACGCTGGAAGATAGGGCCACGGCAGCAAATATAGAGAGACTTAGAGGTTAGTCCTACTTCTTACAGTTGAACATCTCCTGGTTTTGCTGAAAGATTACATTTATCATTTTCATGTTTAGGTAGGTAGTGTTATTTTCTTTCTTCATGTTTACTCCTTTCGGAAAATTTTGCCGTTTTGTATACCCCTGCAAATTGTCAATGAGCTAACCTTGCGAGCTCCGGTTATGAACACCCGTTTCTGAATTCAAAACATTTCAACTTAATAACGAACATTTAATTGCTGATGATGGAGTCAGAAGATGGACTGGGAAATCTACAACCTATCCTACTTACCAGCGGCCCTAAGAGGTGCCGCCAACGTGTTGGCGGAGGCGGTGGGGCTGCAGGGGAAGAGGAGTATCGGTATCGCGATGGCAGTTCTATATCCTCTGCAGCCGTAGTGGCAGGCGCTGGGCCACTTTAATTGACCCGTTGCATCGGGACCAGGGCTGTCGAATACGGGTGCTGTCCAACACCCAGTGCTGGTTGGTCCCGAGTGGTGGATGGTGATGTGTCTTGTGTTCGGATACATCGTCATTGAGGCGGGAGCGCAAGCTCGTGGTGGGGTCCGAGTCTGGCCAGCGCTGTCGGGTGCCGCGGAGGAGTACGTGCGTGCCCGTAGCCCCGACACCAGGCGCAGTGGTGGAACACCCAGGGGTTTTGGTGGGTATATCGTCCAGTCGGCGGGACTCCCACATAACTACCCGCCTGCCCTCGAGGCGTGGTGGTATCCATAAAGGTATTTCCCTGGTAAAAAAAAATGCTTACTTATTAAACTTAACTTCTTATATTCCTACTATAGTACATAACTTAGCGCTTATTAAGTTATAAGAAACATATATAGCCAGTAGTGGAATACAGAAGGCTATAAATGATAATAACGATAGATAACTATTTTTCGCAAAAATTGCACAACCGACTTCAATCGTGTACAAAATTAGAATAGTTCGCTCGAATCGATGTTTAGATTTTTTTAACTATTGTTGATTTTACAAAACTAGGTCAGACAATTTCAATAAAATTTAAATTGGACCACCTCAAAAGTACTTATTACATCGATATATAGAAAATATCGATGAACATACAAAAAACTACAGACGAACATAAAATCTTCTCAGTTTTTGGAAGTCAGTTAAAAATAGAACTAAAGTTTCAACCAAAAATCCGATTGCTTCATACGAGTATTCCATTTCGACACTGCATTCGCACCTTTTAGCACTTGTAGAGTTATCACGACCCGAGGTGTGAAGAGGCCGACAAATAAAAAGCTGTTTACTGAAAGAACTAGAGCGGCTCTGTCCTGTCTATGTTTGGCTCATTTTGAGTTTTAACTTGAGCATAACTGGTATTTTTTGATTTTAAAGCTAGTTGACTGGTACTTTTTTAAGGAAACGCACCTAAAGAACATCTGGTGGATGTTAGATAACTATTTTTGTCAAAAATGTAATAATCCACTTCAAAAAATCTAGCTCAAGAAACGGAATCTTAAAAAACTGACACAACCCAAAGGTCAAAAATGGGTTTATTTTAGTTTATTTTCAGTAAATTTTGAATGACTTAGAGTAGGTAGGTATAGTAGATGGTTTAGGGTACCAAAAGGCACTTTATGATAGAAAATACTTCATCAAGTTACACGTTGATCGTTTGAGAGCCCCGAGCCCCAAGTACTGAATTATACATGTACCTATATGTAATCAGATTCAGCCTTTTTTGCTCTTATTGAAAAAAAAAATAGTAGTTTATGCAACTGTCATATAATGAAGGGTATTAAAACACGAGTGTGAGTTTATGAAACGAGCGCAGCGAGTTTCATAATAGTAACGAGTGTTTTAATACCCGTGTTATATGCAGTTGCATACACTACTTTATCTCCACTAATAAAAATAAAATAAAAACATATTGCGAAACATTAAATTCACGCGTACGTGTATTGTCACAGTGAACTAGGCGCCATTAAAATCTAACCAATGAGAGCGCAGCTGGTCGCGCAGGGCCAATCAGGAGCGAGCGCGCGATGTTATAATGAGATTTTACGATATCGATGTGGATATTATAACATCATGTGAAATTGCTTAAATTGAGTGTTTTGTTGTCTGCGCTATAACAGTAGTCATTATAAGTCGAGTATTGGAAACATAAGTAGAATGTTACAACATTAGTGTAGATAAAACTATTTTATTTCCTGTACATTACAAAAACATATTTATACAGTACAGACTTAGAATGTATGTATTTTCATATTATCGTCGTTCAAATTCCGACTGATAACTGAAAGCCGGCCGGACCGTGAGTTTAGGGAGCCCTGAGCTAATACTACTTAGGAGCTCACCTAATAACTCAAAAAATAGGAAAAAATAAGTCAGTAAATATTTGATTTACAAACCTCTAAGATATTAGATTTAATCGCAGGATTTGCAGGGCTGCAAACCTTACGAAATTATAGATTTTTTCGCATTATCGTCTATTTTTGTCTGTAGCTAAAATCCGAAATCCTCTGGAATCTCCTGAAACCCACGGGGCCCCAGGCTGAAGTCCAAAAAGCTATATGATAGATCCAGCCCTGACTGAAAGATTAAATTTCTATATCCGATTATTTTTCTTATACGCGCTTTGCTTTTAGAATGTTAATTTATTTTTAAAAATATTAAAAATCTTTCGTAAAACGAGCCACAGGTAGCGCACAATAAACTGCATCCTAACTTTATTTAACAACCAATTTCATATCCCACCGCTTCTCAAACTTTACCGCGAAGAAAATTGCCTTTTTCTAATAAAACCGCGGCAACAGAGGTCAAAATTTCCCTGCGAGATACAGGCAATTTACCCCCAGATAGCTTACGATAGCTTATTAGCAATAAACAAAAACTGGGGGCCGCGCTACTGCCGGCTTATTGTAAACTTGTCTAAAGGATAAGCGATTAGCGGGCAAGCGAACAAACAAAGCAAGAAGTAAAAAAAGCAAAAAGTAATTTTTGTGTTACAATGTAATGCAGGCGATATAATTGGATTAAACTCGTGTACCAAAAATTTGTATTAAGTGTCTCGGGGATACTCCCTGGGGCTCTGTTTTTGAATCACGAAAGGCTAAGAACGTTCACGGAACTTTGACAGTTTGTTTTCAAAGCTCGATAACCATTCGCCATATTTGTTTTGGTAGTTTTTAGGGTTCCGTACCTAAAGGGACCTTATTACTAAGACTCCGCTGTCCGTCTGTCTGTTACCAGGCTGTATCTTATGAACCGTAATAGCTAGAGAGTTGAAATTTTCACAGATGATGTATTTATATTTCAATTGCCGCTATAACAACAAATACTAAAAACAGAATAAAATAAATACTTAAGGGGGGCTTCCACACAACAAATGTGATTTTTATGCCGAGGGGCTCCCTGTATAGTACCTCCTATTTTTGTTGCAAATAAAATTTCTGTATTTCTGTATACGGTACGGAACCCTTCATGCACGAGTCCAACTCGTACTTGGCCGATTTAATTTATTTTAATTAACGTTGCATCTCACGATTTCCCCTTTTAATTGCAGTTTACCGTTTCTTTTAAAATAGCCGTGTCCAGTACTAAAGTGCTGCGTGAATTGGATACCTAATTTTAAACAAGTTTGGTAAACAATTTGGAAGAAATTAACAAATAACGAGACCAAAATATAAGTAGGTATTGTATATAGGTACCTAGTGGAGAGGAGGAATTGAAAAATTACTGCCGTCAACTAGCATGTACACAGCTAAAAATGTGCTTCGTGTCTTATAACTTGCACCAAATCAAATAAATCACTAAGGTTAAAACATCATTAATATTAAATCATGGTGCGCCTGATTTATAGATAGGGAGGGACCCTCCGAGGCGACGATTTGTTGAGCCGAGCTCGTTTTAATGTCCTGTCTTATGCGGGCCGCATAATACGTGTACGACACACATTTTATTTTACACATTAGGTATTTTACAAAACATTTTGAAAAACAAATTAGTGTTTAATGACACAAAATAAAAATAATTAATAACTATTAATATAATAAGATACCTAAAAATGTTTAAATATATGATTATGGGAAGATAATGATGTTTTAAACTTAAAAAAAACTTCACAATGGAAACTAGCGTTGTTTTCGCACATAAGTAACTTAAGTAAAGCTATAGTAGTAATTTTTTACTAAAATTATGCTGGCTTTACTTAGCTTAAAAAACACTAGAAAACACGCTTAGTCCATTACGTGGCCCTGCTCACAAGTGCAAACACGACTATGATACAATATTCCATCATAGAATACCTACCAGTGCCTATCTTCCGGCGTCATCATCAGACCTTGAAACCTAATGGTGGTCAAAGTTCATTACAAGTATTTTCTAAGAAATCCAAAACAGCTATGATACTATTTTACATCATGAAGTTCCAGTTCATATCTTCCGGCTCCATCATCAGATCAGTTCGACAGTACGAGTACCATATTATTGTACTGTCATCAGAATTACATGCAGCTGCCAACTTTCATTACGCTACGACCCTTGGAAGATGGTTAATTTAGTTACCTTAGATTCCATTACATGTTAGTTACATACACGTCGACTAATATAAGCGTGTTAAAAAAATAAGTAAAATCGGCGACTCGCTCGGACGGAATCACCTCGAGCGAATCAGTCAGATTTTTTTCACTAGGAATGTAATTACCGTCCGTTCCCGGTTATTTTACCTCTGACACTAGCTGATGTGTCTCTGTCTATCCCGTGACGGCGTGTGATCTCTAGACAGCGAGAGAGACAGCGACCATAGCTAGTGACATCTGTGGCGGATTTTTTAGCAGGCTGAGGAGGCGGAAGCCTAGGGCGGGAGATTTTATAAAGCATCGGTGCATAATGCGTGAGCGATACACGTGTTATTTTACACCTTGTTTAGGTATATGTGTGGTTGGTAGTACTTACTTAAATCTACGGTTTTTCGTCAAGGCCGCTGTAAATGAATCATTCGAAAAAAAATTATGAGTTCTTTGGAATTTATGTACAGAATTTCACACCACTGGCTTTTCGTTGAAGGAAAACCTCGTGAGGCAACCTGCATACGTCTGTAGAAGAAATTCGATGGCGTATGTGAATCCACAAACCCGCACTGGGCCAGCGTGGTGGATATGGCCCAATCACCCTTTGTGGGCCGACTTCCTTGTAGAGGACTATTAAAAAAGGCTGGATACAGGTATCTCCAACTTCAAGACAGAAATATGATCTGATTGAAGCGTCAGTATCACACCGAATGTTGACCGCTTCTAACAGATCTTATAGGGAAGGCATATGTCCGGCTGTAAGTTAATGATCCTGATCTACAAGTGGGTACATAACACGACCCATTGCGCCTCACGGGTTTTGTAAATATCGTCGGTGACTTTCTGAGATCTTCCATCTGTTGTTTTTAAACTTTCGCGATTTGAACAAATTTTCATTATATACTACGGGACTAATCGTGCACGAGTTTTTTTTCATCTCGTAATTTTTAGTGCGCGATTAATCCCGTAGTACATGATAATAATCTTCTATCTGCATTTACAAAAGGAACAAATACAGAGGTAATAATGTTTGATTAAAAATGACACAAACGAAATCAACCGTGTACGAAATTCGAATACTTAGTGCGATTCGCCCCGCGGGCCGAACAGCTTGCGGGGCGAAACGACGACAAAGCCATCTAAGCTTAGCTCGCACGAATCGATGTGTCAAACATGTACTAAAGTAAAGTTTACATTATGTTTATTGTAAATGGGACCACCTCTGAAGTATGATCTACCAAACAAAACAAAGAAAGCGGAGTAATCGCGGTACATACGAGTACAAACAAAAAAAATCATTCTGTCGAATTGAGAACTTCCTTATTTGAAGTATTTCTATTACTACTGACTGCCTCGGTGGCTCAGTGGTTAGTGACCCTAACTACTGGGTCAAAGAGGCGTGGGTTCGATCCCCACCCAGGGCAAGTATTTATGTGATGAACATAGATGTTTGCTCTGTATCTGGGTGTTACTATCTATAAAAGTATGTATTTAAAAATATGTATAAGTGGTATATCAGTCTCTGGCATCCATATCACAAGCTTTCCTTAGTTTGGGGTCAGAGGCCGTGTGTAAGATGTCCCCAAATATTTATTTATTACTAGCTTTTACCCGCGGCTTCGCCCGCGTTGTATTTTGATTTTGGCTTATGTTTATGTCGGCTGCGAAACCTAACCTAACTGACAAATATCAAAATACCTTAGAGGAATGCTTTTGTTGGTTAAGTTACGGTTGGAGTGTATATACAACCCCCCCGCGTATTCCCGCCTTGTCGTGGGGGAGGTCTGAGGCAGCTGAAAAGGCGGCGCTCGAAGTCTCCCTCTTCTTTGGGCCTTTTCCCCCAAGGAAGCTTAGAGGCTGGCACTCGAGTTTCAGCCGCTTTTAACTAAAGCAGCTGAGAGGATGGCCGGTAGGTTGCATGCCTTATGAGGAGTGTCGCAACTTAGGCGGGCTGCAGTGCCGCTCTTGCGACGCTGCATCCGAGGAGTTTTTTTTATTACATCGTGAAATATCCCTGACATGATCAGGGGTCTTAATTACAAATGAATAAAAACTAAGTATACCTATATTTCAATGTTTTTGGCTGTTTGCAGTTATAATAAACATTACAATGGTACAGCAAAGTTTATACCTACTTGTTGCTTTTTTACAAATATTTGTGCAAAAATTCGATAAAATTGTTTCTAAGGTTTTTTCGTGTTAGATTAATTCCAATTTTTTGTTCTAAATCAAATCTCTGCTTTCCATAAACTGGGCATTCCAAGATTATGTGCAGTGGAGTCTCCTATTTTGTGGGTTCACAGATGCACGATGGGCTTTCCCTCAACTTAAATCGATGTAAGTATTGGGAAAACTCACCATGCCCCGTCAGCACTTGAGTTATGATTCCCACTGGTGCTATTTCTCTTACGATCTTGTATGCCGTCCTTGCATCCGGAAAATATGTTTTGGTTACCGCCGCTGTGTGTCCATCCTGATACCGCCGGTTCCACTCGTCAAGAGAGTCCTTTCGGATTTCTCGCTTGACGAATGAAACGGGGCAGTTATCCTAAATAGGTCTGCACTTCGAGTGCAGTGCTGCTTCCTTTGCTACCTGGTCCGCTCTCTCATTTCCCTCCATCCCCGCGTGCGCTTTAATCCAATAAAGTTTCACTATTTTATTTTGTGCGTGTAGTAACTTTATGTTAGCTTTGAATTTACTGCTAAGGGATGGAGGGAAGATAAGCCAACTACTTACCGTTTCCAGTGCAGAACTGGAGTCACAAAAGATTTTTGCTTTTTCTGTAGCCTCAAGAAGTGCCAATAACTCAACCTGTTACACAGAGCACCAATCGGCCAATTTCAGCTTGCGGGTACTGATCTCAGCGGCATCATCCCAAATGGATAATGCCGCCCCAACTTTCCCTTTAATTTTACTGCCGTCTGTAAATATGTTAATTTCTCGGTTAAGATTTTGCTCTAGTGCTGCTCCGTCTGCCAGGCATATGAACTCCAGCTCCTCCTGCTGCGCTGGGTGTGGCTTCTTTTCTGTCTCTCTATCTCCAGTTACTTGCTGGGAATAACCTTTCTTAGTTTCATAAAGCAAGGCTGCTTCTTGGACTCTGATATGACAGCCGAGGATAAGGGGCCGCGGTGGGATATATGGAACTGGTGGTGTGGGTGCCGCCACCTACCCTACCTTCCGCTAGGCCGTCAACGTGTTGGCAGACGCAGTGGGGCTGCAGGGGAAGAGAGGTGTCGGTATCGCGATTGCCGTTCTCACTGCCCTCTGCAGTTGAAGAGGCAGGCGCTGGGCTACTATGACTGACCCACTGCACTGGGACCAGGGCGTTGGAATGCTGTCTGACGTTCAGTACTGGTTAGTCCCGAGTGGTGGATGCCGATGTGTCTTGTGCTCCGAAACACTCCGTCACTATGGCGAGAGCGCAAGCTCGGTTATGGAGCCCGAGTCTGGGCTAGTGCTGTTGAGTGCCGCGAAGGAGTGCGAAATATGTGGGAACGTCCTAAACTTGCCATGACAGGTTATTTCTGGCGCTTAGACGGCTGCTACCGCAGCCCACTTAGTTTTTATCCTATCCTACGGGAACTGTTAAAGTTTTTGCGATAAAAAGTGGCCTATGTCACTTTTCGTCTTTCAAACTATATTCATGCAATATGCCAAGGCAAGTTGCTCCGTTGCTGAGAAAAATTTATCGTTAAGTCCTACGGGAACCACAATTTTTTCGGGATGGAAAGTATCCCAAGTCACTTTCCGTCTTCCAAACTATGCCCACCCCAAATATCAAGTCAATCCGTTGCTCCGTTGCTGAGAAACAGTTATTGTCCTATCCCATGGGAATCACGAATTTTCTCGAGATATAAAAAGTATCCTATTATCACTTTCTGTCTATTAAACCATAGGTATCCATACCAAAAATCAGGTCAATCTTTTGCTCCGTTGCTGCGTCAAAGAGGAACAAACCAACAAACTTTTCGGATTGATAAAATATTAAAGTATGATGATTCTGTACCATAAAGGTAGAATAAAAAAACATGTTGAACCTCTAATGATAGAATATTTAAAAATATTTTTAATGTCAGACAAAATGACGGCCTGGTATTAAACGCCATAGTAACATGTAGCATGCAGAGGGAAAATAACATTTTATCCAATTTTAATGTCAGTTGTCATTTTCAATCCATACTTTATTTCCTCTAGGGGATATAATGGTAGAAAAACAATTTGTCGCCTTGCCACGCTACTTGTGATTTATAAAAGTCTGCAGACAATGTCACCTGTCATCTAATTACGTTTGGCTGTGACGTTTCGTTAGTCCATATTAGCGTCATAGAGGAATTAATCACTTAGCGTCTTTGTGATAGTGGCGACAGTTTCGCTTTCGAGGGTTTTTGTCCTGTCCTACAGGAACTATGAAATTTTTCGGGATAAAAAGTATCCTAAAGCTTCTTCCGCCTTTTATACTATATCTATGCCAAAAATCAAGTCAATCCGTTGCTCCGTTGGCGCGTGATAGAGTAACAAACCAACAAACTTTTCGGATTTATAATATTAGTAAGGATATGTTGTATTCCGATGTCTGCAACAAATAGTGTTAATAGAGGGATTTGTAAAAAAAATAGCTATAATAGAAGATACCCAACGGTCATGAATGATGAGCCTTATTTCTCCATGAGTTCGGGTAGCATACACGGTACATAGATGTATGTAGATCATACATACATATCGTATGTAATGTATCGACATTAGACACGAGTATGGTGAAACCGTTTCCAGGGATGCTCTAGGAAAATAACCCTGAGGCGACGTGTGAAAAGGGAGCGCCGTGCGCGCTTCATTTACACCTCTACAGGGTGATGCCAGACGCCAGGCACGTGACTAATTTCATCATCTTATACAGTGCTATCTGCTTACCCTATACTATCTCACGAGCCGATCCGTACCATTTTAACTAATCATTTGGGTATGAAACATGTTACCGCTCGGCTAGTCCCAGAAGAACTGAATTTTCTCCAAAAACTCAATCGCATGAGAGTCGCTGAGGACATGCTAGAACGGAGTCAATTCCGACCCAACATTCATGAAACGCATTGTAACGAGACGTGCGTTTACGAGTTTGACATGCAAACTAGTATAATTACCACGTGGTAATTATATACTGTTTTGATGGAGTAGTCCTTTAGCAAAGTCCTCACCTTATCCGTCACTCCTTTAATATAAGGAATAAAAGCCGGCTGCCTCTCAACGTCAAAGCTGTTCTTACGATATCTGCGCCTTCCTAGTTCCCGCTTGGTCACACTATAGCCATTTCTTTTTAACACTTTCACTAAGCCCGATTATAGAGGTGCCAGCGTAAATTAAATAGCAACCTAAAAAGCGTTCTCTCTATCGAATGCCTAAAGTGAAAAAGAAACAGAACTATGCTATTTAGCTAATATAATTACGCTGGCGCCTCTGTAATCGGGCTTACTGTCCCAGTACAAAGTTATTGTTGCGGACAGATGAGTCCTAAATGACTATGTATGAAGCCTAGGTCTACAGTAGCTTTCGTATCGATTACTTTTGCATTATATAAAACTAGCTTTTACCCGCGGCTTCGCCCGCGTTGTATTTTGATTTTGGCTTATGTTTATGTCGGCTGCGAAACCTAACCTAACTGACAAATATCAAAATACCTTAGAGGAATGCTTTTGTTGGTTAAGTTACGGTTGGAGTGTATATACAACCCTCCTGTGTATTCCCGCCTTGTCGTGGGGGAGGTCTGAGGCAGCTGAAAAGGCGGCGCTCGAAGTCTCCCTCTTCTTTGGGTCTTTTCTCCCAAGGAAGCTTAGAGGCTGGCACTCGAGTTTCAGCCGCTTTTAACTAAAGCAGCTGAGAGGATGGCCGGTAGGTTGCATGCCTTATGAGGAGTGTCGCAACTTAGGCGGGCTGCAGTGCCGCTCTTGCGACGCTGCATCCGAGGATTTTTTTTATTATATCGCGAAATATCCCTGACATGATCAGCAGGGGTCTTAATTTCAAATGAATAAAAACTAAGTATACCTATATTTCAATGTTTTTGGCTGTTTGCAGTTATAATAAACATTACAATGGTACAGCAAAGTTTATACCTACTTGTTCCTAATTAAGTATTGCTTTTTTACAAATATTTGTGCAAAAATTCGATAAAATTGTTTCTAAGGTTTTTTCGTGTTAGATTAATTCCAATTTTTTGTTCTAAATCAAATCTCTGCTTTCCATAACCTGGGCATTCCAAGATTATGTGCAGTGGAATCTCCTCTTTTGTGGGTTCACAGATGCACGATGGGCTTTCCCTCAACTTAAATCGATGTAAGTATTGGGAAAACTCACCATGCCCCGTCAGCACTTGAGTTATGATTCCCACTGGTGCTATTTCTCTTACGATCTTGTATGCCGCCCATGCATCCGGAAAATATGTTTTGGTTACCGCCGCTGTGTGTCCATCCTGATACCGCCGGTTCCACTCGTCAAGAGAGTCCTTTCGGATTTCTCGCTTGACGAATGAAACGGGGCAGTTATCCTAAGTAGGTCTGCACTTCGAGTGCAGTGCTGCTTCCTTTGCTAGCTGGTCCGCTCTCTCATTTCCCTCCATCCCCGCGTGCTATTTAATCCAATAAAGTTTCACTATTTTATTTTGTGCGTGTAGTAACTTTATGTTAGCTTTGAATTTACTGCTAAGGGATGGAGGGAAAATACGCCAACTACCGTTTCCAGTGCAGACCTGGAGTCACAAAAGATTTTTGCGATTTCGGTAGCCTCAAGAAGTGCCAATAACTCGACCTGTTACACAGAGCACCAATCGGCCAATTTCAGCTTGCGGGTACTGATCTCAGCGGCATGATCCCAAATGGATAATGCCGCCCCAACTTTCCCTTTAATTTTACTGCCGTCTGTAAATATGTTAATTTCTCGGTTAATATTTTGCTCTAGTGCTGCTCCGTCTGCCAGGCATATGAACTCCAGCTCATCCTGCTGCGCTGGGTGTGGCTTCTTTTCTGTCTCTCTATCTCCAGTTACTTGCTGGGAATAACCTTTCTTAGTTTCATAAAGCAAGGCTGCTTCTTGGACTCTGATATGACAGCCGAGGATAAGGGGCCGCGGTGGGATATATGGAACTGGTGGTGTGGGTGCCGCCACCTACCCTACCTTCCGCTAGGCCGTCAACGTGTTGGCAGACGCAGTGGGGCTGCAGGGGAAGAGAGGTGTCGGTATCGCGATTGCCGTTCTCACTGCCCTCTGCAGTTGAAGAGGCAGGCGCTGGGCTACTATGACTGACCCACTGCACTGGGACCAAGGCGTTGGAATGCTGTCTGACGTTCAGTACTGGTTAGTCCCGAGTGGTGGATGACGATGTGTCTTGTGCTCCGAAACACTCCGTCACTATGGCGAGAGCGCAAGCTCCGTTATGGAGCCCGAGTCTGGGCTAGTGCTGTTGAGTGCCGCGAAGGAGTGCAAAATATGTGGGAACGTCCTAAACTTGCCATGACAGGTTATTTCTGGCGCTTAGACGGCTCCTACCGCAGCCCACTCACTTAGTTTTTATCCTATCCTACGGGAACTGTTAAAGTTTTTGCGATAAAAAGTGGCCTATGTCACTTTTCGTCTTTCAAACTATATTCATGCAATATGCCAAGGCAAGTTGCTCCGTTGCTGAGAAAAATTTATCGTTCAGTCGAAAAAAATTGTGGTTCCCGTAGAACCACAATTTTTTCGGGATGGAAAGTATCCCATGTCACTTTCCGTCTTCCAAACTATGCCCACCCCAAATATCAAGTCGATCCGTTGCTCCATTGCTGAGAAACAGTTATTGTCCTATCCCATGGGAATCACGAATTTTCTCGAGACATAAAAAGTATCAAACCATAGGTATCCATACCAAAAATCAGGTCAATCTTTTGCTCCGTTGCTGCGTCAAAGAGGAACAAACCAACAAACTTTTCGGATTGATAGTATTAAAGTATGATGATTCTGTACCATAAAGGTAGAATAAAAAAACATGTTGAACCTCTAATGATAGAATATTTAAAAATATTTTTAATGTCAGACAAAATGACGGCCTGGTATTAAACATCATAGTAACATGTAGCATGCAGAGGGAAAATAACATTTTATCCAATTTTAATGTCAGTTGTCATTTTCAATCCATACTTTATTTCCTCTTCAAGGGGATATAATGGTAGAAAAACAATTTGTCGCCTTGCCACTTGCCACGCTACTTGTGATTTATAAAAGTCTGCAGACAATGTCACCTGTCGTCTATTTACGTTTGGCTGTGACGTTTCGTTAGTCCATATTAGCGTCATAGAGGAATTAATCACTTAGCGTCTTTGTGATAGTGGCGACAGTTTCGCTTTCGAGGGTTTTTGTCCTGTCCTACAGGAACTATGAAATTTTTCGGGATAAAAAGTATCCTAAAGCTCCTTCCGCCTTTTATACTATATCCATGCCAAAAATCAAGTCAATCCGTTGCTCCGTTGGCGCGTGATAGAGTAACAAACCAACAAACCAACAAACTTTTCGGATTTATAATATTAGTAAGGATTTAGCTGTCGCTTTTCGCCTTTGTACTGGACCTAGTCCAGTACATACCACCCTTGTTTTCTCGAATAACGTTTCATGTAATTCAGTTTCTTAAGTAAAACGACTCTAGGTCGTCAATGTTTGCACCTAGCTATGTGAACGATTAGTGCTAGACTACTTTGAACGTGTAGAAATAGCAGGCTACGATTATGAAAGCCCTAGCGTGTAGACGAACCTAGATTCCTAAGAAACATTTCAGTACGGAGTGATTATGAACGTACTTGTTAAGAGAAAATATGTAAGTTTTATGTAAAATATATGGTTTAATGTAAAGCGGCCCATTGCACGGTGATTATGTAAGTGTAAATGGTGTAAATATGTGTAAAATTGTGATATTATTGTAAGATTTTGTAAATAAATGGATTTGGTTTTGGTCGTTTGTTTTACCCCTGGTATGTCGGCAGGATGAAGGGAGGTTAAGGTATGTTTTGAGGATGGCATACAGGTAACGTGTACGGTGAGGTAATTATGATTAGGATTAGGAAATATGGAAAAACCTAGCGAACCTAGGTACTTAATCGCGACGCGCGCGAGTGAGAGGTTGGTGATTATGGCCCTCTCGCTCGCACGGAGTGCGCGCCCGATTGGGTAATACGTGCCTCTCCCACTGAGGATGAGCCCTGCGGGGAACCAGTGGCGGGGGGTTTGTATAAATATAGGACGGTCGCGGCCGTTAGCTCACTTGCCATTTGGAACTTGCCACCTGCACCTCGCCGTACAACGCTTCGTAAGAGGAACCTCCACCTCCGACACATCAGCGGTATAACTGCGTTTCAACAAGCGACCACTATTGAAGGACTTTTTATGGAAAGACGAGTTTGATTTGCACCCCGGTGTAAACTCCTTACTCCTCAACAGTTATAATCTGTATTCATACGTCCACCTACAGTCTCGTTCTAGCTGGAAAAACTGGCAACATTTAACAGAGGCTCCTTTAAAATTTTTGGTAACCTTGTTACTTAGCCATACGTCCATGAGACATTTTTGTTTTTGTTCATACGTCCAGTCAAATAAAAATCATCAATTTTACCTTTAAATTGTGACTCCAACTAGAGTCGTGGACGTAAGCCTTGGGTACAGGTATGACTCCTTTTGGAGTCATTGGACAGAGAACGTGTTAACTTCTCGAACATGTGTTTTCTCAGCCGCCACATGTTCGGTGTCACAGAGAGCATCCGCTCTGTCAAGTACCCGTTTTCATTCGACAAAAGACATAAAGGATAATTCGCGACGAGGACTCAACTCAATTCCGGAAAAAGCGTTAAATTTTTTTTTTCATGATTGGATTATTCGTTGGCGTAAATATATCGTTTCTGAAAGAGCATATTTTGGAGGCGATAAAATAATTTTGGACAAATAACTCATAATTTGTGTATTATTGATCGATTACCGGTACTTTCTTGACAGAGTAGTAAGTCGCGGACTTCACCTTGGGCTGACCTTGAGCGTTCGGATATCCGTGAGAGATCTGGCGCGCCGGAGCTTATATGGAAACTATACCTTCACACAACTCTCATGACGTCAGAGACCGCGTTGCCGTCGGGTATATTTTCAAAACCAGTAAACTAAAATCATTTCAATAAAGCGTACCTTTATCTAACATTTGTGACGTCACTGTTGCGTGTTGATATCGGGTATACATTGAGATTTAGTATACGCCCCGCGTATTTTAAAACATACCCGACCGCAACGAAGCCATCGTTTGGTACGCCGCGCAGCAGCGGCCGGCGAAGTGCCAGAAGCAAACCGCCTTGATAGATTAGGTGTGAAACAAAATATAGGTTAGGTTAGGTTAGAACATGACAAACAACGCACGAGCCGAGCGAGCGAAGCGAGCGTGCCGCAGCAGCGGCCGGCGAAGTGCCCGAAGCGAACCGCCTTGATAGATTAGGTGTGAAACAAAACAAAAAATAAATAAACCTAACCTAACCTACAAAACACACGTCCCTTTATCTGATACCTACCCCAAACGGATGTTGCGGTCGGGTATATTTTGAAATCCTCAACAAGGCGGTACATATTTTTATGGTATACCCGAACTCAACACTATGGAGCGTTGAGTAAAGGTACAGATTCCATATAAGCCGCGCCGGATGTTTTTGTCATCCGAAAACGGTATGCACGGGGTGCGGGACGCGTCCGTGCGTCAGAAAGACGCGGACCACGCGAGATATAGTACGTGTGTTATCTAAGTAAAAATGGACGAACGAATCATTGAGTTGGTTCGTACAAAGGAACTACTGTACAATCATAAATAAGAGAATACAAATAAAATGTTACAAAAATACCGTAGCACCTTAAATAATAAACCAAACGGTATATATATTTCACAGTTTTCCACCAAAAGTTCCTCGCTAAAATTGAGCTAGCTAAAATAGATATGCAAGTACAATAAGTATCCGCCTGTAGTTGCGCGCACGGTTCACACACAGTTTTCACATCTCCCCGCTAAGTGGCGTATCAGTCGGCTACCGTGCGGCGCCGCTTCCGGTCCGATACTATTCGCTTTTTGAAATTTTAATAATGGAACAAAGAGTTGGGTTATGGCGGGTGCCACCCAGAGCGCTTTACTAGCCCGATAGTCAGTGTCCTTTGACCAATAAAATTGAAAATCTCCTTTTTAGGGTTCCGTACCCAAAGGGTAAAAATGGGACCCTATTACAGACTCCGCTGTCCGTTATTCCGTTTGTCTTTCACCAGGCTGTATCTCATGAACGGTGATAGCTAGAACGTTGGATTTTTTTTCATTTGACGTATTTCTGTTGCCGCTATAACAAAAAAATACTTTTTTTTTTTTTTTTTTTTTTTTTTTTTTTTTATTCTATATAGGTTTGCGTTTGACTACATACTGCCTGATGTTGAGCAGATATGCGGTCTAGGATGTAGCACGCTTACCTAGAAGATACCTATTTACTCGGGATTTGAAGACACCCACGTCGTACTTTAGCGGGAAGACAGACCCAGGCAAAGCGTTCCACATTCTGGCTGTTCGTATGAGGAATGAGGACTCGAAACGCTTGGTTCTAACGCGCGGAATGTCCACCATAAAAGGGTGGCGCTTTGGTCGCGTCTGTCTAGCCGTACGATAGAAGAAAGGGGCAGGTGGGACCAGATTGTGCAACTCCTGAGCGCACTCTCCGAAGTGTATCCGATAAAAGGCCGACAAACACGCCACCTTACGTCGATGCTCAAGACTTTGCAGCTGCGACTTAGTCAAGGTGTCGTTGTCAATCAGCCTCCTGGCTCGCCTCTCAATCGACTCCAGAGCCTCCAGTTGATATTTGGCAGAGCCATCCCAAAGGTGAGAGCAGTATTCCATACAAGACCTGACTTGTGCTTTATAAAGACTAAGCAGTTGCTCAGGTGTGAAATACCGTCTCACCTTAGCGAGAACACCAAGTTTTTTGGAGGCTAATTGAGCTTTTGACTCTATATAAGAGCCAAAGTTAAGAGTCGATGAGAGTGAAACGCCCAGTAGTTCCAAGCTGTCAGTTACCGGAACGGAGACACCGCGGAAAGCGGGAGACAATTGAAAGGGTCTCTTTTTGGCCGAGAACAAACAGCCTTGAGTCTTCGTGGCATTAAACTTGACCAGGTTAGCATTGCCCCAGTCAGATACCGCCTCCAGACTCAAGTTGAGCCGTTCAACCATAGCCTCTCTGAGTGACTCGATCTGTGGCCCGCTGGTTCTTGCATCGGATGTGTAGCTCTCCACGACAGTACTGTCGTCTGCGTACCCAAAGATCCCGGGCTTTAGCAGATCGTTGATATGCAGTAGGAAGAGGGTCGCAGAGAGTACTGATCCCTGAGGAACACCGGCATTGATAGCCATTTGGTCTGATGAGCAGCCATCTACAACCACTCGTATCGACCGATTCCTCAAGAAATCAGATATCCATGCGCAGAAATCAGCAGGCAGGCCGTAAGATGGGAGCTTGCCAATAAGGCTCTCGTGCCAGACCCTGTCAAAAGCTTTAGAGATGTCCAAGGAGACAGCCAGCGCCTCCCCGTGCTTTTCGATGACCTCACTCCAGATGTGTGTGGCGTACGCCAGAAGGTCCCCAGTAGACCGGTTTCGGCGAAAGCCGTACTGGCGGTCACTGAGTAGGTCATTCGCTTCTAGGTACGCCAAGAGCCTGTTGTTAAGAACACGTTCCATACTCTTACAGAGAATAGACGTGATCGAAATCGGTCTATAGTTAGCAGGGTCGGCACGGCTGCCTTTCTTGGGAACTGGCTGCACGTTAGCAAGCTTCCAAGATTTGGGCACTTGACCTGTCTTTAGAGATAGGCGGAAGAGGCGAGTCAGCACAGGTGACAGCTCAGGCGCACAAGTCCTCAGTACAATGGCCGGAATACCATCAGGGCCACTGGCCTTGTTCACATCTAGACTGCGGAGAACTTTGAGAACCTCCTTTTGCCGGATATGTATTTCACTCATTACAGTGCCACAGTTTGGCAAAGTTGGAGGTCTCGCACTACCGGGGTCCAGACGCGAAGACTCAGCAAATTGAGATGCAAATAAATTTGCTTTCTCCACCGCTGTATGGGCCAGCGAACCATTGGGTTTCAGCAACGGAGGCAGAGAGGGGCGGCAGAAGTTCGCTTCAACCGATTTAGCTAGGGACCAGAATGCCTTACTACCCGCAGGGTAAGAAGCAAGCTTGTTCCCTATTCGACTAATGTGATCAAAGCGAGCCCTCCGCATAACCCTTTTGCAGGACTTAGCAGCCCTATTGTATGCCTTCTTCCTTAGACGAACGTCCCTCGACTTACGGTTTCGAGCATCGACCCAAGCCAGGTATGCCTGATGCTTTTGCGCTTCAGCCCGTCCACATTCAGGCCCAAACCAGGGCCTAGCTTTGCTAGACAGGGGCACGTCCGAAAATGGGATGAAGTATTCCATGGCGGTACGAAGCACATCTGTCACGGCATCCGCGCACGTAGAAGGATCATCGGAAGAGAAGCACACAGGCTGCCAAGGATAAGATGCAAAGAAACACCGCATCTCGTCCCAATCCGCTAACTTGTACCGCCACACCCGCCTTGACCCTTTGGGGCTGGGGTCTGATGGGGAGTAGACGGATACAGATTTCACCAGACAGTGATCAGATGTACCTAACGGTGAGGAAATCGCCACTGAATAACGGTCTGGATCGGTAGTCAGTAGAAGGTCCAAGCAGTAGGCCGTGTGCGAGTCAACGTCAGGTACCCGTGTGGCGCCTTGGACCAGCTGGGTGAGATCAAATGTCAAGGCAAGCTTGCGCGTCTCAAGCCCAGCATGGTTTGTGTCCAGGTATGGGTGAAGCCACTCCTTGTGGTGGCCATTAAAGTCCCCCAGGATCACTAATTGGGCCGAAGGGTATCTGAGCTGAGCAGCATCCGCTGCCTCACTGAGGTATTCGGTGAGTCTGGTCGTCTCCTGGTCCCCACTATGTGATCGGTATACACAAGCGTAGATTATTTTCTCTAAGCCAGTGTCCGCCAGAGCCCAAAGCACTGAAAAAGAGGAGTCTTCAAACCTACGAAGGCGCAGAAAGCAAATGTCATCCCGGGCGTACATGCATACACCCGCACGTGGTTTGAAACAGTGCTCCAGGGAGTACCCTGGGTAGGAGAGATACGACACGTCGGATGGACCAGCAATCTGCGTCTCCGTGAGAAACAATAGGTGGGGACGATCTGTCTCAAGATGATGATGGACAGGCGTGAGATTTGAGTGCAGGCCCCGAATATTGCACAGGTGCACTTTAAGTGAGAGGGAGTGCTGCCGCTGTGTATACGTTTTTTTTCTACTGTTTCTCATTTTTAATTTTTTGGAGTGAAGTAGGTAGAAAGTCGGTGGTGGAACGAGACGTCACTCTGCAGATTCATGGCACAACACACAAACCACACACATCCACGGTAGACTAGCCTGGAGACCGCGGGGACGCCCGAGCCCCCCCAAGGATGTCCATCGGGCCCTCTCGTCCGGTCGCCAACCGGCACGATGGCGCATCCCTGGGATTTTTCGACAGATGGCGGGGCAGCCTTTCATGAGTGGCTAGCTCACTACTTGGGCCCCCTACTATCTGCGGTCGGCCAGCGACAAACCGTGCCTCGGATCCCGCTGCTCTCCACGACTAGTCGGCCGATGCGGTAGTCGATGCGTGCACCGTATTCGATTCTCCAGAGGACGCTACTGTTCCGACCCGACTTCCAGATTGGCGTCACTAGACTTCGCGCCGGAACACGAGCTCAAAAGAGTCGCTTGGCGGCGCGGCTTAGTCTGGTGGGTGGTCTCTCGCCGCGGCTATAGCCTACCACTCGCCATGGAAAATAGCTAAGGTAATAGCTATACCCAAACCTGGCAAAAATCTTGCAGATCCATGCTCCTATCGCCCAATTAGCCTGCTGCCATCCCTTGGTAAGCTTTTTGAAAAAGTTATTTATAAACGTCTTTCGAAGTCTTCAAAGCGACCGTTGATTGACGAACAATTCGGATTTCGCCAAGGCCACTCAACGGTACAACAGTTGGCTAGGGTTGCCGAGATCGTGTCATACAGCCTCAATGTTAAACAAGCCACTGGCATGTTCCTGTTAGATATTGAAAAGGCATTCGACACGGTCTGGCATCATGCATTACTTCATAAGCTTATTTTAGACGAAACTTCTATTGCCTTGGTAAAAATGATAAAATCTTACCTATCGGTCCGTAGTTTTGCCGTGCACATCAAAGAGTACTCATCTGTACCCAAACCGATCCCGGCAGGGGTTCCCCAGGGTTCAATCTTGGGGCCCTACCTTTTTGTGGACTATATAGATGACATCCCAGTGCAGCCTCGTACCCAACTAGCATGTTTCGCTGATGATACAGCCTGTCTTACGTCTTCATTAGACACAGATTTAATAATAGGACGACTACAACTCGCCATTGATCAGCTACTAGAATACTTTAACAGGTGGAAATTAAAGATCAACAGCTCCAAAACGGAAGCTATATTTTTCACAAGAAAACGAACTATACCATCACGAACATTAAAAATCGGTGATTACGTTATTCCATGGAGTCGGTCTGTTAAGTATCTTGGAGCTACCCTTGATAACAAACTTAACTGGACTGAAAACACTTCGAAATTATGTCTTAAAGGTATCAAGGCCATTAATGCTCTAAATCCTGTATTAAACAGACGCTCCAGTTTAAGTAGTCACACTAAACTATCTATCTACCGCACATTGATCCGTCCGTGTATCACATACGCTTGTCCTGTATGGAGCAGCACGTGTCAAACTAACATAAACAAATTACAAATAATACAAAATAAAGCGCTAAAATATGCATATAATACTCCTTTTCGCACAAACCTCCAAAAATTACATCTTGAGATCTGTTTACCCAGAATTGACGCGTTTATATATAAACTCTCTGAAAAGTTTTATATGCAAACAAACCCCAGTAGTGATAACACATTAATAAAAAATATGTGCAAAACTCGTAAGAAAGATTTGCCATTTATCGATAACTACAATCGATACAAGCTGCCCCATCACCTATTCTTAGAGCGCGATGAATAGGCTGAGTGCTGCGTGTGTGAGCGTGCGCGACTGTCTGCCCGCACCGGCGCGCGCGCCATTCTCGTCCGTATTACCAGCCGGTATGTAGGGCGATAGTGGCGCCCGCGGCGCGCGGGAGCGGCCCGCGCGCGCTTATGTGTGTTGCGAGTTTGTGATAACAGGTTCTTGTTGCTTACCGTGTTGACGGCGGCCGGCAGCGACTACGCTGCCCGCTTTAAATACTTACCTACCTCCTAATGGAATTTATGTTTCGATAAAAACAACATTTCTAAAAATATAATACTTTACCTAAAGTTTGTATAGTGCAAATATTCAATGAACTGTCTTTTTTAAATGTAATTCCTGTAACTTATTTTAATTGAATATGTTTTAAAGTTTTGCATGAGCTTGTTGCTGACAAAACATAATATAAATTAATGAATATGTACTGCTAGGATTTAAATGTACACTAGTAACTGTGCATATTATTGTTATTTTATCATGTTAAATAAAGAATTTTTGAAATTGAAATTGAATTATAGCCTACCACCAGTATGATTGTTGCCTGGTTAGCACCACCCAGGACCACGTGTGGGGACCATACTAAAAATAAAATATAAATAAGGGGGGTTCCCATGGCTCCCATACAACAAACCTTAATTTTTAGCCGGTTTTTGCTCGATTTTAATAACGGTGACAGGTAGATGCTTGAAATTTTCACAGAATATTGAGTTTTACATTCTTTTCAAAAATAAATAATTAAATTATTATGGAGGTATAAGGGCTTCGCCAGGGCCGGGACTCCAATAAATCGAAAAAGAGATATGGAGAGCAAGTCTACAGATTTGCCATTTTTGTTCAGCGAAGAAAAGAACACATGTTAGTTCTGCCTACGATCGATTTTTTCATGGTATCTATGTTGTGGGCTCACAGACTACAGTAGGTACTGTAGCCATTTCAGCTCCGCCTTAGAGGAGTCGAGTCCTATAGAGCAATGGTTCCCAAAGTTTTCTGGTACGACCCACCTAAAACAATAAATTAGTTTACGAACCCGGGAACCACTTCTAGGAAATTTAATTGTTACTAATATGAATAAAATACTTTTAAATTAACTAGATCAAAAAGTTATTTTAATGGGTAAGATGAAATTGTTTTCTATGTTTTCCCATTACAGTTGACACCGACTTCAACTCGAGTTACCTACTTTTAATCGCAGTCAGTTTGATAAGTCTAATTTATTTCGGTATTCAGTTTTAATGTGGTAGCCCGCTCAATATTAGCTTGCGAGCCGCCCACTAGTGGATCGCCACCCATAGTTTAGGAAACTAACTCTGATATAGGGGCTAGAGCAGGCCACTTGCTGTCCCTACTCTTGAACTGATTGAGCCTGAATCGCAACGTTGCTATCTATGGATATTGTTGTACATAAGTCTATGTTTATGTAATACAACCCTGTCGGTAGGTATTTATTGAAGAATGAAACTATACGGACAATAATTGCGCTAAGAACGTTTGGTTGGGAATTTTACGCAGCTAGAGTCAGCTTTTTACTTACTGCGTAAAAGTATAATATAGGTACCTATAGACTTTCACTTCATAGAAATTTATAGGTTTTCTAAGGTGGACAATTATAATAAATAATTGTTAACTCTCAATGCTCATGAACTTACATTGACGAGCAAGCGAATTGGTAAATTCACAACTTACAATTAAAAACAATGTGTCTATGACATTGCCAGGTATCCAGGATAATTTTAAAAAAATATGAAAAGAAAAATGTACATTTATGAAAAAAAAATATGTGTAGCTTAGCATTGATATTTAAGTACATTTAGTCGTGGTGGTCTAGTGGTAATGACACCGACCTTACAATCTTGAGGTCGTGGGTTCAAATCCTGGTCCCGTAGCAATGAGTTCTTCGGAATTTATATACGGGATTTCACATCACTGGCTCTTCGGTGAAGGAAAACATCGTGACGGGAGGAAACCTGCATACGTCCGTAGAAGAAATTCGATGGCGTATGTGAATCCACCAACCCGCACTGGGCCAGCGTGGTGGATATGGACCAATCACCCTTCGTGGGTAGGCCTACGTCCTGCACTGGACTATCAAAAAGGCTGGTACAGTACATTTTCTGTAAATTTTCTAATACATTTACCTACTCTAAATTTTTTGAAAATTATCGCCTCGTACGTTTACAATGTATTGTGTCTTCGCAATCTTGACAACGTGACGTTGACTAGCAAACTTCATTTGGATCCATAAAAGCTATTATTTATTTTATTAAAAAACCCTAGTTTGCTGTAACATTCAGAATAGTTATATTCTTTGATGATTTTCCGAGAAAATTTTACTTTCGATTGCTTTGTAAATTCTCCATTCGAGTTTCTTTGTTTATTTCTGCAGATTTTTGTGTCGTATGTTTACAATCTATTGATCAAGGGTGAATTAATTTATCAAGTCGTCTCCGCCATCTTGACGACGCGACGTTGACGAGCAAACTTGCTCTGGATTTTCTCGGATTTCACAAGACTCTAGCTAGGGCGAAAATTTGTTCTTTGTTTTATTCACGCTTATGTTGATATCAGTTTCAGCAAGTGAGAGGGAAGAGAAACTTTCTTAAAGATTTCCTCGGAATTCACAAATTTTGTGTTAGGAATCCTAACACAAAATTTTCCTAACACAAAATTTGTGAATTCCGAGGAAATCTTTAAGAAAGTTTCTCTTCCCTCTCACTTGCTCAAATGGATTAACCAATCCAAGGCAAAAAAGTGTTCTTTGTTTTATTCACGCATATGTTGATGCTTAATTGAGTAAGAGAGAGGGAAACGCGAGTTTTCTGTGGATTTCCTGGAATTTCAATAAAATTTCGGAAATGTTCTGTGAACATAATCGCTTCTTTTGTTGCGCCTAATAGTAATAATGATCTAAGAGCCAAGCTGACTCCACCGAAGTCATCTGCTGATGATTATATCATATTATATACAATACACATACAAATGAAATTATCACATTTATTTGCGGTTGAAATACCTTTTTAGGGTTCCGTACCCAAAAGGTAAAACGGGACGCTATTACTAAGACTCCGTCTGTCTGTCTGTCCGTCTCCAGGCTGTATCTCATAAACCGTTATAGCTAGAGAGCTGAAATTTTCACAGATGATGTATTTCTGTTGCCACTATAACATCAAAAACCAAAGAAAATTAATAATTAAGGGGGGCCTCCCATACAACAAACCTGATTTTTTAGCCGTTTTTCGCTCTATATTAATAATGGTAACAGGTAGATGCTTTAAATTTTCACAGAATATTTAGTTGTACCTATATTCACTTCAATAAGAAATACCTACAATAAAATAAATATTTGAGGGGGGCTCCCATACAGTAGGTACGGAGCCCTCCGTGCGCGAGTCCGTCTCGTACTTTGCCGATTATTAAATACAAATCGGACTAGAGACCGCGTACTTAACGGCAAAAGAAGGGTAAAGCGCCCGCCAACTCGTTGGGTCGTTTATTTTAAATGACGAGATTCAAAATACAATTTTGAAAATCGCGGGCCCAACCTGGTCAAGTTTGGCATGGAAACGGGAGAGTGGCGTCTAATAATTATTTATTTTTCCTTCCATCGTGTATAAAATTCGAATATTTCGTTCGAATTGTTTACATTATTGGTGATAATTCAAAAACGGATCAGCCAATTTCTGTAAAATTCAAATTGGACCACCTCGGGATCTAATTTAAATTTATATACCCTTTCGAACTAAAAAATAATTTTTCGATTCGGTTCACAATTAGCGAAATTATCGATGAACATACACAAAAAAAATACATTTGACGAAAATAGAACCTCCTCCTTTTTGGAAGTCGTTTAAAAAGAGAAGCCTCAGCAAGGTCAGTCACGGGCTGTGGGTGATGATGATTAAATGTCATTGACCGACGAAGGAGGTACTCAATTCGACGCGTCTATATTATTCTATGTTTTTTATGTATAACCACGCATAACTTTTTACGTAGTAGTCCTATTTCGATAATTCTTTTATAGAATATACTTCGAAATTGATCCCATTTAAATTTTATCGAAATCGGCTTAACCATTTTTGATGATTCAACAGTAATGTGAAAAATGCTACATCGATCCGTGTGAAATATTCGCAAATTCTGTACACGGTTAAAGACGGTCGTGCCATTTTTTGCAAAAAAAATTGTCGTCAATACCATTCTAAAGTTCGTACCCATAATTAAAGAACTACCCCTGTCTATTCCATACAACTCTATTTGACCGGATTCCATATTGACAGCGTGTGCACGCCATTAATTCTGACACCCGGGGTAAAAATTAAAACCCCGGGTGGTTTGGTTTAACCTATGCCCTGGAGCAAACATACCGGGCCCCAATTCAGCTATCATAGATGAAGTACATAGAAGAGTAGTTTTAGAACAGGTTTTGCATATTTTTTTTATTCCCTGTACCGATTAAAACAAATGAAAATAAATATAAGTGGAAATCTTACACACTTACTTAGGTACTTTATTATCTACTTTAATTTATTATTACAGTACAAGTTCTGATCTAAAGAAGCTAAGTTGCCATGTTAGGTACAAAAAAATTACTTAAACTACGTAGTTGACATTTTATTTCCTCGTTTCTGTCAGGGGCGCGTACAAAAAATATATGGAGCCACACGGAGTCCACCCATCCATCCATCAGCCGTAGGACGTCCACTGCTGGACATAGGCCTCCCATATGTATCTCTAATAAGACCAGTTGGAAGTGGCTTGCATCCAGCGCGATCCTGCGGTCTTAATGTGTTAAGTAGCATAGGACGTCCACCTTGTGGGTGGACGTTCTACGCTGCGCTTGCCAGTACGTGGTCTCCACTTGAGAACTTTTCGACCCCATCGGTCATGAGTCCTCCACGCTATGTGCCCTGCCCTCTGCTATTTCAACTTACCAATCCGCTGGGACATGTCGGTAACTTTGGTTCTTCTACAGATCCCCTCATTCCTGTTCTATCTCGCAGAGAGACTCATATCATTTCATTTATTTCATAAATTACAGCTACCATTACAGTCTAAAACTAATGCGATAGTGTAAGAAAAAAGTTACTTTCAAAATAAATTAAGTATACTAATCATGAATATTCAATTCATAATAATGATGAGTCATAAAATGTCCAATTGAATATTAAAAAATAATATCATACGATTTCAATTAATTTATCATATAAAATATGAATAATAATACCTAATAATGTCATAAAACACAATGAATTTACTCCGAGCATAGCCCTCTCCATAGCTCGTTGTGCTACTTGGAGTATATCGTTTATATTGATTTACTGTACACTGCAATTTTGTGTGTTATCAAAAATTATTTTTCCCCAAAGATGTTATGCCATCTTTGGGGAAAAATTATGCTACAAAATATTTTCCCACCGTGAGACAATCACCTTTCACTCCCAAATCAATCAGACCATCCCGAGCAAACAACTAATAACATCTAAAGGCCCGTCCACACTAGCTGCGGCACGCGCGCGCCACGCGCCCGTCACTCTAATCCGTTAAATCGGTAATATCTGTTTATTATTGTAAAGATTGTTGTGTTCGCAGGTCGTTAACGCAGCGGGTGTGGACGCGCCTTATTGCATGTTTGGATAGTGCGTGTCATGGTTTAGGGTACATCGTTTTAGTTTTAATTTAACCGTGTATGCTGTAGGGTAATCAATACGACTTAGCTGTAAATAATTAATGTTTACCTACATCGTGATATTTATTTAGAATTTTAGATACTAACTGATTCGGCATAGGTTGTTTTGCCGTATATACAGGGTTATTTATTGGTAATCAATTAGCATCATTTTAGGGGCTTATTTTGTACATCAAAACTAACAACTTTTGTTTTGCGACTTTTGTCAAAGCTAAAAAAACATTGGCCAAGTGCGAGTCGGACTCGCTTTCGAAAGGTTCCGTACAGTATGGAAAAATTGCGCCGTATTCTTTTCCAAAATATTGAAACTACAGAGTTCATAGCACGCAGATCTAAATTATACAGCCGACAACTCTGTAACCTCTACAAACCAGTATTGTCATATTAGAGATCTATAGTAGGTACCTTCTAAAAATATTTATGGAGGCTAGTGATCAGCAGTGAATATGGATTAGATAATGATAGCAAGCAAGCAAGTTCGTATAGGCCGGGTTGCAAGGCCTGGTGTCAGAGTTTTTAAGCCGCCTGAAGGCCTCTGACATGGCTAAACGGTTAATACAACTGGGGCCTACAATTTAACGTGTCATCCGAGCCACGGTAGCGCTCAATTGTAAATGTCATCCGCGGTCACCGATCCGAAGACTGACCATGCTGAACGTTGCTTAACTTCGCTTCGTAACGAACACTTAGTCAAACTACGATATTAGCGCTACATAGATAATGTTAGTAGATTTCTTTCACATTCGTATTTTAAATTTGTAATACTAAATAGTAATATTGATACTACCACTTTATTTTTATTTTGAAGTTACGTCTAGTTGATTTAAGTTGAAAGGTTGCATAAAGGGCGGTGCACACGGCGCGCGCCGATCACGTGCGCAGGTGATGCGCTGCCTCATCATCTTTGGGGTGATGTGGGGTGATGCAGTTGGCTCTTAGCGAGTTATTTCTGAACTGAAAACTTCTTTAATGGCGTTTTGCACTTTTTGGGATGGGTAAAAATGTTAAACTCGCTTCAAGACACGTGACTGATTGAAAATTTGTAAGAAAACACAGGGCGCTTGCGCGCCTTTTCGTGTGCGATATTGTATTTAACCACATAAATGATAGTACTTTATATGTTCAAGTTTTCACTTCTGCCGGCACTCTCGGAGTGCAACCCGTTGTTTTTTATTTAACCGACGAAACGTAGGAGGTTTACAAGCCGACGTCTACATTTTTTTTTATGTTTGACCACGCATAACTTTTACAGAGTGGTCCGATTTTGATAACTCTCTTTTTGTTTGGTAGATCATACTTTAAAAGTGGTCTCATTTAAATTGTATCGAAAGCAGCTAAATCATTTTTAACAAATCGCAATTGAAAAATTGAATATTACTAGGTACATCGACCCTCGCGAATTATTCGAATTCTGTACACGGTTGAAGTCGGTTATGCCATCAGTAGTTTGACTAGGTGTCTGTCAGTGATCACCAAAGATAAATAACGTTTGGCACGGGTTTTGGCAGTCTTTGGATGGGTGATCGCGGATGGCATTTACAACTGAGCACTACCGTGGCTCGGATGACACGTTAAATTGTATGCCCTGGTTTTATTAACCGTTCAGCCATTTCAGAGTCCTTCAGGCAGCTTAAAAACTTTAAAAATGTATGAAAACATGTCTCAAGTTGCTCGGACTGGGGTAAAATGGCGTATTATGCGAGAAATCGTATTATGCGGGTTTTACTCTATTAAACATAGAATATTATCAAACTAACATAAAGAATCGAACAAAAAACTAAAGACAATGGCACATAATTATTACCTGCGTTAGTAAAGTAAATGATGGTTAAACAATTTCAAAAAACCGTTCATGTACTTTTTGTATTTTTTTACTCTTAAAATGAATAGTTCCAAGTGAAATCGAAAACAATATCATAAAGGCAAAGGTGCATTTAATAGCAACTTGATTGATGTTTATTACAAGAGGGTTACTGTACTATTCGCTAACCAATTTACTAATACACATTTAATACAAACCTCTCACCTTTATTACTAAAGGCATAGAGGTCAAATTCCAATGACTTTAATTAGTAGAAGTATGCTAATAAAGCAGTGATTCATCAAAGGTATTGTCTATGTTATGTGTGCGTATATTGGAGCAGGAATGTATCGTGTGAATAGATCTTATTTAAACACAGCTTTGATTTGATTCCGTTTGACGTGGATTTCTTATTGCATTTTTGGACGACATTTTGAAAAGCGATTTGATATTGACATGACGTTACTATAGTACATTGTTCACCGAGAGGAGAAAGTGACCGATTATCGTCGAGGGTGTCGTTTGAAGCCCGAGCCGTAGGCGAGGGCTTTAAAACACCCGAGATCGGGAATCGCACTTTCTCTCGAGTGATACATAGTGCTTTATACTACACCTACGAGGAAAATAAAAAACTAAAGCTTTACTAATTGAAATTTATATTGAAATTGTTGCAGTTAGTGAAGCTTAATGTAACACTTGAAAATGACGCCAATGGCGTCTGCAATTTTCACATGTTCTTTTTTCAAATTGTTTGACACCATCCAACACACAGCTAGTGGCCAGTGTCATTTTGCGAACTTGGAGATAAAAACTCACTGTAAAAGCTTTTTGGCTTTTGAAATTTTGGTTACCAGCGCATAGTCTTACCCAAAATTAAAAAAGAAAAACCACGTAAGAAATGGATTTTCATACACTTTTCTCTCCCGCTCAGATGCGTTTTCTCCCCGCATATTTGTTCGATATGCAATGACGTACTTTCTACCGTAAATTTGATAAAGTATCAAGGTACTTTCCGAGCAGGTGTAGTATAAATAATTATTTTTCCCAAAAAATGGCATGACCTACTTCAACCCTGTACAGAATTCCAATAGTTCGCACTGATCGATGTAGGAATTTTCACATTATTGTTAATTTATCAAAAATGGCGGAGCTAATTTCGATAAAATTTAAATGGGACCACATGGAACATTTAAATGGGATGGGAAAGTATGATCTACCAAACAAAAAAAAATATTATCAAAATCGGAATTCGGACCACTCTGTAAAAAGTTATGTGTTTGACTACACCTTACAAGAATAGTTCTTATTCTATGAGTCAAACGTAGCAATCTGTGAGTGAATAATCAATCATCCCCTGTTTTCATACCTTTAGGGATGGTATTTTTTTCCAAAATTTAAATGAGACCAATTTCGAAGTATACCTACTCTTTCCATTAAAAAATAATTATCGAAATCGAACTACTCTGTAACAAGTTATACTTACATAAAATAATATAAACACGTCGATTTGTAAACCTCCTCCGTTTCGTCAGTTAAAAAACTGATTATCGTCGTCTGTATAGCAAAATGTATTTTATTATTATGCACTATATACGGGACTAATCGCGCACTAAAATTACGAGATAAATAATATAAATCTTCGCGACTTGTCTACCCGTAACCACGATCGATGCAACTCGGTCGAAACGTCGGGATGATGAGGTATTTATTAACCTCGTACCTAATTGGAGTGCGCGATTAGTCCCATAGAGTATAATAATAATGTGTTTTCAAAACAACAAAAGTTTATTTTCTTTGTTTATGTTTCGATTCATACTTGGCCCTGAACCATGATAAATTGTACAACGACGAGGATGTTCTTTTTATAGTGGAATGAAACTAAAATAAATTATCGTTTAAGTTAAATGAATCGTTTTTTGCAAATTATCCATGCGCTGTGTAATAGGAGACCATAAAAAGGGTACAAATTGTACCAACTTTCAATAGGTATGGAATGGAAATCTCTAATATACAGGGTTATTTCTAATCAATTAACTATTTTTATTAATTATTTTAGGGGCTTATTCCGTACATCAAAACTAACAATTTTGTTCTGCGACTTTTGTCTAAACCTATAAAAAAATCTGTTGTTCCATAAATTTTATCGAGAGTGAACAATATTTTTCTATGGAACAAGTTGTTATTCCATAGAAAAATATTGTTCACTTTGGTCTTGCGTGTGCGAGTTTGACTGGCACTTGGCCGATTTTATTTACATAACTGGCTATGACGTCGAAGCTTACAGAGCCTAATCTGTAGGTATAGCATACGAGTATTGTATGGATCTTTATGGTGTATACAGGGTTATTTCTAAATTTATTTTATTTTATTATTAAATTTAAAAAAAAAAAAATTGAAAATTATCTAAAGTCCTAGGACCAAAGTTGTTAGTTTTGATGTATAGAATAATCCCCTAAAAGGATGCTAATTGATTAGAAATAACCCTGTATACACCATAAAGATCCATACAATACTCGTATGCCGCGCTTACGTATGGAAGCCGTGATATTTTTTTTTTGAAGGGCATGTACAACTTAATGGTCTGTGAATATTTCAAGAAAGCATCTTCCTGTTCCCGTTGTTAATATCGAGCGAAAAACGGCTAAAAATTCGGGTTTGTTGTATGGGACATACAACAGAAATACGTAATCTGTGAAAATTTCAACGTTCTAGCCATCACTGTTCATGAGATGCAGCCTGGTGACAGACAGACGGACAGACGGACGGACAGCGGAGTCTTAGTAATAGGCTAATAGCGTTTTTACTCTTTGGGTACGGAACCCTAAAAGAAAATCTCCCAAAAACTTAACCAAAACTCTTTAAACCCATAATCCTATCATAAATGTAGTCCAAAATAAACTTGACCGCCCTAATCCTCCATTTGGCGCGATCATAAAAAACATGGGTGTTGCCATCGCGAATTTTTTCCCCATTTCTCGGGAAATAAAGCCGTTTTATAAATCAGGCTTTAATACAGTTTGAAATATGTTTGTTCGGCGCTAGTTATGCGCCGTTTGTATGCCGGAGCGTTTACGGTAGGGATGGGGTGAGGTTACGTAACTTTCGGTTACGGTTATGTTTAAAACTAATCGTAACTATGTATTAATTTTGTGCACACCTACGTTAAGTCATATTTTAATGGACTGTGCGTGTTTGAACTGGAAGTAAAGTTCATATAGACCTTTAAGGCTAAACATATAAAACTACTAAAGCCTACCATTTAATCCCAAGTTAAATATCATTATTGAGGGAGAATGAACAAAGATTACCTACTTGCTATCTCCTCCTCTGCCATCAACATAGGTATATTGTTCATAATTATACCTATATTTACCTAGATCTAGGAAAGGCCTGCTCGTTAATTGTTTATCATTCTGAAAATGGTGCCTATATTATAATAATCGGCCAAGTACGAGTCGAACTCGCGCACGGAGGGTTCCGTACTGTATAGGAGCCCCCCTTAAATTTTTATTTTATTTTAATTTTATTATATATTATTGAAGTGAATATAAAACTCAATATTCTGTGAAAATTTCAAGCATCCACCTGTTACCATTATTAATATAGAGCGAAAAACGTCTAAAAATTCAGGTTTGTTGTATGGGAGCCCCCTTAAATATTTATTTTATTTTTAGTATTTGTTGTTATAGCGGCAACAGAAATACATCATTGTGAAAATTTCAGCTGCCTAGCTATCATGGTTCATGAGATACAGCCCGGTGACAGACAGACAGACAGACAGACGGACAGGCGGACATCGAAGTCTTAGTAATAGGGTCCCGTTTTTCCCTTTGGGTACGGAACCCTAAAAATCACCTAGTTAGGTACTTGTTTAATAAACAAATCATACTTATTGTTAACCTATATGGATACGATTGGTCTGACGGCTTATACGGCTGATGAATGGCTGGATACAAACAATATTTCAGACGTCGGTATCAAATCTCTGGTTACGAATTTTATTGTAGGTTACAGTTACGTTTGCATTTCAAGTCTCATGGTCTCATCCCTAGTGTTGACTAGGCGGGCGGAGCTTAGTGCTGGGTTTAGGGAAAAATTGTGAGTTGGCGGCGGATACGATTTGTACCGCGCAGTGTTCGCCTGTACCTAACTACCTACTCATATTGTGCTCGCCTGTACCCAACTACCTACTCATGTTGTGCTTGCCTGTACTCTATGCTATGGGATCAATATACGATAAGTAGGAAGGTAAGCCGTAAAAAAGCTGTGGTGGTCTAGTGGTAGTTTATTTGAATTAATTTATAAAAGCACGATCTATATTTCATTTATAATTTAAATTCAATTTTTTTTATGCTAGAAGTAAATACAATAAAGGAGGGCGCTGTAAGCCGAAACACAGGCCACTGGCCTAGTTCGGCAACAGATAAATAAATTATTTTTATCCTATTCTAGCTAATTAGTTGATGGAAATGTTATTTATTGAAATGTTTTTGAAATAAAGAATTATTTTTTATTTATTTCCTCCTGAGGTCCTGTGTTGAAATCCCGGTCCCGTACCAATGAGTTGGAACTTATGTACGGAATTTCACACCATTGGCTTTTAGGTGAAGGAAATCATCGTGAGCCAACCTGCATACGTTCGTACAGAAATTCGATGGCGTGTGTGAATCCACCAACCCGCACTGGGCCAGCGTGGTGGATACGGCCCTATCGCCCATAGTTGTTAGGCCTACGTTCTGCAGTGGACTATTAAAAGGCTGATACAGTACAGTACAGGTAGGTAAGTCGAAAGTTTTCGACCTGTATGTGTTGAAGGTCTAAAGATAATCCAAATGCTCAAGCCCACTACCGGTGGACTGCGTGCCCTGCATTATGGCAGCATTGCCACGCTGAATGGCAATGCTTATACGTTAAGTCAAATAAAATCCATCATTTTGGTTATGAATTCATGATTAATTACTATCAGAGATAGATAGCCGTGGTGGTCTAGTGGTTGTAACTCTGGCCTGTCATTCTTGAGGTCGTGGGTTCGATCCCGGTCCCGTACCAATGAGAGCACACGTCCGTAGAAGAAATTCGATGGCGTGTGTGAATCCACCAACCCGCACTGGGCCAGAGCGTGGTGGATATGGCCCAATCACCCTTCGTGGGTAGGCCTACGTCCTGCAGTGGACTATTAAAAAGGCTGGTACAGTACAGTACAGAGATAGATAATGTTATGTATCATGATACCTACGTACTATAAGGAAAAATATGAGTTTATAGATTTTAACACTTATTTTTTAAACAAACGCAATTTACTCGTAAGTGATAACATGATAACATGATAACATATTTATATAGGTACATTACTTTTAAAGCAGTATTAGCATAAAAATATATCATGCCTATTTTCCTCTCGTAATGCCTCCTTATCATAATATGACATTCATAACTTGACCCGCGTGGGTTTTTCGAGTGGGATCATACTGATAACTTATAGTAGCCAAATCCCCCGGATCTACTTGCTTTGAAATCCATCCATTAGCCATAGGACATCCACTGCTGGACATAGGCCTGCCTTATGGACCACCAGTAAGACCGGTTGGAAACCGCTTGCATCCAGCGCGATCCTGTGGTCTTAATGAGTTCATTCGTCTACCTTGTGGGTGGACGTCCTACACTGCACTTGCCGTTACGTGGTCTCCACTCGAGAACTTTTCGACCCCATCGGTCTTTAGTCCTCCACGCTATGTGCACTGCCCACTGACATTTCATCTTACCAATCCGTTTGGCTATTTCGGTAACTTTGGTTCTTTTATCCTCATTTCTGATTCGATCTCGCAGAGAGACATAAGGTGGGCATACACGGTGCGATGATTTGATCAAATTTTCGCTTCATTCCAACTGGGAGTTCATTCAATTAATTCAAAGGTCCTCAATAACTACTAACCAGCTATAGTTAACTACCTATATTTGGCCTCCACTGGACTGATCTGATGAATTGATGCGATCATCGCGTTCTGTGCGCCCAGTTACAGGTAGTAGTACAAATCGTTAACTACCAATTCCTACCTTTGAATTAACTGAATGAGCTCCCAGTTGGCATGAAGCGAAAATTTGATCAAATCATCGCATCGTGTATGTCAAACTTTAATCTATTCAAATTCAAATTCATTTATTGACATTATAACAAATAGTATATGATGACAATGAGCCTCAGATCTCCAAACTAAGCATAGCTTGTATTTCGGAGATCTGTGCTCCCATAACAAGACTTATTGAAATACAATAAATTAGTGCTTATTCAAGTAATTACAATATAATATTGGTCAATTTAATAGTACACAGCATATTCAGATATTTGTCAATAAATTGAAAAAGTAATAATATTTCATTTTAATTGATTACAAAGATTATTATATTATTATATATCTATATGCTTTGACATAATCTATAGTAATGTTGTTTTGATAAAAAACAACAGAACTTAAATAAAACATACAAATATTAGCCTAACATTGGAAAAATCAAACCATCTATATTTTATGTGCTATAAATAGTAACGAAAATAATATTACGAACGAAAATGAGTTACAAATAACAACACACATGAAATTTTAATATAAATATGGATATAGAATGTCTATATCTATAATTTTTTTAATTAGAGCTCATTTGTTCACTGGACTGTGTAATGTCGATCACGCAAGATGTTGCTTAAAGAATTTATTTTTATTTCAATTTTTATCTTTTGCGTCCGCTGTGGCAGTGACGAGAGCAACAATGAGACCTCTCAAAATAATTCAGAAAATCACAGTCACATGCAAAATGAAGATAATATGTGTGAAGTTAAAATGCCAGCGGCACTGTCTGTTATGAAAACTGAATTATTATCTATATACAAAAAATTGGACACATTAGGAAAGGAAAACCAGGATTTAGAAGAAAACATCCGCGACAAGTTTCATAAACTGCAGAAGAACATACTCGATAAACTGGAAGAATACATAGAAGGTAAATTTGACTCATTGGAAACTAATCTGAACCGGAAAACAGATTCAATGGAAAAAAATATAAATCGTAGATTGGACATGCTAGAAAACAATATACCGGATAAAGCCGATATAACAATTATGGACCAAAAATTTGATGCAGTAAAAATTTTTTATTCAAAATCAGACGATAATTTAGTATGTAAATCGAGAACTGGCCAAACATCGTTACAAGTTAATGAAAATATAAATTCCGAATTAAATACATCTGACACGATTAGCAAACAAATATTAGAAAACACAAACCTGAAATTAAATGTTATGGAACAAAACATATTGAGCTTAAAAGAAAACATAGCTAATGAGATTAGAACGTTAAATGATACGCTCACACAAAACATGAGGAACCTGGAAGACGAAACTTCAAAAAAACTTGACAGTAGAACTTGTAAGTAAAACCCATCGGTATAAAATGCACTAATTGTAACTGCAACGCTAACATAAAAGCTTTTAACCTTATGTAAGTTATGATTTTGAAAATAATTTATTGAAGTGAAACTTCTAATTGCGACTTTCAACAAGATTGCTTTAAACGTTGTAGAGAAACTAACCTTTTTGTTAGCTTCTCTACATTCAGACTCTTTCAACTATAACACTGCCAACTAACAATTCTAGTTATGAAATTTTTTGTTTTTCTTTTTTTTGACAGGATCAGCGATCCTTGTTTGTAAAATTGGGCAGTCTTGAGTGGGAAGTCATCTTGAAGACACCATTTTTTTCTATGAAAGATGTAGTGTGTGTGATTTTAGTTTGCGTCCACTTGTATTATCTTGTTTTCGATGATTTTTCATTTATGCTATAGACATTTACTGTGGCTTATACTCGTACCTCCAGACTAGGATTCATGGCCTTTTTTACACTTTTTTGACTTTTTGAACGACTTAAAAAGGAGGTTCTCAGATCGACTCTATGTTTTTTTGTATTCTATGTCCTATATGTATGTTACACGATTACTCTGTCAATGATGAATAGATTTTGATGATAATTTTTTTGGTAGATCAAAGAGGTCACATTTGTATTACATCGAAAAAGAATTACTCATTTTTGAAAAAACAACAAAATAAATCAAAATCGCATAGTATATAATTCAAGCTTTGTGTCACAAAGAATAAAATTTGAAAGCGTTTGTTTTGATTTTTTCAGATGGTTTTTGGGATTGTAAGAAGGAGGAGGTCCAAGGCCACAAATTAAATTTAAGCCGTATTGATAACGAGAATTTAAAATATGCCACTATAAAAACAGATTCTAGCGGCATTTCTTACTTAAAAATGAACTTTGCTGCTAAAGGCACGGGATTGATCATGATCTATCTGTCAGCTGTAGAATTTCCTGGAAAAAGTGGTACTTATTTGGCACTAGGTAAGTTGATTCTGTCTATGTGCTCGGGCAAAAATATTTTGCGGTAAAGATACCGAAAAGATATTTAATTTCATCTCAAAGGTAATATTCTTCGACTTCGCAGAATGATACGTACATATACATAATAATAAACCTTTACGATATTTATGGTCATAAATGTACTCGTATTACAGAGTAGAGTGTTAAAAATTAGAGGGTATTATTGCAATTGATATAAGGTTGAAGATGTACATACTCCGCCATGAATGGCTTTGAAGTTTGTCAGCCATATTGCTGAGACGCCAATGTGACATTTGATCAGTAGTTCAAGTATCACTTCTGTCAAGATTGCTAATTACGTAGCTATTTCTATGCATTTTCCACGCCATATTGATGTGAACATGTTCTTTAAGGCAATCATGAGGCGCCAACTTGACCATCCAAAAACAATAAGCTGTTATATACCTCTAAATATTATCAGATATTATTGATTACTTTTTCTCATGTATTCAACACTACAATCACTAGGATTATACGTCTTAATTTTTACAGGTTTTTTAATACCTATCCTTAAAAAAGTCATATTTTTACGCAAAAACTTGGCTGAAAAGTATACATAAACTAAAAACCTTTTTGAAAAAAAAAAGACCTACGAGCTTGCAATATTTCTTATTCAAGCGATTCACACCAAAAACATTACATTTTGTTACAATTTAACGTGTAAAGAGAGTTTGCTCCCGGGACGTAAATTTTATCAAAAATGTACCGAAGATGTACCGTTGATTCTCTCGATGTTTTACAGAAAACGCGAAAGCAGTGGTCAATTCACGATCCTCTTAGATTTTCTACTTCAGGGCATTTCATCTGTCTTTTTTAAGGGTTCCTTAGGACACAAAACGCGAAAAATTATTTATGCTAACGCTAATAATGCTAGTCCGTTGTAGTCTAATGCAGTATATTTATAGGTAAGATAAGAATAGGTATATAAGCTTTCTTCTAGCTTCTACTCAGAATTACCTATATTTTTCAGATATAGGAGAGGGACAAAGAACGAGTGTATATATGATCAGGCAGACGTCCGACGATGTTAAGAGTATTTCGTATGAAAGAATGTTATATTGGATCAATACACCTGGCATTCTATCTAGCACCAAATTTAAATCCTATTATGTAAAAATTGAAGCTGGTAAGCGTTTGACGTCCATCAAAAAAGTAGACAGATATCTAATGTTTACTGCGCGATAAGTCCCGTATTAATATAATAGGATAAGTAGACAGATAATTAGGCATGATGACTGGGTAAATCATTAATATAATTGGTCCGTGAGTTAGATTATCGAAAAATATTGGCCACGTATTTTTATTTTGTCAATCAAACAATAAACAATAAATGAAAAAGCTAAACCTTGTCAAAGTTCGAGAGTGGAAGTCGTTAAGTCACTTCTCTGTCAAGTCTAAACATTTATAGTCTGCTCATGACGTCACGCGTAACTTTAACGGGCTATATCTTTATTAATTTTTGTTTAATTGACAAAATAAATAATACATGTCCAAAATTTTTTTTTGATAATTTATCTGAAGAATTCATTATCTGTATTATTTTAGTCATCATTGCTATTATAATCTGAGAGATTAAGCCCCCCAAAAGCGCGCGGGATGTAATCTGCTTCTAACCTGTTAGAAAAAATATAATAATTATAGGCCCTCAAAAAGTGGCTTTAGCACCATTTATCAGCTGAATTTACCAACGCTATACGCCAACGCTATAAGTTGGTTAAAAATGATAAACACTTCACAAAATTCGTCGCGAGTCCAGTATAGCGGGTTAGCTCAGTGGTTTAGAGCGTCGGGCTAGTGATCCGAAGACGCAAATGTTCGAATCCTGCATCCGCGACGAATTTTTGAAATGTTTATCATAAAAAGTAACTCTTTGAGATAAACCTAGTGTGGGATGCACTATAAAATTAAAAATCATTTCATTGATTAGCAGTGCGCCATCTCTCGTAAATACAGAAGTTCTTATAACTTCAATTGAGTGATAACCTGTCTAATACAAGTATCACAGGTGGCGCCGCCAACGCTATAAGTTGGTTAAAAATGATAAACACTTCACAAAATTCGTCGCGAGTCCAGTATAGCGGGTTAGCTCAGTGGTTTAGAGCGTCGGGCTAGTGATCCGAAGACGCAAGGTTCGAATCCTGCATCCGCGACGAATTTTTGAAATGTTTATCATAAAAAGTAACTCTTTCAGCTGAATTTAACAATTGTTTTTTTTTATCGGGCAAGAGTGCCTTTATTAACTACAACAAAATACAATAGGTACTATATGCTAAAACTACCTACACTACTACTACCTATACATAAAAAGCATTGGATCAAAAATGTTTGACAATAACGTTTAATATCCTACCTAATCCTAACCAAACTTTGCGAGTGTGAACCAAATTGTTCAAGACTGAGTCCAGAAGGACTAATAAGGAAAAAAAATCAAGACAGAATATTGTGAACAATACAAGTGAGGCCGGCAAAACTACGCCTCGCCGTGTACAGATACAATTACACACACATACAAGGAAACTACGCCTTGGCTTGCCAGTCGAACTATGGCGGCGCAACACTGACGCACTCACCACATGTATAATAAACCGGCCTCCCTTGTCTGTTCACGACCTTCTGTCTTGATCTTTTTATTTGATCTGAGTGTTATTGAAAATATTTAGGCATGTACAAATCGTATATTTTGAGAACAAATTAACTTGAAAATACAACTTTATATTCGGCAGGTTTACTGTTCACAGAACTGATTCTAACATATTTTTGTTTTCAGATGAAATAGAATTCGCAGAGACTGACAACCCGTCTTCGCCAGTTTTTAAATACAAAGACGCTCGCTTCAGAACTATGAAATATTTTGGTTTCGCTTCGTATAGCAGCTATAGCGCTACCATTCTTTACGACTGTCCTCCTCAATATGAAGGTAAGACCTTCCAAGATAAGCCAATTCCGCGTTATCTTTCGCTCAGCCAGCGCGCGTGTCAGCTAGTTGAGCCAGTTGTTTTAGGTGACGCGTTTCACTAGATCAGTGCGCAGTTTTTTAGGGTTCCGTACCCAAAGGGTAAAAACGGGACCCGATTACTAAGACTTCGATGTCCGTCTGTCCGTCTGTCTGTCTGTCTGTCACCGGGCTGTATCTCATGAACCGTGATAGCAGCTGAAATTTTCACAGATGATGTATTTCTGTTGCCGCTATAACAACAAATACATACTAAAAACAGAAGAAAAATACTAAATATCCCATACAACAAACGTGATTATTAGGAGTTTTTTTGCTCGCTATTAATAACGGCAAGAGGAATGGGGCTCCCATACGGTAAGGAAACCGTCGTGCGCGAGTCCGACTCGCACTTGGCCGATTTTTTTACTCTTCACATTTATTTACCATGTTATATTGGTTTTATTGTTTTTTTTCTTGAGCGCGAGTCCAACTCGCACTTGACCAATTATTTTAACTAATTTCCAAACAGGAGCAGGTTCTGTGTACTTCTGTATGTATATTTTGTGTTTGTTCCGCTTCCCTTAGCCCATAACCCATTACACTTAGGTCTTAATAGTCGTTGAAGCATATTAATTCTCTGCAAATATTTGGCTTCCAACACAGGGTTATCTGCTGGCCCTGTACTAAGGTGAAAGAAGGTGATTCAGACTATCATCATGAACAAGTTTTTTACTGCGGGGCCAAGGTGGAACTCGAGAAAAGAATCTGCTGTTCCATACATAATTGAAATTCGAAATCGACATAATGTATGAATCAGCCGATTTTGTTCTTGAATTCTGGCTTGGTCCCATAGTAAAAGTTGTTCAAAATGATGGTCTGAATCACTTCTTTCAGCTTAATACCTACTCTAGTTTTGGATAACCCTGTGTAGCTCGGAGGTTTCATAGGCATTTCGATCACGTGCATAGAGTGAAAACTACTATACGAACCTACACCAGCCGGACTAGCATACGCACAACGACATAATATTTTCGACGTGTAAAACGAGACAGAGTTATGGTGAAGTATAAATCATTTCAACACTTTTTCACACGTAGACAAAAATGATGTCGTGGTGTGTATGCAATCCTGGAACGGGGTCGTCAAATTGACGAATTATAATGAATATTTTTTTGTTTTTTCAGGGACATTACGACTACTCTAGAAGCGTTTTCGTGCCATTCCATGCAATTAAATTTTCCGGGAAAAATCTTTAGAAAAAATGTCATGTTACATTTTTAAACTCTTTGGATATTATAAACACTTTCTAAAGATTTTTCCCGCAAAATTTATATCGTCCAAGGTGTTCGAACGTGCAAGTGAGATAGCTACACAAGTTGATGAACCCGTCAGCGAGCCCTGCATAACCTCCATCCAGTGGGGCTTACAACTAAATCATTCGAAAAAGTTGTATACGAACTATCCATATGAAAACAAACAAAATGCCAAGTCGATGATACGAACGGTATCCCGCTCGCACAAGCACAGCCTTTGATAGTTCTCGCTCCCGCTCCCGCTTCCACTCAGTCCCGTGACCATTTACGTATACGTACAGCCGTTCTAATGATTCAAATTTAGAGCTCCTGTTTGAAGAATTTTATTTAAGAAATATTCGCAATATCTCACTGGTAAAATAATGGAAAAAAACCGGTGGAAAATAATAAATTTATCGATTAATTATTCATAAATAATCATAATTATAGGTAGGTAGGTACTTATATTAGACCACATTATCGGTTAGGCCTTACTTTTTTACTAATATTTAATTTTACTCCATGCTTTTAAAATAAATTGTATTTACCAAGTTGTTTACGGAGTATTTATTACCTTTGACATTAACAACATTGAGTTTGTTACTTATTTTTAACTCACTTCTAAAAAGGAGTTTTATGTTCGTCTGTATGTATTGTTTTTGTATTTGTTCATCGATATTTTAGCCAATTGTGAACCAAGTCAAAAACATTTTTTTTTGTTCGAAAAGGTATACTCCCGAAATAGTCTCACTTAAATTTTATCGTAATCAGCTAGCTGAGGAGATTTTGAAAAATCAACATCAATGTATACAAAATTTTAAATTAAAAATTTTTACATTATGGAAGTCGGTTTTGCCATTTTTTGCGAAAAAATATATTTTTTGTCAAACCTCGACTGATAGTTGTACTGTATGTACTGTATCAGCCTTTTTATTAGTCCACTGCAGGACGTAGGCCTACCCACGCGGGGTGAAAAAAGATTAAATAGAGATATTTGTATAACAGATAAGTAAAGAACAGTGAATAAATTTCCACTTTACGCCCATGTGACGGCAGCGACACAGCCAAGCCACATGCCTATACAGGGTTATCAGCTTGCCCTGAACTAAGCCGAAAGGGGGTGGTTGAGACCATCATTATGAACAACTTTTACTATGGGGCCAACCCAAAATTCGAGATAAAATATCATTTCATACAAAGCTGCAAATCTGAATCGACAAAATGTTTGAAACAGCTGATTTTTTCTTAATTTCCGGGTTGGCCCCATAGTAAACGTTGTTCATAATGATGGTCTTAATCACCCCCTTTCGGCTTTGTACCTACACAAGTTTTTTTATATTTCGTATAGGCTTGCGTTTAACTACATACTGCCTGATGTTAAGCAGATAATAATATATAATGCGGTGTAGGGTGTAGCACGCTTACCTAGAAGATACCTATTTACTCAGAATTTGAAGACACCTACGTTGTACTTTAGCGGCAAGATAGGCTCAGGCAAAGCGTTCCACATTCTGGCTGTTCGTATAAAGAATGTGGATTCGAAACGCTTGGTTCTAACGCACGGAATGTCCACCATGAAAGGGTGGCGCTTTGGTCGCGTCTGTCCAGCTGTACGATAGAAAGAGGGGCGGTTGGTAAACCCTGTATAGACTAAGATGTAGGGTTTGTGTGGGTTCAATAATTTAATATTTCGATAACTGTTATTCAGTGCATAAGCACTAAATAAATGAGGCATGAGGCCACAGTCCCGCGAGATGGCGCGCCGAGGGGCGACGGAGTTAAAAAGCGTGTAAGTTTATTACAATAGAGAATGAACTGGGGTTGCTTTACGCGCATTGTGTAGTGCACTGCCGAAAAAGGGCACAGAGAATAATTATTTTTCGCCGAAAGTGACACAACCGATCGTGTCCAAAATAAAATATGAATAGTGTGCTCGAATCGATGTAGGTATATCATTCTTTGATTTTTCAAAAACAGCTCAGCTGCTTTCCATAAAATTTACATGAAACCATTTCTAAAGTATGATCTAGCATATGCAAAGAAAATGAGCAAAATCGGTTTATAATTTTCGGAGTAAACGCGTAAGATATAAACAAAAACATACCTACAGACGAATTGAAAACCTCCTTTTTGAAGCCGGTAAAAAGTATTCCTCGCTGTAAATAATGTTTATGAATGAGTCATTATCATTATTTATCAGCCGTAGGACGTCCACTGCTGGGCAAAGGCCTCGCATATATATCTCCAAGAAGCCTGTTTTTTTATATTCATATTCGTTTATTGCACATGCACAATGCACTGTTATAAAAAAAGTTCTTATAAACTAGAGTCTTAACTAGTGACATTGACCTCATAAGGACGTCGCAATTTAAAGAGGGAACATTAGCTCTACTAGATATTAATAAAGAATCTATAAATTATTTACCTACTAATAGTTTCCTAGCATAGTTGTGTGGACTCTGATACACATATATAGATACCACTACACCTCGAGGGCAGGCGGGTGGTTATGTGGCAGTCCCGTCGAACCCACCTGTAACGGTTTTTACTTTCTTAAAATCTTTATAGATAGAAGATTAAACTGAAAATAATCGCACGCAGTCCTTGCAAACCAACTTTAAAATGTCACGCGGTTTGGCCAATCAGGATCATTCGCGCGAATATGCCTACCGGTCGCCCGCCCGTGCATGACCTGGCGTCACTATTCGACGACGAGGAAGCCGCTTCACGCTATCGTTTGGATCACCTTTTCAACTTTTACCTATAAAGTTCTCTTGAGAAGTTGTGTAATCTCGTGGAATTACAGCTAACAGCTGCTTAATTCGAATTGTGATTAGTTATACCCCAAATTGGGTAAGTGTTTCTAAGAATCTTATTGTGCATTAGCTAGTGATCATGACGTGAGTACATTCAAATATCATGTTCAGAATTCTTAATACCTAACTGTCGATTCATTCCTTTAATATTTTCCTTATAATTATTTTATTTATTCTCTAAAACCATTCTATCGTTAACATCTCGAATTCAAACAATAAAATAGTAAAATCACTGATAAATTCATTACGTGGGTACCCACCTGTTCTTTAAAATATTCATTGAACATTATATTTGAATGTACCTAGATAACCTTATTCTTGCTGCTATGCTTTTCATTGTATTATTTCATAATGTAGCTTGATAAATCATTGTACAAGTTTGACTGCCCTCATCTTAGATACTATTCACTGCATTAGATACCAATGGTACTTGCTTTTGCTTCGCGCGATTTGGATGAATGTGGCAGTCAAACTTCGAATCTGGGCAATTTCTAAGACGGCCAAAATTATGAACTTCCAGGGTTCAACTGCACGGCAAGCTAGGACGTCCTTTTCCGCTTCCCTACCGAAGCGGGACTCTTCAGACAACGCCACCTGCCCCGTGCCCTACCTTCAACTCGTGCCCTGTTTTTCTACACGGCGTGGCGTGAGCCAAATACTACGGGTCTCTTCAGACAAGGCCACTTAGGGCCCTAGTATCTTCGGGTCGAAGTTGCCACCTGCCCTACTACTTTCGTCAGCTGCCCTACAACTGTCGACTTCGGGGACGTCTCGCCACCAACAGATCCGACGTCATCGTCCGCGGCGGATCGCGAATTCAAGGCCAGTGTATCTTGTCTATACGGTTGAACAACGCGTCTCGGTTTCTGAATGTGCCTTACCCCGACCCAACTAGATTGTTAGTCTTTTGTTTTTCTCCAATTTTTTTAACCTTTTCTGTTTTTGCTAATATACTTTTGTTAACCTTCGAGTTGTTCTTATTACCTCCCTATATTTAGGTTGTAGGGCAACCAGAAACGTTATACACCTTATACCCACCAAAAACTCTGGGTGTTCCACCGCTGTGCCTGGTGTCGAGGCTACGGGCACGCTTCCGCACTCCTCCGCGGCACCCGACAGCGTTAGCCCAACTCGGGCCCCACCAAGAGCTTGCGCTCCCGCCTCAATGACGATGTGTCCGAACACAAGACAAATCACCATCCACCACTCGGAACCAACCAGCAATAAGCTTCGGACAGCACCTGTATCCGATAGCCCTAGAACAGCAATTAACACTTTTACCGTACGAAACTGCCAAATTTTGTCAGGCACTACATTTTAACCTACACCCGGCTAAGGCGGGTGCGTATTAACTTATAATAAACTGCGTGGTTTTACACTGTGCGTAGTTCTATACCATTCACAATGGCCTTAACTGTACTTGAAGCTCTACCAATTTGATCCTTATTTCTTGGATTTTACGGAACTTATTTATTTGTATTTGGGCATCGTGACTCGATTGCCACAATCAACCAATCGGCAAATTCATTTTTATCTATAAAGTAGTATATTTAAGGCTCAAATTGGAGTAAGTCAAATTCGATAATAAGTTTTTCTTCTCTTAAGGGGGTAAGATACCCTTAGGCATGTCAGATATTAAAGCAAGGGTGTATTTTTTATTAAAAATCATCGCTTAGCGCCTCCGCTACGCATTAATGGTGTTTTTATGTTTTATTGTTTGTTTGCTTTATTTTAGAGGTGGTAAAATTCTTTTGTAACTTTTTAATGCAGATTCTGTTTCTTCGACCGAACCATTTAAGATTATTTTGTGTAATTCTGCATTATTAGCTCAGCCACTATAATAGTAGATACTATATGATTAGATTTGTACTTTACTGTACCAGCCGTTTTAATAGTCCACTGCTGGACGTAGGCCTACCCACGAAAGGTGATTGGGCCATATCCACCACGCTGGCCCAGTGCGGGTTGGCGGATTCACATACGCCATCAAATTTCTTCTACGGACGTAAGCAGGTTGCCTCACGATGTTTTCCTTCACCGAATAGCCAAATTCCGTACATAAATTCCAAGGAATTCATTGGTACGGGACCGGGATTTGAAGACACGACCTCACGATTTTAAGGCGGTGTCATTACTACCACGGCAATGATATTACCGTGTTACTACTAGAACACCACGGCTTATTATTAGATTTAGTATCTAAGATGTTTGGTCATCTATGGCCCGCAAACTAGTCCCGTGTACTTATTAGCAAGTTAAAGTGGCTAGCTCAAGTGACAAGAGTTTTTAAACTAGAGTTCTCTGATAAGCTGGGGCCGTAGGAGTCAGTTGTAAATGACGAAAAACTATGAGTAATAAACTTCACACAAAGGAGATATTGCAAATATGCATAGAAATTGGGCCAATAAAGGGTACAGTATTTCATAATTTGCTTTGTTTCTTTCGGAAAATGATTTTCCCGTTATTTTTTACAATAACAGTGTCCATTGAAAGTAATTTCGTGTATTCGGGTATTAAGGTTACATGTGACCAAAATGACAGTAATTCAATGACTGAACAAAAATCAAATTGGAAAGTGTGAAATTACTCATAAATTAAGCATTTGATGCGGTTGTTTTACTCTGCGCATTTATTTATCATAGTTTAACGGATTTTTTGAGCTACTGTACCTAGTCAGAGCCCATTTTGCATTATCTTCTTTACATTTCAACAAACGAAAACAAACTGTTGCGTACCCCTGCACTCGCCGCGTTAGCTTCATTGTTTTGCCAAAGATCCGTACTAACTACGGTAAAACTAAAGGTGGGCATACACGATGCGATGATTTGATCAAATTTTCGCTTCATGCCAACTGGGAGCTCATTCAGTTAATTCAAAGGTAGGAATTGGTAGTTAACGATTTGTACTACTACCTGAAACTGGGCGCACAGAACGCGATGATCGCATCAATTCATCAGATCAGTCCAGTGGAGGCCAAATATAGGTAGTTAACTATAGCTGGTTAGTAGTTATTGAGGAAACAACATGGTACACCTCCTACCTTTGAATTAATTGAATGAGCTCCCAGTTGGAATGAAGCGAAAATTTGATCAAGTCATCGCATATCGTGTATGACCACCTTAAAATAACTTTTGACGGTGCGCGCCTTTACAGTAACATACCCTCGGATATAAAAAATACTACTTCGTTGCACGTATTTAAAAAGAAACTTGCCGAGTAGGTACATTATTGCCGACAATTCATAGTTTTAACTCATAAGTAAAATCTGTCATATAGGTTTATGTAGGTACCTATGTTTGTTATCATGTACAAATGTATTTTTTCTTTACCGCTTGTTTTTATATTGTAGTCGATGGGTATGCGTGTGTGAAATATTATAAAATTGTTCCATTATGTTTATTATTTAAGAATTGTTTTCTCGGCGACTAGGAACTGTTATTTATAATTATATTTAGTTGTGTTTTAATGGAAGCGATGTAATATCTGAAATTGAGAATAAATATCTTTAAACCTAATGACACCTACCTATGGCCACTTCTCCGAAAACTGATGAATGCTTTGCATCTAGCGCGTTCCAGTGGTCTTGATCAAATCTTCGAACCACCTTAATTGCTTGCTGACCTTGCTTGTATGGATGTCCTCTGCTAAACTTGCTGGTACGTGATACTCGAGAATTTTTCGACTACATCCGTTCCTTTGCTACATGTCCTGCCTACTGTTATCTCTACTTGCTATCCCCTTGGGCTACAAATCGGCTGTCGGTTAAGAATCTCGATGCTTTTACATATCTGCTTATTTCTGATTCGGATCCCGGCGAGAGATTCCGAAGATATCCCTCTCTGGTATCGATATTTCTACTTAAGTATGTCTCTTTTTAAGTAGGCATGAAAGGGACATTTTTGATTTTGAGGCCCTAGTAAGTTATTGAGTAAATATTGGGAACAGGCTAAAAGTCAAATAGGAAGCGGTTATTAATTAATGATTGCAATAATTGATTAAAGACAATAAATCAATTAAAAAACAATAAATCAATTAAACAAAAAATCAATAAATCACTCAAAATCAAATTATAAGATATTTCGAAATAGGAATAATGAAATTGAGACATTAAATGTTAATTATTTGGGTCAAAAATTGAAGTCATTGAGACAACTAAATTTTTAGGCATAAATATTGACTGCAATTTATCTTGGAAACAGCACATCGCTTCATTACAAGCAAGAATAAATATGTAATCGTATGCGCTTAGCATGTTGTCAAAAACTGTTAGTACCTAAGCCTACAGTCTTGACTGCTTACAATGGGCAGATCTCATCATTGTTTAGGTATCGTGTCATGTTCTGGGGCAATAGTAGGTACTGATAAATTAGCTATACATATTTAGAGCGCAAAAGAAATGTGTCAGACCCATTTGTAAGCTTCGGCAGAGAGTAAGCTGTAAACCGTACTTTAAAAGTCTTAATATTTTAACTTTGCCCTGCCTTTACATTTACGAATGTGTGATGTTTGTACGAAACCATTTAACTCTCTTTGAAAATTTGAAATCCGAACGACATTAACATAAACTTGTGATGCCTATAAGTATAACAACATTACTCTCAAATAGCGCAATACTCGTATGCATGGCTCCACTGTTACCTATAAAACCATTTGCCGCATGAAATAATAAAAACCGAAGAATCAAATATTTTTGCCACCCCTCAGGCAAACAAATAACATTTTTTTTTGCAAAATTGCAAAAAAATCTATGATGGCAGAAAACACTCACAATTATTATAAAAAGATCTTTTTTGAATTTCGGTTAATTAAGGGAATAATCAGTGATATTTCAATCTAAGATGATGATAATGTTCAGATCAAAATAATCTCTCCTCGCAACTGGTTTATCTAAATTTTTCATTCAATAAAGTAGAAGAGCTTACGATTTGGCAGACACAGGTAGATTTTTAAATTACATTCCTGTGCCGCGTGCCTCCCCCCTCTCTCGCCCCCCTTACCTCCCCCCTCGTACCTGCGAGGGGAGCCAAGTGGAAACGTCTGTAGCGGACGTAATTGTATTGTACAGGGTGTGACAGTTTCTTTAAATTATATTGCCTACCTTTAATGTTTTTACCGACTTCCAAAAAAGTGGAGGTACCTACTATGTTCGCCTGCATGTATTTTTTGTCTAGTTTTTTAGTACATCGATATCGTTCATCGATATTTTCGTCAATTGTAAAATTTATTGATCTAAAAAAAAAAAATTGGTTGCCTGTAAAGTCGGTATACGGGCGAAAGTTTTACGTGACAACGACTTTGAGACGAATGAGACGAATGAGAGCGAGTGAGAGGCACGTAAGTGCGCGTTGTGAGCGCATAACGTGAGCGGAGCGTAACGCAGTTTCTTGAAGTGTCACCCGGCAAACCAATTTATAAGACGTTGTCACGTCAAAAAAAAGTTTTTATTTCGATTTTTTTATACTCTCGAGGTGGTCCTATTTAAATTTTATCGAGATCGGCGGAGCCGTTTTTGATCAATCAACAATAATGTAAATGTCACATTGAATCGTGCAAACTATTGAAATTCTGTATCCGTATCCGTATGAGAGTTGGTGGTTTATTTTTTTTCCATAAAATATAATAAAATTGAAATACTGTACAAATACACATTTAAAGAAGTAATAATTGGCTATAAATTAAAAATTAAAAAAAACCCCCGACACAAAAACCTACCTAAAAAAAGTACGAAGGCACATTTGTAGAATTTTGGTTCTTCCATCCCCACTTTAACCCACCATAACTCATAAACGGCTCAATCGATTTTTATAAAACATAGCTAAGAACACTCTCGACTAAGTCTCCTTTCATCAAAAAAAACTAAACTGAAATCGGTTCAGTGGTTCGGGCGCTATGATGCCACAGACAGACAGACAGACACACAGACAAACAGACACGTCAAACTTATAACACCCCTCTTTTGCGTCGGGGGTTAAAAACAAGAACAGAGAGGAAATAAATTCATCTAAAATGTTAGTAAAACGAGACCACAATAGGGTCCACACAGCTTGCACTGTTAAAAGGATATCACATCTCATGTAGAGCCAAACTTCGGACTCTGCACGCCCTAACTCTTTCTTTTTCAAAACTAAATTTTCATGCACTTAAAATGTTGTCAAGATGAGGCCATAATCTATGAATAAATGAATCTGATGAAGGTCTGAATTTCAAAAAGATTGAATCATGTAGAACCAAGCGCCTTAACTCTAAAAGCCAAAAATTTCACAAACTCTACACTTCAGTTAAACTCAAATCAGATAAGGCTCCATTTTTTTATTCGGTGTGTGGGCGATAGTATGTCCTGCACTGACGTCCCAAATGGGGTATTTTACACATTCCCCCCTCCAGCGTTTACCCGAGCCGGCCCAGCTCCCTGAAATAACGCCAGCCAGAAAGCGAGTTACTCGAGTTAAAGACGAAATATTTGTGTAAAAGAAATTCGGAAACAGCCTGTATCAGCACATTTTCAAATACGTCGGGTCGAAAACGGGAAGAACGCAGCCATCGTTTAATATTGCAGCTTTATGAAATTCTTTCATACTCTCCACACGCTGCTCTACCACGGAAATAAAGAACAGAAAATCTCGTCAGTAGCAAATTTGAACCTGCGTTTCATCCCTAGAAAATTAAAAACTGCATATAAATACGTATTAAATAGTTTATTGAATCAGGCGTTACTTTGCGGAAGTTCATCTTCAAATTCTTGTTTTGAATAAATATTTAGTGTATTTCCGCTCTGTCGTAGTCATATAAATTAAGGGTACCATTCAAAATCCAAATTACATCACAAACAAAATTAGTAATTAATCATCAACCTGCATCATGGTTCGACTATGGATAGGTTAAGGTTAGGTTAGGATAGATCAGAAAAAAAAAAAAATATTAGGTTAGGCTTAGGTATGTTTACAAAATATTAATGAACCTGAAACAAAATTATAATTAATCCGTTAAAAATAATTAACCTGTAACAAAAATAGTGACTAGTGATCTCTCTAAGTAATGTAGTAAACCTGAAAATAATATTTAATTAATATGTTAAAAATTACAAATATAATTTATTTTACGTATTAAATATAAAATAACAAGTGTAAAATAGAAAATTAGTATTGTACGTGTAAGTAAGTTCTCACTTAGCATGAATTTTAGTGCTTACAATAGTTTTCTGATAAAATTCACGTGAAGACACCTACTCGACTAAAATACCTAATAGTTGCCACCTTTTCTCTATTTTTTAAATCTCTATTTTTTCTCCGACGCAAAAGAGGGGTGAAAGGAGACTTAATCGAGAGTGTTCTTAGCTATGTTTTATAAAAATCGATTAAGCCGTTTAAGAGTTATGGTGGGTTAAAGTGGGGATGGAAGAACCAAAATTCTACAAATGTTTGTTGAAGTGTTTTTGTGTCGGGGGTTTTTAAATTTTTAATTTAATTATAGTTATTATCTCATGTGTGTGTGTACTGTGTGTTTTTTGCACAGATGTTTTTTGCTAGGACTAGGAAAAATAACAAAATTGCATTAAATGTCCAAGGTCCTTAGGTATAATATCCCTAGAATAAAAGGAATTGCGTTTTTATTCTGTGACTCTATTAGACAAAAGTAAGGCTGTCGAAAACTTGAAGAACGTACTTAGCCATCGTGCTTTACCTATAAAATTCTTTCATACTCTCCACACGTTACTCTACTATATATGGAAATAAAGAACAGGAAATCTCCGTAGCAAATTAAAACCCGTGCCATCATCATCATTTCGTTTCAATGGCTAATTTGTAGTTATTAGGGGTTTTTTTTAATACAGATATTTTATACTGACCTCAACCTGGCGACCAAGGCCGCGGTCGAGGTTGCCAGTTTTTGGTCTCTAAAGCACATTTGGTACCACAGAGCTTTGTAAATATTGTAAATATATCTGTATTAAACCCGTGCCAAAATATGTAAATATACAAAATAATTACTCACTGAGGCTGCCACTTCCTAATTGCCATCATTAATATTTTATTTTGTTATGGAACTCCTTGAAAACGGCTATGCAGTGGTCTCGAACCTGCCGATATTTCGGTATTTCGATTTGACGCTTGTTTTACCGAAATACCGAAATGAAGGAAGTAGGTCATTTTACAACGATTTCTAAGATTTCTGATTTGCTGGATAATTGTACCAACTATCTAACGCGTTTCAGTTTGCAACAAAGAAAGGTTGTATATTGGGCCAAATTCTTCCGAATTTCTAGTTTGTCGAGACGACTCGAATAAAAGAATAGGACGATAGGCTTCATTTTGTGGTGTTTAAACTCCACTGGGAGAACTACCTAGGATTAAAGTACCTATATTTTGTTCCCAATATTACTATAGTCTGACCGTTTAACTGAGTCCTCGCCTGCGCTGTCTCAGTCCCCTTTGTCGTCTACCCCCGCGCCTCTGTACCGCGCAGGCGAGGACTCAGTTAAACGGTCAGACTATAATTCTTGGCAGTTATTCTTAAGCCTCGAAGTATAGGTGATTAGTCTATTCTTCCAGAACTCACATATGTGGCAAACGATCGTTGGCTATAAGATGTCTACTACTGGGCATAGGTTTCCCCTATAAATCTCCAGTATGACTAGATGAAAGCGGCTTGTATCCAGCTTTGTCTACTGTCCAAATGCAAAAGGTACCTAGTCCACAAAAGTGGCAGTATTTAATAATCGCGTTGAATAGTGATGGATTTCCTTTGGATAATTATTATGCAAAAATTGTAGGTACATATTATTACACATATAGCTGTTCCATTCAATATATATATTCTAGTTACGATTTTGTATAGACAATGAAATATAAATAATAAGTACTTATCTAGTTGATTTTTTTTTTCAAATTCTTTATTGATATGACCCTGTGTTATGTTAATAGTGTAAATTATAGTTTTTATGTCGATAATTTAAATTAATCTAAGTAGGTACCTACCTACTTAGTTAAATTTAAATAGGTAGGTACTTAAGGTTTTGAAACTTCCCACCGGCAAGCGCAGCATAGGACCTTGTGGATGGACGGATTTCCTCATTTATACCGCAGGATCGCGCTGGATGCAAGCCCCTACCAACCGGTCTTATTCGAGATCCATAGGGGAGGCATATGTCCTGCAGTTGACGTCCTGTAGCTGATGGATGGAGGTTTTGAAACTAATAATTCTATAAATGGATTTCGCGACTTCAGACTTCTGGTTAAAGAAAAACAAAAGCATCAAATTATTTAATGCTCTTAAAACTATCAAAAGAAAAAAAAAATGTTGTGGGAAAAAAATAGTAACATTTGTTTGAGCGTTCCTTTAGATAGGTAGGTAGGTACTGTTTACAGAAAAAAAAATCAAAGAACATTAATTTTCTAAGACCTATTAAAAATTACTGTTGGAAATTTTAGGTAGTACATATTTTTAAGAATATTATCATGCATTAAGTAACTTTTACGAGTTCTTTTGTTTAAGATACATTTTTAAATTCAGTGAACTGAAAACAAACTGAAAACCTGCAGAAACGTTTTCTAACTAAACCATTGGCATCGACCCACGCCCAACCAAAACAAAAACGCAGAGACAGAAATAAAAGAACCCCATTCGAATTTTATGAAGTGGCCATCGCATTCCTTATTCACCAACGTCCGAAAATCAAGGAGTCTTTACAAGAAATCGCACTCAGGGCCGACGTTTCCAAACGTACCGGTTGAAATATTTCCAGCGGATCTCGAGTACTCTTATTTACCCAGCTATAGCGACTTATATCACGGACACACAGCCTGTATTTGTTTTTTCCATTACAAAAGAACGGCACGCCCTGCGAGCAGTATAGCAATAATATTTCAATATCACGACGTGGGTGCCAACCCTGGGCGCTCAAAGTGATTTCTCTCCTCTCCTATTGGCCGAAATTTGAACCTCGAACGCGCTCGATACGCGAAACCTTCAACCGACAAAGACAGCCATCGCCAAGCTCCGGCCCTGTTGAATGAGTTAGACTGAGACCGATACAGTATTGTGGGGGCATGAATATTGGATGAACGCAAAGGCCGTATCAATAATACGTGCACGAATGAAATAATAGATTATTCGTTTGTTCAAATCGAACGTAAACAAAATGTAAGCATCCATTACTGATGCAAGCGTAGGAAAGGGAGAGGTGATCAGAGTATCGGTGAGGGTTGGACAGGGATGGATATATGTCTTCGGAGGCTGCGCTGGAAGACGGTTGGCAACAATGTGAACACTATCTGTTTTTGTACCAGTCGTCGGTCGGTTTCCACATTAAACGATCATTTTAAGGGCGAACCAATCAAACTGCAAATTTATACAAATTGATACTAAACGGGTTATATTAATTTTATAACAAAAATTAAGTGTGTAAATAAGTTTGAACGGAGTCGTAATTAAAACTAATTGGGTTTAATAAAGCGCTAATTATTTTGTATTAAGGCGGGTTTTCGCTGGAATTTCGTCCTTTTTGACGTGACGTGGGTGTGTCGATGGATTTTTCAGGCGTCTAACTTTAAAATCGTCCAAAATTAAAAAAAATAAACATAATGATCGTGGAACGCGCGTGCCGGGAAAGCTAATGTGACAATAAAAGACGTATTTTATGAATAAGTGTACTGAAACGAAGTGATACGATAGTTTTAAGGACATTTTCTGTGTTCAGAGGAATATTTTGGAAAGTTTTGTGCTGAAGTGGTGGCAAGATGTCGAAATAGGGGGCGGCCAGGGTTGGCCTTTTGAGGCCATGCTCAATAACCTCACTGCTACAGCTTTAGGAGGTAAGTTTATACTCACTAGTCTTATTAGAGTTACTTACCGTCTTATTCAGAGTTAACTGAATAGGTATCTACAAAATCTTTCAGTATTCATAAATAACTAATAATATTAGTTTTAACAATTTGATCTACCAGTAGGTATAAATTACACGCCTTGAAGAGGCAAGATTGTATTGAGCTAATTGAATTTTATGTACCACTAGGTAAGTACCTACATAAAATTTAATTACATGGGTACCTAGTCCTATTCATATTATTTATAAAAAATATTTCAACATTACATAAGTAAGTAATTCTATGAGTCACATTAGGTATTTGTAAATTGATAAATCTGTATTATTAAAATAAAATTAATCAAATACGTATGCCAATTTTTATCAATAAATAATTATTGCCAAATTCCATAAATAATAGTTTAACAAAAGAAGGTATCTATAGATTTATTTTCAAACCAATACATTAAGCCCGATTACAGAGGCGCCATCGTTATTATATTAGCTAAATAGCATAGTTCTGTTTCTTTTTCACTTTAGGCATTCGATAGAGAGAACGCTTTTTACGTTTTATTAAATTTACGCTGGGCGCCTCTGTAATCGGGTTTAATATAATACGAACCACAAAAAACTAATTTTGATTTCGATGAACTTAATATTGGCTTTCTTGGTTTTGTAGAGATAAAAGATTTTTGTAGAACTGAGAAAGAACCTAAGCAGGTATTGCAAAGTTACCAATGGATACTGTGAAATGCTGATTATTTGTTCGATGAAAAGTAAAATTTTCGATAATATTTTTATTTTAAAATAAATTCAAAACTAGCTAATATTTTAGATCTAGATTATTGAGAAAATTCTATCGAGAGAATTATGTAAGTAAAGCTCAACATTGACCTACATGTTTAACTTTTTTTTTTCAACTGCCATTTTTGATCTCTTACATCGACCAACATTTGCTTGATATTGAGAGATAGGCAGATTTAGGTACTCTAGACTTTGCTTTAGAGTGCAACCAATTTTCAAAAACATACCTAATAGCATTATTTTATGTAGATAAACCTTTGACTCAAGAGTTAATAACAATTACTTTTGTGCATAACTTCCGCAAAAGACATGTCAGTATTTATCAGTTCGTTGTATACTTAGGTATGGAAAAAATACACTAAAATAATATCAAACAACCAGTGTAGTAGTGGTACTTATAAATTACGATCATCGATAAAATCATAGAAAGAGTACATCCTAAAATCATTCAAATAACAGAAATAACATGGAAACATTTCAATCTTAGAAAAACATTTTATTTTTTTAAAACCTAGGTCTTTTATACCAAATGCGCTGTGGCATGGTGCGGGTGACAGTAAAGTTGCTATTTTTAAATTGAATTAGGGTTTAATTTAAGTTATTAATTCTCTAATATATTACGAATGTGATACAGCTGAAACCCTTAGTCACAATTTGTAAATCGCGGCAAGTTAAACCCTAATTAAATGAACTAAATAAATAATCGGCCAAGTACGAGTCGGACTCGCGCACGGAGGGTTCCGTACTGTACCCCTTTAATATTTATTTTATTTTAATTTTATTATTGAAGTGAATACACAACTAAGTAAATATTCTGTAAAAATTGCAAGCATCTACTTGTTACCCTTATAAATATCGAGCGAAAAACGGCTAAAAAATTAGGTTTGTTGCATGGGATGCCCTTGGGTTTGATGCCCTTCAATATTAAATTGTATTCTAATTTTAGTATACATATGTTGTTATAGCAGCAGCAAAAATACATCAACTGCGAAAATTTCAGCTTTCTAGCTATAACGGTTCATGAGTTACAGCCTGGTGACAGACAGACGGACATACCCTTTGGGTATGGAACCCTAAAAAGCATCTGTCACAGCGCAAAAAGTGCAGTTTCAGCGAAAACATCAAGCACAATATGGAAAAAAATGCTTAAAAAATAAAGTTTATTTTCTAAACGCAATTTATGATCATGAAGATTGTGCATCTGTTTGCCCCACAACAGGATAAAATATTCATAACTATCAACACCCCAGCAAATGGGGTTAATAAGCTTTCCTGTAGATTGTAAGGCGCCCTAAATGGGCTCGATAAGGGGTGAAACTGTTTTGTTTTTATGGCATTGACGATAATCTCTTGAGGTAAACTTATCAAAACGTGGAGGAAATAAAATAAAATTAAGTATGCGATGAGATTTAGTAAAAAAAGTAGTTACAGAAAAGGTAGGTATTGTTTTACGCGCGTATGGACGGTTTCGACAAATAAGATTTCGTTAGATTTGTCTCAAAAACACAACTGTCTTTAGATAGGTGTTTAATAATAAAATGACGAAATTTTGGCGCTAAATTGTAAGTAGTTCAATTTTTTTTAATTAAACGTTTTCGATTAAGGTATCGAAATAAAGGGAGTTAAAACAAATTAAAAAATATATCTATAAGTCATGTGCCTATTTAAATGTAATCAGAAATAATTACAACAATTTTAGTTCTTTATAGTGCGTTCCTAATCTGTTTATTTTAATCGGGTTTTAAACTAAATTTTTTAAGTTTTACTTGTTTAAATAATGTCTAAATGTTGTTTTGTGTTGAGAAACGCAAATTTCATATATTAGTATCTAGGTCACTGTGGAAATCTTATAGTTGATTGGTGCATTTATTTTTATTGGAGTGTTTTAATTACATTTATATGTATACTTACTTTGTAACAATAATTAGCTGTTTAAGCTAGCTATGCTCTGATCAGAATGCTGCTAGTTTATTCGATCCAATAATTAAAAAATATTTTTTACGCATTGAAAATATTTTCATATTCTGTCTGCTATCATACTTATTTTAAATCTACTCAGAAACCATTTAATCTTTTTCTTTCAATTCAATTTCCAGCAAAATGTTTATATGGGGTATCAATAAACAAACTTAGTACCTACCTAATCAAAATAAAAATCTCATTTAAAAAAGCTTATTTATTGTGCAAGAAAATATTAAAGTAATATAAGTTAAAGCCTAAAACTACCCATGGAGGAGCGAAAACAGTTCTGTTTTACGGGTTTCAATTTCGCTAAGGCATGTTTACGACGCGGCCCTAATCCGCGTAATTCGCTAAGATTTTAGCGGACCGTCGCGGGGGAAAGTTGGGAATCTCTGGATTTCATCTAACACATTTCCTTGAATTTTAGTGAAAATTAAACATTAGGTAGATAGATACCTACAGCAAAATAATTAGTGCGCTAATGGTTAATGATCGAGTTTCATAGAAATAAAGCTCAGTTGGTTTTGCCTAGTTAGCACCTTGTACTTTCATATCTACCAACTTATTTTTATGAGTTTTTTTGTGAGTAATTTGCTAAGATTCTAGCGGGCCGTGGCAGGGAAATGTTGGGAATCTCTGGATTTCATCTCTCACATTTCCTTGATTTTTTGTAAAAATTAAACATTTCAAATAATTAATTAGCTGTCTGTGCTAATGATAGATAAGCCATTTTTATAGAAATGAAAGACTTGGTATATACGAAGAAATCGAACAAAACATGAAGGTAGCTTACTACCTAATGCGAGACAAGCCCGCGTGCTAGTACTCAAATTATAAAATAATTGGCCAAGTGCGAGTTGGACTCGCGCACGAAGCGCCTTTAACATATTTTGTTTAAATTTATTGATTATTTTTGAAAGGAATATAACACTTAATATTCGAAGCATCTTTCTGTTGCCGTTATCAATATCGAGCAAAAAAATCACGTTACTTGTATGGGAGCCCCCCTTAAATATTTATTTTATTTATTTATTTTTAAAATGCATATTTACCCAAATATTCTGTGAATATTTCAAGCTTCTACCTGTCACCATTATTAATTTCGAGCTAAAACGTCTAAAAAATCAGGTTTGTTGTATGGGATCCCCCCTTAAATATTAGTTTTATTCTGTTTTTAATATTTGTTGTTCTAGCGGCAACAGAAATACGTCATCTTTGAAAATTTCGGCTTTCTAGCTATAGCGGTTCATGAGATACAGCCTGGTGACAGACAGACAGAAAGACATCGGACAGCGGAGTCTTAGAAATAGGGTCCTGTTTTTACCCTTTGGGTACGGAGCCCTAAAAAGATCGTTAAATGCTGTCGAAACTCTAATAGGAATTACTATCTACTAAACGTATCTCATGAGTAACACCCGTGAGATATTTTATTTTACTAGGTAATGCCAGAAATCCACGATGGTTTCCATAATCACATTGCACAATTGTAATTACCAATTGATATCTCTACGAGTCTGATCGTAAGTAATTTGCTAACATTTTAGCCGGGGCAATGTTGGGAAAAAAGATGGGTTGGTTTAGTGGTAGTAACACACGCCTTACAATCGTGAGGTCGTGGGTTCAAATCATTACCAATGAGTTCTTTGAAATGTATGTACGGATTTTCACATCACTTTTCGATGAAAGAAAACAACGTAAGAAAACGTAGAAGAAATTTGATGGCGTATGTGAATCCAATAACCCGCGCTGGGCCAGCGTGGTATATATTAGTATTAATATATACAAAATATTAATAAATATTAGGGGACATCTTACACAAACATGGTCTCTAACCCCAAAATAAGCTAAGCTGCTAAGCCTCTTTGATCCAGAAGTCGCCCCAATTATTATCAAAAAAAATAAATATCAAAATTCTCACAATTATATGGCCCAATTATCTTTCGTAGGTAGGCCTACGTCCTCCAGTGGACTATTAAAAAAGGCTGGTACAGTACATTAAAGTTAGGAATCTTTCAAGGGAACACCTTAAAACCTTAACTTGTTGATTAAAATACTTATCTAAATAAACTATCTTTATGTTAAGACCTTCCAGGTAACCCATGTTCAATAACGATCGACTGTACTGTACCAGCCTTTTTAATTGTCCACTGCAGAACGTAGGCCTACCCACGAAGGGTGATTGGGCCATATCTACCACGCTGGCCCAGTGCGGGTTGGTGGATTCACCTACGACATCGAATTTCTTCTACGGACGTATGCAGGTTGCCTCACGATGTTTTCCTTCACCGAAAAGCCAGTGGTGTGAAATTCCGTACATGAATTCCAAGAAATTCATTGGTACGGGACGGGGATTTGAACCCACGACCTCACGATTGTAAGGCGGGTTTCATTACCACTAGACCACCACGGCTTCGAAACGAACTACTAAAAGGACGTTATAAGACCATACTACCAAGATTGTTTTTTTTCCTATCTGTACTGGACCAGCCTTTTTAATAGTCCACTGCAGGACGTAGACCTACCCACTAAGTAAGGGTGATCTTTTCCTATATAGATTTTTCCCATCAATGGAGTGCAAAAGCCAAATTAGGCCCCATGAAAACGGCGAAAATAGAAAATCTCGGTCGTTAACCGCTTGTCTTGGTCGATATCGGCGAACTTTGCCCAACTTCGATAATTTAGCGCGTTACGTTCCGATCCACGTACATTGGATTTCTATATGTATTCATCTTACAAAATCTTGAGTTTATTAGGGAGTTTTTGACCGAGCGAGCGAAGAGTCTCCATTTCGATATTGATAAAATTTTCTGTCATCGTCATCATTAACATCTGTGCGAATTTTGATAATATTTGGCAAGATCTTTTAGTACCTATCTAAAGCCCATCAAGATTTGCGAGTACGATCTAAATTGGTCTTGATAGAGACAGATAGAGGATTATAAAAATTCAATTAAACATATGCGAAGACTACTGTATGTAAAGCTAATGTGCAAACGTGGATTTCTATGTTTGCGTCATATTTTTTCCAAAAAATAGTCTGGTTTGGGTTTATTTAAATCTAAGTATATCCCGTCCAATAAAGGAAATAATGAAACCAGTTTAAATATTTTCAAAAGTAGAAAACATTTTCCCATTCGGTAACATAACGCGTTACGTTCTTATTCACACATTCAATGTATAGGTAACATAGTTAAAACAAGATTTAGATAATATTATGATACGAATACCTATTTCTATAACTTTTAAAATAAAAGGTGTTTTAACCGCTCGTATGTATACATTTTGCATTAGATAAGTACCTACCTATGTACATTGAAAGGTACTTAAAGTTAATGACAAAATGGTGGATATTTTTCTAAAACATTTGACTCTATTAAAAGATTATTACTTTTTACTTTAAAATAAGGCCTATAAACTTAAGGCTAAATTATGAAAATAGTGCAGCAACCAATTTTATGTGCAATTTTTAACACGCTTTTATTAGCTCGACCTGTAAGTAACTTACCTATATGTAATGGAATCTAAGGTAACTAATTTAACCATCTCCCAAAGGTCGTAGCGCAATGAAAAATGGCAGCTGCATGTATTTCTGATGACAATACAATAAAATGGTACTGGCGAACTGATCTGATGATGGAGAAAATGAACTGGAACTTAATGATGAAAAATCGTATTTTAGCTGTTTTGGATTTCTTAGAAAAGTCTTGTAACGAACTTTGACCACGATTATGTTTCAAAGTATGATGAGCGTGTTTTTTAGTTTTTTTTTAAACTACATTTATTATTCTTTTTTTTTAGAAAAAAATGGCATTGCTTCATTCAGTCGTTGAGTTCACGATCTATCCAATTTAGCCTATTAAAAAATAAGGAAAAATTTAAAAAGTTCTAATTTAAAACGGCTCAAACGAAATCTTTTTCGTGAAAATAGAAAATCCCGCCGGTCGTTAAACCGCTTGTCTCAGCCGATATCGGCAAAGTTCGCTCAACTTCGGTAATATTAGGCGTTACGTTCCTATTCACGTAGGTACATTGGATCTCTTTGATGATAGTCAAATTTTTGAAAGAGTTTTAGATAGAATATTTCGATGGGTGTTTAGATAAGAAGTATTAGCTTAGATGTTGAAAATTTTCTTTAAAAGATTTTTAAATTTAGATTCATTTAAGAAGAAGAATTAGATTTTTTTAAAGTAAGAACATAGTTATTGAGGATTTTTGTAAAAGAGACAAAATGCCAACTCGAAAAATCAAATAACTAGAACTATAGATTGTCGAGATAAACTTAAGTTAGGTTTAGCCATTATTACCAAACTTTATAATTGTAAATAGTTAAATAAATTTTAAAAAATAAATTGACCGTGATGTTTTCGCCCATTCTCTGATTTGGCGCTTTTCGCCCAGTTACCGTCCTTTATTATTTTTCATTGCTTAGAATTAACAGCCATTTTCCGAAAAGCAAAGTTTTACTCGTCCCGGGCTTGCATAATCCGAAATACTATAAAATTAAATATTCAGTTTGAGTCAAATCATCGAAAAATAATAAAGGTTACGGTAATTAGTCGTCAATGATCATCAATTTGGAGAATGACCGTTTACGCCATTTTATTTAAATATGTATCTTAATAAGCCAATGAAAATAATATTCATAGATTGAGTATCTATAAAGCCCAAGTTATTATTTGTTGGCTGGATAACAGATTAATAATTGCTGAAATTAGAATTATGTCTTACTTGACGTGTCAATGGCAATCAATGGCGACTTTTGGCCAGCTTCGATTATGATCTCTAATGAGCCTCTAAACCAAATTTATCTGTAACTAGCAACCCGCCCCGGCTTCACAAAGGTGCATTATACATATAAACCTTCCTCTTGAATCAGTTTATCTATTAAAAAAAACCGCATCAAAATCCGGTGTGTAGTTTTAAAGATATAAGCATTCATGGGGACAGACAGCGGGAAGCGACTTTGTAGTGATTATCCTATTGCAGGGCGCACAGTTCGACGTATCACTGAAATTATGATGATAACATTGAACAGTTTGTGTTGTCCCCCAGCAGGCCACAAAGAGTCGTGTGCGGAGGAGAAGGTGCACGAGATCAAGCCGAACATCGACCGACCGCACCATGCGCTCGGTGCCAGGCTGCACATCGCGCACAACATACGGACGGATCACTTGCAAGGTAAAAACTACATCTGTCCCTAGCGTACTGAACATCGGCTGACCGCACCATGCGCTCGGTGCCAGGCTGCACATCGCGCACAACATACGGACGGATCACTTGCAAGGTAAAAACTACATCTGTCCCTAGCGTACTGAACATCGGCTGACCGCACCATGCGCTCGGTGCCAGGCTGCACATCGCGCACAATATACGGACGGATCACTTGCAAGGTAAAAACTACATCTGTCCCTAGCGTACTGAACATCGGCTGACTGCACCATGCGCTCGGTGCCAGGCTGCACATCGCGCACAACATACGGACGGATCACTTGCAAGGTAAAAACTACATCTGTCCCCAGCGTACTGAACATCGACTGACTGCACCACTAAAAATATCGTACTAAAGACTTTTCACTTGTCTACGTACATTGACCTATCGCACCATGTGCTCGGTGCTAGGGCTGCACAATGAACATAACATACGGACGAATCACTAGCAAGGTAACCTTACACCTTTCTAAATATCTGTCACTTGCATGGATACGTATATTGACTGCTTCGGTGGCTCAGTGGTAAGTGACCCCTAACTACTTGATCAAAGAGGCGTGGGTTTGATCCCCACCCAGGGCAAGAATTTATGTGATGAATATAGGGGTTTGCTCTGTGTCTGGGCGTAATTTAGTTACTATCTATACAAGAATGTATTTAAAACATGTAAATGTAGTATATCAGTCTCTGGCAGCCATATGACAAGCTTTGCTTAGTTTGGGGTCAGAGACCGTGTGTAAGATGCCCTCTAATATTTGTTTATTAATATTTATTTATCACTTGCAAGGTAGTAACTACCCTAGTATCTATACCTATTGCATTGAAATTGACTGATCGCACCATGCGCTTGGCGCCAGGCTGCACATCGCGCACAACAACAACTACATAATAATATGTCCCTAGCGTACTGAACATCGAGCGATCGCACCATCACGCATTGCACATCGCGCAAAACATACATAAAACATACGGACGAATGACTATAAGGTACAACAGTAACTAAAAGTATATCTATCCCTAGCGTACTGACTATTGAACATCGACCGACCGCTTGGCGTAAGGCTGCATATTGCACACGATATACCTAGGGACGGATCACTTGCAAGGTTAAACTACACCTGTCTTTAGCGTACTGGATTACTTACAATGTAACCATTTTCACTCACATTTACATTAGAGAGAGAAAAAACAGTTCTTCCACATAAAAAGTTAATCGATTTTCTACAAAATGTATAGAACAGCAGATTTTTTCTGAATTTCGGAGTCGATGTCTTAATAACACTTATTCAAGATGAAGACTTTATTTTAATAGTCCACTGTTGAAGATAGCTCTACATATATTATGCATATTTTAAATAAATACTTATATAGATAGTACCTAAATAACACCCAGAAACAGAGCAAACACCTATGTTCATCACATAAATGCTTGCCCTGGGTGGGGATCGAACCCAGCTTATTTGATCCAAAAGTCAGGTTCACTAACCGCTGAGCCACCGAGGCAGTCAAAGGAAGTTTAGCCTTTTTAATGGTACAATTATAGAGCCATGATCTTCGACCTTACTATACTAAATATTAATGCTTATGTTATCAGGTGGGATCCACCAACAACACAGTGGAGGGCATATGGCCACAGTGCCAGTCAGCATGTCGTCGTCAGCATCAGACAGCGATAAGCCGGCCAAGCAGAAGAGGCATCGGACGAGGTAACAACCATCACTATTATTTCAGCTAACGTTTGGCACGGTCAGTGTTCGGATGGGTGACCGCGGGTGGTATTTCCAACTGTGCGCTACCGTGGCTCGGATAGCAAAATTTTGTTGTTTTGAGTTGACCGTTTAGGAGGACTTCAGATGGCTTAAAAAAGTGCCACTCTGCCTATACGAACTTACTTCATATTTCAGTCATCCTTACATAGTACATATAAAATAAAGTCGCTATTTTCGTTTGTTTGTTTGTTTGTCTGTATGCTTAAATCTTTAAAACTACGCAACGGATTTTGATGCGGTTTTTTTTAATGGATAGAGTGATTCAAGAGGAAGGTTTATATGTATAAAAATTCTCGAAATTCCCACGGGAACGGGCACAACGCGGGTAAAACCGCGGGGCGCTGCTAGTAGACAAATAATAGACAGATAGAATAGTTGAATTATGCTCACTGTGCACTATATTTGACTACTATGAACTGTAGATTTGGCTTTTCCTATAGATTTCTAATGAGCAGCATGTGATTTACATTTTTCTTCTTCGTCGTGTCGATGGTTCTACTAGAGAGAGAGAGTGCTAACTAACTCCGACCAACGAAAAAAAAAACCAAAACAGAACGTAGTGAACAAGTGAGGCCTGGTTTTTATACCTACATGTGGTAAGTGCGTCGGTGTTGCGCCGCTATAGTTCGACTGACGAGCCAAGACGTATGTAGTTTCGTTGTACGTGTTTGTGTGTGGAATTGTGTCTCTACACGGCGAGGCGTAGTTTTGCCGGCCTAACTTGTTTGTTTCTCATCATTCTGTCTTGTTTTTTTATTTGGTCTGAGGCTGACTACAAAAGTTTCACACAGTTGTTAGCGATTTCCACTTTTCTTCTTCCATTTACATTCGAGAGAAAAAAACAGTTCTTCCACATAAAAAGTTAATCGATTTTCTACAAAACGTATAGAAAAGCAGATTTTTTGAAAGTCGGAGTCAATGTCTTAAAAACAGTTATTCATAAAGAAGAGTTAATTTTTATAGTCCTATGTTGAATAGGGCCCAATTTTTGATTATGGAAACTAGCGTGGTTATGTGGCGATTTTTTTCAAGGTCGGAGTACTAGCACGCGGGCTCGTCTTGCATAGCACTATAGTAGCAGTTATCTACTAAAATTAAGCGAGAGTACCACCTGTGTTATACTTTAACCCTACCCACGAAAGGAAAATATTAACCACGCTGGTTCAGTGCGGTTCAGTGGATTTCTATGCTATTTCATTTGTACAGCACAATTTTTTTATTCATAACTAGCTGACCTGGCAAACTTCGTTTTGCTGCCGGCCTGATTTGTGAATCTAACTAAACCATCAAGGGCGCCACCCAAACGCATCCAAAAAAAAAAAAAAAACAAACCGGTCCCGCCCGCCGTTTAGGAGGAGTTTAGTGACATACACACTTACAGTAGAATTATATTTATAAAGATAGTACTACAGTTGGCCATGCTGTGGCCAAAAATAGAGTACGTAAACATACACCGTCTTACCACAAAAGTTTTACGCACGCTTTAGACAGTGTTTAGCAGTACCAATTGCACGGTTAAACAGTGCCTAAAGCGTGTTTTAGTATTTTGTGGTAAAGCGGTATATATTCTATTCACTCTTGAACATGTTTATAATGTGTTTGTTTTTCTGCAACAGGTTTACACCGGCACAACTGAATGAGTTAGAGAGATGTTTCTCCAAAACCCATTACCCTGACATCTTCATGAGAGAAGAAATCGCCATGAGGATCGGATTGACGGAGAGCAGAGTCCAGGTCAGTCTTAAAATAAAACACGTTTTTGTAATTTTATGATGGGAGTGAGGATACCTACCTAATGGTTTATAACAATACCTAACTATTGTTTGCTTCGGCAGACAACGGCCCCGTGAAAATTTAACCATACAGCTATTAAATTAAAGTAATTGTTATACGAGAAAAAAAACAAACGCGAAATATGATAGGAAGCGTATATAAACGTATAATCCAAATAGATGAAGGATTTATTGATGGGAATTAAGTTTAAAAGAATGATTGATTGTTTAGCTGTAATTAATATTTATCGTAAGTAATTAGTTTCTTGCTAAGTTTTCACCATTATGTAGTTGTTTGTTGACTATTCAAAAGTGTGTCTCTGACACCCATTTGTCGAATAAATGAACTATGAACTAGATCAATTTAATTTTTTGACAAACTTAAATAACATTGCAAAAAAAATATTACATCTTTTTGACAAATCTAACTACATTATGTATAATTACAAGGAAATAAGATATTCAGAAAAATATGTATTTACAAAACAAACACGCCGTTCAGACCAGCAGAGTGCGTGAAGGTCCCTCTAGTCCAGCATGCGACCACGAAAAGAACTCTTCTCGACGGGTGAAAAAGTGACAGATTTGCAGACAGTAATTTGCAGATATATATATACTAGCCCGGCAGAACACTAGCCGCGTTACCTCGCTGAATCACAAGGCTAAGGCTTTGAGCAATATGTATATATCAAATACTAAATTAAAATATGTATACGACTTTTAGAAACCTATAGTTACCAATTATAATACAAAAACTTTCCAATTAAAGGATTTATTCAAATAGTTTTACATGTTTCACAAAACACGAAAAGTTGAAGCAACGAAGACTGACAACATTAAACCGGTTGAAAACTGTTTATCCATTCGGGAGCTACTCTGCCTGTGTAACTCTCACATTTTTGACTTTTCTGTTTGCGTTGAAAGTTACTGCGAGTCTAGCAGAAACATATTTTTTACTTGCACTTACTTACATAGTAATACAACAGTCATAAATTTAAAATGATTTTCTTATTTCATCTGAAGACAGGGAAACAAATATTTGATTGTATTTGAACACGAATTTTAAAACATTCTCCAGGTGACTACGATATCAAACAAAACAAAATCAACAGACGTGCCTTTACCGTTAATATCCGCCGATATACGAAAAAAAGAATGGAACCTAAAACCGCACCTTGTGAGAGTCCCTCTTCGCACATTCCATACAAAAGTTGCACTATATCGATACATTTCTCGGGACCCTCTACCTGATTCAGTGTTCATATTACAAGCATAAACTCCTTTTACGTTGGATAAATGTTGTCTTAAAAGCGTGTGAATGGGTGGTCGACACAGTCAAACGCTTTAGTGAGATCTTCATTTTCGATGTATGGGATTTTATGGTCTGAACATGTTTATAACTTTTATACGATCGTAAGAAACGGAAGCTGTGAGTTTATTTTTTATCACTTTTTGATGTTTTTCTTCTAGTACATGAAAAATTGTTTTTATTTTTTTCTAAATGCTTTATTCAGTATAAAAAACTATGACAAGTTTTATTGAATAAGAAAATGCAGTGAAGTGTAGCAATATTATGTTATTTGCTGCTGATCTGTAAACGTGATATACATTTAAATGACTAATTTACATATCTTGTTTTTGGTTTTAATTTACAGCTGTGTTCCTCAATAATTTACAGGTATGAAATTAAGCGTTATTATTTACAAAATATTAAGCAATGCGACTGTACACAAGTTTAAAAATTTATATCAAAATCTTAGGTATGTATTGATGCAATAATTTTGTGAAATGTTGGTAAGGTACCTACTGAAAGTTAACTTAGCGAGAAAAAAAACGCAATCCCAATGAAATAAAAGCCAACATACTTAACAACGTACAAAAACTTAAACAACATTATAAAACTAATTTTCATCGAGCTGCTAAATCAATTCAATCAGTTCAACAACCACAGACGTTTTGATTTCAATTCTCACCACCTACAATACTTAGTTATAAATGCGTCTAATTCTTTAGCCAATGAACTCTAAACTTGTCAGGAGCATCTAATTCTTCGGCCAACGATTACCATAGTAATCTGCTACTGTCACTTTGTTCAAGCACTTAGTTTCAAGTTAAACTGCGCTTTACATTAGACATTAGGCATAATTTGTGTCGCGTGCCGACTAATATTTGTATTTCGTTAACACTCGAGACATACAGATGGGTTTGTGGGTGAACTTTAGGTTTAGAGTGTCCATAGGTCTTGTAACATGAACGTGGTTTTTTAAATAGGATTCTAATTACTTCTGCAAAAAAAAATCTACGTTGGTTTTAAGAACAGTTCGTTCAGAACTTTAGCATGCGGCTTTTGTTGGTGCAGTAACTTACAAGTCTTGCGGTCAGTTCTGAACAGTTATTGGACTCTAGTAGTGATTTTTTTCTCAAGTCCATTTGCTAACTTGCTTGCATTTGCAGAGAGCCAGCATTTTTTGCACAAATAGACAGTATATATCTAACAAAACTACGATTACCAGTGTTATGAAATCAAAACTGGTGTACTAATTATTATTGCTAGCCATTTTATCAGCAAATTGTTTGTTTTTCGACTGAATAAATTAAATTTCATGAAACTTTTATCAGGGCGAGTATCATTTGAAAAAAACGATTCCAATAGGATTTCTAAGGTTAATATTTCTTGTTCGCGCCACTTAGAATTATACGTAGACAAAGAAAACAAATAAAACAAAATGCATTTTGCGCATCAACTTCTTCTACAATTTCCCAATAGTACTATTTGTATTAGCCCTTTTCAGTTCGTCAAACGCATCAGCCTTGTGTAGCCAACCAAATGTACGGTTGTAATCCGTGAAAATTGCCGTCTTATCGTTAAGTCAGCTATTAACTTTAGTGATTTGTTACCATCGCTCGTCTGTTCTGTTATCGAGTTAGTGTCACTGCTACTGTATTGCATTCATTGAGAAAATCTCATTGATCGTGCGTAGTAAGTAGGTACTACTTTGGTCCATATTCACTTTCAAGTTTTGGGTAGTATTGACGACAAAAGAAAGAAAAGTTTGGATTGGCTCTTTAAAATTCATGTTATACAAGTTTTCTGTTCCATTTAGGCAAGTAAACTTTCTATAATTTATTGTTCTAGAATTGTATTGTAAAAGAAGTTTTTTAGAATAATAAAATCCGAAAATATGGATTAATGAAATTGTAATATGAGAAAATATCTATCTACCGAAAAGGTTGGTCTGGTAGATGGTGCTACAATTCTTGCTTACTTTGAAAATAAGTTTATTATTTTGCAGTCGAGTTTCATGCTGATCTACGCGCGAATATTGTATTAATGATCATTATCATCAGGGTAAAGGCCTCCTCTCTCTTGTACTAGTTTTCCCTGTCTTGGGCTGATCTTATCCAAGCGTGTCTCGCGATGGATCTGATGTCGTTGACCCATCGGGCTGGTTGTCTGTCTACGGAACGCCTGTCTGCCATTGGAAGCCACTCAGTCAGGGATTTACTCCACCTTCCATCATCACGCCTGGCTACGTGTCCTGCCCAGCGCCACTTGAGTCGCGTAATACGGTTTCGCTCCATTGCCCTTTGTGCGACTCTCACTCTGTGCATAATCTCTTTAGTCTAATATTGTAAATTTCTAATAATTATACCTTCTATGTTTATGGGCAAACTTAATGCCCATGAAAAATCTGAATTCGAAACAAGCTGTGAAAGTTAAGGAAAGTTTGACTATCAGGAACAAAAACAGTAAAATTAAATTCAAATCCGTCGGCTAAAACTTTCAAAATGAAGATCATTTCCATCGTAATTTTAAAAGAACATTGGTTTCAAAATAACTCTACAGGTTCACCTGACTCATTCAATTACCAAAACGGCTCAAAACTAAATATTTTATAATAGCCCACTTTAAATAAGCTTATTGGTACAGCGTCTAACACCTACCAGGTCTTTTATCTGAACCGTCCGTGAATTTATAAGAAAAATATCGAAACCAAACAGCAGCGCTTGCGCAAGGAAACATGCATGTATCACGATTATAGGCAACGGTCGACCAAAACAAATATTACTAACCTTTACACCTCGGGGATTGGGTTTAAAAAAAGTAGCGTCTACAAGAGTCTGAGCGGACGTAGGGATGGGCTGTGTGGCAAATATCAGATTGCCGGATATTTTATCTGGCTTTTCGAAATAGACTTATGTTTGTACTCTTTCACAACACTTGCTCCAGGGTAGTTCGACAACATATACCTATTATAATTTTGTGTTCAATTACCTATTCTAACTTAGCTAAGACATTATAGACATTGTTTTGGTTGAATAAAATTTATTTATTTCATTAATTCATTCGGCTGTCAGTAAAACAATGATTGAATCACTGTTATTTTTGCGATATCAAAATACTGTTGTCTACTAGGTATTTCAGATTTGTTTCACAATTTATTACTGAACAGATACCTATCCACTACTCTCGCTGGCAAAATACACATTATAAAGTATGGAATCATTGGCATAAATATCTATGTTTTAAGTTAAAACAGTTTGACGCCTGAAAATTAAATAATTGTATAAAAAATTGGGTTACCCTTTTTTGAATTGGGTTGTTTTATTGTCAATGCTTTTCCGACAATTCATGGTGTTTCCTATTCACTTATTCACACAGTAAGCACAATATGCTTAAGTTAAAGAAACATAACTGTGAAAATTTCAAATATTGTTTTCATCAATTCATGTTTTTCTTACCGCAATTCATGGTGTTTCCTATTCACTTATTCACACAGTAAGCACAATATGCTTAAGTTAAAGAAACATAACTGTGAAAATTTCAAATATTGTTTTCAAAAAAGTCATTGAAATTATACATACAATAATACATATAATTGTTTTATACATACTTCAACTTGCTTTTCCGGCAATTTTCCGGTTTTCCCCGCGCGTGTCCCACCCCTAGCAGGCACAATAAACCTCTGTCGAAGAATCTCGCGGTGTGGCGTGAAGTGCTCGCCGAACATACACAAAAACGTACAAAAATCGGCGTGCGTCTGTGTGGCCGCCCTTACTAGACTATTGGCTACCGTAGGAGTAGCGCTCAAGGCGTACTTTGAGTAAATTAACCTAAGTTCATATGGGCCGAGTGGCTAGCCCTGGTGTCCAGGGCCGGATCTACCATATAGCTCTTTGGGCTTCAGCCCAGGGCCCCGTGGATTCCAAGAACCCCAAGCTTAGTCAAGTCAAAGTAAAAGATCAGACGATAATGGGAAAAAAAATATCAATAATTTTACTAAATTAAATAGATCGTAGGTTGACAGTCTTGGGAACCCTGAGATTAATCAAAGGAACCTATTAAATTCATTTCATTCAAGTCTACGTTCAGGTGAAGGTACTTCAAACTGATAGTTAAAATGTTCGGCAGCCATTGCCATTACACATTCATTCGATCTTGATCGTGCTCCGATGTTTCTCTCTCTGACTCTTCCTCTTTCTATCTTGCTATCCTATACTTTGAGTAATTAGGTAGGCCCCTGAGTAGTATAAGCCCAGGGCCCCCTAAACCCACGGTCCGGCTCTGCTCAGAGATGTGTCAGAGCTTTTAAGCCGCCTGAAGGAAACTGACATAGCTAAACGGTTAAAACAACCGGGACCTACAATTTAACGTGCCATCCGAGCCACGGTAGCGCTCAGTTGTAAATGCCACCCGCGGTCACCCATCCAAAAAACTGACCGTGCTGAACGTTGCTTAGGTAACTTCGGTGATCGCTGACAAAAACCTAGTCAAACCAGTCTATGAGCACTACCAATTATTATTATCCTAACTCTTAAGCCATCATGGAAGTTAAGCAATGGTCGGCATGGTTAATAGGTTACTTTTCGACAAAGATGATCAGACAATAATTATTTTTCGCAAAAATAGCAAAACCACCTACCAAATTCGAATATTTCGCTCGCATTGTTTACATTACTGTTTATATTTCAAAAACGGCTCAGCTGATTTTTGTAAAATTTAAATGAGACCACCTTGGGAGAATACCTTTTTGAACTAAAACAGATTTTTTCGTATCGGTTCACAATTGGCGAAATTATTGATGAACATACACAAAAAAAAACATGTGAACGAACATTTAACCTCCTTCTTTTTGGAAGACGGTTAAAACGTAGAAAAGTCCGCAACCGTCTGTGTGGCCTGGCTACCTTTACTAAGTGGTCTATTTTTTTTTTTTTTTTTCACACGGTCTCTGACCCCAAATTAAGCATAGCTTGTGATACGGCTGCCAGAGACTGATACATATTTTAAATACATACTTATATAGATAGTACCTAATTAACACCCAGACACAGAGCAAACACCTATGTTCATCACACAAATGTTTGCCCTGGGTGGGGATCGAACCCACGCCTCTTTGACCCAGAAGTCACTAACCACTGAGCCACCGAGGCGATTGGCTACTGTAGGAGTAGCGCTCATAGCGTAGTTTGACTAAACGTTCAATTAAATTAAAGAAGTCTTAAGCATAATTAAACATGTGCCACTCTGTACCCAAATTTATATTTACCACCATGTACTGTATGTGAGCAGAATAAATGTATTATGAAACTACTGTGGCGCAGTAAGTTTTTGGATGGGTGATATTAACAAAAAAGAAAAGTGAGGTTAAAAGGTTTCATTGTTCTCTGAAAGTTCCGAAGTGATTACTAAAGTCAAACAACGGTCGGTACGATCAGTTTTCGGATGGGAGGCCGCGAGTGGTATTTAAAAGGCACAACTCTTTTTGAATATTTTGAAATGGTTAGGGAATAGTTTCGCACGAATTGCTTTATTTATCAGTATAAAAGTACTAAGTATCATCTATGGGGTAAAACCCAATATAACACACGCAAACTCGCGCAAGCGTCATGCGCCGCTTAAACGAAACAGTAGGAGCGAGCATACATTTTCGCCGCGCGGTAGAAAGAGAGGCGGATATTACTTCCTCTCCTACGCAGCGCCGACGGTCTCCTCTTCCTCTGTCTTACGAATTTTCGATCAGGTCACGTGTCCTGACGCGAGATTATCATTTTTACCCATCCCAAAAAGTGCACAACGCCGCTGAAGAAGTTTTCACTTCAATAATTATTTTTTGCAAAAAATATCATGGCCGACTTCAACCGTGTACAGAATTCGCGAATATTTCGCTCGGATCGATGTAACATTTTTCACATTATTGTTGATTTATCAAAAATGGCTTAGCCAATTAGTTGCCTTTTTTTAAAATGTAAATGGGACGAATTTCGAAGTATACTCTTTCCAATAAAAACATAATAATCAAAATCAGATCACTACGTAAAAAGTTATGCGTGGTTATACATAAATAATCGGCCAAGTACGAGTCAGACTCGCGCACAGAGGGTTCCGTACTGTATGGGAGACCCCCTTAAATATTTATTTTATTTTAATTTTATTATTTATTATTGAAGGGAATAATATAAAACTAAATATTCTGTGAAAATTTCAAGCATCTACCAGGTACCATTATTAATATAGAGCGAAAAACGTCTAAAAATTCAGGTTTGTTGTATGGGAGCCCCCCTTAAATATTTATTTTATTTTGTTTTTAGTATTTGTTGTTATAGCGGCAACTGAAATACATCATCTGTGAAAATTTCAGCTGCCTAGCTATCATGGTTTATGAGATACAGCCCGGTGACAGACGGACAGACAGACGGACATCGAAGTCTTAGTAATAGGGTCCCGTTTTTTCCTTTGGGTACGGAACCCTAAAAAAACAAAGATAAATATACCTACGCGTCGAATTGAGTACCTCCTCCGTTTCGTCGGTCAAAAATCGGCCTATTAAAACTTTCTACCATCGTCGCTGTTGAATTAACTATCTCATTATCAATTCTAGCTGTTCAACGCCGATGCGGCTACAAGGGAAATCTTTTTCCATCATCATTTATTCCGCAGTTTGGTTTATTTTCGTAATACGGACTATTGTTCGAATGCAGCTGAAAATAAACTCGTGACCAGTGTCCATTGACGGCAGCGAGTGGAAAATAAAACTATTCTTTAGCTGTTTGCTTGCAAATTTTATACTAATTTGAGGTTCTCTATAAATGATCTCTGCAGCAATTATATAGGATCATAGGTATTCAACGCAAAACCTTTTAATTTCGGGTCTAGTACATCTAGACAAATTTTTATTTATTTTTTTTACTCTCTTTGTACAGTAAAATCAAATAATTGTAAATTTTAGTTAACAAAGGGACTCAGACAGATCTTGGAGCATGAGGTTAGTAATTTTTGTGTGAGTGATCAATGCTCAAACTCGCCCCAGGATATTAGGGCATATTAGCATGCCGCTGACTTGTATTAAGATTTATGGGTCACCGGGGTAGGGCGGGGTGGTGCTGCTACCACAAGACAATATTGTCAGTTTATACCTCATGCATTTGGTTGGTAAATATTTATTTTTCGCAAAAAATGGCTAAACCGATCATCGTGTACAAAATTCGAATAGTTCGCTTGGATTGATTGATGTGTATAATTTTTACAAAAAAGTTGATTTTTCAAAAACGACTCAGCCAAATTTAAATGGGACCACCTTTGATGTATATCCTTTCGAGTTAAAAAGAATTTTGTAAATCGGTTCAGAATTGGCGAAAATATCGATGAACAAACACAAAAAATAATACATACTTACAGACGAACATAGAACCTCCTCCTTCTTGGAAGTCGGTTAAAAATAGAAAAGCTTTCTTATTGAGATTAAATTGGCACATAAGTAACTATGGGTTTTACGCAAGTTATTTTTTTTTCGATTCATTTATATGCTCCCTTCCCTTACGAATTGTATTGTAATAACATTTTATAAATATGTACTTATTAGTACCTATAACTGTTAACACCTGGTGTTCCCGCCCACACGGCTAACGAGTATTGATGGACATGTGTTATCGATAGTTATCGATATTAACATCTACCCATCACTAAAACATTTTGTGTGAGACCCTAAACACGCTTTTATAAGTGCAATAACTAAATTCTAAGATCTTCAGTTTTGTACTAAGTATGTTTCAAAATAAGCTCAAAAATATGGCAAACAAAGAGGCTGCAAAAATTTGCTTTTAATGCGAACTTGATATATACCTACTTTCTTTGTACAATTTTATCAAAAGTACGGAAACGGGGCGGTCTGCATTTTGCGCAAAGTATAAGTCATCGCAGTAATTTTTGTTTACGAAAATTAAACTGATAATTTGTGTTGATGTTAAGGAGTCGAAGGATGATTCAAGAGTTCAAGACGGATTGCGCTGGATATCTGGATACAATAAACATACAGCATTTTTCAATCGGTCTTATTGGAAATCTATAAGGGAGGCCTATGTCTAGTCGTGGGAATTAAACAGCTAGTAGGTACTGACGATGACGATGAATTTACATAAAACTTTTGATCTCTTATAACACTTACCTACAGATCCACCTTAATTTCTTTTAATATTTTTATCATAATAACACCTAGTACTTATAATAATTATTATTTATTCATAACCTTATCCGTGCCATAAACACAATTCACAATAAAAGATAATGTTGCTAGGAAAAAAATGTACCAGAATATTGCCCTAACCCATTATAGGGATTTAGCTGTGATTTAGCATTATTTGGTGCCATTTGCAATAAAATTGTATTGAGGATCAGGGAGCAAGTTAATTTGGCTGGCAACACTGGGGTAAAACGGACAACGGTGGGGTAATGGCTGGTATTGGTGAGGGTGTTTATATTGACATTCTTTTTTATCTAGAGTTTATAAAAATAACGCGTTTATTGCAGAAGTTTCTCAAAAATTAATATTTAAAATTCAAATATAAATAAGAGCAAAGCTGTTTACCTACTTATACACTATTTTTGGAGTTCCGTACCCAAAGGGTAAAACCGGGACCCTATTACTAAGACTCCGCTGTCCGTCTGTCTGTCTGTCTGTCACCAGGCTGAATCTCATGAACCGTCATAGCTAAAAACAGAATAAAATTATTATTTAAGGAGGGGGATCCCATACAACAAACCTGATTTTTAGCCGTTTTTGCTCGGTTGGGCTATCCTGAGCTCATTCATAAGGCCCACAGTAAAAGACCAAGTTTCAGTTCCATATGTCATCACTGGCAACACACAACTATCTATCACTATTTGTACCTAATTATTAGGAAAAATAAAAATGTTTTTATGGAATCTTTGAATGAGATCTTTTCATTATAAGTCCTTATTAGTAATCAGTGTGGTAGGTATGTAGCGGGATACCTGTGTCCAGGTATTATATTTATTATGGCTGCAAATGTGATAATGACAGTGCAAAACCGCGGATATGCAACTGCGGAGTCCCTTAATCACCTAGGGGTGTTTAGTAGGGGTCAGTGTGGTGTGTAGCGGGTTCGATTCCCGCGGGATTAGAAGACGGATCGGTAATGAGGTGCTGTCTTGGTCACGGGAAGGGTCATTTTGAAAAATGTTGCTCTTGTACGTTCAATCTTACTTAGGAAAGAGTAGAGGTACGTGTGGGGTGTTAGGTGTAATGTTTTGATTTATTGTGATGTCAATTTTTTATATAAAACAGTAGACAATAGACATATTGATTTTTAGGGTTCCGTACCCAAAGGGTAAAAACGGGACCCTATTACTAAGACTCCGCTGTCCGTCTGTCCGTCTGTCTGTCACCAGGCTGTATCTCAAGAACCGTTCTAGCTAGAAAGTTGAAATTTTCACAAATGATGTATTTCTGTTGCCGCTATAACAACAAATAATAAAAACAGAATAAAATCAATAATTGAGAGGGGCGCCCATACAACAAACCCGATTTTTTAGCCGTTTTTCGCTCTATTTTAATGGTAACAGGTAGATGCTTGAAATTTTCACAGAATATTTAGTTGTATATTCACTTCAATAATAAATCATAAAATTAAAATTTAAGGGCTCCCATACAGTACGGAACCCTCCTCGGCCAAGTACGAGTCGAACTCGCGCATGAACGGTTCCTTACTGTATGGGAGCCCCCCTAATATTTATTTTATTTTGATTATTTATTATTAAAGTGAGCATGCAGCTAAATATTTTGTGAATATTTCAAGCATCTACCTGTTACCATTATTGATATCGAGCGAAAAAACGGCTAAAAATTTAGATGTTTTGTATGGGAGCCCCCCTTTAATGTCATTATTATTCTATTTTTAGTATTTGTTGTTATTGCGGCAACAGAAATACATCATCTGTAAAAATTTTAGCTTTCTAGCTAATGAACCGCTATGTTCATGAGATACAGCCTGGGGGCCGTTCAAGTATTACGTAAGCAGATTTATTACAATTATTTACCCCCCCTCCCCCCTTGTCAGCAAAAGAAAGCAAAGCTCTTACCCCTCCCCCCCCTTCTTACGTAAACATTGGTACCTGAATGCATTTTATTTTTTAATTGATTCATGAGCTGCAGATTTAATTCTAGAAATAAGAAAATAGATTTAGGTTAGTGGACTCTAAAAACACACATGCGTAAAAAAATAAATAATTTGCTGACGTAATCACAATCTAGACCCCCCCACCCCCCAGGTCATCAAAAATAAGCAAAGGATAAACCCCCCCGCCCCCCTATAGTGCTTACGTAATACTTGAACGGCCCCCTGGAGACGGATTGACAGACAGACAGACGGACAGCGGAGTCTTAGTAATAGGGTCCCGTTTTTACCCTTTGGGTACGGAACCCTAAAAATATGTTTATGTAAATAGTATATCAGTCTCTGGCAGCCATATCACAAGCTTTGCTTAGTTTGGGGTCAGAGATCCAATGTAAGATGTCAAAAAAAAACAATCAACCCGCTGTGAGCTTCAGCCAGGATTGGAATTACGCAGCTTGTAGCTAACTTCATATCCGCCGACTTGTATGATTTGGCCTATATTTAATGTATAACAGGCTACATTTGAATAAGTCTATATTACACCTGGTACAAGTTGAAATGGCAATGGGCAGGGCACATAGCGCGGAGGACTGATGACCGATGGGGTCGGAAAGTTCTCGAGTGGAGACCACGTATCGGCAAGCGCAGCGTAGGACGTCCACCCACAAGGTGGACGGATGACCTCATTAAGACCGCAGGATCACGCTGGATGCAAGCCGCTTCCAACCGGTCTTATTGGAGATCCATAGGGGAGGCCTATGTCCAGCAGTGGACTTCTTATGGCTGATGGATGGATGACACCTGGTACTGAGGTCAAAGTCAAACTACTAACCAAAATATTCTTACCCAACTCACAATCAACCCCTGGCTCTATCCGATCCCCAAAATTGACTTTTAAATCTACCATCACACCGCCAGGGGGCGGCAGATGTTTTATTATTAAATTCGGATTACGCCCCGATTAGCGGGGGTTTGAATAATTTAGTCCGTTTTTATATTGGTAGCGTGATATTAGTGTATTGTTTTGGGGTATGATAGTGCGAAAACAAGTAGTAAAAGTCGGCGTGATTTGGCAGTTCGGATTTTAGAGAAAGAACCATTTAGCATTTTTGCATTCACTGAATTTATTCTACCGAGGCATGAACGTAAAAGCGAGAAAAATCCGTAGATACATAATACTGGTAATGCGGTTACAGAAGGGTACATTGAAACAGACGTATACATATATAAACACCCATACTTAAATACATAAATCCCAGAATCATTCATCAAAATAGTTTTTTTATCGACGAAACGGAGGAGGTACTTATTTCGATGCGTATATTTTTTTATTAATTTTTATGCAGGTATACCACGCATAACTTTTTAAATAATGTTAGTCCGATTTTGATAATTTAATTCTTTTTTATTGGAAAGAGTATACTTTGAAATTGGTGCCATTTAAATTTTATCAAAATCACCTGATACTATTTTTGATAATCAACAATAGGTAATATGAATTCATAATGCTTCATCGATCCCTGCGAACTATTCGCGAATTCTGTACACGGTTAAAGTCGGTTATGCCATTATTTTTAATTAAAAAAAATAATTATAAGACTGGAACTTGACACTTGGACTTTAAATATTTACACCCTAAATATTTCGCCAACAAAACAACAAAATGACTCTGCATTCAAAAGTTGTGCATTAACGGAACAAAGTTTTCCGTTCTGCGATACGTTTTAGCAGACAGCTACACGCAAAGAGAATTAACCATCTCTAGGGATGTCTATGGATTTATGGACTCCTGGTCTATATCGTTCATCATCTCAGCAGTATCACGTCTACTGCGGAACATAGGCCTATCCTATAGATTTTCTATAAGACCTGTTGGAAGCGGCGTGCGTCCAGCGAGTGCCTGCGGTCGTTAGTTCACCTTTGGGGACGTCCTACGCTGAGTTTCCGCTGTGTGGTCTCCATTCAAACAAGTTTTGTTTGGTTTTTGCTGTACCTACTGCCTCTTCAACTTGCTTTGACTTACTAAGAACGAACTAATAAATCCAGGATGTTGTACTGCTTTAATTAGGATAAAAATCTAGCGAGACTCCGGGTTTCTGTAAATACATTATTTATTTGTCAAAACAAAATTGCTAAATGAATCAGGCTTTACGTTGTGGTAGTTCATTTTCAAATCTTTAATTTTGAATAAATGTTCGGAGCATTTCCGCTGTGTAACAGAGCTCAGAATAAGGATTAGTAACAGAGAAATAAAATAAAATTGGCCAAGTGCGAGTCGGACTCGCACACGAAGGGTTCCGTACCGTGTGGGAGCCCCATTCCTCTTGCCGTTATTAATAGCGAGCAAAAAAAAACTCCTAAACATCACCTTTGTTGTATGGCAGCCCCCCTCAAATATTTATTTTATTCTGTTTTTACCGGTGACAGACGGATAGACGGACAGACGGACATCTAAGTCTAAGTAATAGGGCCCCGTTTTTACCCTTTGGGTACAGAACCCTTAAAACTAAAGACATATTCAAAACATTGCTTTGAAAATATTTTCCTTCCAAAATGACAATATAGAAAGAAAGAAAGAAAAGAAAGAAAATCATTTATTGACATAATATTACATTTACACATTCTCAAATGAGGAAAAGGAGTATAAATGGTTCTAATATGGACTCGTCATTACTTACAATAGTTCTATTGTTTTTTAATCTACCTACATTACAAAAAAATAAAGTGTTATGTATATAAAATATTGCATGTCATGGAAATTGAAATGTTAAATGTCGGCGGTTGCCAAACATTCACAACATGCTATACCTAAAACAAAATAAGTTCTCTGCATTCAACAGTAATGCATTAGCAGAACACAGCATTTCATTTTGCGGTGCGCTTCGTTAGGGAGACAGCTACATGCAAAGAGAATTAACCATCTCCTGGGAGCTCCGCGCTTTCATGGACGCCCAGTACTTTTACAGATGGTGTATCATTTTCAACCAACTATTTTCAACCAAAAAGGAAGAATTTTCAATTCGTTTGCAAGTTCTTTTTAACCGACTTCAAAAAGGAGATTTTCAATTCCACTGTATGTTTTTTTTTGTATGAATGTTACACGATTACTCCGTCAATTATGAACCGATTTAGCCGTTTTTTATTGACAGCTTATACTTTAGGGGCGGTTCCATTTAAATTTTATTGAAATCGGATGAGTCGATTTTGCAAAATCCAATAATGTAAAAAAATACTGCATTGATGATAGGTACATCGATTCTATTCGTGCGAACTGTTCGAATTTACAAAATTCGAACGATAGAAGTCGGTTATGGCATTTTTGGTAAAAAAAACAATTTGTAGATAAAAATGGCGAGATTACATAATACCTAAATTTATTTTGTTCAAATAAAAATCGCAGCGTTTTCAAAAACAGTGTAGCAAAAAATCGTTCTTTTCGTACATAAATAGTAGTTCGGAAGCGCTTGTGTTCGATAGATTTGGTTCGATTATATGTATTAAGATACAATCGAACCAATACTATCGTGAAATATATATCGTTAGTTATGTGGATACTATTCCAAGTTTACCAATTTTCAAGTAGGTAGATAAATACCTACTTACCTTCGTTTTATTCAGTATGGCAGCTTTCATTTGCACACTTATTCAAAATCGCGTAAATAATACGTCTTGGCCACCGACCCACATACTCGTACGTTAAGTATTTCTTTCGCGCATAATAATAAATTTTACGTCCACATCAAATACAACTTAAACATTTAGATACTTACTAATTTCTTCCCTGGATAAGATTTTACTAAGACGTTACGTTTTAAATTAAATTAAATCACTGTGATTATGTAAATAAACCCGGGAAAGTTGGAAGGGGAGCACCAATGAAATACGAGTATAATCCAAGATTGTGTAGTAAAGAAACAGTTAAGTAGATATTCTCAAACATTGCAGAAGTTCAGAGAAAGCTTACAATTCCAGAACCTTTGAGCCTCTTAGGCTTTTAATAAAAACTTAGATTTATTTTGTAAATTTCATTACACTTGGTAGATTTAGTTTAATTAAATATAGCCGTTTAAAAAGCTATAAGCGTATAAACTTAGAGCTAAATACATGCATTAATAGGACGAACATGAAGCTACATCGCGCGTTGTTTGGAATATCTTCTAATGTATAAAAATCTCGTATCACAGAATTATTTTTGAACTCCTTCAAAACAGCTTGATCGATTTATGTATGATTTTTAGGGTTCCGTACCCAATGGGAAAAACGGGACCCTATTATTAAGACCTCGATGTCAGTCTGTCCGTCTGTCACCGGGCTGTATCTCATGAACCATGATAGCTAGGCAGCTGAAATTTTCACAGATGATGTATTTCTGTTGCCGCCATAACAAACAAACAAAATACTAAAAACAAAATAAAATAAATATTTAAGGGCTCCCATACAACAAACCTGAATTTTTAGACGTTTTTCGCTCTAAATTAATATTGGTAACAGGTAGATGCTTGAAATTTTCACAGAATATTAAGTTTTATATTCACTTCAATAACAAATAATTAAAATTAAAATGAAATAAATATTAAAGGGGGGCTCAGTACGGAACCCTCCGTGCGCGAGTCCGACTCGTACTTGGCCGATTATTGTGTATACGCTATAGGTTTGGAAACAGATCGTTGATTATTTTCACGATCTCCAGATTTTTTTATATGGAAAAAGTTCTCATAAATCGAATACTAGATTGACACAAAAAAATCGTAGGTAAAATCAACGGCGTTGAATGTAAGTAAAAGTCAAAAAAACCCATTTTCATTTATTAGACAAAAAAAAACATTTTGATAAAAAAATCGATAACATATTAAATGAAATTTCTGTCTTCTCTAGACAGTGTTAGATGGTAGTAAAATTAAAAGTTGAAGGCTGTACAAAAAGAATAGCAGCGATGTAAAGGCAATGAATACAGTATACAACCCGTACATAGCTCCGGGCGCAGCGGACCGGAAGCGAGGGGGATTGGGCGGGCGGGACCTAAGTAGGGCTAACTAGGGCTGTCTGAAAAATTACTTAAGTATTGAAAAAAATTCACTCTCAAAGTCGAAGTCAAAGTCAAAGAACCTTTCAATGGCATCGTCAAATAATAAAATAAAAATAAAAACAAATATCGCTTCCCTCTCATAGCCATCGTACTCGAATTCACTGTATAAGAGACGTTGGTAAGACTAATAAAAATGAATAATTATGTTTCGGCAAAAATATGGCATAACCGACTTCAACCGAATGTACTGTACTGTATCAGTCTTTTTAATAGTCCACTGCAGGACGTAAGCCTACCCACGAAGGGTGATTGGGCCATATCCACCACGCTGGCCCAGTGCGGGTTGGTGGATTCACATACGCTGTCGAATTTTTTCTACGGACGTATGCAGGTTGCCTCACGATGTTTTCCTTCACCAAAAAGCCAGTGGTGTGAAATTCCGTACATAAATTCTAAAGAACTCATTGGTACGGGACCGGGATTTGAACCCACGACCTCACGATTGTAAGGCAGGTGTCATTATCACTAGACCACCACGGCTACGACCAAATATTTCGCGTTTATGTTGATTTTTCAAAAGCGGCTCAGCCCATTTCGGTAAAATTAAACACCTCTCAAGATCCAAAACACACATTTCTCAGCCGAGTATCGACCCGAGCTTCAGTATCGCAACTGCTATAAACCAACTATGTACCTATAAGTGGACCTAGTACTAACTTTTCCGAAAGGTTTGCCAGTTGGAAGGCATTACAAAGAGAATACCAGCAATCTAAAGGCAATGAATGCAGTATACAATACAACCCGTACATAGCTCCGGCCGCAGCGGACCGGAAGCGAGGGGATTGGGCGGGCGGTCTATAGGGTTGTCATTAACAAGTTCAAAAAGGAAAAATCAATCAACAAAAACCAGGTTTGTAATTTAAAGAAATGTCTATCGATATCGATTACATCGCTGATAGATGTAATATAGATAAAGGCTGGTTGGTTTGCACACATGCTAAATTTACTACAATAATCGGCCAAGTACGAGTCGGACTCGCGCACGAAGCCCCCCTTAAATATTCATTTTATTTTAATTTTATTATTTACTACTGAAGCAAATATACAGCTTTATATTCTGTTAAGATTTCAAGCCTCTACCTGTAACCACTATTAATATCGAGCAAAAAACGACTAAAAATTCAGGTTTGTTGTATGGAAGGCTCCCTTAAATATTATTTTTATTCAATTTTTAATATTTGTTGTTGTAGCGACAACATATGTACAGCTTCAACGGTTCATGAGATACATCCTGGTGACAGACAGATAGACAGACGGGCACACAGACAGACGGACAGCGGAGTCGTAGTAATATATACATATATATACATCACGGTGTAGAAATTGCGTCCATGCTGAGACACCGACTTATGGCGTCCACCACTTCCACTGGCATTATCGCTAAAGTTCATGTGAATGTTAACTTCTGTATCACATGCCGTATTCTGCTGCTGTATATATATATAATAGTATAATCCCGTTTTTACCCTTTGGGTACGGAACCCTAATAAAAACATAATCACCCCTCCGTTTGCCTTGAAATATATTAATAATTTATGAATTTCTAGGCTTTTATATGGCTTTACAAATTCTCACACTACGCTTAGCTTAGCTAACTGAATAATGCAATAATAAATCATTTATTCCCAATATGATTCCCGATATTCCTAAGCAATTTATTTGAAGTTAAAACAGCGCATGTATTTAAATTATGGATAGACAAACTAGGCTACGCCTGTATCTTGGCCGCCCGCAAGTTGTATCAAAGTGTTCTATCAAGTCTAATTTTAGTACACTTATTGGTATTAATATATTATGTATATCAACTAACGCGAGATAACAAGGAATACGTAAATCAATTCACTAATTATTCACATCGCTTTTGAAATCTATTTTTTCAAAAACTAAGTTTTCGTTTGACTGTATTCTGCCTGATGTTAAGGATATAATTGTAAGGTCTAAGGTGTAGCACACTTACTTAGGATACTTGTAACATTCATTGAGGTATAGGTATAGGGAGCACGCTAACTTTGAAAACTTATATTCGCTCGAGATTTGAAGACTCTTATGTTGTATTTTAGTGGAAAGACAGACTCAGGTAAAGCATTCTGGCTGTTCGTATGGATGGGGATACGAAATGCCTGGTTCTAACACGAGTAATGTACATCATACTCATTTATTGATACATTTTAGTACACGTCATATAATTACATCAAATATTAATTAAATAGTTTTTAATAGAAAATAATCGATTATGTTCATTTAAAATAAAACAAAAAAAAAATTAAATTAAACAAATCATTCTTCAGAAAATAGGAATAATATAAAATTAATTAAATAATTATAAAATGTCATATTAACATTATGTGGTCACTTTTAGCATCATGAATTCTTTTTCTATATCATAGAACTCCTTACTGATAAGCCACCGCTTTAGTCTTGCCTTGTATATGGTCAAGTTAGATGCTTCAATGACATTTCGGGGAAGTCTGTTTTAGACCATAGCATCCATGACATGGGTCAACTTGGTAGACATAGTCAGCGTTCGTTTCACAGATTCACAGTTTCACACATAAAAATTCATGTAATAATACTAACTATACTAATTTAATAAATCGTTCAGCACATCCCTATCCCGTGACGTCGATTACGCGTGCGCGTGTGTGTATCGAGCGGGACGCTGCATGTACAGCAGTACATAAAGTTATGTACTAGTGTGTACATTGTGGAATATGTGTTCATGTGTTTGAGTAATCATTTGGAGAATTTAGCGCTAATTATGAAGTGAAGATGTACTATATGTACATTGTACATAATTCAAATTGGCCGAAACTGTTGAATTTTCTTACGAAATTTTGAATACCGAGGCCTAAAAAACCTGCTTTAGATTTACTCGGTTTTGGACCTTGGACACTTCACAAGTTGGATAAAATACTTGAGTAGCGTTTTTGAGAGAAAATACCCTCCCTGCACGGGAAGCATGGCAAAGGGACTAATAGTCTTTCCACCATTATATCCCCTCAAAGAGGAAATAAAGTATGGATTGACAATGACATCTGACATTAAGAGTGGATAAAATGGTTTTCTCCCTTTGCCGTGCTACCCGTGCTGATGAATAAAGGCAGAAGGTTTTTTTAAAAGAAGCATGAAATTTAAATTTCGTCAAGATTAAGTGAAAATTTACAGCATTATTTATATTTTCATTCCTAATCATACCTACATACTTTTGTTTGCTTATATATATGTGTTACGGACGTCTTATTTAAATTTGAAAACTAGGTACTAGGTACCTACTTCGTAGAACTTAGTCGCCCTTGTCGGAGGCTGCAATATTTCTTGCTAAATACCTCTAGAAATGTTAAACAAAATGTTCTTTTAAAATCACATAAAGCGTATTTAACATAAAACAACACGTAAAATAAAAACATTTCCAGCCAGTAAACCCAGTGAAGTGCGTAATAAACCGTTTCAGGCTCCATTCCCGATCGCGGTTCGATCGCAATTCGCAAATTGATATTTATCGCGCCTACGCTCTCAGAATACGTACGATCATTTTACGTTGTAGATCGTAATATCGGTGCTTTATTTTGGTAAAAAATAAACAACCGGGTTTCAATGTTTTCGGTTGAGGTTATAAGTTCATTTGGTTCAGTTCTGTGTTTGGTCTAACAAAAATACAATAAAATAGTGACCTTGGTTAGAGTTACGTACAAAAGCCGGTACAGTACAGTATTACAACACACACATACACACAAGTTTTTGAACTAAAAAAGAGCGTATTAAACAGCTACAGACTCGATCGCGGTTCGATCGCAATTCGCAAATTGATATTTATCGCGCCTACGCTCTCAGAATACGTACGATCATTTTACGTTGTAGATCGTAATATCGGTGCTTTATTTTGGTAAAAAATAAACAACCGGGTTTCAATGTTTTCGGTTGAGGTTATAAGTTCATTTGGTTCAGTTCTGTGTTTGGTCTAACAAAAATACAATAAAATAGTGACCTTGGTTAGAGTTACGTACAAAAGCCGGTACAGTACAGTATTACAACACACACATACACACAAGTTTTTGAACTAAAAAAGAGCGTATTAAACAGCTACAGACTCGATCGCGGTTCGATCGCTATTCGAAAATTGATATTTATCGCGACCACGCTCTCAGAATACGCACAATCGTTTCAATCTCTAGGTCTACATCGTAATATAGTTGTTTTTTTTTTTTTGGTAAAAAATAAACAGCTTTTCGGTTTTGGTTTTTGGCTTGACAAATACAGCATAGCATACATTTTTTTTTGTTTTCTCACTCGGTCATGTCCCGATCCCGCCCCGAGATCGAATGAGAAAAGACCGAGCAGTATAAATCTAAGTTAGAACAAACGGGATAGCATAGCAGCGATCATGAAGAGATCATGAGTGTTTATACGAGTACCATTGTTTACGGAATTTATGTATGAAGGCCGTTTGGCAACCCAAAGAAAATAAAATAAAATAAAAATACCTAAAATGAACTACCCTTCCATCGATTGAATAATACATGAGATCTGATAAAGTGATAACTATTTGATAGTGTGAGCTATCGCCCATTTGCCGAGACAAGATGTTATTTTAAATGAAAATCTTTTTATTGGTATTGCCTTTTCTGCCAGTACACATATATTTATTGAGGCAAAAACAAAATTCCTTCAAGCAACATACTACCAATATTAAATACTATTTTATCCTTTTTTTACCCAAGGAAAATCGTTTATGGATACCACCCCACACCGCCCTGGGGGAGGCAGGATGGTTATGTGGGAATTCCACCTTGTGGCAGTGTACCCACTAAACTTCGGTGTTTCTTTTCTGAACTACTGTTTTGTCCTACCCTAACTTCGATTAATAAAAGTTGTATTCTTGATCGAAGTAAGCTGATTATTTTTTTTTTGTCACAAACTGAACCCACTTCAGCGTATGCTGGCTGTGAACTAACCAGCGCTGGCAGTGCCGGATTAAGCGAGTGCGGGTCCCGTAGCAATTTCTATAGAGGAGGCCCTTCTTAGGGGTTCCTCGGGGGATAAGTAAAAGGTAGAAATATATTGTTTTTAATTAGAAAAAGTATATCGTTTGACGTTTTAATGGTATCAAGAACGTAAATCTCATTATGTAGTATCAAGTAAGTTCTAACAAGTTTCAATCAAAATATTACACTCTGGTAGTGGTGGGTCTGGAAACGCGGGGCCCTCATTATGCGCGGGGCCCGTAGCAATTGCTACTCTTGCTATATGATTAATCAGTAAGCTGAAGTCAAATTGAAACGTTAGAATCATTTAACCGTAGATGATGAAAATTACAATCTAAAGTTCACAGAGGATCGCACGCTATGCTTTGTGTTCTTGATTCCAGACACAAACATTGATTCCAGAGCTTACTCGCACGCATTTTTCAATTCTAATTATTCAATCTGACTGCCTCGGTGACTCAGTGGATAGTGACCTTATAACTACTGGGTCAAAGAGGCGTGGGTTCGATCCCCACCCAGGGCAAGTATTTATGTGATGAACATAGGTGTTTTACTCTGTGTCTGGGTGTTATTTAGTTACTATCTATATAAGTATGTTTTAAAAATGTGTATAAGTAGTTTATCAATCTCTGGCAGCCATATCACAAGCTTTGCTTAGTTTGGGGTCAGAGGCCGTGTGTAAGATGTGTCCAAATATGTATTTTATTATATTATCATAGGTATTTATTTATGATCTTAGATTAGATTTTTACAATATTTTTATAAAAACAATATAAAAACATCATAAAAACTTAACCTAGGTTGCCGCCGGCAGCGGGGCAGGGCCCAAGCTACCGGTGGTTGGGGCTACAGGCTGAGGAACCTCCAGACAATGCACGCCGTGTCCATGATGACTGCCTTTTGAATCTGGCCCTATACCCAACCGTCTAGCGAGAGCCTCTTGAGGTGTTGGTCGAGGCTCTTTATTATATTTTTTATTACATGTATTATTATTTATTAATCATAGATCCCCTAAGACCAGGGGTCACGAGTCAAAAGTCACGAGTGTGAATGCGCGTTTACATTGTCTGAAAAGATGTTATGACGGTGAAAAGGATACAGAATAGAAACATGCTAGACTTCAGTTGCTATGTAGAAACCGTAATGTATGAAGTTTCACAAGCAGAGCAAATCCCGTAGTCCGTTGGAGCACCGGTCACAGCCGTGGGTACCGTGACCTGCTGTTTGTTTTGTGCATTCACACTAACTACAGGAAGGGCATAAGTGCTGAGCGTGCAGCGGTATAATTGTCTTTTTTTTTTTTTTTTGTAATACGGGATACGAACGGCCTGCCATTATCTAGTTATAACCAGTTTAATAATTAGCACAACTTATAATAAATACAAGTACCCATTCAGGAGATGACTGGATAATAAGTTTCAGTTTTTTTTTTATAACACAGAGCTCGAAATAATTTTATGAGAATTGTTTAACCATGCATTCTTTAGGAATTGCCAATAGTCACCATACCGTAGAGTTTCAGTCCGTCCACAGAAGTTACGTCCGATGTGACATCAAAAAAAAAACGGGACTCCACGGAATAGTTAAGGGTTTAATTGGGAACTGTTATTAGCGTTTCATAAATAGAAATTTCAGTAGATCCTAGCTTGTTCCTCCTTCCAAAAATATAAAAAAAATATTTTTCGCCAAAAATGTCATAACTGACTTCAACGGTGCACAGAATTCGAATAGTTCATCCAGATCAATTTATCATTGATGTAGTCATTTTCAGAATATTGTTGATTTTTTAAAAACGACTCAGCCAATTTCGCTAAAACTTGAATTTTTAAATTGTTTTTATTGAGACAAAAACGAGACTACACACTTACATTTACGAGTATCTCACAATGGGACCACCTCTGAAGTATGTTCTGCCAAATGAAAAATAATCATCAAAGGCTCGTTTTTTGAAGTAGTTTAAAAATGAGAATATTCAAATTAAACACCCGTTTTCAAACTAACGCAACAGCAGTTAAGTCCACAGATCTTTGTGTAAACAAATCGCTGTCTCCTGTCCCGCGCGCCGCTACCTCAGCCGCTACTCGCACGACGCACAAACATTACTAACGAAGGAATCACGCGCATCGTGGAGCTGTAATTGGACGCTTTCGTGTGCTGTTCGATGTTCAAATCTAGGCATATACGACTACTTTCCAAATATATAGCTAGACCTACTTCAAACAGGTGAAATTACGGTTACATTGACGTTGACACATTTGGTGCATAGAGAGCATGAGTACGTATATACCTATTACTAAGAATGAAACCGTTTCAGAAATAAATATTTTTCGCAAAAAATGGTAAAACCACCTTCCATCGTGTACAAAATGTGAAAATTTCGCTCGAATTGTTTACATTATTGTTGATTTTTCAAAAACGGCTCAGCCGATTTCTGTAAAATTTAAATGGGACCACCTTGGGAGTATAAGTATATACCCTTTCGAACTAAACAAGAATTTTTCGATTCAGTTCACAATTGGCGGAATTATCGATGAACATACACAAAAAAATACATTGGTGCAGACGAACATAGAAACTCCTCCTTTTTGGAAGTCGGTTAAAAAGCACGGCAATAGCCACTGAATCGAGATATGTTTCATGTATCTTTCTAACTAATGATAACAGTGACTTTTCTAAAAAAGAAAACAATACTTATCAACACAATAAACCAAACTCTGAAAACACATATTCACTCGGAAAAATTACCCCCAAACACTTTTCCGACTTGCAGCAAACCTTTCCCGACAAACTTGTCTCTACAGCCCACCAAATGCAAACCACTAAAACGTTTCATTCAAATCAACAACAAAATACGACAGAGGCGCCACCACTGAAGCAACAGCTAAACTGGTCGCTTTGCCCCGGACTTGGCACCCCATAAATAATAGATCTCTGACGCTGACAGTTACCAAATGAATATACCTGTCTCTTTCTCATCCCTCTCGCTCACACGCACTGTCTCCTGAATTTTTAATCTGTTTCGCGAAGTGAACAAGTATTTTCGTTTTTCGAAACAGTTTTTTCGTTTTTAAAAGTTTTGTTGTGTTCGTGTCGTGTGTTCGAAGTTTGATTTTATTTTTAGGTTGGTTTTCGAAGTCCGTGCAGCGAGAAAAACAATATTGATTATTATTTATGTATTTTTGTAAAATGTTTTCCTTTTAGCAGAGCAAAATACTTATAGAGTAGCGAATCACAGAGCTAATTTCAAAAACAGTGGAATCATCGACTTGGCATTTTTTAGAGTTCCGTGCCCAAAGGGTAATAACTAATATAAATTAAAAATTTAATAAACCCCCGACACATTGACAACCATTTTGGGCACATTTGTAGAATTTTGGTTCTTCCATCCCCACTTTAACCCACCATAACTCTTAAACGGCTCAATCGATTTTTATAAAACATAGCTAAGAACACTCTCGATAATATATTACATATATTAATTCAATACATAGAAAATTTGCTCCTTTGTAATTATTTTTCGCAAAAATGGCAAAACCGCCTTCCATCGTGTACAAAATTCTCAAAATTCAAAATTAGAATACCTATTTTGCTCGAATTGTTTACTTTTTTGTTGATTTCTCAAAAACGGCACAGACGATTTCTTTAAAATTTAAGTGGGATCACTTCGGGAGTACCTACTTATGCCATTTCGAACGGAAAAAAAAAATTTCGATTCGGTTCACAATTGGCGAAATTATCAGTGAACATAGACAAAAAAAAAATACATGCAGACGAACATAGAACCTCCTCCTTTTTGGAAGTCAGTTAAAAAGTAGGTTTGGTTACCAAGATCATTAATATCAATGGCCACCAGTTCATAACTCATTCGTTCAGAATCGGAATCAATATCTCCTTGACAAATGATGCGCGATTCGGGCTGATCCCTCGGTTTAACAGATTTGGCGGCTTTTCGCACGGATGATAAATAGAGCGACTTGGCGGGGGTGCTGCCGTGCTGATATTTTTACCCGGTAAAGCTCATGGGACGGGTTTAGATCAATGTATGTGTAGAAATGGTTTTTTATTTATTTACGTATCACAGTTGTTGCAAACAGTATTGAAGTTGAACTTCTAATGCGACTTCCCACAATGTTGCGTTAAACGTTTAACGCTACCATGGAGGGGTATGAAAGCACTGTTGCGTCGTAGTTTTTCTTCTTCCGCGCGGAATGACTGCACTTGTATTTTCATTGTACATGACGTGTACATTGCGTTAAACTCTGGTTTCCATGGATAGCGGTGACGTCATATAGCGGCCGTAGCATTACGGATTTATATGTTTTTATTTCACGTTACGGTGTCAATATAGTCTACATACATGTAGTGTAGTCTACCTATAACCCCAGCTTAAGTACATATAAATGCCGCAAAGTATAAAGTGAATTACCGGCCATGGCTAGGTCCTGTTAACGAGGTTCATACACCTAAAACCCAAAATAATGGTCAATCTATGTATGTTTTAACGGAAATGTATGTAATCCGTCATTGTATACAATTCCTAGGAAATGTATGTAATTCCTAAAATCGCACGGAAATGTGTGAAATAAATTGTATTAGACACATTTCCTAGGAATTCTATACATTTCCTAAATAGCAATCGGAAATGTAAAACATTTGAGATAGGGCCTGATCTAGGTATAACAGACTTCGACGGTATAAAGGTCTTTACGTTTCATTTTGACGCTTTTCTCTATTGCAGCTTACCGTTTCTTTTAAAATAGCCGTGTTTAGTATTCAAGTGGTGCGTGATAAAAATACATCATTATTTCTTTAGTTAAAACAATTATATTCTCGATCTCAGATTAATGTGTGTCCAAGAGTTCTTCTTGATGCAGAGGATGCACCGAGTACGGAGATTGCACTACAGTCAGTTGTTAACCTACAATCCACTAGAACCGGCCAGGGATTTAAAAAGTGCCTTTGCAAGAAGAATAATTGTGCTACAGCAAGATGTCTGTGTTATAAAAATAAATTATTGTGTACTTCCAAGTGCCATTCCAGCCTACCCTGCAAAAATAAATAGCCATATGGACTGCCTCGTTTACATTTGACATAGTATAATAATATAAATACTTATACTTTAATATTGTGACATTTATAATTACTTAAATAACAGACTGATTACTTACCAAATGTAAGTTTGTCTTTATAAGAATAAAAAAATATAAGTTGATTTTGTGAAGCTGTAATTAGTAAGATAATTTAAAGATATTATATTTTACGGTATGATTATTACCTGATTGTCTCAACGAGTGCTTTAATAAAAATTATAATTCTCATTTTAACAATGTGTCTTATTACAGAAAGCATTAATTTTATACATTTCCTAATACGATATCGGAATTACATTCAATTATACACATTTCCCAGGATATCTATGTATTAAATAGTTTTTTAAACAACATTTCATACATTTCCTAAATAGCTTCGGAATTGTATACATTTCCTAGGATTTGTATACAATTCCTAGATTTCATACATTTCCGTTAACATATGTACAAAAATGCATCAACTGATGTTCACCTTAGTTTTTAGTTGATGTACTCTTTTACAAAGACGTACCCCTTTTTTTTTGGGTGAATCTCGTTGACTCTACGTATTCAAGGCCGATAAATAAGTTTTTGTAAACGAAGTATAACTCCCTGTACTGTACTGTAGCAGCTTTTTTAATAGTCTACTGCAGGACGTAGGCCTACCCACGAAGAGTGATTGGGCCATATCCACCACGCTGGCCCAGTGCGGGTTGGTGGATTCACATACGCTATCGAATTTCTTCTACGGGCGTATGCAGGTTACCTCACGATGTTTTCCTTCACCGAAAAGCCAGTGGTGTGAAATTCTGTACACAATTCCATAGAACTCATTGGTACAGGATAAGAATTTGAACCTTACGATTTTAAGGCAGGCGTCACTACCTCTAGACCACCACGGCTTCCTATTTATTATCCTATTCAAGGCAGCTAAATGAGTTTTTGTAAACTATAACTCCCTACTCACTGCTAATTATTATGTGTATACTTTGTCCCTATATTGGTTTAAACTTTCTTCCCCAGGTCTGGTTCCAGAACCGTCGCGCGAAGTGGAAGAAGCGCAAGAAGAGCACCAACGTGTTCCGCTCTCCGGGCGCGCTGCTGCCTTCCCACGGTCTGCCGCCGTTCGGGGGCGACGTCTGCAGCCCGGGCGTCTTTGGGGACCGGCCCTGGTCCATGCCAGCTGGTAAGAGTGAGGCAGACCATAGATACATACCTATTAGACATTATGGTACCCTGGTATGTAGTCGCTGGAATAACCCTTCGGGATAATAAGTGTGATAGCTGCTAATCAAGGTGAAGTAAAAGGCACTAAGACAAATATCGTGGTAAAATCAGAAGACACCTGCCAGACATTATGGTGCTCTGGTATAATACCCCCTGGTATAGGTATAAGATCTTTGAAAATTAGTGTGAGTCCGAACATATTTAACTGAAATTATGTGGCGCTGGTCTAGTAACCATGGCAATCCTTAAACTAGACAACCGTGGATCTTGGGTTGGTTGGATGATTGAAGTTAGTTATCTATTAATTCTGTATAAAAATAAAATTGGCCAAGTGCGAGTCGGACTCGCGCACTGAGAGTTTCGTACCGTATGGGAGCCCTTGCCGTTATTAATAGCGAGCAAAAAATCTCCTAATAACCACGTTTGTTGTATGGGAGCCCCCTTTAAATTTTGATTTTATTCTGTTTTTAGTATTTTTATAGCGGCAACAGAAATACATCATCTGTGAAAATTTCAGCTGCCTAGCTATCATGGTTTATGAGATACAGCCCGGTGACAGACAGACAGACGGACAGACGGACATCGAAGTCTTAGTAATAGGGTCCCGTTTTTTCCTTTGGGCACGGAACCCTAAAAAACTAACATTCAAACCGACTTCAAAGCCTGTGCATGAGGTGACGTTTGCTTTACATATGGTCTAGTCACTAGCTGGTAAGAAGTTGATAGTATCATGATAGCTTACCAAGTGTACCAGGCCAATATGGTTATTAGCCTAATCAGAAGTTACTAAAAGTTCTTGTTTTTTCTATCTTGAAAGCAACAAAAACACTTCCTTCCAGGTCTGGGCCAGCTCTCGCAAGGCGGAGTCTCCATGTCCGGTTTCGGCGCCAGCGGTCTGCCGCAACTGGCCGCAGATCTAAACCCTTCACTGCCAATAAGCTCCGTGGCTTCCACGCAGCCCTACCAGAGCCACTACCCACTCAACTCACTTGGTAAGTAACTTGAATTACTCATTACCATTAATTAACTTTACCATTAATCACGTTACAATGGTAATCATGTTGTATTGAATCCTGTAACTTGAACAAAAAATGTCGGCCCTATAACTGGAGGCAACTCGCTTGTTAGGTAAGTTCTTATGCCCTGAATAGAACATGCTTGGTTTTGACACAAGCGAACCTAAAGAAGAAGCGAAGACCTAAACCCTTCACTGACGATGAGATCAGTAAAGTGTGGAAAGATCAAATATTGAACATTTAAAGCCTGCTTAACCACTTGAGATGGAGCACGCATTAGGCGGGTTCAGCCTATAAAAACAAACGGGTTGCACTCCGAGAGTGCCGGCAGAAGTGAAAACTTGAACATTAAGTTGTGCATTTTTGTATATTTTGGAATGGTTAGAGAATAATTTCGCACGAATTGCTGTATATATCAGTATAACAGTACCTATGTGGTAAAATACAATAAAACACACACATACTCGCACAAGTGCCCTGCACCCATTGACTTTCTAATTTTTTCTGTTTTAAAGATATCTGCACCGCTTAAACGAAGCAGCAGGAGTAGGCATACATTTTCGCCGCACGGTTGAAACAGAGGGGGATATTACTTCCTCTCCTACGCCGCGCCGGCGGTCTACTCTCTCTCCGTCTTACAAATTTTCGATCAGGTCCTGTCCTGAATCGAGTTTAACATTTTTTACCTATTCCAAAAAGTGATCAACGCCACTGAAAGTTTTCACTTCAATAATAATGAATTTTTTTCTGTTTTGAAGATATCTGTGCCGCTTAAACGAAACAGCAGGAGTAGGCATACATTTTCGCCGCACGGTTGAAACAGAGGGGGATATTACTTCCTCTCCTACGCCGCGCGGGTCTCCTCTCCCTCCGTCTTACAAATTTTCGATCAGGTCCTGTCCTGAATCGAGTTTATTATTTTTTACCCATTCCAAAAAGTGAACAACACCCGCTGAAAGTTTTCACTTCAATAATAATGTTGATACGCTTCTGCTCATGTCACATGCTCATGCATTTTTCTACACCCTAGTAAAGCAGTTCAATCAGAGCCGCATCCCCTACGCACGCTAGCAAGTCCGAATATGAATTTAGATACGATTTAGATATGAAAAATCGATCGTAGAATACGAATTTTCGATCCATTTAATCATTTATTATCTATCCAATTAGTGCCATTGCATTATTCAGCTGCTGACGCACCCGACTAAGCGTGGGTTGCAGAAAAAATATTTCTTTAGCCGGGGGCGTGTTTATATACCTATACGTTTAGTGGAAATTGATTACCTTACATAAGTGGCTTATCTAGAACTGTAAGAAATGAAATCGCAAATAAAAAGCGGTTAAAGTACGCGGCAATGGTACCTATAGTTCGGCCGTTCAGAGAATGCGTTCCTGACACGTCATCTTGAAAAAATGTTTTTGGCCGATATCTCGGAAACTATGTACTTATGTAGGGCAAAAAACATTTAAAGCCGGGTCACACAGAGGCGGGAGCCGCGAGAAAGCGATCCGATAGCGATCCAGTGCAAAGCATCGCGCCCGCTTGTTATGTGTCAGGTTGCATACAAATTCGAATAATACAAAAAATTCCCGTCCCGGATCGCGATCGCTCCCGCCTCTGTGTGACGAGAGCTTTAGATCATTATTGTAAAAAAATAAAATTTCGCATCTTTTGTTTCCATTAAACTTTTTTGTAAAACTCACCGTTTACAATTTATGGCCCATTTGATGAAATTTCATTAAATGGACCTTAAAACATTAAATAGTTTCCGAGATATCGGGCAAAACATTTTTTCAAGATGACGTGTCAGGAACGCATTCTCTGAACGGCCGAGCTATGGCTATTATTTCGTGCCCCTTGCCGTGGAGACCATGGGCAGTTGGGGCGCTGAGGCCAAAATGTTAACCTCTGAAATAGGGCGCAGGATTCGGGAAAGAGGAGGTGACTCCCGTTCTACCTCGTTTCTGGTGCAAAGAATGTCCATCGCCATCCAACACGACAATACAGCAAGTGTCATGGGGACTTTTGCACCAGGAACGATGAGGGGCGGGTTATTTGATTAATTTTCTAGCTAGGTATATATTTTATTTACTGTTATTATTTATATTACTCTCTAAGTCTTGTATATATGAACTGTAGGTACAATTCTGACCAAAGTCAATTGTTGCAGGCGACACGATGATGTCGTACTGCAACAGCCAGCTGGGCGCGCAGCAAGTGGAGGGCTCGCCCACGCCGCCGCACATGCAGCACTGCAACAACGCGTCACCCAACTCTGGTAAATATACATCTACTACTACATTGCACTACATTTTTTTTTTTTTGCAAGAACATGGCATGACCGATTTCAACAGAACAGAATTCACGAATATTTCGCACGGATTGATGTAGCAATTTTTACATTATTGTTGATTTATCAAAAATGGCTTAACTGATTTCGATAATATTTAGATGGAACAAATTCCTAAGTATGTTCTTTCCAATAAAAAAAATAATTATTGAAATCGGACAACTTTGTAAAAAGTTATGCGTGACTATACATAAAAAAAAAATATTCGCGTCGAATTGAGTACCTCCTCCGTTTTGTCGGTCAAAAACGGCCAGACTTTCGGGGAAAGGATGTGGTCAAAAAAGAACCAAAAATTGATCAAATCGTCTCACGTAATCAACAAAACCGCTATATGATTGCAGACGTCTCATTCACAGTAAGGCAATCCAAAAATTGCAAAGCCCCCATAAGAGTAAACTACTTCTTTAGGGATGAAGTATTATCCATAATCTTCCAAAAACTAGCTATCATAGGTGTATCTTCAAAAGACTAAGCAAATGCTTCTTACCTCTATCTTAAAACAAGAACTGACAACAACTACGAGTACAATGTGCCAACAGATTCATTCTTTGCTATTGCTTATGGTCTAAACTGATGCAACTGACTTCCCCATAGTTGTATCATTGTTTTAGAAGTGAGTTTTAAATTATACGAGTAGTTGTTGTCTTTTAGCACATTGTACTCGTTATACTTCCAGGCAACCCTTAAAGAACCGATAGTTTAGTGCATCACTCTTGTTTGTCTATCTATTTAATAGTAAGCAAGTTTCGAGGTATCCAAACACTATAATCATATGTAAATAATGAAATCGAAACTAAATACTTCAAATTCGATTGTTCTCTAGGTAACGGCGGCGAGCACGCAGAAGAAGAAGTGTGGCGCGGGCACAGCATCGCGGCCCTGCGCCGGCGGGCGTCGGAACTGTCCGCCGCCATCCCGCCGTACCTGCAGCTCAACTACGACGCGCACAGCCCCGTCTACTGACCCTCTAACGCTGCATACGAGACCTCTATGCAGTATAAATGGCAGTTCAAGTGCGAGAATGATCAACAATATCCGTGAAGTTTCCTAATTCAAAATTAGCCACACTCAAATCAAAATAATATCTTCCACCTGTCATACGAGCGTCAGTAATATCCGTCAGAATACTGCTAGATATACGTACAGATCAACTATGGCGCACACATTGCACACAGCTCGCATCTACTGACCCTCTAATACTGCATATGAGTCCTCTATGCAGTATAAATGGCAGGTCAAGTGCGAGAATGACCAACATATCCGTGAAGTTTCTTAATTCAAAAACACTCAAATCAGTCCTACTCAATACTAGCGTCAGTATTGTCAGTATGAATAGTATCCTCCAATTTAACTAAGACACGCACAAACCTATCTACGGATCCTACAACGCTGCATACAAGCCCTATAGGCCTATAGTATAGGCAGTATAAATGGAACTTCAAGTGCGAGCTAGGATAATCAACAGTATCCGTGAAATTTCTTAAATTAAAATAATTTCTTCAATCTATCATATGAGTGCCAGTATTCTCCGTAAGAATACTGCCGTACATACAGCTGAACTACGAGTACGACGCGCACAGCCCCATATACTGACCCTATAACGCTGCATACTAATCATCTATGCAGTATAAATGGCAGTTCAAGTGCGAGAATGACCAACAATATCCGTGAAGTTTCTTAATTCAAAATTAGTAACACTCAAGTTAGTTTATGTACTGCCGAAGCAAGTACAGTCGGCGAGCGTCGTCTGCGTCATCGGAAACCATCAAGGAATATAACCTGCAGATGGCCGTCAGAGATCGGAACGAAGCGGTGATGGAGGCTCTGGGCCTGGAGAAGGAGAATTGCCATAGGACCTGAAATGTGTATGTGAAAATTTGTTCTTTTTTTTTTTTTTTTTCGTTTGTTAAAATAAGCATAGCGTGCATGCCCCAAGCATTCATGCTCGCCATCGAAGGCTACTTCTTGCGGCGGCATCAGGTGTCGGGTCGTTCTCTTCCCTCAAATATGGTCGAGGAGAGCGATGGCTGGCACATGTGCCATACTCGTGATCGGGTGCTGCTTGCAGGTCGCCGGTCTGCTCGTGGCATTCACGCAATGCACCGACTTGATAACTTAGGCTAATATTTAACTATGTTATAATACTCTTTGTACAGTAAAATAAAATAAAAAAATGTGTTTAGTTAACAAAGGGCACAGACCCTGGAGTCTGTGGTTGCAAAATTTTCGAATAAAAATAAAAAATAAAAAACACTCAAGTTAAAATAATTTCTTCCATCTGTCATACGAGCATCAGTAGTGTCCGTTAGAATACTGCTATACATACAGATCAACTGTGATACGCACAGCTCCTTCTACTGACCTTGTAATGCTGCATGCGAGTCCTCTATGCAGTATATTAAATGGCAGTTTAAGTGCGAAAATGAGAAACAGTTTCCGTAAATTACTTCTGTTAAACATTTCATTTATCATATGGTGAAGATCGCAATAGTTCGTAGCTATACTGCTATACCTAAAGCTGAACAATGACGTATATAACTTCGTTCACTGACCCTTTAACGCTGCACACGAGCCTTTTATGCAGTACAAATAACAGTTCAAGTGCGAGAGTGACCAACAATATTAGTAAAGTTTTTCAATTCGGAATTCTCGAAGTAATTTGGTTTCGTCTATTGAGACATCCAAATATTTCTTTCATTTTATTAGACGGTCGTGGCGGGAATGCCCTTGCCACATTTGAAATCTAGAGGCTTCTAAAAATTCGTTTATTTCTTTCATGGTCAACATCTACAGCCTTCTTAAAATCTGATTCTCGAGGCCTTTGTCTTACTGTGCCATATGCCTCGGTTCTATGTCAATCGTCTTACATCTTTAATTAGGCAAAATCAACATTGAATCATGCGAAAGTTACAAGCTGAATGCAGAAACTAGGTCCAATACTTTCTGTTAAAAGCATTAAATACCACTAAGTACTTATGAATGCGGATGTTTTTCAATTAATACTAGTGACCAAACAAAAACCAGTCGGAAGCCAGTCATGTTCAGTTCAAGTAGGCTGACCAAGTATTGGGTTTTCCTGATACGTTCAAAGTCTCGTAAATAGGGGTTAAAGTGCAACGATTACTTCATTCGACGCGCGAAATTCACATTTTTTGACTTTTTTGCCATTTAGGTACAGACAGAGTTCACGTAAACTGGTGCCGCGACTATGAATAGGTAGTGTTAACGAGGTACATACACCAAAACACCAAAAAAGTGGTCAATAGAAATGCATTAGCTTACAACTAAATGAGATGATGCAGAAGTGTAGCTGAACTAAACCAACTTAAGTGGTACATAGGTAATTACGCCTACAATTATTTGCCACAAGACTTTTAACACATCAAAACTAGGTTTTTCATCAAAGACGAGTTTTCACATCAAAAACACAAGAAAAGTTTTTCTCCCTAACCTAAACATTGGATCATAAGAGATATAAAAATTGCGAAAAAAATAATGATTTGGTGGTCAAACGCGGACTTATTTGCCATGAAATAATTGCATTCAAACAATCAGTACATTGTATGGACTGTTCAGAGAATATTATAAAAAAAAAATGGATTTTGAAATGGTAGCTACTGATGGAGATAGCAGTTAAATTGTGAAAAAAAAAAACAACAATGGGTTGCACTCCGGGAGTGCCGGCAGAAGTGAAAATATTGCTCCCTCCGTCTTACGAACTTTTGATCAGGTCACTTGTCCTGACGCGAGTTTAACATTATTTACCCATCCCAAAAAGTGCACAACGCCACTGAAGAAGTTTTCAGTTTAAAAAATTTAAGAAAAGTTACATAGGTAGTATGAGTTCAAATAACTCTAAAAGCTTGTCACTTTACACCAAAACTAATTATAACCAGAATTACACATAGTTCCATGATGTCATTGCATATGAATGATAGGTTTTTTTTTTGAATACTTTGCGTACTTACCTAAAGACAAACCAAGATACATTACGGTACTATAATGTAAACGTAAAATCTATGGTTATTCCAAATTATTTTCCAATGACATAAAGGATTTTTTCTGAATCATTGCCAGTAAATTTTTACTATTTGACGAGACTATGGTGACAATCCTATTGTGGATTTAAGGACATTTCCAGTGCTAATCATTATACGACTAGTTTTTAAGTAAATTAATAAAAATTGTGAGCTGTATTCAAGAAAATACATGTATACGCGTTCGTACAATAATAATATAATTATAGTAATTTTTAAGAATATTTATTATAAGTAATAATTATGGTATTAATTAATTAGTTGTAATAATAAGCAGTTGTATTGACGTATTTACGCAGAATCGTTGTAATAAATAATAATCAAACTAGGTATTGGTTATAAACATTCCAATAAAATCAAAAAGTATATTAATATTATAAACTAATGGATTTAATTACGTAATAGACTTTTCAAGGGCTATTTAATTTACTTACATTTAAATATAACTTAAAAAACTTCAGTCCACTTGTATACTTGCATTTATAGTATAGTAAAATAACATCAGCAGACTTTCATATAATTATTAAAGTTATTGTGATAATGGTGCCATCAAAATCAAATATAAATTTTGCAAATGCTGTTCATATAGCTTTTGTGACTTTATTAAGAAGCTAATAAGGTATGTTTTTGTCTAACCCCGTTAATTTTATCTAACAGTATTCCGTCTTCGTACAACCCGTCGGAAAGCGAATCATACCTATGCGCTTCGGAGTTCGATATAGATATACAAGGTTATTCTAAACAATTAGCATCCTTTTAGGGGCTAATTCTGTACATCAAAACTAACGTTTGTTTTGCGACTTTTGTCAAAACTAAAAAAAAGTGCAAGTGGAGTCCCTCCGCGCGGAAGAAGTGAAACTTCGACGCAACAGTGCTTTCATACCCCCTCCATGGTAGCGTTAAACGTTTAACGCAACATTGCTGGAATTCGCATTAGAAGTTTAACTTAAAAAAAATCTGCCGTTCTATAAATTTTGTCGAGGATGAACGATATTTTTCAATGGAACAAAAACTTTTTTTTTGAGATTTGACAAAAGTCGTAGAACAAAAGTTGTTAGTTTTGATGTACAGAATAAGCCCCTAAAAGGATGCTAATTGATTAGGAATAACCCTGTATACACTCGCTACACCAACAGTCGCAGATGCGCCGTAGCGATGAACGAACGTGTTGGTTTGTAAAGTAAGCGTGCGATTTACCTACCAGGCGGGCAACCGTAGCACGTGTTACATACGAGTACTGCGTGGTCACGCGGGGCTGTAGGTATTTATTTCTAGGACGGAGCCGAGTCAGAATACTGTTAGATAGACTAAGCGCCACACAAATCGGCAGATGAGAAGTTAGCCGCAGATGATACTTCGCCGTGATTCGCTAAATATTGCGCATGTGTGCACGCAAGGAAGCGCGCGGGAGGCATGAGGTTAACGGGCGGGTGTGCCCCGGCGTCTCGTCTCTCTGGATCCCGCGCAAACCTATATTTCGGCTTTTCGGATAACACCGATTAGTGTGGCGCTTAGTATACCATTACCGTGATCTTACGCACCTTACCTGTGTTGTCACATGCGATGTCCGAGAGAAAATCTGTATACGCAAATGATTAAAACGTAAATATATTATTTTTTTGTGTGAGTGTATGTAAATTTCGTAGATTAAGAAGAGAGGAAAATAATTGGCCACTTTACTCAGTAGATTTTTTATTTTTCTCTATATTCATATTAGTTAAAAGTGGTTAATAGTTCCTACTAAGTTTTTAGGATCGAAATAAAAAATTGTTTGTGAATCTATCTCGTAAAATTATTTTATTTGCTTTAGTTATTATTCTCCGTCCATTTTTATTTACTTTTCAAATATTATATTATTATGGTAAAATTTTCCTAAACGCATTTAAGTGAAAGTTACAAATAGATGTAACATTTTCAACAAAATCATTGTCACCCTACTTTTTTTCAAAATTACTGTGGAAATTGACTGAACGTGGCTACGAGTTGTGAAAATTAAAAAAAAAGTCAAAATATCTGATTTTTGTAAAGAAAATTGCATGATTATTTTTGCCCAGAAATGTATAGCCATCATGTTAAGCATAAGTATTATGTTAGTTATCTAAGAAACTATTATTAAATCCTTACATACAATAAATAGATACAATGTTCAGTTTCGAGTTTTATTTAAAAACTAGCGACCCGCCCCGGCTTCGCACAGGTGTATACATATAAACCATCCTTTTGAATCACTCTATCTATAAAAAAAAACACATCAAAAACCGTTGCGTACTTTTAAAGATATAAGCATAAACAGGGACAGACAGACAGCGGGAAGCGACTTTGTTTTATACTATGTAGTGAAGTTAATTTTCCATTGGCTGCGCTCTCCGGCCTAGGATGCGCACCACGTAATATTTTTTTCGACGTGTCAGAACGAGACAGCGTTATGGCAAAGTATAAATCTGTCCCTTTTTCACTCGTCGAAAAGAGTTCTTTTCGTGGCATTTTGTGGTCGCATGCTGGATTAGCAGGTTCTCTTTTGCCATAAAGTAACGTAGGTACCTAATAACCAGCTAACCTTACGTAAGTTTTATTTTCCCGAAATGCTATTGATTGAATGTTAAATGTTTATAAATTTAAAAGTGACCATTATTGTATGTAATGTATTTCTAAATATTATGAGGGATTTTTCACACATTTTTTTGAAAACAGAACTAAGGCACGTAACTCGCACCTTGCACGGAACAATAAAACTTCGTTAATGTTATTCGTAAAAAGTTATGTGAAAAAAAAAGTTAAACAAATTCAACACAACTACCTAGACTCGCGCTAAGAGCTTACCTACGGGTCCAAGCAAGGGAGTAAGGTTACACAATTTATTCAACTTAAAATCGGCAATCAGAGTTTTTCTCGTTCCGTTTTTTAAGTAGGTAGTTGTAAGAAAATGATAGGGACAAATAGGTAGGTACAAATTTTATTTATTTTTTACGTGCAGTGCCGGATTATCCCTAAGGCAGTTTAGGCAATTGCCTAGAGGCCCCGCACTGACTAGGGGCCCCTAGGCACGGGCATGGTTACGGGTATCTTCCAGGTAAGCGTGTTACACCCTAGACCGCATAATTATCTGCTTAACATCAGGCAGTATGTTGTCAAACGCAAACCTATACAAGTTAAAGAAAAAATCCATAATCATATAGTAGGTAGGTACCTACACAAGAGTAAATCAAGTTTCTTTTCATCATATACAGGGTTATTTGCATGCCTTTAATAAGCCGAAAGGAGATTAAGTTTAAGACCATCATTACTTATGAAAAACTTTTACTATGGGGTCAACAAAAAAATCTGTTGAAAGTTAGTTCGTATAAACTATAGGTACCTATAGCTGGCCTTTGTCTCATAGATTTTAGGTCGCGTGAATGGCTCTAATAGGTAATAAGGCTCTAATAGGTAACATAACAAAAATATTTAGGTAATTAAAAATTCAAAAGTAAAAATATTAAAAATAAATAGGTAATTAAAAATAAGTAACCAAATACATAGGTAAGATGATTTGGTGTTTTTAATTTTAGCAGTTCCTTTTATGGCCATTCCTTACTGGAAACACATTTTGTAGATTTAAATTAGGTAAATAATTTATGTGTTTTCTTTTTCATTAAAACTTTTATACCAATTTTAAAATGATGCCATCGTTACGATCAACGCCCAAGCTCAAACGACCATAGTAATATGTAAAGCCAGGTATCAATAAGTTTTTTACTATAAATTTTAATTTGTACATCTATCCTATCTTGATTCCAAGATTTTATGTTAATAGCGACATCTATTGCATTCTAAGATAACTAAGGCCGATAGGACCATGACCAATTTTAACATGTCTCTGCTACTCGATACTAGAGGACTCTGTTCACAAAGTTTTGTCATCGGTAGAAAATAAAAATATTACGAATTAATTAATACCAACAAACTAATAAATGTCGTAAAATAAAGGTAATTTGTGAACTAAAATTATTTAAATACTAGCTTTTACCCGCGGCTTCGCCCGCGTTATATTTTAATTTTGGCTAATGTTTATGTCGGCTGCGAAACCTAACCTAAGCGACAAACATCAAAATACCTTAGAGGAATGCTTTTGTTGGTTAAGTTACGGTTGGAGTGTATATACAACCCCCCTGTGTATTCCCGCCTTGTCGTGGCGGGGGAGGTCTAAGGCAGCTGAAAAGGCGGCGCTCGAAGTCTCCCTCTTCTTTGGGTCTTTCCCCCAAGGCAGCTTAGAGGCCGGCACTCGTAGTGCAGCCGCTTTTAACTAAAGCAGCTGAGAGGATGGCCGGTAGGTTGCCTGCCTTATGAGGATTGTTGCTTCTGAGGCGGGCTGCAGTGCCGCCCTTGCGACGCTGCAACCGAGGATTAGGGGCTGCGGTGGGATGGAACTGGTTGTGTGGGTGCCGCCACCTACCCTACCTTCCGCTAGGCCGTCAACCTGTTGGAAGACGCAGTGGGGCTGCAGCGGAAGAGAAGTGTCGGTATCGCGATGGCCGTTCTCACAGCCCTCTGCAGTTGAAGAGGCAGGCGCTGGGCTACTATGACTGACCCGTTGCACTGGGATCAGGACGTTGGAATGCTGTCCGACGCTCAGTGCTGGTTACTCCCGAGTGGTGGATGACGATGTGTCTTGTGCTCCGAAATACACCGTCATTATGGCGGGAGCGCAAGCTCAGTTATGGAGCCCGAGTCTGGGCTAGCGCTGTTGAGTGCCGCGAAGGAGTGCGAAAAATGTAGGAACGTCCTAAACTTGAAATGACAGGTTATTTCTGGCGCTTAGACGGCTGCTACCGCGGCCCGCTCGCTTACTTTTCATCATATCCAACGGGAACTGTTAAAGTTTTTGGGATAAAAATTGGCCTTTGTCACTTTTCGTCTTTCAAACTATATTCATGCAATAAGTCAAGGCAATCCGTTGCTCCGTTGCTGAGAAAAAGTTATTGTCTTATCCTACGGGAACCGCAATTTTTTCGGAAAGGAAAGTATCCTATGTCACTTTCCGTCTTCCAAACTATGCCCACCCCAAAAATCAAGTCAATCCGTTGCTCCATTGCTGAGAAACAGTCATTGTCCTATCCCATGGGAATCACGAATTTTCTCGGGATACAAAAGTATCCTGTTATCACTTTCTGTCATTTAAACTATAGGTATCCATACCAAAAATCAATTCGATCTTTTGCTCCGTTGCTGCGTCAAAGAGGAACAAACCAACAAACTTTTCGGATTGATAATATTAAAGTATGATGATTCTGTACCATAAAGGTAGAATAAAGAAACATGTTAAACCTCTAATGATAGAAGATTTAAAAATATTTTTAATGTCAGACAAAATGACGGCCTGTTATTAAACGTCATAGTAACATGTAGCATGCAGAGGGAATAAAACATTTTATCCAATTTTAATGTCAGTTGTCATTTTCAATCCACACTTTATTTCCTCTTCAAGGGGATATAATGGTGGAAAAACAATTTGTCCCCTTGCCATGCTACCTGTGATTTATAAAGTCTGCAGACAATGTCACCTGTCATCTAATTACGTTTCGCTGTGACGTTTCGTTAAGTGTCATAGAGGAATTAATCACTTAGCGTCTTTGTGATAGTGGCGACAGTTTTGCTTTCGATAGTTTTTGTCCTGTCCTACAGGAACTATGCATTTTTTTGCTTAACGTCTAATGCTTAGCATCTAAAATTCGACGCGCTAGGTTTTGCTCTTGAGTCTCAGCAGTTCTTTGCGCTGCGTGATGCTCGGCATCTAAAAGTCGCTGCGCTTGACTTTCTCCTTAAGTCTCAGCAGCTCTCTGAGCTGCGTGACGCTCAGCATCTAAAATTCGACATGCTTGGTTTTTTGCTCTTGAATCTCAGCAGTTCTTTGCGCTGCGTGATGCTCAGCATTTAAAAGTCGCCGCGCTTGACTTTCAACTTCAGTCTCAGCAACTCTCTGAGCTGCGTGACGCTCAGCATCTAAAATTCGACGCGCTTGGTTTCGTTCTTGAGTCTCAGCAGCTCTTTGAGATGCGTGGAGCTCGGCATTTAATGTCAAACGCATTTAAGTGTGCTCTTCAGACTCTTGGCTTCTAGCAATTTTCTTTACGCGAGCTCCGCTAGAACTACGCGCTAGATTCGATTTGCGTTTTGTAGGCATACCTATTAGAATGAAAACTACGTAATTAAACTGATAAAAATACATGTAACCTTCTCTAAATTTTACAGGAAAAGATTGATTGACTTTGACATTTGCAACTCGACCAGCCTTGAATGGGCATTGGGCATAGAGAATGTAATTTGGAAAGTCAAGATGCAAATTACCATTTGTCATGGTAGAAAATAAGTTTTTTCTTCTAAGATTCTAGCCAATGCGTTTTCATCCCCCGTTTTCAACCCTTTAAAACTATTTTTTCGAATCAAAAAGTAGCCTATGTCCTTTCTCAGGCTCTAGACTATCTGTGTACCAAATTTCATTCAAATCGGTTAAGTAGTTTTAGCGTGAAAGCGCGACAGACAGACAGACAGACAGACAGAGTTACTTTCGCATTTATAATATTAGTAAGGATGTGTTTAAAGCTGTAAACTGTTAGCTGTTAATATTTCAAACATTTGACAGAAGTGACACACTTATTTTTGGTTGCTAGGGTAACAATAAGCAATAGACTATGACAGTTAAATATTACATACTTTTTACATATTCTCATTACATAATATTTAAATTATAAGGTAATTTTTCTACACCTTGAGTTACGTTATTGAAGTTTTAGCAAGGATCCCTAATTTTTTTGAAAATGTAATATAGCCTATGACATCCGGGGATTGTGTAGCTTTCCAACAGTCAAAGAATTTTTCAAATCGGTTCAGTAGTTTCGGAGCCTATTCAATGCAAACAAACAAACAAACAAACAAACAAACAATCAAATCTTTCCTCTTTATAATATTGGTATACGAACCCTCGATACTCGTCTCTCGCGCGCGGACTTGAGAGGTTCTCAAATTTTCCTCAGCAAGCTGGTGCGAACGCTCGATACTCGACTCTCTGTCACGCGATTGCGACGCGTATTCTCTCCGGCTTGTAAGACGATTTTCATTTTCCGATGAAGATTCTTCATTACGACGTATTTTTGATGCCGTCGCCTGGGAACTATGTCTAGAAAGTTGAGATCTTCATCTTCTGGGCATTTTAAAATGGTAGAAAATATACTATTGCCTTTGTACCTTATAAATGATTTGCTAACCGTTGAACAGGAATTATGACGGAAACAGGCCTGCAGCTACACAGTTAAATTAAATAATGCTGAATATGTGTTTCAGCAATGTAAATTTATAATTCAATGTGTTTAAAGCTGTAAACTGTTAGCTGTTAATATTTCAAACATTTGACAGAAGTGACACACTTATTTTTGGTTGCTAGGGTAACAATAAGCAATAGACTATGACAGTTAAATATTACATACTTTTTACATATTCTCATTACATAATATTTTAAATTATAAGGTAATTTTTCTACACCTTGAGTTACGTTATTGAAGTTTTAGCAAGGATCCCTAATTTTTTTGAAAATGTAATATAGCCTATGACATCCGGGGATTGTGTAGCTTTCCAACAGTCAAAGAATTTTTCAAATCGGTTCAGTAGTTTCGGAGCCTATTCAATGCAAACAAACAAACAAACAAACAAACAATCAAATCTTTCCTCTTTATAATATTGGTATAGATTTTGTCGGTAGGTATGTACATGTGTTATTTTTAAACTTTCGCGATTTGAACACATTATCATACTACTACACGGGACTTATCGCGCAATAAAGCTTGAGATATGAGCTAATTAAGTACCTCTTTTTCTCCTCCCGACGTTTCGACCAAGTTGCATTGGTCGTGGTCACGGGCAGACTAAAAGTCCCGTGTAGTAGTATGATAAGGTATGTACATAAATGTAATGTAATTTTGGTATTTGGCATTATCCATGTTGTAGTCGTGAGATATTGTAGTTTTTCAAAATACCGATAGATGTCACTAACATAAAACTTAAAAAATACTTTTTATTAGGTATGTACCCTATTTTGTTAGTTATTTTAGAAATGCATTTTTAATAATTATATAAATATAGGTAATACTTGAATCTATTAAATGCAAGAAATGTATCACACCAAGCTGAAATAGGAAAAATATAGCGCACCACGTTTCTCGAGCGTTTCCCAGCCTTTTTATTGACCAAACAAAAACCAAGCAACAAACTAAGTGCAACAAGGCAATAACTTAACAAACAGGAAGTTACTAGAGGAATAATTAATATTGCAAATATTTCACAAAAATGTCTTTAAAATCGCAAAAATCATTGAATGATGATTGTTCGGAGATATTTGAAAAGAGCTATTCTGGTATTCCTACTAGGAGTGCATCGGAAGAAAGTTTATCGGGGTAAGATTTTTAATCCTACTAATATTATAAACGCAAAAGTTTGTAAGAATTTGTTAGTTTATTTTATTATATTATTTATTTATATCCTCCTCCTTGAGTCGAATTCCTCATGTCTGAGGGTCGTGACCACCACCTCCCAAAAGCTTCTCTTTAACAATCCTGCGCCATCGCCCTCTATCCTCGGCGGCGTGGAGCGCCTCGTAAACTGACGTGTCCAGCGTGGTGCGGATCTGGTCGGACCAACGCATCAGGCTCCGACCTCGTGACCGCCTGCCGTCGACTTTCCCCGTAACCATTAAGAGTCTGAAATAAAGAATTATTATTATACACATATTCATTTATTTTCTTAAATTTAAGTTTTTTTACAACATTTATAAAAAAGAACAAAATACTATAAAAAAACTTAAACCTAGAGTGCCGCCGGCAGCGGGGCGTGGCCCAAGCTACCCGGTGGTTGGGGCTACAGGCTGAGGAACCGCCTGACAATGCGCGCCGTGTCCAGGATCACTGCCTTATTTACACACTGCATTTACTTTTCACTGCATTATTATTATTGTTAGCTTTTCTAATTATTTCTAATTTATTTACATATTACTATTTATAATATTTGTATATGTAGGTATATGTCTATTGTATAATTCTTTTTTTATTTTTAAAGTATCCTCTAAATTAGAACACCTCGTCGTATTTTCTTTTGTACCTATCTCTCTCCACCCTAAGGTTGATAGGGCCAATCCAATGATAAGGCCGCCGGTTGCTTCACATGTAGCATCTATTTTTCTGTTTTATGTGTGTGAGAATGTGAATCAATAAAGAGTAGGTGTATTTATCTATCTAAGTATGTAAGATTGATGTTTGTTCCTCTTTCACGCAAAAACTACTGAACGGATTGAGATGAAACTTTGCTTATCAGAATAAGACATACTAGGTAGGCTGTAATTTATAGAGATATTGCGTGAAACGAAATTCACCGGGTCAAGTAGTAACATATAAAATATAGTACCTAGGCTAGATATATTAATTTACCCAACAACCAACTTAACAGATGCACCGGTAGTGGCCATCGAACCTACGTACCTACCTATTATAATTTTGATCACTTTAAATATTATGTAGCGCTCATAGCGTAGTTTGACTAGGTGTCCGTTAGCGATCATCGAAGTTAAGCAACGTTCAGCACGGTCAGTCTTCGGATGGGTGACCGCGGGTGGCATTTACAACTGAGCGCTACCGTGGCTCGGATGACACGTTATATTGTAGGCCCCGGTTGTTTTAACCGTTTAGCCATGTCAGAGGCCTTCAGGCGGCCTAAAACTTTGACACCAGGGCTAGCCACCCGGCCTATACGAACTTACTTTACTTTTTTTTTTCATATTATTGATCGTGTAGACAATTCTGATGTTACAATAATATTTTTTCAAAGTTTAATTTAGGTTTAGTCTACATCGAGCTATATTACTAATATTTCCTCAAAGTTAGTCAACCTATTTATGCAATTATTTTGACATCATTTGGTCAAAATTGGGGCAGTGGCCACAACTGGTGCATCTACTAATAATTATCAAACGCAACTAATTTTTCATTTTCTAGGTATTATCTGGGCGCACAGTAGTGAACCCAAACAAGTCAAGCAATTAATTATTTTTCGCAAAAAAATAGCAAAACCGCCTTCCATCGTGTACATACTTAATTCCAATATTTCGGTCGAATTGTTTACATTATTGTTTTTAACATTTTTTCAAAAACGGCTGGGCCGATTTCTGTAAAATTTAAATGGGACCACCTCGAGAGTATACCTTTTCGAACTAAAAAATAATTTTTCGATTCGGTTCACAATTGGCGGAATTATCGATAAACATAAACAAACAAATACTTGCAGACGAACATAGAACCTCCTCCTTTATGGAAGTCGGTTAAAAAGCATTTATTTTTGCCTGTTGTCATTTTGCATTTAGGTGGGTAAAAAATAATTTTATATCTACCTATATTGAATCAAATTCAATGACGTCCCGCGTAAAATTTGCGCAAACTCACTCCTCATCCCGCTGACCTATAAATTTGCTACTACGCAACGACTAGCTTCGTATACTCAGAGACGCCTAAATTCATGTCCTTACTATGGGCCTTATAAATAAGCTCCAAGTAGCCCAACGAGCTATGCTCGGAGTCTCTCTGCGAGATCGAATCAGAAATGAGGAGATCAGTAGAAGAACCAAAGTTGCCGATATAGCCAAGTGGACTGGCAAGTTGAAATGGCAGTGGGCAGGGCACACAACACGGAGGAGTGAAGACCGATGGGGTTGAAAAGTTCTCGAGTAGAGACCACGTACCGGTAAGCGCAGCGTAGGACGTTCGCCCACAAAGTATACGGATGAACTCCTTAAAACCGCAGGATCGCGGTGGATGCAAGCCGCTTCCAACCGATCTTATTGGAGATCCACAGGGGAGGCCTATGTCCAGCAGATAGATAGATAAATATTCTTTATTGTTGACACAAAGAGCACAAGTAACACACATAACTAAAACATTACAACTATAGCTTATAACAAGGGGCGGCCTTATCGCTAAAAGTGATCTCTGCCAGGCAACCTTTGGATGGAATAGGAACATAGAACAAGTAAAGACGTGGGTGAGCGTTAACAAAAATAATTCGTACTTATAAAACATACACATGCATACTAATAAATACTCGTACTTATAATAACAAAAAAAAAATATTAATAAAACTACAGAATTCAGCTCAGTGACTGCCTCGGTGGCTCAGTGACTGCCTCAGTGGCTCAGTGGTTAGTGACCCTGACTTCTGAGTCAAAGAGGCGTGGGTTCGATCCCCACCCAGGGCAAACATTTGTGTGATGAACATAGGTGTTTGCTCTGTGTCTGGGTGTTATTTAGGTACTATCTATATATGTATGTATTTAAAAATATTTATATGTAGTATATCAGTCGCTGGCAGCCATATCACAAGCTTTGCTTAGTTTGGGGTCAGTGACCATGTGTAAGGTGATAATATTTATTTTTATTTATTTATTTTTAATTACTTACATAAAAAAATAAAATAAACACAACAGCACTAGTATCGTTTATCAACGAGCGGACAATTGCAAGTAATGATTGCAAGCAGTTGACTTCTTATGCCTGATGGATGGATTCATGTTCTATTTTATATTTACAGTGACGAAGACGAGCATCTAGCCAAGGAGCTGATGAATGTGATGACCCCAGCTTTCCTGTGCAAGCTGCGGCGGTGCTTCAAGAAATGTAAAGAGAGGACCACGCCTAAAGACATGGAAAGGTTTCATTGTCATCATTATTACCTATCTAAATAGTATCTATCTAAATTTTGTTAATACTCACTTTTGTTTTTATTTTGGCAACTTTAAAAAATGATTTAGTGTCTATTGTAAATGGATTTAATTAATATTGTTAAATAGTATCTGAGATTTGAACTAAATTGTTTTTTTCTGTTTTTTACCTTACAAAATTGTTTTAAAAATTAAGTAAAAACACGATTTGTTTTGACAATATGTACAAAAATGTTACTATAGAGAAGCCATTGGCTCCTGAAACACAGTCTTAGACTAGTTCAGGAGTCTATGCATCATCTGATACTGTACATTAACATATGTGTCAAAAATAAATAAATGATTGATTGAATTAACATGACCTCCGATCGAGACTTGTTAGAGCGCTTGTTCACGGCAATTTGTTGCGCCGGACAACGAACCGCTTTTTTCATGGGATTCGCGGTGGTGTACTTATGGTTTTAACTGAAGATGTGTTGACGCACCGGACATCCATGCGACGAAAAATGTAGGCATTTGTTTATTGACGGTCCGTTGGCCAGTGAAAAAAATCGGACAGTGGACATGCGCTCTTATGTACATTGTGTCAATATCCTAAAACGAAAAAATCTGCCAAGTGCGAGTCAAACTCGCGCAAGAAGGGTTCCGTACCGTACGGGATTTCCTGCCCAGCATTTGCTGTCCCAATTCAGTGCGACCTCGTCATTGGGGTCGTTAGACCCCAATTAGATAGTGAGACCATGGAGCACCAACGCAGCGTAGAACGTCCACCGACTAAGTACTGACGATATAATAGATTGCAGGAACGCGCTGGATGCAGGCCGCTTCCAACCGGCCTTATTGGTAATCCATGGGGGAGGCCTATGTCCATCAGTGGACGTCCTACGGCTGGTAGATAGATAGATAGTAAGACAAATTAAACACCTTTGATCCAAAGTGGCAGGCATCAGCACAAGACCGTCAAAACAGGAAATCTTGAGGCTGTTAAAAGAAATAAATAAACGAAGTAGGTAATAGTATTTTTCTTGTTGTAGTAAAGTAGAAGAGGTGATGCGTAAGGCTGCAGCGGAAGAAGGTATAGACTTCACAATAACGGGCGCCGGAACCCAAGACGCACTCAGTTTGGATGAGGGAAGTTTTGTGTCTGCTATCAACAACATATTCGGTAAGAAATCGATTATAATGTACCTAAAGTTCTTAGTTCGATGCTAACAGAAATATTTAAGTACTTCTACAATATTCTAGTGACTCTTTCGCAAATGGGTCATAAACTAAGTTTAGGTTGAATCAAACTAAATGGCGTCTGCAAAATCACTACATAGTATTTATAAAACAAAGTCGCTTCCCGCTGTCTGTCCCCATGTATGATTATATCTCTAAAACTACGCAACGGATTTTGATGCGGTTTTTTTAGAGTGATTCAAGAGGAAGGTTTATATGAATAATACACCTGTGCGAAGCCGGGGCGGGTCGCTAGTAAGCTATAAGCTGAACGGAACCCCACTTCTGAAATATGAATTTGCTGCCACACAACTACTCACTTCGTCAACAAACGCCAATGAGTTTGAGCCGACCTATTATGTCTGAGACAAGACAAAGAGTCTAAGAATGATCATTTTTCACTGTTCCTCCTTAGAGAGATGCCAGACGGGAAGTGTCGCCGCGACGTCGCCGCGGCGTCGCGGCGACCGATGACGCCCATGTGGCACCAGCCACTATGATTTCTTATCGGTTTTTTGTGAAGATCATAAAACTTACCTAGTCTTTGTAATTCAACTTGTTATAGTTCATTTATTCGTCAAATGGGTGTCAGAGACAGACTTTTGAATAGTCAACAAAAATCTACACAATGGTAAAGACTTAACAAGAAATCAATTACTTACATAAATAAAACATCCATTTCAACTAAATTCACAATTAATTAAGTCACATTACATTATTACATTATGTACAGTTTACACATTAAAAACAAGTAAACACAACAAGTGCCAGTTGATATGAATGAGAAAACCTGTGTTCCTATGTCTCCTAAATTGTGGGTCCCGGTTGTTATTTCCGTTCATTCATGTCAGAGGTCTTAAAAACACTAACACCAAGGTTTGGCATCCCGTCTATACGAATCAATCATGGTGCTGACTTGTAGTTTTCACCGTTTAGCCATGTCAGACGCCTTCAGGCGGCTTTAAAATATCTGACACCAGGGCTTGCCGCCCGGCCTTTACGCACTTACTTTCTTTTAGGTCATCATAAATACTCCACACACGCACAAAAGCTGTTCCGAGTGCTGGACCCATACAACGCCGGGCGCGCCAAGTGGAGGCAACTAGTGGTGAAGTTGGAACAAGTGGGCGCTAAGAAAACAGGGTCCAAGAAGGATCGGTGGAACAGGATTGTATGTGGAGATATTATCAAGCTGGACCATTGTAAGGTAAAGTTTAAATTTGTTGCAATTTTAACCGACTTCCAAAAAGGAGAATGTTCTGTATATATTTTTTGTGTATCTTCGTCGATAATTGCGCCAATTATGAACCGAATCGAAAAATTATTTTTTAATTCCAAAGGGTATACTCCCGAGATAAGTAGTCTCATTTAAATTTTACAGAAATGGCTGAATCGTTCTTGAAAAAAAAAAACAACAATAATGTAAACATTTCGAGCGAAATATCCGAATTTTGTACATTATGAACATCGATAATTTCGCCAATTGTGAACAGAATCAAAAATAAGTTTTTAGTTCGAAAGGGTATACTCCCGAAATGGTCCCATTTGAATTTTGCAGAAATCGGCTGAGCTGTTGTTGAAAAATCACATCTAATTTGTACACGATGGAAGGCGGTTTTGCCTTTTTTTTGCGAAAAATAATTATTACTTTTTCCAACCGACTGTGAAACCGAGACTTTCAAAAAGTTTACTTTCTCATTAAGAGAAAAGCTGAGCGCCAAGGAATTTGAGAAGTAGGTATTTGGCTAAACTATTGCTGTCGCGATGCGCCCAAGCCAGGGAGCTTCTATGTGTGGTGTGATGCAATTGTATTTGTGTGTGTGCTGCGCAACAACTCCTCCCGCGCCCTTCCCGCGCCCGCCCGCGCTCCTAGCTCAGGCGGACGGCTGGTGTATTCTTTTGAATTGTAGCAAAATATGGTAGGTACATAAGCTCCGGTTTTTTGGGATAGCGCATAGCAAACGAAAACCTTTATACTGAATATTTTTTATCGAATTAGAAAGCTACATTATTTTTTTACACATATAGGCAAAGTAGGTATATTGATTTTAATTTTCTTTCGAATAATATTTTTTGAAAAAACCTTATAAATAGCCAACTTTACACAATTGACCTCAATCATAAATCTGCGAACAAAAATAGCTATTTAACTAATTGATTTCTGTAGGCGCTGCATAATACATACGGAAAATTCTACCAAATACCTAACTTAAGATATACCAAATAACTTTTTTTAAGGAAAACACGCACATAACTCTTCAACAGACAATAAACAAAGTGTAAAATCTTATTAAAAACAAGCTTTTATTTAAATTAAATAGTCCAAAAAGAAGAATCTAAACTTTAAAATTAATTCAACCTATAAATTTTCGAATATTACACAATTTTAGGGGTATAAAATCTTTCAAGTGATTTAGGTACGTAAAAAATAACAGATAGCTTCAATATCTGCTTCAAAATTGCGTTGCATGGTTTGACCCAAAATAATATATTATTTACATACATACATTGCAAGTTAAACATAAACTTGTAAAAACAAACTTGAGAATCGGCTCGGAAAAATCGAATATGTGAAGTAATTAGTACCTATTTTTAAGCCCTTGAATTACCTAACAGTTTTAAATTTTTCTAATTTTATAATAGTTGTTTCTACCTAATTGATGTTGAATTACTTAAGTTTTGTTTTATTTTTATTATTCTTTTTGAATTTTTATGCATTGTGATTATTTGTGATACAATTGTAAATTTGACTTGCCTAGTGTAACGTTTGTAGTTATAAGGCCAATAAATATATCTTATCTTATCATACACGAATTGCAAATCCCCTTCTTTTTGTAGGTCAGTCAAAAGGAAAGGTTTCTCAATTCATCATCATCATTTCTGTCACGTGACGTCTACTGGTGGATACACGATACCTGTTTACAAGGTCGTGTTTTACAAAGTGAAGGAGGTTTCAGAGGTGTACCTACCTATGACCTACACGTTCGTTATTATGAACAAAGTTTACTATGTTTACTATATTTTGTTACAAATTCATATTTGTTAATTTATTAACTATGCAATTTTTGTCATTTTAAGTTTTGATATTGTAGCATTGTTCAGATTTATATTGAATGATTATCGTTTTGTTTTTACAATTTAATATTTAATCATTTTTTATTTAAATATATAATTTAATTAATTTAACTACAGCGATTTTAAATTATTGTAATTTTAAGATAATTATGCTTTGCTTTAGCTAAGCTGAAATTTTAAGGATATTATAATTATAACTAGAATTGTAATTGATTTGGATTGACTTGTATCTTGTATTTTGATACCAATAAAATTATATGAATATATGAATATGGGTCTAGCTGCGGATTTCGTGAACTAAAAATCAGCTGTTCCATACAAAACTGCAACTTGGACTCGAAAAAATGTATGACACGATTGGTTTTTTTACATATATTAAAAGTTGTTCATAATAATAGTCCGAATCACCTCCTTTCGGCTTAGTACACCAGTTCTGGATAACCCTGTATATCTGGACATATAAAACTTCTTGCCTTTTATATTGTAACTATTCCCGTATATTCATTGCGCGAGTAGTCCAGTAGTATAAAAAATAATTAAGAATTCAATCAAACAGATGCAATGCTTACTGCTTGGAGAACTGCTTGTCATACTTAGGTTCTACTTTGAATAAGTTTAAAAAAGTTGAAACTATTAGCAAATTAAAGCAGCAGTGGTTAGCACACACCATATAAATACAGGATAGAACATCCACAAATTACTACACACTTTTCAGCAAAACTCAGCGGATAGCCAAGTTAAAATGACAAAGGGCAAGGCACATAGTTCAATGAACGGATAGCCAATGGGGCTGTTTTCTCGAATGAATCTCACGTATAATTCGCGCCACACAAGTCAGCGGATGGAAAGTTAGGCGCAGAACGCTGCGCAATAGGCAAAATATAGGTATGTGCAGGAGCCAGAGAGACAAGACGCCGCACGGACACAACCGCCCGCCAACCTCATGTCTCCCGCGCGCACGCCCGTGCTTACGAGTACCACTACGCCACGCGGCGTCGGCATTGTGCGCACATGCGCAATAATTAGCGAATTACGGCAAAGTGTCATCTGCGTCTTACATCTCATCCGCCGACTTGTGTGGCGCTACCTATACTGGCAAGCACAGCATAGAACTTATTTATTTTATTAGATATAGATTTATTTATTTTGTTGTATTTGTAATGTGACTGATTATGTGTTTTTTAATTATTTAATGTTGTGTCTTTGATAATTTAATAATTTAATAGAACGTTTTTCGCTTAGGTAAGTGGACTAAGGATAATTATATTTATACGTTACAGTTATTACACGATCATTTTGAGAATTGGGCATTCATAGAATTATGCTTTCGTAGAATTGAGCATTCCCAGATTAGTTGGGCATTAAGAGAATTGGTTATTCTGCGCCTAACTCATTTACTCGTAGATGTCTGCGGATACAGCACGATATTCTGTATAATCGCTGCAACATAGCAACTAAACGCCTATATTCCATACATAAAATCTTTTCTTCAAAAGTAACAAACATACAACGGTCAAATCACAGGATTTGAAAAATAACTAATCTTTTTAATAAACATCGATATCGATGGACATCACTAGAGCATCGACAAAAATATCGACTATTACTACATCCCTAGTGCTTGTGTACGTATAGGTTTGAACCTCCCTCACCTCGACCCTACCCCCGCATCGTGCGATAGGGACAATTGCAGCTCAGAGCGATTTATACCTACAAAAAACATGGCGAGACAACGTTTCGTATTACGCTGTTTTCTTCTTCAAAAACAAGATCAATCAAGTGTTTTTTATGTCAAAATTTTAAAAAAACATGTGTTCATGATTCTGTCATTTTATATTTCGTTAGATATTATTTAGTCTCTTCTGGTAAGTCTCTAAAGACGTCAGTAATAATGGTGAATTTTTTTGTGATTTTGAAGGGTCATATTTTGCCTGATAATTAATTTATCAAGAAAAAGAAAAGACAGGGTAGTCTAAACAGCTAAATTTAATTTTATGACAAAAAATTGAGGCTCTAAAAGTATTTTCCAGGAAGAAAACAGCGTAATACGTTTGTATGGAAAATTACAGACCATCCTTCCTCTTAATACGGTTCTCATACAATACACAATCATTTATATCTATTAAATGCAAGACACATATTATGCTTGTTCTGTTGCCTCATAACTTTCTAAGAGAGCTGAATTTGATATTTTTTTATACGAACATATTTAGTTAATTGATATTTGAACAGAAATTTCAATGTAATATTCATTGACTACCTACAATTCTACATTGATAACTCAGAACAATCACATTGTTATGAGGTTCTGCTACTCCAGCATGCGACCACGAAAAGCCACGAAATGAACTCTTTTCTACGTGTGATAAAGTGACAGATATATACTTTACCATAAGTGTCAAATTCGTAAGATAGTTATTGAGTGAATGTATATTAATTATGTGTATAATATTCATATTCATATTCGTTTTATTCAAAAAAAAAATTACACGTCAAATAATGTTTGTTTTAACACAAAAACAATTACATTCAAAATTATAGAATTACATACACATTGATAAATAATTTAAATTAAAAATGTCAACAGTCAAATTATAATAAATTAATTAATTATGTCACGTATATTATTTAAGTTATTGTGTCATATTTAAGTCAAAAACGTTTGGTCTGCATGTGACTGTAAGTTTTTGATTCTATGTAGTTAATAAAATAAAATAAAAATAACGCTGTCTCGTTCTGACACGTGGAAAGAAATATTACTCCGTGCGCAACCTAGCCCGGCTGCTATTGTATGAACAAGATAATTTTGTCAAAAAACTTAAACTTTTCAATATATTATCTCAATTAGATTATTCAAAATGATTAATAAATACAGTAATACTCATAATATAATAATTCTTATTTGAATTTTTACAGAGAGAAACTATTGTAAAAATTGTGAACATAGAAAGAGATGATGCGTTTTGTTACGTGGCGGTATCAAAAGGTGGAAGGATTGGCATTTATTGCGACAACTTGAATTTGCTACATTCATATGAGGTAACGATTGCTTACACCTTTTTGAAAAATAAGCGGTATTGATACTTTATTTGTTGTAGATATGCGTTTAACAGTTTTGTTACCCAGATTAATTTCATAATTTTGCAGTGTACTTATCTCCCTATTATCCTTCAATCACCTTGAAGAGACAGCATAGCTCCTTATTCTTCTATTTATTTAATTTACTCAGTTGCAGGCATCTCTGGTGCGCGTATTAAATAAATAGAAGAATAAAGAGCTATGCAGTCTCTTCTTTGGTGATTTCAGATAATTATCATCAATCTTCTCTTAACAGGTAAGCTCGATTGATTCTTAATTATGACTTAATATTGTGCTGTAACATAAAATGTTGAGTATTTTCATGTGAGTTGAGTCGATCATTTCAGATGAGTCGATCCTATTGGAGAGCCATAGCGGAGGCCTATGTCCAGCAGTGCGCATTTTTGGAATGAAATGGCGACTACAAAATATATGACAAAGCCTACTAAAATACGACACATTTCTGATCTAATTTTGCTATGTAAATAAAAACAGGCGCACTCTTCTACAAAAAAATGAAACGTGATTACCATTTCATTTATCTAAAATGGACCAAAACTGTTAGTATGTTATTTAGGTGTACAATTTCTATAAAATTATTAATTAGTAGCATTACCTCCGTAATAACTGATATTTCGAGTATTCAGGGATACTCCCTGGCCGGACCACATTCATTTGACGATTAGGTAAAAGTACTTATGTACAAATTTTAATATTTATGTACTAATTTGTACAAGTTATGTACATATTTTCCACTAAATATTACATGAATATAACGAGGTGGTCCGGCTAGGAAGTATGACACGTATACATTTTCTTTTCAGGTGTTTTATCATAGGACTGGTCTCCGTAAGCGAGTCAAAAACTGTTGGATCACAGATGCTATATATCTCAGTGTAAGCACACGGACATTTTTCTTCTGACATTTTAAACGGCTGCACTTTATAGGTATGATGAAGGAAATTCGTCTTTTTAGGGTTCCGTACCCAAAGAGTAAAAACGGGACCCTATTACTAAGACTCCGCCGTCTGTCTGTCTGTCACCAGGCTGTATCTCATGAATGAATCTAGACAGTTGATATTTTCACAGATGATGTATTTCTGTTGGTGCTATAACAACAAATTAATACTAAAAACAAAATAAAATAAATAATTAAGGAGGGCTCCCATACAACAAACCAGAACTTTTAGCCGTTTTTCGCTCGATATTAATAACGACAACAGGCAGACGCTTGAAATATTCACAGTATATTTAATGGTATGTTTACTTCAATAATTAATTATTAGATTAAAATAAAATGAATATTTAAGGGGGCTCCCATACAGTACGCAACCCTTTGTGCGCTATTTCCTGTCGCACTTGGCCGATTATTTGTGTATTTATGTCTGTGCACCAGCTTAAATCTTCTAAACCACACAACACAATATATCGCAATGTGATTTTCATTCTCTTTTAGAATATTTCTTCCAGATAATTATGTATAGCTAAAATTAATTTGCAGCTGTGCGACGTTGTGATGGACAGTTAGTTAATAATTTAGATTCGTAATGCGATTACAAAAGTTTTTGTTTTCTTTATGCATTTAAATTATCTTGGGCACATATATAGGACTTCTCCTTCCTACCTTCAAGAACGCTTTATTTTCCGTCGTTCTCTTCTAACCCGCTTTATAAAATCATCTGAGAATCTTAAACTTGACGTTCCTAAACATAAGACAAACTTTTACGCTTCATCTTTTACTGTGGAATCTGTTAGATTATGGAATGAGTTACCGGTGGATATTGTAGAGAAACTAACCTTTTTGTTAGCTTCTCTACATTCAGACTCTTTCAACGATAACACTGCCAACTTACAATTCTAATTGTGAAATTATTCAAATTTATGAAATGTTTATCTTTGACAGGATCAGCGATCCTTGTTTTGTAAAATTCGGGCAAGAATGTTTCTAAAAAGTTTATCTGGAACGATGATGCTGATGCTGCTTTCAATAAGCTAAAAGAGCATTTGATTTCTACGCCTATTTTAGCATGTCCTGATTTTGACCTACCCTTCTCTGTTCACTGTGATGCGTCCAATTTTGGCATCGGAGCTATGTTAAGCCAAATAAAAGACGACAAAGAAGTGGTTATAGCGTATTTGAGCAGAACTTTAAATAAGCATGAGCAAAACTATTCAACAACTGAACGTGAAACACTAGCAGTTATTAGCGCTCTTGAACATTGGCGTTGTTATCTTGACAACGGTAAACCTTTTACTATTTATACTGATCACGCAGCTTTGAAGTGGTTTCAAAATTTGTCTAATCCTTCTGGGAGACTAGCGCGTTGGACTATTCGCTTATCTTGTTTTAACTTCATTCTGAAACATAAAAAGGGTAAAGAAAATGTTGTCCCTGATCTTCTTTCACGTTGTAAAACACCTAACGTTGCAGGCATTGGTTTTACAGAACCAATAGCTGCAAATGTTGATCTTCAATTAGATTATTTTAATCGGTTGTTTGCCAATTGTCAGGATAACCCCGATGCTTTTCCAAATTACAAAATTGTCGATGGCAAATTATACCGCCACTTTGACACACCTAATTACTTTAACGAAGATTTTGCGTGGAAAGAAGTTCCTCCTCCAACAGAGAGGAATGAAATAATTAAGTCTTGTCATGGGCTATCCGAAAACAGCCCTCATATTGGGATATTTAAAACTTATAAAAAACTTTGCTAGAGATTTTATTGGTCCGGTATGTTTAAGGACGTGGCCAATATGTGCTCGACTTGTGAAACTTGTCTCTCTTATAAATATTCGAATCATTCGCCTTATGGTCCTATGGGCAAACCTAAAATTTGCTCTAGGCCGTGGCAGAATATTTCTTTAGACCTCATGGGTCCATTCCCAATGTCAAGACAACGTAACCAACATATCTTAGTGGTCACGTGTTCTTTTTCTAAATATTGTCTCATATTCCCGATTAAGCGAGCTACTGTCCCTAATATCATTCGTGAATTAGAAAATCATGTATTTTTAGTACATGGTGTACCACAAACTATAATTATGGATAACGGTTCTCAGCTACAATCTAATGAGTTTCGAAATTTTCTTAACAGTTATAAAATACCTTTCGTCTTTTATTCACCTAGATATTGTCCTCAAATTCACACTCATTACATTTTATAGAGAAAAAAAGGTGTCTTCCAGATCACTTCCAACTCAAGACTGCCCGAATTTTACCAAACAAGGATCGCTGATCCTGTCAGAGATAAACATTTCAAAAATTTGAATTTCATAACTAGAATTGTAAGTTGGCAGTGTTATCGTTGAAAGAGTCTGAATGTAGAGAAGCTAACAAAAAGGTTAGTTTCTCTACAATATCAGACGCGCCCCATCACTGAATGTTCTCAAACAAAGAGTTAAGTTGCATTACCTGTCTTCTTAGGTATATTATTGATATTTCTCTCTTCATAAATAGGGTTATTTCTAATCAATAAGCATCCTCGTAGGGGCTTATTCTGTACATCAAAACTAACAACTATTGTTTTGCGACTTTTGTCAAAACTCAAAAAAAAACAGCTGTTCCATACATTTAGTCGAGGGTGAACGATATTTTTCTATGGAATAACAACTTTTCGACTAACAAGTTGTTAGTTTTGATGTACAGAATAAGCCCCCGAAAGGATGCTAATTGATTAGAAATAACCCTGTATAATATTTATTTTAGGTAAGTATAAGTAATAGTGGTATGTAATGATATAAGCAAGTTTTTTTTTATTATTTAATACATGTTTGCACAGAAACGTGGTCTCTCACTATGGGCCTTATTGGTAAGCTCCAAGTAGCCCAACGAGCTATGGAGAGGGCTATGCTCGGAGTCTCTCTGCGAGATCGAATCAGAAATGAGGAGATCCGTAGAAGAACCAAAGTTACCGACATAGCCCAACGGATTGGCAAGTTGAAATGGCAATGGGCAGGGCACATAGCGCGGAGGACTGATGACCGATGGGGTCGAAAAGTTCTCGAGTGGAGACCACGTACCGGCAAGCGCAGCGTAGGACGTCCACCCACAAGGTGGACGGATGACCTCATTAAGACCGCAGGATCGCGCTGGATGCAAGCCGCTTCCAACCGGTCTTATTGGAGATCCATAGGGGAGGCCTATGTCCAGCAGTGGACTTCTTATGGCTGATGGATGGACATGTATGTTTATGTGAATAGGTAGGCATATAATTATATTTGTTTCAATAAATATTACGTATTTATTTATTGGTTTGATGTTAGTATTATTTTTATTTGTTAAAAGTGTTCATTTTTTTTTTCTGTCCGTTCTTGGTTGCCTGGAAGAAATCGCTTGAAGCGATAAGGCCGCCATTTAGTATAACTAATTTGTAATGTTTTGTACATGTACTTTGTTTGTTTTTGTAATGTGGTTAAGTTAATAAAGGATTATCAAAGTATCTATCTATCTATGGGACATAAACGCCTGAAGAAATTTTTCTTTTTAATTATTTTGGATTTCAGGATGTCCAGTACCTGATGTACGCAGCATCAGACAGAAGCTTGACCATTTATGATGCAACAACTCTGTCACACACTGCCTTATACTGCATCACTGGAATGCCCAACATACCAACGGTAAGCATAATATAAGAACATGTGCTGACCCGGCGAACGTAATTTTTCACCACCATCCGGGCATTTTCCAACTGAGCGCTACCGTGGCTCAGATGACACGTTAAATTGTAGGTCCCAGTTGCTTTAACCGTTTAGTCTTGTCAGAGGCCTTCATGGGGCCTAAAACTCTGACACCAGGGCTAGGCTAGGCTAGGGCCATCCGGCCTTTATGAACTTACTTACTTACTTACCACCACCCTTATACCCTTATTAGAGCCCATTGACACGAGGAATATGCGTGTTTTTTTTTTCACGAATCGTCTTTTTTTAACGGTAGCAATGCTTTTAAGTGCCCATGTCGCTTCACGAATCGTGAAAAATAACGGACGTGTAATTTTTTATGTATCGTCTTTTAAAATTCACGTAAGTACGTTAAAAACACGAATCGTGAATATTTTGTGACGGATTGCTTGCGCCAACGTTCAACTAAAACTTAACTCAATCACGAAACAATGTGAATATCAATTCGTGTTATTTAACAAATCGTGAAAAAACACGATTTCGTATGCAATGTGAACGTCCATCCGTCATGACGTAGGTATCGTGTTTTTTACGAATCGTCAATGATATATCCCGTGTAAATGCGCCCTTAGGGGTACAAATTCAAATTCAAATTTCTTTTAAGGAAAAACGATCTGAATCAATTACATTTGCCTCACAATATTAAAGTAAAATAAAAAACCATCGGAAAAAAGAAAGCATAAAAAATACAATACAAAATCAAAAAATAATATTAAAAATTGAATAAACATGAGTCACGCAATTTCAATAGTAAAATGTCAAATTAAAAAAAAAAAAATAGCCTACGGCTACGACCTATTCTCAGCCCTATTAGATAAACTCGAACTTTCAACGATAACACTGCCAACTAACAATTCTAGTTATGAAATTTTTCAAATTATTTTTTACGCAAACTAAAATCACACAGTCACTACATCTTTCATAGAAAAAATGGTGTCTTCAAGATGACTTCCCACTCAAGACTGCCCAATTTTACAAACAAGGATCGTTGATCCTGTCAAAAAAATAATTTGAAAAATTTCATAACCAGAATTGTTAGTTGGCAGTGTTATCGTTGAAAGAGTCTGAATGTAGAGAAGCTAACAAAAAGGTTAGTTTCTCTACAACTTGCACTTTTTTATAATGTTTCTTCTTTCTGAAGAAGTCTATTCGTTTTCTTTCAGAGTTTAGCATACTGCCCGTCGCTTCACACGGGAGATGGGTCAGAGTTGGCCATTGGTACCGAACGAGGTCAAATATTGCGGCTTCGATTCCACTCACCAAGAATCCAGCTTTTTCATACAAAGTCACCAGACTCCATCAATTACTACTTCTGGATGGTAAGTAAATAAGTTCGCAGTATATTAGATACTAATTTCCATCAGCCGTAAGACGTCCACTGCTGGACATAGGCCTCCCCAATGGATTTCCAATAAGGCCGGTTGGAAGCGACTTGCATCCAGCGCGTTCCTGGGATCTTTATTATATCGTCAGTCCACCTAGTCGGTGGACGTCCTACGCGGCGCTTGCTGGTCCGTGGTCTCCATTCGAGAACTTTACTGCCCCATCGGCCATCCGTTCTCCGAACTATGTGCCCTGCCCATTGCCACTTTAATTTGCTAATCCGCTGGGCTATGTCGGTAACTTTGGTTCGTCTGCGGATCTCATCATTTCTAATTCGATCTCGCAGAGAGACGCCGACTAATTTATTATGCGAATAAATGTGCAAATTGTGCACCAAATTGTATGTTCCAGTTGAGTAGAAGGTACACATTGTGGCCAATTTAGGCGCAAACGTAAATTTCATAGCAACTTAAAATATTGTTCTCTCGTTCTAATGCATATAGTAAGTATAATTAATAGAAACAGCAATATTTTAAATTGCTATTAAAATTACTACGGCATCTTGAAAATTGGCCACACTGGCTTCTGAAACATTATGATACATAATTGCCCTTTCGGCCGCCTTTGTTACCTAATTATGTAACCCGTTACGAACGAAGAAAATTTTCTCTTTTCTCGTTACCAAGTTACAAACTAGTAGATATTTCAAAATAATTTTTATTCCTATTCTGTAGTAAAGTTACCAAAAACGATTTTACATCATACAAAGCTAAGACTTTCGCTATAACATTTTTTTTTAATTGTAGATTACAATACATACCTAAGCAGCCAGCATGCTGGGCACGCTGCCAACTGGCAGTGGGCTTGAGCATTTGGATAATCTTTAGACCTTCAAGGGTCTGTGGATGATCCAATGCTTTTTATGTAGTAGTAGTGTAGGTAGTTTTAGCATAATATAAGGTAGTACCTATTGTACTTATATAGTTTGTTGTAGTTACTCTTATTATGTATAACAATTTGGTTTTAGAGAATTGCATAGTAGGTGAACTTAACTTCTTTTCTGAGCTTCTACCTCTTTCGTCCTTTTTGTATTTTTTTATCAAAGGAATAAAGCAGTAAAATATATTTAGGACACTGAACTTTAAATGTTGTGCGTGAGTTTTCTTTCCGTTTCCAACGCTGTCGATCTGTAATAGAGATTATGTTTTATTAATAATGTAGCTTAACAGATTTTTTGTGAACATTTTCAGGAACTGTCTTCTCCTCCACATACGTCACTATTCACCATATCAAAATGGCGGCGTGTTCATTGTCGGTCTATTCGCCGTCTCGCTCACGCTCGAGGTGGAGACATATTAGTGTCCTGCTCCCACGACTCTAATGCCAGTGTTAGAGCGAAACATGTGCCGGGGAAGCTGGATGATTACGTGTTTAAAGTGCAACGGGTAAGCGACTTCAAAATAAATTCATTTAAGATTTAATACGGCGTGATGACTTAAATATTATGTTAAACTTTATTTTAAAAAGGCTCTTTAGCCTTATAAGTCAAGGTTTTAAACTGTCTGAAGGCTGGCAGGCTGGCATAAGTGTCACAATCGTGTTCAGATGTTGCTTGCAGGTCGCCGGTCTGCTCGCGGCATTCACGCTATGCGCCGACTAAATTACTTAGGCTAAGATTTAACCATGTACTAACTCTATTTGTACAGTAAAATCAAATAATTGTTTTAGTTAACAAAGGGCACAGATCCTGGAGTCAGTGGCTAGTAAATTTTCAATTTAAAAAAACTGACGGTTTCTCATATGTCCAGATGTAGACGTACTATGGCTGAAACGACGTTGACAAAAGCTTCTGATTAGGCAACGCTGGTTCAGTTTATTCCATACAGTTTGCAGTTATCGCGCACATAAATCTAATGACGGATTTTCCGCAACGGAATTTCCGCCTAAAGTGGCGCTTGCCGAACACGCAGAGATTCATAACGACAGGCATAACCCTCAAAATATCTTGTTGGGCAATTTTGATCTAAATCCAAAACCAAACCATAAAAAAATTGTGTGTAGCTGAATCTGAATATCGTTTTAATTTTTAGGGAGTATCCTGTTTCCACGTAGTATACCCTCTTCACCTATTAGCCACGGGTAGTATAGACGGTGTAGTAAGGTTATGGGAGACGTCCCAATCGACCCCTTTCGCGATTCTCCACGCGCCGAGCGCGCCGGCTGTACTAGATGTGGCTATAGTGCCGGGGAGGGAAGCGGTACTGGCGTTTTGTAATAATTGTGTGAGTAATTTTTATTTTTTATCATAACTATCAGGAAAAAAAATTTCTTGATTACTTTATCTACGTAAAAAATGCCAAGTTGATGATCTAAGTAAATAGAAACAGTATTTGCAATATTTAGTTTTTCTTTGGATATAGCTAAATAAACACCAGCATTTTGGTCACACGTCGCGTTCACCTGACGCTCAAAAAGACTTTTGAAAACAAAATGAGCTCCCGGCCTCCACGGACACAATGGCTCATTTTCAAACGGCTGAAATATGTAACCACTGCCGAGGTTAGCATATTTACGCCGCTTGTGCTGCTCCGCCAAATCGGCCACCGTACCAGCCCTACTTACTCTGGAGTCTCAGAAAAATGTGACGGCGCCAAATTATTGAAGCAAGTCGCGCCCCATACTTAGGGCCGTCCACACTTCCATGCGACCAGCGTCATACCGTCAGGTCTTTTTTTTTACTTCCTCGGTGGCTCAGTGGTTAGTGGACCCTGACTTATGGATCAAAGAGGCGTGCGCCGCGGCAGCAAGGTGGGTCAAGCCTGTCGAGCCTGGTCACGACTGGCAAATAGCCGAGGCAGATGGACTGCAAGAGAGAGGCCTATACTCAGCAGTGGGACAAAGAAAGCTGCGGATGATTACGAGAAACAAATTAGTTGAGATTGACTGTTTTTTGGGTTTGAAAGTATTATTTGCTACAATATTTGTTTATCGTTTCACATTGAATTGGGGCTAATATTTTGTGGCTACCTATTATTTTTGTTACCATATTTTTTGACATCATATTTTACTAAAATTGGTAGGTACCGATATGAATATGAACGAAAATTAAATTATAACGCGGCGCGGGCGAAGTCGGGTAAAAGCTAGTGTAATATTATTTCAAAAAAGACATTTGATATATTTCATTGCTCTATTTATCAGTTAATTATTTCGTTGTTCAATTTTATTATTTTCATACGTATTATATGTAGTGGATATTGTAATACCATCGCCTTCAATGTGAATAAAAAATCATTGTAATGTTTCAGACGGTTCATGTTTGGGACATCTATGAAGAATGTTTACTTCAGAGTATTAAAATTAAATTTCCCTTCTTGGGAGTTCTTGGGCATAAAGTGGAGTTTGGAACATATTCTATACATCCTGGTAAGAAGCTTGTCATACCTCAATTATATTTTACACGTTCTCTATTTTTTCTTTTTTTAAACTTACAATTTCGTCACTATCATAATCCATCCACCAGCCATACGACGACTGCTGGATATAGGCCTCTCTTATGGCTCTCCTGGGATCTCCTGGATCTGCAATAAGACGGGATGGAAGCGACTTGAATCCGGCGCGATCTTGAGGTCTCGATGAGGTCGTCTGTCCACCTAGTAGGTGGATATCCTATGCTACACTTGCTTAACGTAGTTTTGACTCGAGAACTTTTTGACCTCATTTGTATTTTCATCTGTTATTATTTTGTAACAGATGAAAATTAATAAGCTGAAATAGGCAGCGTTACAATGGGCTGCTTTATTGGTAAACGCCATCTCTTTCAGGTTAAATTCTTAAGCCTTAAAATTTCGAAGCTTTTCCCTTCCATTAAATATCGCGGTCACTACATATTTTTGAAATGTTTATCTTACAAATAGTTTGATGACTTAAACTTTAGCCCACCAAGCCGCCCCCCCACTCTTGAGGCATAGTGAACAGCTTTATTTTTGACTTGGAATCAGCGCCACTCGTTTCGCTTAGGTGGGGCAGATTCCACACTTATTTTAGACCGGTGGAATCTCCTGGTGCTAGTGGAAATTATTGTAGTTAACATTTTTTAGGGTCCGTACCCAAAGGGTAAAAACGGGACCTTATTACTAAGACTCCGCTGTCTGTCTGTCTTTCTGTCCGTCTCCAGGCTGTATCTCATGAACCGCTACAGCTAGAAAGCTGAAATTTTCTCAGATGATGTATTTCTGTTGGCGCTATAACAACAAATACTAAAAATAGAATAAAAGTAATATCTAAGGGGGGCTCCTCATACAACAAATCTAAATTTTTAACTGTTTTTCGCTCGATATCAATAATGGTAACAGGCAGATGCTTGAAACATTCACAGCATATTTAACTGCATGCTTTCTTTAGTAATAAATAATAAAATTTAAAATAAAATAAATATATAAGGGGGGCTCCCATACAGTACGGAACCCGTCGTGTACGAGTCCGACTCGTACTTGGCAGATTATTCGATTTCATATTAACATTATGATAAATTAAATCTTTTGAAATAATTGTCCTACCGAGGGTACAGCACGATTTTCTTGATATTGCATCCAGGTCCACTTTACAAGACAATAGACGAAGAGCTATCAGAAATAAAGGCGTCAGGATCGCGGCGCACGTCCAGCGTGTTTCAGGCGTCCACTGGAGGGTTGATGCTACAACCCGAGTCCGAGCTGTGGAAGAAACCGGGACCACAGCACCCGTATGTTGATTCACTTTGTTGATTAACTATAAAACATCAGATTTTTGTAAGCCTTTTGAATACAGGCCTACCTTTGAAAGCCAGACGTTTGGGTTATATCCAACAGTAGTCCAGGTATAGATAGATGAAGACTACAGATCTGGGAAAAACCTTGTTGCCTGATATTTTATGAATACAGGGATAATTCACAAACACCGTCGCATGTTGCCTCTGTTTATAGTAATTTTTTCAGATTATTTCTCGAGTGTTATTTGCAGTCATTTTAGAAGTTAAATTTGAAGACCAATTTACAGTACTCGTAGCACTTATACCTATTGCAGTTTCACTTGTAATCTTTGACTGACCTTACTTTCAATTAATATTATTAACGCGAAAGTTTGTGCGTATGCATAGATGTTTGTCACTCTTTCACGCAAAAACCACTGAACGGATTGATATAAAACTTTGTAATAGTAATGCTTGTACATCAGCGAAACATATAAGCTATAATTTGTAAAGATACTGCGTGAAACAAAGTTCGCCGGGTCAACTAGTTTAGAATAAACTTCAAACAAAAACATTTGATTGAATAAATGATTTAATAAAGTCAAAGTATTTTGACACTTATTCCAGAGAATACGTCCGATTCAACCGCAGCTTACTTCTAGTATCGTGCTGTTCACATATTTGCGTGCTATCTCTTTCGGAGAGGAAAGGAAGGGCTCCACCTCCACCAGGCGACACTTTAGCACCGCGACGGCCTTCCGCTTGGGATCTGCCGCAACTGCACCATCTAGGTAAATATTTAAACCATTCTAATACTAGTGGACTCTCTTAAAGATGAAGTACCATCGCCGGACTCTGGTTGCAAACCTCACCCAGGTTTCTCTGCACACATAAGAACCCTATGGAGATTGCATATACGTTGAAGGGAATTTACTCAGGTATATATTCATCAGTGTCCTGTCTTAGGTCTTTGAGCAGAAAGGGGTTCAAAGGAGCTCAAATATCCCAACCCCTCTGCACACGCAAGAAGAATAGGAGACCCAATTATGACTTATTAGGGTCTCCTTTTTTTCCTTCATGTTTCAGAGAAGGCTCAGGATCACGCACCCTTAACATCCACGAAACTCACGTACAAGTCGATATTCGTAATAAAAACTAACCATCACACAGCCTGCTTCCTGCCACTGACAGTAAATTTCTCAAGTTCCAGGCAAGCAGTCCCCCACCCCGTCTCCGACGTCATCATCTCTACCGTCACTGCCGTCCCTGGTGTCACTAGCCTCACAGTCCCCGGGACTCCTGGCGCCTTCTGCTGCGGAATATTCCACTCACGACCTGGAAACTTTACTGGACAGCGCTGGTACGTTTACATCCCTGATGTCACTAGTGTCAGAGTCCCCGGTACACCTGGCGCTCTCGGCTGCGGAATATATCACTCATAGACTACTAGAAACTTTGCTAAACATAGCCGGTACGTACGTTTTTGGTCCAGATTGATTGTTCCTACCATGTTATGTTGATAAAGTATTTCTAGATCTATATAGACTATGTACCTTCAATACACTTCATTTCAACTTGCTAAATTTCCACCGTTATTGTCTTTATCATCGTGGGCGTTCCTGGTGTGAACGCTTTCTTCTCTGATAGTAGCTACGGGTACGTAATTATTCAGTCTGGAAAAACACGACCCAACAACTGCCATTTTAACTTGTTGGTTCTCCAACGTCATCTATTTTACCGTCACTATCGTTCCTGGTGTCGCTAGTCTCACAGCCCTCTGGACTCTTGGCGCCCTCTAGTGTGCATACTAATATTGCAGTGAGATATTCAGGGTTTTATCCCCATTTTCACTATCACTAGCCTTGACGTTAAAGAAAAACAACTGTAATAGCAAATATTAAACACAATATACTACCTAAATTCGACTGTATCCAGGCGGATACAGTTAAAATGGGGATAAAACCCTGAATATTTCACTGCACTGCATTAGTTTGCACACCAGAGGGCGCCAAGAGTCCAGAGGGCTGTGAGACTAGCGACACCACAAAAGATTTAAACACACTTTAAACTCTGTTTAACCGCACAATTTGTAGTGTTAAACATTGTATAAAGAGTGCACAAAACTTTTGTGGTAAGACTGTATGTTTTTATCTCCTGTTCTTCCTCCTATTTAAAGTCTGGTGAAAAATAAAGCAAATACTTATTACTATTCCAGGTCTACATGGGATTCTCGAAAAAGATTTTGTCCTGATGCAAGGATTTAAACATGACTTGAATAAAAAACTGGCTGATATGGAAGCTAATAACGATGCGGTAAGTGGGGACAATATGTTTCAATATACAACAAATGTTTCAGGTGTTAAAACTTACACTACGGGCCTCAGGCCAAATAAAACAGCGGAGTCTTAGTAATAGGGTCCCGTTTAAACCTTTTGAGTACGGAACCATAAAAGTCAAGACAGAATGTTGTGAACAAAACAAGTGAGGCCGGCAAAACTACGCCTCGCTATGTACAGACACGATTACACATATATACAATATACACGTACAAAGAAACTACGCCTTGGATCGTCAGTCGAACTACGAGTATGGCGGCGCAACACCGGCGCACTCACCACATAAACTCGTAAGTATAAAAAACCAGCCTCACTTATCTGTTCACGATCTGACGTTCTGTCTTGATTTTTTTATTTGGTCTGAGTTAAAGGCCTGTTTACACTTTTATTAGTGCGGGTGCAAGTGATTAATAAACGCAACTGATTAGTGCAGGTGTGTAGTGCTAGTAGTGTTGAATTCTATGCACTCGCACTACTCAAACAGGTATTTTCAGCTCGTTCGTTAAGGCCGGGTGGCTAGCCCAGGAGTCAAAGTTTTTAAGCCGCATGAAGACCTCTGACGTGACTAAACGCTTCAAAGTCGTTTCGTAATTATCGTCAATATCGAGTTGCTATTTCGCTTTACGTTTGTTGTTGAGAGTCAATTAACTTAATATTGTATGGAATAATGACATGATTTTTATTTTGAGTGCTTTCCACATTAGGTTCTATCTCAAAGAATTACAATTTTGTGATACATTTCAAAAATCTGAAGCGTCTGAACCTGCCCCTTTGGATCACTAGCCCGACGGTCTCCCAACTGAGCTAGCTCGCCTCCAAGGCGAGCGCCAAATTTGTACAGTGCTTATCATTACCACCAACTTAGTCTTGTTAACGATATTTAGATAAAGGTTTATTTTATTTTTAATGTATTTTAAGTATACACAGTCAGGTCATAAATTCTGTCACATGTTTAATATAAAATAATTGAAACAAGTTTATTCTTTATGTAACCATTTATATACCAAAATGAACTTAACAAAACATAGATTCTTATGACAATAAAGTTTATTCAAAATGACCTCCGTGGTTTTGAATACAGGCCTTCAATCTGCGCGGCCAGTCGTCTATCGCAGCACGAACGAGGTCCATGTCATTATCGGCGGCTGCCTTAATCAAGGATGTCTTGAGTGACTCCAAATTGGGATAAGGCTTTGAGCACGCCTTTTCCTCCAAGTGTTGCCATATCTTGTTATCTAACGGACTCAAATCTGGACTGGAGGAGGGCCAGTCTTCGTGCCGGATGAAGTCGATTTCACGCGCCGCCAGCCAGTCTTGTGTGCTCTTCGCTCTATGAGCTGGCGCCGAATCTTGTTGGAATACCCAGTGCCTGTTATTGAACATGGTATGAGAAACAGGTTCCACAAGGTTCGTCAGGACTGTATTTTGATAACTGCATTCGTTTTTACACCTTTCTTACAAAAATGTACCTCTGTTAAGCCCCAATAAGAAACTCCCAACCATACCATGAGCGAGGATGGAAAATGACCTCGTTGGACACGCGGAATACGGTTGCTCGCTTCTTCACTACTGTGTGCGTACACCTTATCATTTTGTTTGTTTTAGCTCTCTTCTACGGTAAAAATTTTTTCATCCGAAAAAAGAAGTTCCCGATATTTTTTTCCCGCGTACCGCTTCAACAAAGCGCGGCATCTCTTCAGTCTCAGGTCCATTAGACGAGCATTTAAAACGATGTCCTGTTTTTCTTCGATATGCCCGAAGCCCTAAGTCTTCATTTAACACCCTTTTCACCGTGGTTCTGCTTAACCCCATCTGAAGGGCCAACAGTTTCTGCTTACGTTTGGGATTTCTTTGAATTCGCGCCTTCACAGCTTTTATCACTGCTGGAGTCCTAACAGACCAAGGGCGACCACTTCTTGACCTGTCATCTACACTAGAGTCTTCATTGTATCGTTTGATGGTACGATAAACGAATCTTTTGGTTATATTCAAATTTTTCAGTATGTCAAACGCAATAACTGCAACACAGTCTTCTTTAAGCGTCCACTCCATATTTAAAAATGAGTAAAATTCTAAAAGTATAAATTTTATTTTCATGAACAATTCGAAATTCGAACTCAATAAACTTTTCGCTTCCATCATTTCTTTTCCCCATTGGTTCCATAGTAAATGTTGGTCTTGATGATGAATATAATAATATCACTACATAGTATAAAACAAAGTCGCTTCCCGCTGTCTGTCCCTGTGTATGCTTATATCTTTAAAACTACGAACGGATTTTGATGCAGTTTTTTTAAATAGATAGAGTGATTCAAAAAGAAGGTTTATATGTGTAATACACTTGTGCGAAGCCGGGGCGAGTCGCTAGTTCTAGAATATTTTTGTAATCTAAATTTCCCGTATAATACACAACATTTTCAATTTCGTTTTTTTAATCTTGCTCTTGAATAGTAAAATAATTTGGGCCATGAAACTTAGTTTCCTCTCTTTTGTTACCGCTAAGAATAAAATACCTCTCTTTTACTCTAAGATCATAATTATATTTGGCGCATGTTGTTTGTTAAATCCAAGAAAACTTATAAAATGACAATTTTCAGATGCGTTCTGCAGTAGGTATGGGGGCTCCGTACTTGTCTTTGAAAACCTACCCGCCGGCACAAATTGATCCAGTCGACGAAATGATGGACAAATACAAAAGGATCATGAAGTAAGTTGTCATATTTTCAATAGACTTCCAAAAGGGGGGTTCGAAACTCTTAGGTAAGTTTCGTTTTTAACAGACTTCACAAAATGAGTTTTTACTAGTACTCCGACCTTGAGAAAGATCGCCAAATGCAATCGAAACTATAGTAATATCCTACTAAAAATCAAACGTGAGTAACACCTGTGTTTTACTTAATTAAAATGTACGAAAACCACGTTAGTTTCCATAGTAAAATGAGTTTATCAATTTTTGAAGTGAAACTTCTAATGTGGCTTTAACAAGGTTGCGTTAACGCTACCATTGGGGTATGAAATGTTACGTCGAAGTTTCACTTCTTCCGCGCGGAGGGACTCCACTTGCATTTTTTTGTGTGTATGTAACGCGATTACTCCGCCAATCATGAACCGATTTTGATGGTTCTTTTTTTGCCTGATAGATCATACATCAAAGGTAGTCTCAGTATATCGAAATCAGTTGAGATGTTTTGGAAATATCAACAATCCGCCCGCGTGGTGCCCGCGGCTTCGCCCGCATGATATTTCGAGGCCCTACCTTACCACCCTTAATAAAGGAGGTGGAAAATAAGAAAAAAAAAATTGATTCGACAGTTCTTTTTTGACATTTCTTGGAGCGCACGCTAGAATAGCTCGCTGATGGCAGAATTTTTCCTACTTACTTAACACTTATTGTTATATTATGGAAAATTTACGCAATATCATTATAATTTATAGTCTGTGTTATTCTGATGTATATAAGCTTTATACCTATAATTGCAAAGTTTCATCTCAATCCGTTCAGTAGTTTTTGCGTGAAAGAGTAACAAACATCCATACATCCTTGACGTGACTTTTGTCAGAACTCAAAAAAAATCAGCTGTTCCATACATTTTGTCGCGGGTGAACGATATTTTTCTATGGAACAACAATTTTTTTTTTAGTTTTGACAAAAGTCGCAGAACAAAAGTTGTTAGTTGTACAGAATAAGCCCCTAAAGGATGCTAATTATTTACCAGTGGTGGTTTCCACCCGGTATGGAGTTATTCGGTTATCTAAAAGGACACTCCTGTTTTATTTATAATTACAATATTTTTCTTTCATATTTTGACCATGAGTAAGTATGTACCTACTTATTTTTACCGACTTCCAAAAAGGAGGAGGTTCTACGAGTATGTTTGTCAGTATGTATTTTTTTTGTGTATGTTTATCGATATTTTCGCCAATTGACAACCGATTTAAAAAATCTTTTCTAGTTCAAAAGAGTATACTTCTGAGGTGGTCCCATTTAAATTATATCGAAATTGGCTGAGCCGTTTTTGATAAATCAACAATAATGTACATGGATGTCATATCGATTCGTGCAAACTATTCGAATTCTGTACACGGTGGAAGTCGGTATTGCACGATTTTTTTCGAAAAATAATTATGTTTTCAGATTGTTCCCGGGATCTAGTATGGCAGGAACCCCGTCGAACAGTGAACTATCTACACCAAGGAATAATAAAAATAACCGATAATAAAATCATAGATCGATAATAAAATTAATTATAAATATTATTGTCACTACATAGTATAAAACAAAGTCGCTTCCCGCTGTCTGTCCCCTATAGTCCCCATGTATGCTTATATCTTTAAAACTACGCAACGGATTTTGATGCGGTTTTTTTAAATAGATAGAGTGATTCAATAGAAAGATTTATATGTATAACACCTGTGCAAAGCAGTGCGGGTCGCTAGTTAAAAATACAACAAAAAGTCACAGAAGAAAGAAGAACAGAGGAAGTTCTCGGCTGAAGGTTGAAAATTTGAAAGCAATCATTGAAAAATGGCGTTGGCGAAATATGTAATAAATAGTTTTTATGCCCTGTATTAAATTGGCATGCGTAAGGTTGATAAACTATAATAAAATAAAAATAAATAATTACTATGTAACTTGAAATAAGTGACATTTTAACTGCTGATGAAATAAAGCATTAGCGTCTCCGGAATATAGCGGACAAAATTCAAAAGACTCCAAGGTGGAGCTGATTTTGTATGATGAATTTTGTTTATTTTTTCTTAATTTGATGGAGTAGATCTAAAAAAACAAAAATGACAGTTTTTGGTGGTCCGTACCCAAAGGGTAAAAACGGGACCCTACCAGTCCTACCACTAAGACTCCTCTGTCCGTCCGTCTGTCTTTCTGTCACCAGGCTGTATCTCATGAATGGGGATAGATAGAACGTTGAAATTTTCACAGACCGCGTATATCTGTTGCTTCTATAACAAAAAATACTGAAAACTGCTTCTACAAAAATAAAATAAAATAAATATTTAAGGCGGCTTAATTGTATTTGTAATAGCACTCGTCCCTTCATTACGGCTATTACTAATGAGTGTTCAGTGACGGACTGAGAGCGGTCATAGGGGCTTACAGCAGCCCTTTCCTCTCCCTCTATCTTCCCCGACAAGACTTGAATTCCTAATTGAATATCCACAAGATTGAGTAAGTAACACCTATTTCAATATTTTCAATCAGTTTTGTAGGTTTGCATTCGGGACAGTTTATATTTTGGGTTTATACCTATAGCAAACCGTCTGAGAAATACCCATTTCAATGTTTACAATCAGTTCTATAGTTTTGCGTTTGGGACAGTTGAAATTTTGGGTATATTGCAAACCACAGATCAGGGAACCCATGATCTGTGTTGCAAACGGTCTGAGTAATATCCATTTTAATGTTTCCAATCAGTTTTGTAGTTTTGCGTTTGGAAGTTGATATTTTGGGCATGTATCAAACGGTCTGAGTAACACCTATTTCAACATTTCCAATCAGTCCTATAGTTTTGCATTTTGGCCAGCTGATATTTTGGGCATGTATTAAACAGTTTATCAGTGAAAATCAAGTAATTTACAGAACGTCGGTCGGCTTGTTAAAACCTCTACGATACATGGTCTTTGATGGAAGAACGACTTAAGTACTGGTAAAACGTCCAAAATGTAAAATCGACAACAATCTAAAATTCAGTGACATTCTGTTAAATAACTTTTTTAAATAGGTACTTATTACCTTCTGATTAAATTTATGTATAATTATGTCAAAACAAGTTTTTTTGTATTTTCTTAAGAATATTTTACTTTTCCTGTGTAGGTGTAAAAAGGTTGTACCAAGTAGGAGTCGGACTCGCGCACGAAGGGTTCCGTACCGTATGGGAGTTCCTCTTATAATATATCTTATTTATTTGTTTTTAAGTGAATATACAACTAAATATTATGTGAATATTTCAAGCATCTACCCATTGTCGTTATTATTATCAAGCAAAACATTTACGTTTCTTGTATGGGATGGAAGCCCTAAATATTTATTTTATTTTAATTTAATCTTTTTTTTTTCAAGTGAATATACAACTAAATATTCTGTGAATATTTAAGCGTCTATTTATATCTAATTTACCATTATTAAAATCAAGAAAAAAACGGCAAAAAAAATTAGGGTAATATTTATAATATTTTTATAATATTAATATTTTTTCTGTTTTTAGTATTTGTTGTTATAGCGGCAAAAGAAATACATCATCTGTGAAAATTCTCTGTAAAAAATCGATGTTCGCATCTCCTACAATTATGCATTTAAAGCCTTAATTTGTAACTTTGTAAAGGAGGCGTTTGAAGAGGTCTAAATAAACTAAGTGACTAGTGAGGTTTGAGTGGTACAACCCTACAACCAGAATGTCGTCTTCTAATAAATGTACAGCACACACGTCAAATAGTTGCTCCTGCGATAAGTCAATAGTCAATATCGAAGTCCTGCGATACAGCCCGGTGACAGACAGACAGACAGACGGACAGCGGAGTCTTAGTAATAGGGTCCCGCTTTTACCCTTTGAATCTTTACGGATCCTTAAAAAGGGGCATATCCCAATAACACATAATCACAGTATCCAATTTTCATCGCTAATGTAATAAAATACTATTGACACATTGGTTGACAAATAATAGGTACGAGTACTTTGAGGTCATCGATATCAAACGACTAGGAGGTACCTACTTATATAGACAGCAATTAGATACAGTTGAAAAAAGGACAGAAGTGAATTGCATGAGCTATGGGGAAACCTATGCCCAGCATTGGATTGTCAAGGACGACGACGATGACAAAAATCCCCTGTGCCAAAATTGTAATTTTTAATTAAATATAAGACATACTTATTAATATTCATACAATTTTTAGACCAAGCAACCATTTTGGACACCACCACCAACATATTGACTTGCCCAATTAGTATTTGACTGCAACCATGTCTGTATTTTTGGCTTATTCCACAAATCCCCTTAGATGTTCCCCTGCGCAGGGGATTTGTGACATTTTTGTCCATAAATCCCCTGTGGTTTTGCGGAAGGGAATTTTTGTACTTTTTGTCTTCCGCAATGCCGCAGGAGATTTTTGAACTAAAGATCCACAAATCCCCTTGATCAATATTTACGCAATTGGATGCAAGCCGCTTCCAACCGGTCTTATTGGAGATTCATAGGGGAGGCCTATGTCCAGCAGTGGATTTCTTATGGCTAATGGATGGATGGAATATTTACGCACTTTTAAAAATAAATTAACCAAAGTTTGTTAGTTAAATGATACTCGTATTAGACATTTTTTTGTACATTATTACCTATACGAGTGGTGAACAAAATTTACAAAATCATTTAAACTTTCAATAATTTTGTATCAATGTTGATATACTTATGCAACTCATATACATATTATTAGAAAATTATAGATTGTATGGTCATCACCAAAAACCCCGACCGAGAACTTATCATCGGCCCCTCGCAACTCGTAGGTACACTGATTGCAATCCGTAGTTAATTTATGTTATCTCAAAAAACATTCGCATTATCTGGTATTAATACCGATAACGCCGTCAAACGAAACCGTGATTTTTATTGAACATCACGTGTGTGCATTTCATAAAATAAATCCAGCTTTTCAACAATCTAAAATTAAAACCAGTTTTATACTAAAATGGCAGTGGCCGTAAATGCTGCAGCTAAAGCAAACAAAGATTTATTCAGAAAAGTTTTTGATTTAAAACCATTGTGTATAAATCTGAAGCGGCAATATTCTCAAAATGAAGATGTTAAAAAGTTTTTTAAGTTTTACAGTGACAGTGACAAAATAGATGGAAAGTATAAGCCGTTGAGTGATGATGATTACCTTAGATTTATTAGTGTTAGATCATCGAAAAGAGAACCAGCACTGACGAGACTAATAAGTGAGTACAAAATAACATATTATTTAAGAATTTTAACGAAGAAGGTAGATTTTAAGATATAAATCTTATACGGGTATTGCAAAAACTATCAATACAGTGGATAAGAAAGCTATTATGTGACATTGCAAGTGGTCATGTGGATGGTGAATTTAGATCAAAACGTCCAATAACCAAAACTTGTCTGGAAGAGATCACTTTTAGCGATAAGACCGCCATTTGTGTCTTTCTTCTCTTTGCTTTTTCAATTACTTTTTGTTCATTTTTGTGGTGACAATACAGTGTTGTATTATTGTAGTAGATAGGTATTGTTTTGGGTCTGGCTGTTATTTGTCCTTCTTTTTGTTTCTTTTGTGTCAACCCACGAGAAATATTAGTCGGGGTTATGTGTAAGAGTGCAAGTATGAATGCAGTTAAGTACTACAGAACCGATTCGCACCTAAGTTATAACATTCCGAAATTGTAGGTCCCGGTTGTTTTAACTGTTTAACCATTCCAGAGGCATTTATGCGGCTAAAAAACTGACACTTGGGCTAGCCTCCTGGCATATATAAGCCTATGTATATGAACTCGGTCGCGGCATATAAGTCTAGCGCTGAGCGAAGTGTGGAGGGGGTGGCTGCGCATGAGTTTAGTATGGCGGTCAACATGCGCAGCCATCCCCTCCACAGTGCCTCAGCGCTAGACTTACGTGACGCTACTTGTACACGTAGCATTCCGGAAAAGCCTCAAGGTCCTGATTATTTGTCGACATAAAGCTACGTAACTTGCCGAAGTAATTATATATTTTTGCTTCTAAAATATTTTTTTTGAGATCAAATTTAACGTGAAAGTTAAGTGTAGATCAAGTCTAAGTTATATTATTGAAAGTAGGTACCTATTTTGTACCTCATTTTTAGGAACAAAACTTAAATCACGTAAAGCGCACGTTTTCATACAGAATCATCCTTCTGGTGGAAGACCATTCTGCAAGGTATGCAAATGTGTAGCAGGGACAAGTTTTTAATTAAAAACATGTTATAATGCCAAAGCGGTCAAAGAAGTCAAGTATGAAGCCAAAAATTAAGTATATTATTTTTTAATTCTCGTCCTATAAATACCTTATTTTTATCGATGTCAGGTATCAAGGTTGCAAAAATATATATTTATGTCCTCATTTAAGTCCAAAGTTTTATCAACAACTCTATTTATAATTTGATGCACTATCCCAAGTATAAACTAAGAATTTATCTGTTTATCTGTTTGCACTGTAAGTACTAAACCAAAAATGTGATGAAGACCATTTATTACGGACATATATTACTATGGGGCCAATGCGGAATTCGAGGAACAGAATCAGCTGTTTCATACTAAGTTTTTTTAAATTATTTATTTGTATAACTTTTACAAACATATTACACTTAATATATTGTCTTAAAACCTAAACTAGGTTTGTCTAGACAACAGATTCTCGTAAAAAAATAGCTCCATTCTAATCTATAAGTATCTGAAGCTCGGAATTTTGTCTATTTCGAGTTGTGATTTTGTATGCCACGCCTGTTTTTTTCTCTTTTTTAATTCCGGGTTGGCATCATAGGAAAAGTTGATCATAAATATGATCCCAATATGATAGTACAGGGCAAGCAGATAATTCTCTTATTTATTTTTATAGGACATGTTTAATAACTACAACAAAATACAATACCTACTACTTACAAGCTAAAACTACACAAACTACCACTACATAAAAAGCAATTGGACCCATGCAGGTCTAAAGATAATCCAAATGTTCAAGCCCACTGCCAGTTGGCAGCGTGCCCAGCATGCTGGCAGCATTGCCACGCTGAATGGCAATGCTTAAGTACACGTTGAGCCAAATAATTACGGTCACGCGTCGCGTCCACCAGATGCTCAGAAAGGATTTTGAAAATAAGTTGAGCTCCCGGCCCCCACGTACCCAATGTCTCAATTCCAAACGGCTCAAATAATAGGAATATTGTTTATTGCTACAAAAACATGATCATTGTAGCTTGTAAAAAATAGGAGGTCATTAAACTTACTTGTAAATTGCATTATCGTATGATTTACATACGTCATTGAAAATACACGTTTTTGATGCGAATTAATATAATCTTTCATCAAAATCAGTGCTATCTAAGATAACGCATATTTGTTAAAAATATAAACCCTGATTTTACAGATAAAGTTTTGTATATCTTTTCAAACGTAGATATAATTATAGATTAGTGAAAATAAATTGCTAATGTTAAGAATTTGAAAAACAACAACTACGAGTACAATAAGTAATTTATAAAACAACAACTACAGTAAGTAATTAAAGATGCGATTGCAAAATGTAAAAATGAATTTAGTAATACCTAAGTTAATAACACAACAAGTTTAGTGATTGAATTATAATGGGAAATTATGAATCGCTCAAATAAAACTAACTTTACTAAAGTAAGTTCGTATAGGCCGGGTGGCTAGCCCTGGTGTCAGAGTTTTTAGGCAGCCTGAAGGCCTCTGACTTGGCTAAACGGTTAAAACAACCGGGACCTACAATTTAACGTGTCATCCGAGCCACGGTAGCGCTCAATTGGAAAATGCCACCCGCGGTCACCCATCCAAATACTGACCGTGCGGAACGTTGCTAGCTAACTTTACTATCTACTATATCTTCACATCTTTAGTAAAATACCTACTTAAGAATGAGAAACATTAGTTTGTTATTATACGGAATTTATAATGGGTAGACGTACTAGGTAGTGTATGTTCACGGTTGGTACCGAAATAAAAGGTTATAATTCCAACAAAACTTAAAAAAGATTTCATAATCTATAACTATTAACATTCACCTACTTAAAATAAAAACTTATACTAAAAAAACTCACATTAAAACTTTTACGAAATTTAAATAAAACTGATCTAAAAGACCCGTAGCAGACAGAGGGTAACGTGGCCAGAATGCTGGCAGCATTGCCTCGCTGAATCGCAATACTAATTTTTTGGCCAAAGTAGATGCCAGCATTCTGGTCACGTGTCACCTCTACAAGAAGGTACCGAAGGCGCATGAAACATTTTTATTTGTTTAGGCTTTCAACTTGAAGTATAAACAGAATAAATGCATAACGTACCTTCTTGCATAACGTACGTTACCTTTACCTAGGTAGTGCGGCCAGCATACTGGACTTGCTGCTAACTGGCAGTGGGCTTGGGACGGTCGTGTATAAAATGTCTGACCAGAATCAAGATTTCAGTACCAAAAACAATATCGTCGTCTCGCAGCCAAAGCCGGCTGTAGAAAAAAGGTTGCTCTTTTGAGTAACCTTTTTCAACCAATGCAGCTTGGTTTTGGTTCGCGGGGTGGATGTGAGGCTGCTGTTCATTCCCTTCGTACTTTTCTCGGTCAAAATTGTGGAGAGGTGTTGCTCAAGGTAGATGTCAAAAATGCTTTCAATTCGGTTAATCGAGACGCCTTGTTGGTACAGGTCAAGGAAAAAATTCCCGATCTTTTCAATTTTCTTTGGCAATGCTACGGCAAACCCACTAAATTAATTTACAAAAATGATGTTCTGCTATCTTCCGTTGGCTGTCAACAAGGTGACCCTCTCGGACCAGCCATTTTCAGCCTGGCCATTCATCCAATTGTTCAACGTCTCCAATCGAAACTCAACGTTTGGTATCTGGATGACGGGACTTTGGGTGGCGATGCGAACACAGTCCTAAGTGATTTGGAAATTCTTATTGACGAGTTTCGTCAAATTGGTTTGGAACTAAATTTTTCGAAATGCGAACTTTTCGTTTGCGACTCATGTCCAGATAAAGATTTGGTAATTAACAAATTTAATGATTTGGCACCTAATATCAAATCGGTAGACAAGTGTTCTCTTCGCCTTCTGGGTTCGCCGATACTAGATGAGTCTTTTCCGCCTTTCGTTCAAGAAAAAATTCAAAATTTTTTGAGTGCCTCTGATAGGCTACTTAAAATTAACGCCCACATGGCGTTTACCATTATAAGATGTTGTCTGTTTATTCCAAAATTCATGTACGCTTTACGTTGTAGTCCATTGTGGAAACACAATGAGCTCCTTTTGAGCTTAGACGATGTTGTAAAGCAGACCCTAGTATCGGTTTTGAATATTGAGATGAGTGAAAGGGCGTGGTTACAAGCCTCCTTGCCTGTTAGGCTTGGAGGGCTAGGGGTCCGCCAAATTTCAAGTGTTGCTTTACCAGCTTTCTTGTCCTCCATTCATAGTACACATAAATTAGTTGAAAAAATCCTCGCACCTTCTTTAGGCCATTCCGGCGTAGATGTAGCTCATTTGAATGAGGCAACGAATGCTTGGAGGGTCGCTAGCCCAAATACCGAGCTTCCAAAGACTTTGTCGTCGCAGAGACTGTGGGATCGGCCGATCTGCGAACTAGCACGGAAATCTCTTCTAGATACGTGTTCTAGCGTCGCGGATCGCGCTCGTATCCTTGCGGTCTCTGTATGGGAGTCCGGTCTTTGGTTGCAAGCTTTGCCCTCTTTCAATACTGGTAACCTTTTAGACCCAACTGCATTTCGTCTAGCTGTCAGCTTACGCTTGGGTGCAAGGTGTTGTGAGGCCCATCGCTGTCAGTGTGGTACTGCAGTTGACCAGCTCGGTCACCACGGTCTCTCTTGCTCAAGAAGCGCTGGTCGGATTGGTCGCCACGCCAGCCTTAACGATGTCATTCGCAGGGCTTTTGCTACCGCCAATATCGCAGCCGTATTCGAACCGAGTGGGCTCGCGCGTGGTGATGGCAAAAGGCCTGACGGCATGACACTGGTCCCATGGAAGTGTGGACGGCCCTTAGTATGGGACGCAACTTGTGTCGATACTTTGGCACCGTCACATCTTTCTGAGACTCAGATTAGGGCTGGAGCTGCGGCCAATTCGGCGGAGCAGCACAAGCGGCGCAAATATGCTAACCTCGGTAGTGGTTACATATTTGAGCCATTTGGAGTTGAGACATTGGGTCCGTGGGGGCCGGGAGCTCATATCATTTTCAAAAGTCTTTCTGGGCGTCTGGTGGACGCGACGCGTGACCAAAATGCTGGTGTTTATTTGGCTCAACGCATAAGCATTGCCATTCAGCGTGGCAATGCAGCCAGCATGCTGGGCACGCTGCCAACTGGCAGTGGGCTTGAGCATTTGGATTATCTTTAGACCTTCAAAGGTCTGAGGATGATCCAATGCTTTTTGTGTAATAGTAGTGTAGTTTTGTTGTAGTTAATAAAGGCACTTTTGCCAATAAAAAAAAACAATATTATTGTTAAAGAAAAAAAATATATTGTATTCTGCAGCATCATATCTTCTGTTGGCAAACCATATCTGACACGTACAAGGTACTTCGCTAGATCGAAATAAAATCCAAAGTCACCTCTGTTTTGATCGAAGATTTTATTTCTTGACGAGTTTTTAAAAGTAGTAAAATTTTTAAATTATGTTTAATGTATTGAATGATAGCTACAGTATTGGCCAATCACATAAAACAATTGAAAATATGACTTTTAATAATTTTATACCGAATTTTTATTGTTAATTTCACCAAATGAAGACGCGGTCCCCTCGCCCCGCGCCGTCTCACTTTAGTTTACTTACACGTACAGACAAATGCTTACTATAAGTACTTATTCTTAAACTAGCCAAGTCCAATCACGAGCTTGAATTACATAAGTAAATCCCTTTAGAATGTTGTAGGTATGATCTTGTAGCTTAAACTTTAGGATTTTCTACAGAACACTTGGCCCCCGTGTTAGATCTCAATTCTTTTGGTGGCGCCACTTTGGCTCCCATTTCACATTTATGTTTTTGATGAGATAACTTTTACTATAAACCAATTCAAAAATGGCAAAAAAATCAGCTCCGTGCATTTTTTCTAAAAATCAGCTATTTGTATTTTTCAAAGAAATACTTTGTACTTATTTCAATAATATCTATGGTAGAAGGCTTTCAACATGGACCATTATTAAGTATGCCTCAATATCTAACTGCAGGCAAATGTAGGTATTGGTTTGACATAGTCATTGGAGCTAAAGTGCAGGAAGACTAGTAAATTTTTCAAACTAATATTTGACTGCAACTACTGTATTCTTCCTATGGAAGGTACCTATTATTGTTAAGACATCATTAAGCTTAGGAATTACTTATCACAATATATTGCAGCTACCCTGTCTTACAAGGTTGGCAAGCAAGTCCTCTCGCTAGCGGAAGGCATGCCAAATGAGCAGGCATTCCCTTACACCAAATTGAGCATGGAGATGCTAGGAGGGAAGAAACTGGAGTTGGAAGGACCAGAATTGGGGAAGGCTTTGCAATACGTACCGTCGCAGGGGTGAGTTTGTAAAGATTGTCTTAACAACTATTACTTTAGTATAACTCACTCAGGATTAATAATTTTCTTATACCTTCTCTTCCAGCCTGCCTTCACTTCTCACAGAGCTCCGTCAGTTCCAAGAAGATCTGCACCGACCACCGCCTCATTCTCGTGACATCCTGGTAACCAACGGCGGACAACACGGCATCTACCAGTGTATGGAGTTATTGGTTGAGCCTGGAGACCCAATTCTTACCACGCAATACGCCTACACAGGCTTGCATAGCACTGTAAGTAATAATTATCATGTCAGCCTCATTATCTATATTATTAAAATAGGACCTCCCCTTATGGAAATAGAATTTCTCTAATATATTTCCAATAGGCGGTTCTATTGGAAATAAGTATATCAGGGAATCCTATGCTACATGCTAGAATGCAACTTGAATCTATGTTCACCTTGCGCTTGCCGCTGCGAGCAAATATCTACAGAGCCGCAGTCCCTAAGTGAAAGTAGTAAAAAATGTACGAGCACCGTCATACATACCTACTTGGATATTAACATTAAATAATTCAAAATGACCCTCTGTATGTATCTCGACGTTATGTTACCTAATTAGTGTTTGTAACCGAGCACTTTGGCATCGCGCGGCGTTGTAGTCGGCTTGCAATCGCCTACGACTAACTAAAAAGCCTGCCCACTACGTAGATTGAGCAGGGTTTTGGCTAGGACACTTTTTTGCACGATTGTGACTCTATAGATATTTGCTCGAAGCCATAAAATATTGATTCTAGAAGTTTATGTTCTCATAGGCCACCAGATTCAAGTAGGTATAATATTATACGTCCTACTCACTACTATTTCAACTTGCTAAACTTGATATTTTTTTAGAAAGAAGCACTTTCCCGCAGGTTTCGTTAAACGTTATTGGGCATATAGTAAAATACCACGTTTCATTGGGCATATATAGTAAAATACCACGTTTCAGTGCCAAGCTAGTCATATGCTAGTAAAACACAAGCTAAACTGGTTATTCAGAGCCAGTATCACTAAAAATCACATCAAAACTAATGTTCATTGATGCATATAAATCATAGACGAGAGGCTCGTATTGGTGTGGCCGTGGTGGGCAAGTAGTTGTAACGCTGGCCTGTCATTCTCGAGGTCGTGAGTTCAATCCCGGTCCCGTACCAATGAGTTTCTTTGGAACTTATGTACGGAATTTCACACCACTGGCTTTTCGGTGAAGGAAAACATCGTGAGGCAACTTGCATACGTCCGTAGAAGAAATTCGATGGCGTATGTGAATCCACCACCAACCACAATGGCACTGGGCCACGCTGGCCCAGTGCGCTTTGCAATACGTGGCCAGCCACGTGCCAGCGTGGCCCAGTGCGGGTGGCCCAGTGCGGGCCCAATCACCAACGAAGGGTGATTGGGCCATATCCACGTCCTGCAGTGGACTATTAAAAAGGCTGGTTTAGTACAGTACAGTAGAGGCTCGTATTCGCATAGTATAAGAACTCAAATTAAACGCAAATATTACCAATTTTCAGCTAAAACCATACAGCCCAGAGATTTTAGGAATACCCGAAGACGACGACGGTCTGATCCCTGAAACGATGGACAACCTCCTTGGAGACCGCCTGAAGAGAGGTCTGAAAATGCCCAGGGTCCTCTACATCATCCCCACTGGCAGCAATCCCACGGGAACCGTACTCTCAGAGACAAGAAGGGGAGAAGTGTACGAGTTGGCCTGCAAATACGACTTCTTGATTTTGGAGGATGATCCCTACATGTTTTTGAATTACAGTGAGGTAGGTACAGTACAAATAATCGTAATAATAACAAAATTATGACACTTATTGAAGGATTTCCTGTCTCGGGAGTAAGCACTTACCACGGAATACTTACATAAAAAGATAGGGATAACTAATATCTTCACTTAGAACAAAAAAACAGTGTTTAATCAATGATTGCCTTAGTTTTCTTTTGATGATGATGATATTACATTTTTTTTTTATTATTCTTGCATATTGTTTTGTACAAATACCTAAATTACGTCATAATCAAATAGGTATTATGACAACTATAACATTTAGAACTGACTCATTTGATCCGAAAATTAAATTATATTTAAATGATGATTACCTAAGTATAGGTTTTTAATATTATAAGAACAAAGTAAATCCTTACTAATACCTATTACACTTAAATCTGTAGGTGTGTTTGTTGGTTTAGTGGTTTGTTCCTCTACAACGGACAAACGGAGCAACTTGATTTTTGGCATGGACTGGCACTTCACGATACTATTTGGTTTTCTTGCATATTTGGCTTTCCTATTTACTCTTACTCGTGTACGTTTGGAAAAAACACAGACGTCACCGCTGGACATATGCATCTCCTATCTCCAATAAGACTAGTTAGAAGCGGCTTGCATCTAGCGCGACCCTGCGGTCTTAATGAGGTCATCTCAACTAGGCGCTTGCCGGTACGTGGTCTCCACTCAAGAACTTATCGGTCATCAGTCTTCACTGGCATTTTAACTTGCCAGTCCGTTGGGCTTTGTTGGTAAGTAGCTTTGGTTCTTCCGCGGATCTCCTCACTTCTGTTTTCATAGGATTGATAAATAAATAATTGCAGGCTTTTTAGGGTTCCGTACCCAAAAGGTAAAAATGGGACCCCATTACTAAGACTTAGATGTCCGTCTGTCTGTCTGTCACCGGGCTGTACCTATCTCATGAAACGTGATAGCAAGGCAGCTAAAATTTTCACAGATGATGTATTTCTGTTGCCGCTATAGCAACAAATACTAAAAATAGAATAAAATAAATATTTAGGGGGGCTCCCATACAACAAACGTGATTTTTAGGAGTGTTTTGCTCGCTATTAATAACGGCAAGAGGAATGGGGCTTCCATACGGTACGGAACCCATCGTGCGCGAGTGCGACTCGCACTTGGCCGATTTTATTTGTATTCAATACCTATGTAAGTACTCAAACTTGCAAATGTGCGAATAAGATAGCATAGACATAGACAGTTTTTTTATTTTTACTAAAATACAGAAGTAAAACACATAACATACAAAGTAAATTTAATATTAAAACTATATCTACTCGTCGAATCAGAAATGAGAAGATCCGCAGAAGTACCAAAGTTAAACATAGTGTAGCGAATTAGCAAATTAAAGTGGCAATGGGCCGGGCACATAGTTCTAAGAACAGATGGCCAAAGGGGCCGTAAAGATCTCGAATGGAGACCACGGACCAGCAAGCGCAGCGAAGGACGACCACCGACTAAGTGGACTGACGATATAAAGATTACAGGAACTCGCTGGATACAGGCCGCTTCCATCCGGTCTTATTGGAAATCCATAGGGGAGGCCTTTGTCCAGCATTGGACGTCCTACGGCTGACAGATGGATGGATGGAAAGTAATTTAATCTTTATTTCTGTCACAAATCAGCTCCACCTCAGCGTGTGCTGGCTATTAACCAGCGCTGGTCTTCCAGTGGATAGCTGTGTCCTCTTGAAAAGTCGTCAACACAATAGACTATTTGACTACTTTTTGAAAATCGTTTTAAATTATTCTTGAGTACCTACATAGTAATTACACTACTTTTATATTTCCGAGAGATCTACTGCAGTAAGAATGAAAATCAGTCTCAAAGAATAGATTTTCAAGATCTTGCCAAAAACGACATTCTGTAATGGCGCTGGTCACATTACTCGTGTGACGTCACACGCCAGTAAGTGACGTTAGTTAATACTAGTAAATACGCTAGTTCATGTCCAAAAATTACAGATCCAGTAGTATTACTCTGAAAACATAAAACACAAATTACCCAAACAACAGTCAATCAAGAAATTCTCGCTTATATACCAGCATATGACGTCACCAGAGTTGCCGCCTATCTTAGCGAGTTTTCGTCACAGATAAAATATCAAAAAATATCGTATTTTATTTCGTGCAATTTGAGAAAATTATACATATTTTACCATGGTGGTCTAGTGGTAATGACACTCGCCTTACAATCGTGAGGTCGTGGGTTAAATCCCGGTCCCGTACCAATGAATACCTTGGAATTTATGTACGGAAATTTCACACCAATGGCTTTTCGGTGAAGGAAAACATCGTGAGGCAACCTGCATACGTCCGTAGCAGAAATTCGATGGCATATGTGGATATGGCCCAATCACCCTTCGTCTACGTCCTGCAGTGGACTACATATTAAAAAGGCTGGTACAGTATAGTATACATATTTTAGTATGTCTTTTACCTGTAAGGATTGCCACAATCAATAGTAGGTAGGTACGAGTATATTTTCAATGTTGTCAAATAGCCCATTGCTTAATATTTCAGGTCCAAGTACCGTCATTTCTCTCTATGGACACGTGCGGTCGCGTCATCCGACTGGACTCCATCTCGAAGGTGGTATCCGCTGGTCTGCGAGGTGGATGGGTGACCGCACCTAAAGTGTTGCTGAACCGGCTCGAGCTGCATTCACAGGCTGAGCTGTTGCATAGCTGTACTCTTGCACAGGTAAATACCTACACTAACATTTTCGGTATCACTATCACTATAGGTACATACCTAGTATAAATCAAGTCGCTTCCGCTGTCTCCATGTCCCCATGTTTGCTTATATTTTTAAAAGTAGGTACAATACGGATTATGATACGGGTTTTTTTGAATAAATAGAGTGATTCAAGAGGAAGGTTTAAATGTATAATAAACTTGTGCGAAGCCGGGGCGGGTCGCTAGTCATAGAATAAAAGAAGAAATAAACTTTAACTTGTTCAACTGAGTATTTACAAAGATTGTTTAACTAGTAGGTAATAACTAATGTATCAATAGTCGCATTCATGAATAACGTACAATAGAATACAACAAAGGAAATAGGTATGTAGGGTAATATAATAATAATCGGCCAAGTGCGAGTCGGACTCCCGCACGAAGGTTTCCGTACTGAATGGGAGCGAAAAATATCAAGTTTGTTGTTTCTCCCTTACAACAGACGTGATTGTTTTGCCGAGGGACTCCCATACGGTACGGAACCTTTCAAGCGCGAGTCCAACTCGTAATTGGCCGATTTTTTTCTGCTGGTCTGAGAGGCGGATGGGCACCTAAAATGTTGCTAAATTGATTCGAATTCCATGCACAAGCTGAGCTGTGACATAGTTGTACAAATCGGTTTTGGCTTTTTTTCATTTTTTTGATATCACGGTCTTGTGCCAATAACAAAGTGTCTCGTACTTTTTATTTACCTGTACATAAAAAGGTACCTAAATAAGAAGTACGATACACTTCGTTCTATGCACAATACCGTAAACAAAAGAAGAAAAAAGGCCAAAACAAATTTTTACCTAAACAGAAAATAATTTAATGGACGGACAAACAAGACAAAACAATCCTTCTTGAAGGTGGTTTCTACTGGTTTGAGAGGTGGATCGGTGACCGCAACTAAAGTTTTGTTGAGTGATAAGTCGAATAAAAGTTAATGGTGTCTGTTAACTTGGTTTACAGACAGTCAATTTTTATCTTCATTGGAATATCATCAATTCCTTCCAAGCAATAATGTTATCTTCATTGAAATGTCATCAATTCCTTCCAGGCCATGATCCTGCACCTGATCTCCGACCGGTCTTACCTCCACCAGCACCTGGTATCAGCGCGCGAGCTGTACCGCAAGCGAAGGGACGCACTCTCCGCGTGTTTGGCTGAAGTGCGGGACTTGGGGCACTGCCCTGTACCACACGCGGGGTTGTTCTTTTGGATGAAGGTGCATGGAGTTGAAGACGTTTATAATATGGTAAGAACGAATTCCTCTAAATTTTTTGTTCACCTATTCTCTATTAAGGACTGTTCCGTTGGCAAGTTTTACAGGTTTTTGAGTAACTTCTCATCCCTCCTTATAAAATCCCCTAACCCTATCACCCCACTACCCCTTTCTCACCCTCGCATCATACCTTTGCTCCTCCCTACCTCGACACTCCACTCCCCATTCAGAATATCATAGTTTACAATAGGTAAGATTCGGAATGTCCAGATAGATTAGAAGTACCTAGGTAGAAACCTACCATAAAACTATTCTTTTGGATGAAAGTGCATGGCGATGATGGCGTAGATGACGTTTATAAGATGGTTAGTACCAGCATTAACACCTCCACCTTCACCCCCTCTTTCCAACTCATCACCCTCCTCAATCCCGACCATCAGGCCGAGGCCTTCAGGCGGCCTAAAAACCCTGACACCAGGGCTAGCCACCCGGCCTATTCGAACTTACTTACTTTATCCCGACCAGCGCGGCAGCGGTGCACTTTTACCCCGCCCTCATGGGTTTGTCTTGTATCGCCCTGTTAGGAGAAAGAATGTAGGTACATAGAAAAATCATGAATACTCCTATACTAAACTATACTAAAAGATTGCGAATTTGGAGGACGCCGAGGTAATTTTGGTGAAACCAGAGGCTCCGGTAATAGGCCGTGGTGGTCTAGTGGTAATGACACCGGCCTTACAATCGTGAGGTCATGGGTTCAAATCCCGGTCCCGTACCAATGAGTTCTTCGGAATTTATGTACGGAATTTCACACCATTGGCCTTTCGGTGAAGGATAACATCGTGAGGCATACGTCCGTAGAAAAAAATCGATGGCGTATGGAATCCACCAACCCGCACTGGGTCAGCGTGGTCGATTTGGCCTTATTACCCTTCGTGGGTAGGCCTACGTCCTGCAGTGGACTATTAAAAAGGCTGGTACAGAAGCTCCGGGCTGGGGCCTGGGGCCCTAACCCTAAGGTCGGGTTCCCCATAAGATTGCCATTTTGGCGAACACAGGATCCACGCTACTCGCATTTTAAGGCAAATTGCACCGATTTACTTAAAATATGTGCGGAATTTTCCCACCAAGGTGAAACGAGTTAGGCAGGTTCCACGCCAAAAATATGTTTGAAATATATGTACCGAAATAAGGTAAAACCAGTGGGGCAGATTCCACGCCAAATAATGACGCAGTTGACTATGCCCCACCTGTGGGGCGACTTGGTGGATGGAGCAAGTGGAACTTATCAGTTTTTAATGTCGTTCCATAAGTGTGCAAAAGTGAGGTCTCTCACTATGGGCCTTATTAGTAAGCTCCAAGTAGCCCAACGAGCTATGGAGAGGGCTATGCTCGGAGTCTCTCTGCGAGATCGAATCAGGAATGAGGAGATTCGCAGAAGAACCAAAGTTACCGACATAGCCCAACGGATTGGCAAGTTGAAATGGCAGTGGGCAGGGCACATAGCACGGAGGACTGATGACCGTTGGGGTCACGTCAAGTTCTCGAGTCGATACCACGTACCGGCAAGCGCAGCGTAGGACGTACACCCACAAGGTGGACGGATGACATCATCAAGACAGCAGGATCGCGCTGGATGCAAGCCGCTACCAACCGGTCTTATTGGAGATCTTTAGGGGAGGCCTATATCCGGCAGTGGACGTCCTATGGCTGAAAAGAAGAAGGAGAAGAAGTGTGCATACGATTTAAAAACAAAACAAATAAGTATTATAGTAACTTTTCAAAACGACTAATATAAGATTCAGTGATTATACCTAATTATATTTTTTTCTTTTCCAGGTTTTCCAAACGGCTTTCGAGCGCGGCCTTATGCTGATCCCCGGACAAGCGTTCACATACGACACAAGCGCCCCCTCACAATACCTGCGGCTAACTTTTAGCAAAATTCGCTTCGAAGACATGAGCAAAGCAATCGGTCATCTAGCAGAAATTATCAAAGATGAACAGAGAAGGGTTGCGGAAAAACGTGCCAAAGTTCTGGCGTAGTACAGCTGTTCGACAATAGATGACGTTTATTTAAAATCAGCGATTATAGTCAAACCGCTAAACTCAGACATCGCCTGCGCGGTACAGGGGCGCCGGGGGAGACGACACAGGGGACTGAGACAGGTGCGGGCGCCGGGGACCCGCTGCCCGTGCCTGACTCAGTCCCCTGTGTCGTCTCCCCCGGCGCCCCTGTACCCGCGCAGGCGATGTCTGAGTTTAGCGGTTTGACTATAGTACAGAAATTATAAAACAAAGTTGTTGGCCATCTAACGGAAATTATTACAGCCGAACAGAGAAGGGTGGCGGAAAAAAGGAGTAAAGTTCTGGCGTAATACGGCTATTTGACAATGGATAGCGATGTCTTAAAAATTCTTTTTTTAACTGGGCAAAAGTGCCTTTATTAACTACAACAAAACTACACCACTACTACATAAAAAGCATTGGATCATCCACAGACCTTTGAAGGTCTAAAGATAATCCAAATGCTCAAGCCCACTGCCAGTTGGCAGCGTGCCCAGCATGCTGGCAGCAGTGCCACGCTGAATGGCCATTAGTCTGGGGACTAATATTTATGAAATAGTGCAGTGAAATTTTAAAATATTTAGTTGATAATCTAGTGGAAATTATTATAGACAAACAGAGAAGTGTGGCGGAAAAACGAGTAACGTTCAGGCATAGTACAGCTACTCAGCGATAGATGACGCCCTTAAAATTGGGCCTGGCCTAAAAAAAAAATAAGCAGTTTCTACGCTGTTATTTTGCAAATTTTGCAAAATAAAGTTGTTCTTAGGCCCAATTTTAAAGGCGCGATCGTAATTGTAATAGCAATTTAGACTAGCCCTGTTTCTTTTTCACTATTATTATGCATTTGATAGTGAGTGAGAACACTATGTTTTGTTGCTAATAAATTTACGATGGCGCCTTTAAAATTGGGCCTATTGGCTATTTAGTAGAAATTCTAGGAAAATATAATCGTCGTAATCGTCGCTACTTGATGATTGATGGCGTTAAACACAATGACACGTTTTTGAAATGCTTTGTTCCACAAAGTTTTAGTAAAACTTCGTTAAAAATTAAAGCTTTGTTAGTTACTCTGAACATAGCAAGGTTCTGCTACTTAGCAAGAGATAACACTTCAAAACAAGCTAAGATGTTGACGTAGTTCCGCTACATTACTAGAGATGGCGCTAAATTAAACTAACCTAGTGATTATTTTATTAAGTAGGTATTAACATTTTTTGCTATGTAATGATGATTTATTTTATTATAATGATCATTGGTTTCTGCGATAATTCTTGTCATTTAGTTATATTAATCATTTATTAAAGTAGTGATTACATTTTATCTGTCCATAATAGGTAATATAATAAGGAAGTTGTAACTTTATAAGTATTTAATTCTTTCGCGTTTTTGTGATAGAATAATTCTTATTTAGTTGTCATTAGTAAAGTTATAAAAATATAAATATTTGTGACAGTTGCATGTAATATATGTAAAAAAAAATGTATTTTATAATAAGTAGGTATAATACGTTTTATTGTATTTTCCATTTTTCCTTTCGGAGTTGTTGACGATTAATGAAAAAAAAAATGTTTTTTTTTTTAAACCTAAATTAAAATAATGGCAAAATAATTGTATGAATCTATTTTTATTTCATTTCATGTTAGAACCATTTTATTAAAATATTTGTCCAAAATTGTAGAGCAGTGGCACCATTACCGTGACAGTAGTAGGTATTCTTGCTACTTCTTAATAGATGTCGCTAGAAGTCCTTTCTTAATTTTGTTACATCAATAAAATAGCTTGCCACACTTGTATTAAAGTTATGCATGCCAGTGTGTGAAACCAATAAAATTATATAATTTTATTATTTAATATATCAAAATGTATACTAACAAAACTAACTTTTGCACGCGCCTTTGTCTGCTCGGTATTTTTGAGTTTTTAAAACCCCATGAGAAGATTTTATTTTCTGGGATAAAAAGTAGTTTAAAGTAGCCTGGCACTTTCCGTCTTTCAAACTATGTCCACACCAAAAATCATGTCAATCCGTTGCTGCGTGAAAGAGGAACAAACCAATAAACCAGCAGACACACTTTTGAATTTAAATTATTATCTAGTAAGGAAGTAAGGACCTTAATTAGAAAAAGTAAAAAAAATGACACATCTAAAATAATATGAACCTCGGTTGTGTTTTAAAACCGGTTAGGTACGTCTGTTTTTCTAGGATAGCAGTGTCCGTCATTCAGTAGCCGTAATATAGCGATGAATTGCATCACTATTACGCAACAAAATGGCTGGAATACCTACCAGCAATAGAAAGAATAACAATAATTGACACCGAAAGTGAGAGAGAATTTTTAACGTTCGTTCGCTACTACTATGACTGTAATGCTAACCTAGGAATCCAGAGCTAGTCCAGGTTTTGCGTAGTTTACTCAAACTTTCGCGTCCGCTTGTGGCTTCATACATTTTGGTTAGTTCTTCCGCGTTTCCGTCAGGGGCGCTGTACAAAAATACATAATAAGCCCGATTACAGAGGCGCCAGCGTAAATTTAATAGCAACGTAAAAAGCGTTCTCTCTATCGAATGCCTAAAGTGAAAAATAAACAGAACTATTTAGCTAATATAATTACGATGGCGCCTCTGTAATCGGACTTAATATGTATAGAGTCATACGGAAACAAGTGTAGTTTCAATTTACCTAAGTGTAAACCTGGACTAACCCCTCAGAGCTTTAGTCATGTCAGCAATCTTTAAGCGAAAATATACTTTAGCTTACATTATTTAGACGATTTGAAAAGTTCTCGAGTACGTACCGGCAAGCGCAGTGTAGGACGTCTACCCACAAGGTGGACGGATGTCTTCATTAAGACCGCAGGATTGCGCTGGATGCAAGCCGCTTCCGGTCTTATTGGAGATCCATAGGGGAGGCCTATGTCCAGCAGTGGACTTCCTATGGCTCATGAATGGTGTCATACTCCCTGGCGGGACCACCAAGTTATATTCATGTAATATAATATAGTGAAAAAAAATGTACATAATTTGTACATTAGTACTTTTTTAGTAATCGTCAAATGAAGATACAGCGGGACCATACTCGAAATATCAGTTTTTCCATGCAAAAAATGTATCAAAATAATTGTTTAGAAATAATTATACAGTTTTGGTCTATGTTAGGTAAATATTATCACGTTTAATTATTTCATAAAAAACTGCGCCTTTTATTAGCAATGAACTTTTTTCTTAAATATCAGTTATCTCACACAGATAATGCATCTTAATACCTAAATGTACAATAACTGTACATCAAAATAACACTTAGTAAACTCCCTGGCTACTCCCATCTTCATTTGACGATTACACAAAAGTGCTTATGTACTAATTTTTATATTTATGTACAAACTAGCAAACCCGGCGAACTCCGTTTCGCCACCAGATGGCTTCGTTTTATGTAACATTTCGTTTGGTGATTAAAAGAAGAAATTTTTTTTTGTTTTATATTTGAAAAGGAAAATTTTTTTTCATTTCACAACAGTAATGAATTCATTTCGATTACAAAAATGAAGTGTTATTTAGTTGAACTTCTCTAAGTAAATGAAAGTGAATCCAAAGTAAATACTGAATCGAAGCGTTATACGTGTCCGCAAATTATCCGTTTCATTGAAGTGCTCTTTGGTAAACCACATTTTTTGTTTTTTGGTCTGACGTTAACACAAACAAAGCGGATGGTTTCCCAACTCGTGTACACGCAACGTATAACTGCCCATGTGAAAAACAGTGATTTTCTAAATTTATCCCGCAAACACTAAGCCATTGGCCTTGCGACTTATTAATTGTCATTGCGAAAGCAAGGCGAACTGGAAATTGCAATCGTTTGAAGTCAAACGGGAGCTCAGTCGGAATCATTGGTATTCGAGGAAGGAATACGTACATTTTCACCTGCGTACTTTCCGTTAATAATGGTTGCCTCAATCAAATTCGGCATAAGTCTTTTTACAGAAAGTCGAGTACCGTTGCAAAGTCGCGGTGGATTCAAATTACGCGATATGATAATAACTGTACCAACTTTGAGTTGCAAGTTATGTGGTGGAAATCCTGGTAACTCCGGAGTTCAAAAACTCCGTTAAATAATTTACTACATCATCGGGATTTGTTATGGAGTCAACGGATTTGTATGTCACCAAATCGCCAGCAATTTTTGATTGCATGGTGAAATTCAGTGCGTGTACATCATTATTCTTTGCGGCAAGAATTGCTCGTTGACTTTACCAAGCCTAATTCTGATAATTCTCACTAATGTTTGGGAAAACATTTTCAATAAGAGCTTTGAAGTTGAACTCTCATATTAGTGGTTAGCGATAATGTTTTTACGTTATTCCATAAAGGAATATGATTAATTGAATGATGCCTGAATGCTTGCCTAAAGGCATCATTCAATTCATCTGCAGGCGTTCCACGGGGAATTACTGGTAACGTCTGCCTGAAATCGCCTGCCAACAATATCATCAAGCCGCCAAAGATGTTGTTATTTCGCCGAAGATCCTTCAGTGTGAAGTTAAGTACTTCAAGTGATTTCTTATGTGCCATTGTGCACTCATCCCAAACAATGAGCTTGCATTGCATCAACAATTTTCCCATTGCACTGGATCGGGAAATACTGCATGTTGGAGTATCAATTGTGTTTAAATTGAGTGGCAACTTAAGCGCAGAATGTGCAGTACGACCGCCATCTAGAAGAGTCGCCGCAATTCCAGATGATGCTAACGCCAAAGCTATGTCACATCTTGATCAAATAGTGGCCAAAATCAATGAAATGACAAATGTTTTCCCTGTTCCTCCAGGTGCGTCCAGGAAGAATAGACCACCAGTATTATTGTCCACCGCTGGCATTAATGTTTCGTATACTTGTTTCGATCGAATTCCTGCAATGTATCAACATTGTATTGCAGCTCTCGATTTAATTCTTGGTTGAATGCATCGTGCATCGATCGATTTGGCGCAATCATTCCTACTTCAATCAGTAGCTTGATTGCAATAGTCAAGCATTGATCCTCAATCAGAATCAATCCTTCATTGTAGATTTCATCGGTTATTTGGATGTCAGGATAAAAAAAGTAAGTTCGTATAGGCCTTTTTTTTTTTTTTTTATTCTGAATAGGTTTGCGTTTGACCACATACTGCCTGTTGTTAAGCAGATATGCGGTCTAGGTTGTAGCACGCTTACCTAGAAGATACCTATTTACTCGTGATTTGAAGACGATTTGAAGACACATTGTACTTTAGCGGGAAGACAGACCCAGGCAAAGCGTTCCACATTCTGGCTGTTCGTATGAGGAATGAGGATTCGAAACGCTTGGTTCTAATGCGCGGAATGTCCACCATAAAAGGGTGGCACTTTGGTCGCGTCTGTCTAGCCTTACGATAGAAGAAAGGGGCAGGTGGGACCAGATTGTGCAACTCCTGGGCGCACTCTCCGAAGTGGATCCGGTAAAAGGCCGATAAACACGCTACTTTACGTCGATGCTCGAGACTTTGCAGCTGCGACATAGTCAGAGTGTCGTTGTCGATCAGCCTCTTGGCTCGCCTCTCAATCGACTCCAGAGCCTCCAGTTGATATTTGGCGGAGCCATCCCAAAGGTGAGAGCAGTATTCCATGCACGACCTGACTTGAGCTTTATACAGACTAAGCAGTTGCTCAGGTGTGAAATACCATCTCACATTAGAGTCACATTTTGGTGTCAGAGTTTTTAGGCCGCCTGAAGGCCTCTGACATGGCTAAACGGTTAAAACAACCGGGGCCTACAATTTAACGTGTCATCCGAGTCACGGTAGCGCTCAGTTGGAAAATGCCACCCGCGGTCACCCATCCAAGTACTGAAAGTGCGGAACGTTGTCAGGATTATTCGTTTGAAAGCGCAAGCGATGCAAGATATCTTCACATTTATGTCGTCTTTGTATTTGTTCCATAACTGAATTGGTTGTAAAGGAAAACATGTGGTGATGATAATTGCGAACAGCGTTCGTATTTGGTACGCATTTGATGAAACAACTGAATCCGCAAGTGTTAAATCCCAATGAGAATCGTTCTCCAGCAAACCCAATAGTTGACATGCTTCTCGATATGTTTGGCATTGGTGGCCATGTTGTCGATGGTGGTCTCTCAGCTCGTTGTGCCGCATTAGCCTCAGTGAAGTAAACTCTTTGGCCATTTTCCAAATGCACTGCTAAATATACAACTGTGGGATATCTTTCAAGAATTTGAAATGACAATAATCGCCACAGTGCTTCATTAGTACTGACGTATCCCATTTGGAAGTTGCTGATTTCGTCATTCGCATTTTCCGACGCAATACCAAACACAGCCATGTCGCTGCCTTTTGTGACGTACTTGCACAAATATTTGATTGATTTGGCCGAATGACAACTCTCAACTCAAATTCGTGATAGCAGCGGGCAATATGGTACAATGAATTCATTTCCGATCTCAATCTCTTGATTTTGAACTTTAACTTTGATAGTTCGACCTTTATCTTCCATTATGCAGCGGGCAATATTGGTTTGTAGTACATGCTATGTATCAGAGATGGCGCTGTATGTGAAAAAAGATTTTCCCGCTTTTCTGTTGAAATTTTTCCTGAATTTTTTTGCTATAAACCTCAAGGAGCCCGAGACCTTTCCAACGAATGCAAAACCGTGGAAATCGGTTCGTGCGTTCTGGAGTTATAGCGTCAGGAAGGAAAACCCGACTTATTTTTATATAGTAGATTTGAACAAATTGTGTACATTTTTTCCGCTGGCGGGACCACTTAGACTCATGTTCATAATTATATTGTATCTATAATATAAACAGGAGTCTAAGTGGTTCCGCCAGAGACACGATGATGACATAATTTTTCGTAAATATTTAGGAAGTTATAAATAAGTAAGTCGTAGGGTAGACGCACTGGTTGTGGCCACCTTAGTACCATTTGTGGCCACTTTGAATTTTGAGGATTAAATAGACATATAGCCCGAAAACAGAGGCACCATCGTAATTATATTAGCTACATAGCATAGTTCTGTTTCTTTTTCGCTTAACGCATTCGATAGAGAGAACGCTTTTTACGTTGCTATTAAATTTACGCTGGCGCCTCTGTAATCGGGCTTATATTGTGAAAATTGTTCATTACAATAAAAAAATAAAAGAAAGTTACGTTAAAATAATATGTTTAAAGAAATTTTCAAACATTTAGATTCACACAAACAATATTAATGGTATTACACTTTTTATAATTATCATTTATGCGCAATAATTTTGACATCAAATGGCCACAACCGGGTCAGTGGCCACAACCGGTACACCTACTATACATAAGGGAAATTCCTTTTGCTTCGCTCAGTCGCGGAAATATTAGCCATCTCATTGGCTCATAATCACTTGCGCGTTGGCGCATTGGTGGCCGAACTAAGTGGAATTGGTGTCTTCAATCATGTTTTTGACTATACGGTGCTATCTGCTTGCCCTGTACTAACCAAAAGGGGGTGATTAGTACCATCATTATGAACAATTTTCACTGTAGAACTACTATGGGGCCAACCCGGAATTTGAGAAAAATTAATATTAAGAATACATTTTGTCAATATCGAGTTTTTTTTTTGTGTATGGAACAGCTGATTTATTTTACTCGAAATCCGTGCTGGCCTATTAGTGAGTTTTTTTATTGTTTAAATAGTCCTCCTCCTCAGGTCGTTTGCTCACTGCTGAGCGTCGTGATGTCCCGCCTCTCTATTACTTCATGGCATATGTTTTTCCATCTCTGACGGTCTTCCGCTTGGTGTATGGCGTCAGATAAATAATGGTGGTTTAAATAGTAATCCTACTTATATTATAAACGCGAAAGTTTGTATGATGGATGATTGTTCCTCTTTCACGCAAAAACTACTGAACGCATTGAGATGAAAGTTTGCAATAGGAATGCTTATGCTTATACATAAGAATAAATAGGCTATAATTTATAAAGATATTGCTCGAAACGAAGTTCGTCGGGTCATCTAGCTAATTATAATGATGGTCTTATCTACACCTACTCGGCTTAGTACAGGGCAAGCAGAGAATCGTGTAGCAAAGTTATTACTAATGAATCAAAATCATCACCTTTTGTCTTAGTAGGTATCATTCATTTTTAAATATCTTTAAAGAACACCAATCGCTAGAGATTTTTCTAAAAACGTAAAGTAACATTCACGTCGTAAGCACGCCTACGTCACGCCTTATCCCGAATGAGTAACTGCTACGCCGCAAGCGCTACGTGTGCTACGAGCTGCGTACTGCACTTATGAAACGCTACGAGCGCTACGTATGCTACAAGATCCGTTAGTGGTTGGAGCGATTCATTCATTTTGTGTCAATGGCTAATCTTTATTTTTTATGAAAATTAAGTTTGACTCGGCCTATACCTAAATGGGCGTGTCTAACACTTGAATTATTTTAATGAATTTATTCATTACACCTAATATTTGCTTCAGTTGTGCCAGTTAGTATCTAATAAGATTTTTTATTATTTTTTACATATGTTAAGGTAGTTCTGATATTTACATGGATTTTCGATATTTTGGGACGAGAATTTGGCAACATATATGGTGGAAAGATAAGCGCTCGATGTCAGGAGATATCGAGCACTGATCTTTTAACGGTAGGTCAGATTCTCTATCGTTAAACGTGACGTAACACGTTAAGTATTTTTTTAAACTTCCGGATTTTCATTTGAATAATTATTTTTTGCAAAAAATAGCATGACCGACTTCACCAGTGTACAGAATTCGCGAATATTTCACACGGATCGATGTAGCATTTTTCACATTATTGTTGATTTACAAAAATTGGCTTAGCTGATTTCAATAAAATTTAAATATAACCAATTTCGAAGTATATTCTTTCTAATGAAAAAATAATTATTGAAATCGGACCACTAGTTATACGTGGTTATACATTAAAAAAAAATACGCGTCGAATTGATTACCTCATTCGGTTTGTCGGTCAAAAAATGATTTTAAACTTAAAATTACGTTAAGTTTAATAATTGTAAACCAAATTTAAGTTATGTTATTTGAGTAATCAATATTTCTCGTACGATTCTTAACAACAAAACTTAACTTAGAGCATGTTACGCGCGTTTGCATACAGAATCACCCTGCTGAATGCTGATTTGAGATGAAATATCTAAGGTAACGTATGTATATATTTTATGTCCGCACCATATATCAGCATAGCGGACATTTCAATTGTCCTTCCTGGGTAGGCCTATGGCCAACAGTGGCCTATTAAAATGTAGTACAAAGGCCGATCCTCGTCGTCGCCATTTTAGTGCATCCGCCATAGTTTAGTTTACTGCGCGTTTATCGCTTGATTCCTTCCCGGCTACCAACGCAGGGTAATCTTACGACAGAGAATTAGGGAGAAGGTTAATGTACTTAAGACGGTAAGTCATAGTTTAGGCTCAATTATGAAGGCGCCATCATAAATTTAAAAGCAACGAAAAAGGGATTCTCTCTGTCGAATGCCTAAGTGAAAAAGAAACAGAAATATGCTAATTGGCTATTATCATTACGATGGCGCCTTCATAATTGGACCTTTTATTTTAATAAATTAATTATATTTGCTAAAGCCACAAAATCAACCAATTTTATTTAAAAAAAAACGAATCTCTAAAAAAAAATTAATTTACCTATTGCTTGGATGGACGAGTGAAAACCACGTAGGTACCGGGCGCAGCATAAGACGTCTACCTATAAAGTGAGTAAATGACGATTAGCAATTTATAGGAGAGACCCATGTTTAACAGTGAACGTGCTAAGGCTGAAAATAAGTAGGAGATTGTTTGCTATTAAAACACAGGGTTATTTCTAATCAATTAGCATCCTTTTAGGGGCTTATTTAGTACATCAAAACTAACAAATTTTGTTCTGCGACTTTCATAAAAACTTTAAAAAAAAATCTGCTATTCCATACATTTTGTCGAGTCGTTGTTCCATAGAAAAGGGACAAAATTTTTTTTTTGAGAATTAATAAAAGTCGTGGAACAAATGTTTTTAGTTTTGATGTACAGAATAAGCCCCAAAGAGGATGCTAATTGATTAGAAATAACCCTGTATGTCTACGAACCAGTATGGAGCCAGCGTGGTGGATATGGCCCAATCCTTTTTGTAGGTAGGCCCATGTTCATGTTCACCTTTAAAAAGGAAGTTACAGTACAAGTACCCACAGAAATAAAAGTAAACCAACACAACAACACAAGTCTTATTCACAAAATCACCGTTCCCTCATGAAATCCTCAGCTTTTATAGAAATGAACGGACTTTAGATTTCTATCTTATGCTCTCTCTACCTCACACTACTCTACTCATCTTCCTCATTATTAGCGCAAAGAGTTGTTTTATTCCCAACGACAGCGAGTTAGCTCACAATTTCCCATTTATCTCGTCTCATCATCTATTTCCACGCAAAAATCGACCTTTACTCTACTATTTAACTCTCACTTTACCGTAACAGCCAAAAAATTCTCAACTACCCTCATTTTCAAGCTAATTTAAGTCTTAAAGTTTTTAGCTAGAGTTGTTTTCTGATTGGTTGAATTGTCGCTGAAATGAAAGCCTCTTTAGCGACCGATTGGTCTGAATTAAGGAAATAAGCAGTTTTAATTGGTGGATGATTATTCGAGAACGATTCGCGTTTCTGTTTTCGTTTCGATGCGAAATTACTGCTGAGTGTTCTACCTTCATTTTCTGTGTTGATTGATAATTTTCTACTGACTGGTTAAATGAGGAGATGTTCATTGCTACGTCACTAATATTTTATTGTCTACGCTACGCGATAGACTCGCTGACTGATCTGGTGCTAGCATGTTTAATAGTTCACTGCTGGACAAACGCTAGAGCCACATATGATGATTACTTATCTAATCCATTGATAAGTACGTACTTTTCTTTTAAGTACAATACATGTAATCAATGAGCACAACATTTTCTTTTTTATATATTTTTGACTATACCTTCATTGGTGATCCTAGTCAGAAGCAGTTAATCCCAGACTCTAGGACCTCTAAAGTATTTCCGTCTAGCGAAACATTATGTTTAAGAAATATGTTTGTAATATTATCCGACGTAAATCTACTAACGAATAATTTTGTTCGAAAAAAAAACATCAAAGAAGAAAAGTATCATAAGAATCTAAAAGCATGTTTTGAAGGATTCACTTCATAGTTTTGTATTATATCTGCGGTTCCTACGCTTTTAGATCCTTTTGTAATATATCCGTTTTGAGATCTCTTTATTATCACGCTCTGTGGATATAATGATATCTGTTGCGCAACACTTAAAAACAGACAACCAACTTTATACAACAGTTTAAAAACAACTGCTTTGGCGTACAAATTCCTAATCTCAAAGACATAAAGACGTATTTTGAGATATCGAGAACATTGAATAAGGCAAAGTGAAATTTGTAAATTGTCGTAAAAATCCGTCAAAAACTTCATTTGTGCAATTCCGCCAACTTCAACAAAATTAAATTTGCGTTTGAAAAATATATTTTTGCAAAGAAGTTTAAGTAAAGCCAAGTTTTTAAGATATTTTTAAATTTTGGTAAATTTTGAAGGTTTTGTTATGAAGTTCTATTGTAAAAAGGTGTTAAGTTTGTCACAAAACATTTTTTGTTAGTTTTCGAGTGTTTTGCCAAAACTCGAGTGGCATTGTTGTAGTTTTTAATGAATTGAAAACATGTGTGCAGGATTAGTAATATTTTTTACAAGTTCTTATAATGGATCCTTTTATCCTCTTAAAAGTAAGTAAGAAATAATTAGGTTTGCTACGAATTTTGGAGCTTACTTTTTAGTTTAACTTAGTTTAGAGTTCAGCTGTCGTATATCTCTATTTGAAAAAAAAAAACTGTATCTACACAAAATAAAATTACGAAATATATTCAAATATTCAGAAATCTGGATATTAGTTGCCTGGATAAAAAAAATGTCTATATTACTAAATAAATTCATTACGAGTGCGAAATCGTGAGGCAACCTGAATATGTCCGTAGATGAAATTCGATGGCGTATGTGAATCCACCAATCCGCACTGATCTGATCACACTTCGTAAGTAGGTCTACGTTCAGTACTGGACTATCTAAAAGACCTGTTCAGACACAGGTGCAGTAATTACTTACTATATGTAAAATAGGTGCGTTATTTCAATTTCATAATGACGAAGGAAGAATGCCAATTGCAGGGAAATGATAAAGAAAATGCATTCCCTCTTATGCAATTATGTGATGGTACAAGTTAATAGATCTAGCGATTTATTTTGCTTTGATTGTCTCATGTTGTTTATTTTTGGTTGAGAAATATATCTTTATATATGGCTCCAAATAAATAATAGGTACATAATATCGAAGGCAATCGTTCCTAATAGACCAAGAGACGACGACAAAATGACGAAAGTCTGCCAGTCACGAGCTCTTGCTCTATATGTCGTAATGCAAAATAGTTACAAGGGTCATCTTGAGAACAACTTCAATATTAGGTCTAACCTTAAAACATGACAAACTAAATTATGGCCTTTCAATCATTATACAAAGCGGTTAGTATGCAATTATTCTTAAGCGGAAACTACATTTAATTTTGGTAGTTTTTATGTAGGTCCATACTTACCTTTTTGTACAGCGCCTTAGCGGACCCAGAAAAACTTATGAACAAAAATGTGTAGAGCCACACGCTATTGTTAATAGTATTGGTTTACCATCATTAATATGATCTCATACCTAACCCATCTCATGCTTCAAGTAGGCAAATTACATAACCATATTAAGTTTAAAAAATAAATTCATACAAATAAGTTTTGTTCCTGGCCACTAACAAGGCTAAAATATTATTTACTTATGTTTATTTTATGATATTCTTCCCACTTCTGGAGAAATGCCTCTCTTCCCTCTATAATATATACATTTAACTACATTTTATAAACAAATTCGTGCGTAAGATGCGCTGGTCCAGCCGATGTCCGTTGACTCGAGCGTCTCCGGGATTGTGTCTCTGTCTTCTAAACCTCATGGATTTCACACCTTTGGGCCAAAACCCGTCAGCTATGGTGCTAAAAACAATGGTGGGAACTGTAACCACAAATGACTATAACAGTAAAGTTGACGTCGTCATTACGGGATTCGAGGAGAAACTTAAAATTGAGAGTGGTCTTCTTAAAGGCGTGAATTACACAAAAAAGGCGTAAGGTGAAGACGCGGCGTAGGTGCAGTACAGGCGTGGAACGGATAAGGCGTGGACGTGTTTAAAATTATGTAGAAGAGGTGAAGAAACGTTACGATGCGTCATTATACAGGCTGATTTTGTTGCGATAGCCTGTCTTCCTCTTCAGAAGACGAAGATGCGCTTCCTTTGCTGCAACTCATTAATTTTCAGAGGCACAGAAGATATTGGGTGCACCCTGTGAAATTGTCACAAGAGCATAGATATTTAAAAAAAAAATGAAGAAATTACTTGAATGTCCTTATCGATTTCCTACAGTATATAAAATGTCACAAGAATACTTCCATATTATATTGTTGAAAGTAAAACAAGGTCTTCAGAATTGTCAAACATTTCTGTGTTGGTAAATACTGCACATACTGTATAACAAGCGCCGTGCTCCTTGCGCGTCGCTCCAGTGGCGCCTGCTAGCGATGTGGTACAGGCGTCAACGCGGCGTGCCTGCACCAAAGAATATATAATAATACTACGTATAGAACGGCCACTCATTACCCGTTTGAGTCTTCCTCACTTCCACCCCGCGTCCACGGACAGAATGTACACTCTACGCGCGGGCTGCACAGGCCGGTGGATTTTCTAATAAAAACTACCTAGACTGTGACAACAGGGAAGACTTGTACTGTGTATGGTTGTATATGAACGATACGTAATAAAACAAGAAATTTTAAGGTTTCCCTAAGGATAAATAATAGGAACTTATTTTACATTATTTGGTAACTTCGTCTTGATATTTTCTTTCAAATGTAGTAGATCGGTAATTTTTTGTTAAAATGCTTCCAAATTAAGTAATTGTTATACTTTTTAAGCACTACATTTATATTCGTTTTAGCAAATTGAGTACGCAACTGTCTCACTCACGCGGCATGTCGTCACGTTGTGGTGATCGCTGACAGCCATAGACGTTCCGCACACAAATGCACGTGTAGCGACCGTGCGTATGTGTGTTGTCTGTGAGTAAGTACTGTGTAGTGTGCGTAAGACAGCAGATTTTGTATGAAAAATCGCGAAGTGTCCGGGCTGTGCCTGCACCGCACTGCTTGAGTGTAATTCACGGATGTCACCTTCGTACAATTTGTATGAAAACGTTTTGAAGAGGTACACGCCTGCGCTGCGTCTTCACCTTTACGCCTTTTCTGTGTAACTCACGCCTTAGAGCAGTGGCACCAACAGGACGCACAACGCTTGTCTCTCCCATCTTGCACCGTCGCTGCACAATGAATGAGTATCGTTAATCGTGTTATGTTTTCCATTTCCAGCGCCGCCTGTCGCCGTTCGCAGTTCCTTTGCAATTAGCCATCGTTTTACAAAATCACTATTTGTTCTAAATACTTTGCCTTTAACTTTAATCTCTGTGTTGTACCAGCCTTTTCAACCGATTTCAAAATAATAATGTTCTCAATTCGACTGTTTGAGTTTTATAATAATTCAATGCTGAACCGTTAAGCCATGTCAGAGGCCTTCAGGCGGCCTAAAAACTCTCACACCAGGGCCAGCCACCCGGCCTATACGAACTTACTTTTTTAATGCTGAACATATACCAGCATTACGCTCAGTTGGGACCAGTTTTGTCACAAGGATACTAGGTTTAATCCTGTTGGTTTTTTTTGTGTTTTATGATTGGTGTTGTTTATGTCTTGTACCTCTTATTTTAGATGCAAATAAAATTTCTGTATTTCTGTATTCCCGTACCAGGGGTGATTAGCTCCTATCTACCACGCTGCCCCAGTACGAGTAAATAGATTGTCATAAGTACGTCATCGCATTAAAAATAATTGTATACAGGGTTACTTTTATTTATTTATTTAAGTATACATTGCCTTATAATTTAATCAATAAGCATCCTTCTCTGTGAATATTCTGTACATCAAAATAAACATCTTTTGTTTCTAAAAATTCGTATTTATTTCCTACCATACAAAATTTAAAAAATTAAAATATACCGGTCTTTGGAAAGATTTTTCTCTTTAGAACTTTCGGTTTTCCTACTAAAAAAGAAATCGGCCTTAGCATAACTAACTCTATGTAAAAAGCGCGCAAACAGCTACTCTTGAAGACTTCAGAGGAGATACCTACTGTGCAAATCTGCAAACAACAGTACATATTAGTTAGGGAAGTAAAAAACAATGATTTGAAGGTAGGTACATATTATGCTGATTGTTATAAAATTTCTTGAAATTTGGGAAAAGTTGTAAAACAAATGTTGTTTATTTTGATGCAAAGAATATGCCCTTAAAAAGATGCTAATTGGTTAGGTACTAGTAACCCTGTATACGAGTTTCTAAAGTTTTAGTTCTAAATTAAAACATAAGATTTGTTTTATCACTTTGTTTTTAAGGCAGAGCTAGTGGCACTTTTGGTTGTTGGAGCGACCAAACTTTCGGATGAAGCAAGGCTAAGTAAGCTGCTTCTTATCGGTATTATTTATAGGATATCTTTAAGGCAGTTCTATGGGATCTATAGCCTCTATATGGCAGGTTCTATGTCCAGCAGTAAACGTCCTGATGTCTAAAACCAACTATGATGCTTTTTAATAATTAAATACGTAACTGATTACGATGCTTTTTAATAATTAAATATGTAATAAAATTTCGCATCTTTTGCTTCTTGTAAACTTTTTTGTAAAACTTACCGTTCACAATTTATGGCTCATTTAATGAACCGATTTTCCTATCGCGGCCGATAATTCTTGGAATGTTACATTAAATGGTCTTTATGACTTTTGCCGTAACGTGCATAGTTTCCGAGATATCGGTCAAAAACGTTTTTTCAAGATGGCGCTTGAAGCTCCACCTGGATCTGTCAGCATTTTATTTTATTTTACTACTGATTTTATGCTCAGTAAGTAATCCTAAGAAAAAAAATTAGATCGAAAATTTAGTGCAAAGTTGACCAAAAAAACGTCTATTTTTCCTGAGATATTTTCCTCCATGACTGAAAGAATTTTTACATAATTAATTTTAGAACAACCAGTTTTTTTTTTCTAAATATTTTCCTCCTATCAATACATTATAATGCCACAGATATCTAAAACCCATGAACTCGCATTACCGCCACAGTATAAAGGACTAAAGGTGTTAATGTGTTCTTAATCCCGCTATTAGGGCCCCTGCACACCGGGGCGCCGCGGCCGCCAATTACACGCTGCGGCCATTGTGCACGCATCCTAATGTACAGGGTGGATTATTATTGGAAATCATTTTTTGGGTTTGTTTGTTATTGGCAGCATAATTTACTTTGTTTTGAAATGCAATACTTACCTACACAGAGATCCCAGAAAGATAACGCTGTTATTACTTGAAGCAATTGTTAACCAGAAAAATGTTCGGGAAAACTGACTGTGAGTTATATAAACTGTCAAATATGTATGTGTTAACGGAAATGTATGTAATCCGTCATTGTATACAATTCCTAGGAAATGTATGTAATTCCTAAAATCGCACGGAAATGTGTGAAATAAATTGTATTAGACACATTTCCTAGGAATTCTATACATTTCCTAAATAGCAATCGGAAATGTAAAACATTTGAGATAGGGCCTGATCTACGTATAACAGACTTCGACGGTATAAAGGTCTTTACGTTTTATTTGCCGCTTTTCTCTATTGCAGCTTACAGTTAGATTAGGTGTCATACAAAAAATAGGTTAGGTTATGTTAGAACATGACAAAACAACGCACGAGCCGAGCGAGCGAAGCGAGCGTGCCGCGGCAGCGGCCGGCTAAGTGCCAGAAGCGAATCGCCTTTAACAGGTATAATGTGCATTAAGATTATTAGCTGTGCATTGATGAAAAAGCTTTTGCTTTTTTATCCTCATTTTAACAATGTGTTTTATTACAGAAAGCATTATTTTTATACATTTCCTAATACGATATCGGAATTACATACAATTCCTAGGAAATGTACACATTTCCCAGGATATCTATGTATTAAATAGTTTTTGAAACAAAATTTTATACATTTCCTAAATAGCTTCGGAATTGTATACATTTCCTAGGATTTGTATACAATTCCTAGATTTCATACATTTCCGTTAACATATGCATATACATCTATTGGAATTTATTACACCAAATTATCCCACTGGGAACTATGTGCTTACTTAATATAAATAGATGCATATCGAAAATACATTAGTAATTTCCATAGTTACAATAGCAGTGGTAATATGACGTTTGTTCCTTTTTAAACAAAATGAATACTAATAAGGTACCAATATATAGCGATAGCCCATTCAAAGACTGAGGCGACGATGAGTAGCACAGTTTAATTACTAGTACAGGCACTAAATAAATAATAATAATAATAATATCTAGTACAGCCAGATCCATAATCTATGTTTGATTTTGGATATTGTATAATTACGACTATATGTTGAAAGTCACTAAATACTATAAATTATTTATTGACAAAGTTATATTTAATAGTGATTTGTAATAATAATTTATTCAATTATTATTATTGATTTATTAATACTACACAGTTTTTAATAGACATAAATCATTATGCTATTTATTTATTTTATGTAAAGTGCGTGCCAAATACTTACATATTTACCTACCTACTTACGTCAAATTACACTAATAGAATTTTATATACTACACAGTTTTTAGTAGCCATAAATCATTATGCTATTTATTTATTTTATGTAAAGTGCGTGCCAAATACTTACATATTTACCTACCTACTTACGTCAAATTACACTAATAGAATTTTATATAAGTAGGTAAGTACATATTAAATACTTAACACTGATCTTTGACTGTAAATTTTCATCACCAAACGAATAAGCACCCTGTACATAAAATTATTAACACCATATTCTCAAAACGCAGAGCCCCGTGAAGCTTAAACGATAATAATATAATGCTCTATAACATGGCGTTACTTATGCCGCGTTATAAATAGCATAATTCTCTTCGTTATTTGTGCTCGAAGCGTTATAATACTTATAATATTCCTTATTGGTTAAAATCTTTATTATTGCTTTAGATATTTACAATTTTTTACCAGAATATTCTTAAATTATTCTTCGCAAAGAAGGTGGTGACCTTCTTTCACTGTGTGCAGAATTCATATAGTTTGCACGAATCGATGTGACATCCATATACAACTGTACATTATTGTTGATTTATTAAAAACGGCTTAGCTGATTTCGATAAAATTTCAATGGGACATTCCCTTTGCGCATTGCATTTTGAATTGGCAAGTTGAAATTGCAGTGGACAGGACACATAGCGCGGAGGACTGATGACCAATAGGGTCTAAAAGTTCTCGAGTGGAGATCACGTACCAGCAAGCGCAGCGTAAAACGTCCACACAAAAGGTGGACAGATGACCTCATCAATACCGCAAGATCGCACTGGATGCAAGCCTTTGTCTATCAGTGGACGTCCTATGGCTGATGGATGGATGATTGGGACTACAAAAAGACTCACGCACTAATATTACCTACCTTTTTAACTGACTTTCTAAGTAATTTTACAAGTAGGTATTACCTAACTTGTCCAAGAGAAGAAACTTTTAATAGGTTCTTAAAAGGTTTCGGTAAATTACGTTATTCAGCTCTCGGAGCAGCGACATTTTTATGTACCTAATGAAAAGAAAATTACTTGAAAATCCGATCAAATCTCGCTAACTTTCCTTGATTACATTTTTACAAACTTGAGCAGGTATACAAACTTGAGCAGGTATACTAACTTGAGCAGGTATACAAACTTGAGCAGGTATACAAATTTTACAAATGGTTTAAACCGAATCAAACGACTTGACGGATGTGAAATTAGCTACAGGTTGCGGGAAACCAAATAGACAGTATATTTTAACCCCCGACGCAAAAGAGGGGTGTTATAAGTTTGACGTGTCTGTTTGTCTGTGTGTCTGTCTGTCTGTCTGTGGCATCATAGCGCCCGAACCACTGAACCGACTTCAGTTTAGTTTTTTTTTGGATGAAAGGAGACTTAATCGAGAGTGTTCTTAGCTATGTTTTATAAAAATCGATTGAGCCGTGGGCTAAAGTGGGGATGGAAGAACCAAAATTCTACAAATGTGCCCAAAATGGTTGTCAAATGAAAGATAAGATTACTTTTTTTAGGTAGGTTTTTGTGTCGGGGGTTTTTTAAATTTTTAATTTAAGTTTTTATTTGATGTCCTCTTGTAACAGCTGACCATAAACAAAGCCGATTAACGATAACAAAAATAAAATCAATTTAGAAAAGAAGAAGTTACAAGCATATTTTATTTTCTTGCTAGACAAAGAGACAATTAATTTTCTTGCTAGGCACTATAGCAGACTATGACGTCACGGTCCGTAAGTGTCATACATTCGCCATACTTTGTTTATGCTTTGTGGGAAAGGGACAAGGCATCCCCTCGTTATCCCTGCCAAAATCTTCACAAGCTTATACCTATCTCTGTATGATTAGCCAATTTTAATTATTTTTTTCAGTTTACGAATCATATTATAATTGCAGAGTTCACTGATTCTAATACTTTTAATTAATTCAATACCAGTCAACTACCCTGTGAGCTTCAGTCAGGATTAGTCCTGAGTCGATCACGATTGATCGGGTCGTTTTGATTGGGTCGCGAGCCGCAGGTGAGTGATTCGATCGTTCATCCTGAGCCGACCCGATCACTAACTCGATCACTTACCGCAGGTCGGTCGCGCGGTTTGATTGACTCACACCCGTTATAATGAGTATTTACCAAACTAATTTGGACTTTGAGCCTAATGAAATAGGATAGGTGCCTTTATCTTTGTAAGTATGAAGTCGTCAAATAGAATCGGGTCGATCAAACGACACGAACTGTACGGATGCACGATAGGGTCGATCAAATGACACGAACTTAATAGACGCGCAATTGGGTCGATCAAACGACACAAACTTTACGATCGCGCAGTCAGCTCGATCAATTGATCGAGTCGATCAAATGATCGGGTTGTTTCACCCGGGTCGTTTCAGTAGTGGGTCGGTCGCGACCCGGGTGTTAAAAAACGATTGATCGACACAGTACTAGTCAGGATTGGGATATCCGCAGCTTGTAGCTAACACCACAACCGCCAAGATACTCGTAATTAATTCGACCTATAGCTAATTTTGAAAAACAGTTATGAAAATGGACCGAAAGGTGTTTTTAGGGTTCTGTACCCAAAGGGTAAAAACGGGACCCTATTACTAAGCTCCGCTGTCCGTCCGTCTGTCCGTCTGTCTGTCTGTCAACAGGCTGTATCTCGGGAACGGTGATAGCTAGAACGTTGAAATTTTCACAGATGATGTATTTCCGTTGCCGCTATAACAAGAAATACAACATACAATATACCGGAATTTTTAGCCGTTTTTCGCTCGCTATTAATAACGGAGACAGGTAGATGATTTAAATTTTCACAGAATATTTAGTTAAATATTTACATTAAAAATAAATAATTAAATTCAAATAAAATAAATGCTCCCATACAGAAACATATTTTTCACTCGATATTAATGACGGCAACAGGAAGATGCTTAAAATACTCACACAATATTATGTTGTATAATCCCTTCTTTAAAAAAAATATATTAAATAATATATTTTTTTAGGGGGCGCCACCATACGGTACGGAACCCTTCGTGCGCGAGTCCGACTTGCGATTGGCATATTATTAGTAAACAGTTATCAATTATGAAAAAAATCTTTTTCTAAGCTAATTATGAAAAACGATTAAGAAAACGCCCAAAAGAGTCTTATTTAATAATAAGTTATCGATAGACTTTTTGGTAGCAAGTTATGAAAATGGACCAAGATTTTTAGAGTTTAATGCCCTGGTCGGTAGCGTAGCGAATAAAAATAAATGCCGTTGTGTAACTAGACAAAATGCTATTTCAAGCTGAAAATAAAATTAGTACATTAGACCATTAGAGATGCCTATTGCCCTAAGTCAGCTCCTATGTCATATGGACTGAATCAACCTTCCTGGCGGTCGTGATGTCTCCTGGCGCAGCTGTTAAGTGAGTTTCAGTCAAGATCTCCCCAGAGATGCTAGAATTGAAGCATGGCAAAAGCTGCACAGCCCGCCACCCAACAATATCGCACCTGCCGAAGAACTTCCTCCTGGCTATGAGGAAAACTGGCCTGTCTGGAAAACTCTGAATCGACTCCGTTCCCAAGTGGGACGAAGCCGGGACAACATGGCCAAGTGGGGCTTTATAGACAGCTCGGAAACAGCTTGCATCTGTGGCTTTAATCCACAGACAATGCCCCACCTACTGAACTGTGCAGTCTGCCCTGATACGTGCACTTCAGACGATCTTTACAACGCCACGGACAAGGCCATTGGAGTGGCCTCTTTTTGGTCAAACAAAATAAAAATACAAAACGTTTTATTTATAATATATTTTATCTGAAAAAAAAAATCGAAACATCGACTCGAAAAGAAGAAGAAGAAGTCTAGATTAGGTTATCCGCAGCTTGTAGCTAACATCACAGACGCCAAGAAGTTTGAATCGTCCCATCCCTATAATATCTGCCACAGAATGGTGTAAAGTGCCGAGGCAAAGGCGCGAGATCGAATTTGCCGTAATAACGACGAAAATGATCTCTTGATACAGCGCCGAGAAATACTTTAATGTTTTAAGATGTAGGGATGGGAAAAAGGAAAATCGATTACATATCGGTTTTTGAAGTAAAAACTTCGTTGTGCACTTTTTGTGATGGGTAAAAAGTTAAACTCGTGTCAGGAAACAGATCGAAAATGCGTTATGCGTGGTATTGATGTTCAAGTTTTCACTTCTGCCGGCACTCCCGGAGTTTACACTTTTTTTTTATTCTCATTGTTTAACAAAATGGAAAACTTAACTTCGTATTCTAAATTAAAGTTGGAGGTGATTGGTTGGATTGTATGTATCCTTTTAACATGATTTGTCCGTAGGTTTTTAAACCTATTCAAGAGTTTTAGTTTTTGATGTTTTACATGCAGTATCTATGTATATGTATTTGCAAGGATTTCTTTTTATGTATCTTGGTAAATTGATATTTACAACCATTGTACTTCCTTCACATCACGATGTCGGTACTACTCACGTATACTACTGCACCTAGTCTTATTTTTTCTAAAAAAAGGAGAAGGTTCTATGTTTGTCAGTATGTACTGTTTTTTTTTTGGATATGTTCATTGTTAACTTCACCAATTGTGAACCGGATCGAAAAAATCTTTTTTAGTTCGAAAAGGTATACTTCCGAGGTGGTCCCATTTAAATTTGACAGAAATCGGCTGAGCCGTTATTGATAAATAAACAATTCGAATTCGTATTTTGTACACGATGGTGGTTTTGCCATTTTTTTGCGGAAAATAATTATTTAAAATATGCTCATTTTTTATTCTCAGAAATCTGTCAACTTGTCGACTATGGAACTTTACATATTTTGAAGAAAAAACTCAAAGGTGAAATATGACTATTAGTTTTTTCAGGATTAACTGGATAGGAAAAATAATATTTGAGCGTCTTTCCCCTCACTAGCTGGGCGGGGGCGAGAACGCGAAATTGGAGGAAAACTTTCGTAAGGGGAAATGAAATGGGATTGATAAAAATTGGAACCAAGCCGCCCGAGCAGGGGCGGACTTCAGGACTGAATTATTGTAGATATATTTTAATACAGCAAGTTTCAGTTTCGACTCGACAATTTTGCTTTTATCTGCCTGGATGTGGATTCTCCTCTATAGGTCACAATTTTCAAGAAATCTTGACGAGACTTGGTACACGAGTTTTTTATAAGTACCTGTTTTTGTTTTTTTTTGTCATTTGCTATTTTTGATTGGGGGCTACTGAAAAAGGGGAAAAATTACTGTAGCGCTTTTGATCAACCGTTTTTATAATGTTTGTCGCGATTGCTTTTAGTATCTAAGTCCTAACAAGATTTCCAAGTACCTATGAACGAAATTGGTTTATATAGAACGAGTCGAGAAGGCTTGTGGAGATTCAGTTAAACTGATGCGAATTCTACTCTGTTCAGAGAACTACCAGATGTTAAAATGAACTGTTTTTTTTCGGCTATGGATTACACAAAGCAAACCGGAATAGGAGGGATAAAAGAGGTATTTACAATGCAGTGCGACGATGGTAACTAATTCATAAACGTTCTTTCTCCTATAAAGGGAGGTATTTAGCATGAATTTGGACAATCAAGACACGTTCTTTCCCCCCGCAGCATCCTAACTCCACCCCTGCATTTTCCGAGGGCACGAAATTCACTTAGCTTCGTTTGTCGAAGCTTTTCGCCTCTTGAAAGTTTTCAATAGCCGGGAATCGAATTCTCCACCCCGTTACCTCCCCCCTCACTCCCCCCTCCTCCCATCCCCCCTCCCGGACACCTTGCCGTGTATGCAGAGTTTATTGTGTTTTGTACGGAAAGGTTAGGTTACTGGTTCTGGTGTGGGCTGGATTTTTCAAACGTATGTGACCGACGCGACGCTTTTTAGAATTTTCCTCTTTTAATCGTACTCAATTGTATTTTTTAGTTCCTTTTATAAATTTTACAACGAGTACCTATGTCAGGGATCTATTTTGAAACTATCAGGGATCGAATATATCCCAAATACACATTTATGTATGATTCTGAATTTTAAGGAACCAAATACCGTATAATATTAAGACCGCAGGATCGCGCTGGATGCAAGCCGCTACCAACCGGTCTTATTGGAGATCTTTAGGGGAGGCTTATGTCCAGCAGTGGACGTCCTATGGCTGAAACGAACGAACGAACGAAATATTATACATCAATTTTAAATACACTTATGTAATTCTTCATTATTTTATATCGATTCGTAACTCTAAACTTTAATATTTTAGGCAAAAAAATACAAATATCAGCCTACACATAGTGGTGTGAGATTTCAGAAGCATTTTTGCTCCAGGAAGTTGTGAGTTTATATAATTTATTATGTTATATATTTTACTTGCAAATTCCAAATAAGAATTAAGTACATCCAACAAAAACCAAGCTTATTGAAATGTTTTAACTACAATTGAAAAATCAGTATATTAATTTTAACCATCCAAAATCAACCAAATTATGAACAGAATCTTCGAATTTAAATAGAATCGTCTTGACTTACACAAAAATGTTTCTAAACGCTCAAATCCGCAGCCACAATGACACCAAAACTAAATTCTCAAACATAAAAACTCTTCAATGGACACAAACTTACAAAACTTGTACTACAAAAGACAACAATGTGCTCACTCGTCATATAATCCTAATAATGGTCATTTTGCACACCTTTTCTGGATGGATACTTGAGATTGTTGAAATTTTACACTTGAGCCGAATATAAGGTTAAGACTGGGTTTCACAAGCTCCAGTTAACAAAATTATTCAAAATTCAGTACGCCGATAAAGTAATTTTCAATGGTGGAGAACATGTAACTTGGAACTTACAACATTTTATACCTACTTATCTATAACATTTTATCACAACGATAATAAAAAAACATCTTGAGAAAAGCATTAAGTATAATACTTCTAAGATTAATTAAATCTGTCCACATTTGCTTCATGTTTAAATTCCCCATTTTTTTTGGGGAAAAAGATGATATGAAGCCCGTACTGAGCTATGGCCTATGGGACATGGGACACAGATTCTGATAGGTATAAGTATAAGGGTTAAATAAAGGATATCTGTCACAAAGCTTACGCATAATTACTTATTTAGTTTATTTACTCGAATTACCTATCTGAGAGCTATGAGAGCCTAGTTAAAAAATAAAATAAGTATTTTTCATGAGAAATAGCTTTTGTCTTACCCTGAGGGAATTTTAGTCACCTTCTTCTGCGATGATTTTATCTACTGGTTAATTAATTTGACATTCAGTAAAACCAAACATGGTGTAACCCGGCGGTTTTTTTTCTTATCACACAGTGGTCAGCTACTCCATAACGCGTGGACGAAAACTTCTTAGAAATTTTGCGGCTACGTTAGTGGTATTAATTTTTTGTCGGTTTTAAAAGGATTTCAAGTAGTTTATTCGGTTTTTGACAAAGAGGCTTGTTTGGAGGCGTTCGCGGTAAAAGGTTTTATTGTATTTTGTTGTTGGTTAGGTATGTATTTACATTTAGCGAAAAATCACAAAACAAAACACTGGATTTTTCTTAACATACTTACGAATACCTCATTAATTTCGATTTAATTTGTGATTTTATAATTGTAATAATCTATAATAAGAATTGAGCTGAAAATATAGAATTATTCATTTATCTATGTTTACTGGTAGCGAAGATTTTAAATTATAAACTAAGTGCATTTCCAGTCTACTACTGGTTCCATAGTAATTAGTACTTACTGACTAAATAAAAGTAAAAACTGTTAGGTATCTACCTACATTGTGGCGGCTCTAATCTCAAAACGATGCACATGGATTCGGACTCGGCTTTTTCTTCACTGATTTTGTTATATTTTGTTCTAAGGTTTAATTAAGTAAATGAAAATTAAAGAGCATTATTCGATTGCGTTTTCTAATTTTTTACTTAAACTACTGATGTATCCGCTCTTTGTGACAATTTCAAACATCTAAATATCAAAATCCCTGATCTCAAACCGAGATTGCATTGCACAAAGATTTCCGAAGTATTTGTATAGCTAATGTCTTTGTATCTTTTCAATACGTAATACTATACTTGAGTTTAGAAAAATACAAATAGCTGAATGTTGTGAATGTTATTTGAAACTAGGTTATTATATCTTGAGGTTTTAGACGTTTATTTTGAATGTTGAGGATATATATTTTTTTACTATTCAAGGCGACTCAAATACTTCGACACCAGGGCTAGTCACTAGGCCTATACAAACTTACTTATACAATTTCTAAAATTTTCTCAGATAATGTTGTGTCTTCTCAAGATTTTATTAAACAAGCCTTTTCCATGTATAATTCAATCAATTTTTTAATCTTCATTGCAGTCAATGAAGGCACAATCGTAATTTTAATTGCAATTTAAAATGCCTATTGCTGTTTCTTTTTCACTAAAAGCATTTGAAAGAGAGAACGATATTTTAAATTGCTATTAAATTTATGATGGTGCCTTTAAAATTGGCCAAATGTTTTGTGTTTATATATTGTTAAATTTTTTAACCATCTGCTTAAAATGAAATAAATTTTTTTTCTGTAGGTACATACATAGACGATAAAAAATTATCTTAATGTCAACTGTAATACTGAGTAGGTAAAAGCATTTGCGGGAAATATGAACACCCATCTCTGAATAAAAAAGTGAAAAAAAACTCGTTTAAAAATAATTTGTTTTTGTATACGTCCCCTCAAGCTACAATTTGTCCCAATTAAAAATAGAAAAATACAATTTTATTCCCCACTACACCATATTGGGTGAACGCCTCAAACAAATGTTACTTGTTCGTATAGTTTACAAGGATATCTTTGTCAACAGCTTTCCTAAAATAAACTCTATTGCCAAAAGTTAAAGACTTTTACAGCCGCTTAAAAATGTTTGTAAACAAGTCAATGGCATTTTTTTACACTTATTTTGTGTTTTATTGTGTTACAGTATTTAGTTCGCTAACGAGTCTGCGGGGAGCCTGATTGAGAGAGATAGCACGAGAAAGAGAGATGCAAGAGTGTAATATGATTTTGTTTTGTTGCTTTGGTGTGGTTTTATGTCGATTGTTAAACTTTTGGTCCTTACTTTTTGCAATTTATACCATTGGGCGCTGCCAAGTTGATGAAAATAATATCGTTTTTTTAGTTGGTAATTGTAAAACTAGATGTAACAAACGACAAGGACCCTGGAGTTTGTGAAGTAGTACCTAATCTAAATGTTAAAAAATATTGAAGTACATATTTATTTTTGTTAAAAAAGGAAGCGGTAGGTGAATAGATATGTTAAAGATGCTGTAGGTAATGTGAATGCGTTTATAGGATTCATTTACTAAAACTTAAAAAGTAAATGTGTCATAAAATTCACCATACTTGCTCCATTATTCAATATTTAGAAACGTCCATCTGCTTCTAAAGTTACATCAAACCGTTTGCGAAATAATCGATTATTTCCGAGTTATTTCATTTATTCATTTATTTATTGCAAATATATACATAATTCGGTTAAAAACTAGTTTAACTAAAAATATGGCATATATACCCTGTATTGAGGGCGCAGCAAGTACAAACTTAAGTTACAATTACAATATTACATACTTAACTTAGGTACATACACAATTAAGCAAGGACAATTTACATTATAATTTTAGACACCAACAGTGGCATTGATTAACTGCTTATTGCTTAAGAATAATTTCTCGCGAACAACGTATTGTATCGATTTAACCGCTAATACTTAATTGATAAACACTTGTTTTATAACATGTTATGTGTTACGAAGGCAAGAGAATGAGAAAATTAAATGTAGGTACTTATACAGGGTTATTTATAATCAATTAGCATCCTTTTATCATTTTTTTTGAGTTTTGACAAAAGTCGCAGAACAAAAGTTGTTAGTTTTGATGTACAGAATAAGCCGCTAAAAGGATGCTAATTGATTAGAAATAACCCTGTAAATTACAGTTGAAGGTACAAAATGCTAGAAATGAGATGATAAAAAAATGTCGCTTCTTTATATTTGTCTAAAAAAAATAACACAAAAAACACTATCGCCAATATAGACCTCTGGAGGCAGTGCCATGAAGATCCTGTCGATTTGCAAATACGGCGCCGTAAGTGGAGCTGGATTGGCCATACGCTGCGTAGAGAGTCGGACCACATTCCAAGGCAGGCCCTGGACTGGAATCCGCAGGGTAGACGCAAACCTGGTCGCCCAAAGCAGACATGGCGGCGCTCGATCATTGCCGAAGCCAAAAGCGTTGGATTACCTTGGAGCGAAATGAAACGCAAGGCCCAGAACAGACAAGAATGGCGCAGCACTGTATTAGCCCTCTGCCCCGACGTGGGGACTTAGGATAAGAAGAAGAAGAATTAAAATAACTAAGTTTTCGTAGTCTGAGTGGCTATTATAAGTTATTTAAGCCACTTGAAGGCTCTAATAAGTAGAATAAGTACTAACTCTCAACAAAACTTACTTTGCCATTTTTTGCTTTACCACACATTATTCACTTTCTTAAAAACATTTTCCGAGCTGCTCTTAGTTAGAGTAACATCAAACTGTTTGCGAAGTACCTAATCGATTATTTCCGAGTAATTTTTCGCGAACAATGTTCTATCAAATCGATCGATACTCGTTGTTAATAAAATGAGTGACAAAAAGCCATTTATTTTTATTTATTGTTTCGATTGTACACAGCCTAAAATAAAAAATAAATAGAAAGCTAATTTACCAATTTATATATTATATAAAGTAAGTTTGTAGCGTAGGTACAATAATAATTGTAAATGCCACCCAGCTGAAAACTAATCGTGCCCAACATTGCACAATTTATATTTTATTTTTATATTCTCAGAAACTAACAGCTTTTAAATAACAACTTATAAACTTAAATATACTAATATTAAAGCTAATTACAAGTTTCTACTGATAGAAATATTTTGAAACTATCGAACGCTTATAATTTAGATTTGAATTGAAACAAACAAATCAAACTGCAACTTAGACAATGGAACTTAATGTCACACTCGTATTTCAGAATAAATTAAGATTTAGTTCTTATTCAATTTAGTTTAGTTTATACATTACCATAAATAATATGAATGCAAAGAAGCACCTAATCAAGCTGCGTCACACAACAGTTACTTTGCCCTACTGTACCAGTTTTTTCTTATACCCTAATACCTCACATCCCTACTTTCCTTAAAAACCATCTCCCATCTGCTCTTAAAGTAACATCAAACCGTTTGCGAAATAATCGATTATTTCCGAGTAATTTCTCGCGAACAACGTGTTGTATCGATTCAATCGCTAATCGTTTGTTGATAACATCTCCGCGATCCCTTTGTGTGGGGTAATGATGTAATGTCGCTTCGGTTGTAGGGGATACAGCGGGTAATTTCGAGCAAATTTGTGTAACGTACGCAAAATAAAAATTAATATACCTATTTATGGTGTTTATTTGGCACAACGCATAAGCATTGTAATTCAGCGTGGCAATGCAGCCAGCATGCTGGGCACGCTGCCAACTGGCAGTGGGCTTAAGCATTTAGATTATCTTTAGACCTTCAAAGGTCTGAGGATGATCCAATTGCTTTTTATGTAGAAATAGTGTATGTAGGTAGTTTTGGCATATAAAGTAGTATTGTATTTGGTCGTGTTCATATACCTAAAGGTATTCTATTTCAGCAACTTCTTATGAACACGTTTAGAGGCTTTGGCTTGGCTTGGTGGTTAGGTTAGGTTACACAAAAATCAAAAACCCACGCAGGTTACACCTGCGTGGGTTTTTGTTTTTTGTGCTATCCCATAGGGACTTTTATTTTTCCAAGATAAAAGTAGTCTAAATAACGTTTCAACCTTTGAACTATGTTCTGTGTTATATCAAAAATCAAGTCTATCCTTTGCTATGTGAAAGAGTAACAAACAAAGAAACCAACACACAAATTTACGGACTTTCTTTCGGACTTTTAATGTTTGAGCGAGCGAAAGCAAAGATCAGGTGATTTTGCTTTCGTCTGACCAGATGTTGGTTTTCATTTACAGGTTGCAATTTTCAATAAATCTCGACCAAACTTGATAAACAGGTTCTCTATATTAGGTTTTTTTATCATCGTCGATTTTTGATAGGATATTTTCCTCAAAAAAGGCGAAAATTTGCTGTCGCGTTATTTAAGAGCTGATTTCGATAATAAGTGGCACGATTGTTTAATAAATAAATACTAACAAGACTTGCGAGTATCAACCAAATCGGTCAAAAACGAGTTGAGATAAAGGTAGGCTTATGAATATTTAGTTAAAAAGACCTGTCACAAGATCTACTGTATCTAGTTTAGTATTTACGCAATATAATATCGAGGGGTTATAATGATTTACATTACACTAAAATCCATCTACATTTTAATTTGAATCCGAATTTCAACGTCCCGCCAGTCTGCCCGAGGCACGGTATCAGTAACTTTATTAAATACTACCTACAGGAATCGAACCTCGACGGGTAGTCTTTACTTAGTGATGGAGGGTGAGAGATTTCTATTCAAGCGTCGGAGGTTCCGTACTGAAAAAATTACTTTGTTTTTTGCTAATAAGAAGAAAAACAGTAAAGGAATTATATAGACTTGTGAGCATACCTAGATTGCTGATAAATGTTGACAACATTAGTAGATACCTATAAAAATCTTATGTTTTTAACATGAAGTTGGAAAGCTCGTAAAAGCAACGTAAAAAGTTTTAAGAAGCAAGCAGTGAAACAAATGTTAGAATAGCGATCGTCACAAAACACCCCAAGACACTGTCTTATAATGTTAACAGGCGTCTTGACTGATTTTATGTTTTATTTTGTAAGACTGTTACGCAAAATTTATTCACTGACTGTATAAAAACACGCATGGCTCAAATAACGAAGAAATCCAGTACTCCTAGAATGAGTATTACGATATTATTACGCGCTCAATAGAGTTAAAGTGAACTACATCTATCTAAAAATTTCTACAAAGACATTTGTTAGACCATAGACCTGTTAGATATCAAATTTACGCTGACACTTTCGCGTAAAAATTTGAAACTCAAACACAAAGAGAAGTGTTGATAGCGTAGCAACCAAATATTAATACCTACAGCAGAATTAAGAACGTAATACAAGCTATTTGAAAAACCCTTTGATTATGTATATGTCTAGATGAACAAATATAAACATCAATCGCAAAGAACACGGCTCAGATCTTGGACATTAGTTAGGCCCAATAATGAAGGCGCCATCGTTAATTTTAATAGCAACGTAAAAAGTCAAATCAAAAATCAAAAAGCCAATCAAAAAACATAAAAATTTATTAACAATGGATTTAAGATATCGGCGTCGTGGAATCCGTGTCAACAAATGTAAATCGCGTAGTGTAGATAGCAAGACAATAAGCCCGATTACAGAGGCGCCAGCGTAATTATATTAGCTAACATAGTTCTGTTTCTTTTTCACTTTAGGCATTCGATAGAGAGAGCGCATTTTACGTTGCTATTTAATTTACGCTGGCGCCTCTGTAATCGGGCTTATTATTAGATACCGCCAGTGTTGTGTCGGAGTGACAATTTTGCAAGTTCAAGTTGAATTGGCGGTACCAGCTGATTCAGTGAATGTGAATCAGATTCACATTCCAGTTTACCAGTGACCACGACCGATGCAACTCGGTTGAAACGTCGGGATGATGAGGTATTTATTTATCTCGTAATTTCAGTGCGCGATTAATCGCGTAGTACATAATAATAATGTGTTCAAATCGCGAAAATTTAAAAACAACAAACGTAAAAAGTGTTATCTGTATCGAATGCCTAAAGTGAAAAAGAAACAGGAATATTTTAATTAGATATTATAATTACATACGAAGGCGCCTTCATAATTAGATATTGCCTTCATATTGCGCGTACGTATCTACATATTAAGTCTTAACTGTCAAAATTTGTATGCATAGGCACCATATACATATAGCTCATATTTATGGGACATATTGCTCAGCCAATTCAGTATCTAGAATACATATTCAAAGGAAAAAAAAATATTTTTGAAATTTTCCATATAAAAAATCATATCTCTATAATTCGGTTCCATTTCCTGGCCACGGAACCCCAGCCCCGCCCATCGCAGATCGCAGATTGTCACCGCGGCGTCCCGCAGCGCTAACATCCACGTTGAACCCTAATTACAAGCTCCGTCACGAGTGTTCTGTACAAATCCACTGATACGCTGTTTGCTGTTATTGTAACTCAACGGAAATTCTAGAGTTGATATCTATATTTTTTGGCATTGTCAAAAATTGGGTTATGTTTTTAGTAATGTAGAAAAATAACTAAGATGACTATTATGTTTTATGAAATTATATTATTATGTATGTTGTTATGTTATATTGTTATGTATGTTGTTTTGTAGGTCTGAGCTAACTTAATTCCATCTTTTTGAAGGTTATTATTAGCTGAAAAGTAATTAACGCAAGATTGACGAGTATGAAACCTGAAAACCAGCATAACTCAATTGAGTATCTAATAAATAATCAATTATTATTTTTCAGAAAAAAAGACAAAACCGACTTCCATCGTGTACAAAATTCGAATAGTTCGCTCGAATTCATAATTATATACAATTTTTACATTATTGTTGATTTTTCAGCTGATTTCGATTAAATTAAACGGGACCACCTCTGGAGTATACCTTTTTTAAAAAAAAAAACTATTTTTTTTGACGAAAATTTAACTCACAATTGGTTGAAATATCGATGAACATACACAAAAAAATACACAAGGACGAACATAAAACCTTCTCATTTATCGATGTCGGTCAGAAATGTGACAAATATCATTTATTAACTAGCCATATATGACGATGGCATGATTTAAACAACTTACAAAGTATTTAGGTGCTTTGATATTTGATTTTTAAATATTTTTCAAACATAGAACTAACACCTCTAAAACGTTCTCAGCTGAGTGGTCGTAAAGCGGCAAAAATTGCTCGACAAATCACCACCGTTTTTTAATAATTGCTTTATGCTCTAACAAATGAGTCTGAAATTGGATCGGGCTCGCAGCGCTTACAAAAATGGATGCTTAACCTGATTAGTGGGAAAGAGACAACACTATACGAGGGAAAGAGTACGCCGATACTCGTAGTTCAGTTTTTGTTCTCTTTGATAGCATTTCGTTATTATTTAGTTAGGTGCGTAGTTCTGGTTATTAAGATTCAATTTGACGCTCAATTTGAAAGGGCCTTTGTTACAGATTATGAAATATCTCTCTGTCTATTATCTGTGTCTTTGTATTGTTTGTTTATGGTTAGGCAGTTTGGAGTTCGAATTTTAAATAAAAAAACAATTTTCAGCAACCTAAGTACCCACCTAGGTTTTATATGCGTTATAAAACACTAGAAAATGGGATAGGAATTATGAAAATTTCTCGACGCGTACGTAAATAATTTTTCATCTTTTAGGAAATAATTGTGTTTAACTTTAGCTAGATGTTGAAGATATATTAGTAGGTATTGAATTTTGAGTGTATTGTGGAGTTGGACTGAATACCTCACTATAACCCGTCGCGTTGTATCAATAAATTTAGTACCGCTTCAATCGTTCTTAACGGAGATCTACAGTAGATGTCTTTATGTTTGAAGAAGAAAGAAGACAAAGAAATGTTCTTTTATGTTACTCGTACAAGCATTTCAAAAATTTGCCGAATCCGCGATCGCAGGATTTGAACCTGCATCTCTTTGGGATTCCGGCCCAGACGCTTTAGTCAATTAAACTACATCGCTCAATTGCGATCCCGCCCAATTTGTGAAGTGTTTATATTTTAAACCAACTTTTACAGCCTAGCATATGACGCACTGTAGAATTAAATCATTTCAAAGAAGACAAAAGCCGCAAAAAACAGCTGATATTTTAGAACCTTGTGATGAATTCTCATTACTTTAAATTTAACCTGATTATTTGCGTCTCGTTCCCTCGTTTACTCTCAGTTTGTCTTCTTAATGTGATTTCTATTGAGTTAAAACGTAGACAAATGATTGTTTCTTAATTAATTTTGAATTAGTTATAAAAGCGCTTCGTTGTAGCAGTTTATTCGCGTTAATTGAGAATTTTAAATTAGTCTGAACTGTGTATTGAGGTGTTTTAATGAAAGTAGAAATTGAATTGAAATTAACGTATACTAAAAAAATATGATACTTAATAATTTTATGTTCTTTTATGTTTTAATAATATAATTATTGTAGGGTCACATTGGACTTAACTGGTGATTACATTTTTTGTTATCAATAAGGTATCAACGTAACACAGTTCATCATTAAATGTAGCTGGAGCTTATCTTGTTTTCATAAGTCTTCCTGAGCGTCTGGTGGACGCGACGCGTGACCAAAATGCTGGTGTTTATTTGGCTCAACGTATTAAGCATTGCCATTCAGCGTGGCAATGCAGCCAGCATGCTGGGCACGCTGCCAACTGGCAGTGGGCTTGAGCATTTGGATTACTTACCTATCTTTAGACCTTCATGGGTCTGTGGATGATCCAATTGCTTGTTATGGTAGTAGTAGTAGTTTATGAAGTTTTAGATTATGTACATAAGTCTTGTATTTAGTGGTAGTTAATAATTGGTAGTGGTAGTTTACAAATAAACTTAGAATAAAAAATCTCCACCTAAAAACCAAACTTCATCAAAATCGTCAGACCGTTCAAAGGTCCAAATTTTATAGAAACAAATATCCAAATTACTCGTTTAAAAAGTACCTATACATTTATGAGTTTTAATAGCGCATTAATCTATCACGTTAAATAACGCACTAGTAGGGAAAACAATTACATCTTAAATATTTACAATACATTAGTCCTATTAGCTAGACCTGCTTTCACCATGGCTAGTACCTTCTTTGTCTCATCAGATGTAGGTTGAGCTAAATACGAATTACATAAATCAATGGAACTGTCCTGGAATAACAGGCGTCTGGGCGCCTCGTTCCGGACGCATTCCATCAAAATATGGTAGGGATCTTCTATTCTCAAGCAGTCGCAACAGAGCGGCGAATCGGTCTTGCGCATGAGGTGGGCAAACATATTCAATGGAAAATGTCCGGAACGAAGCCGTAATAATAAGACTAGGTCCTGCCTACAGAGCCGACAGTTATCTATCCAGGGCGCGACCAAATATTTGTAATAATAAATGTCTGTGGATAGCATTAAAGGATTAATCTTTTCAATGCGATTCAATGTGAGAAATACACTCAAATGTACGAGTATGAATGGATGTTAGCAACCCTTTCTAATCGTTTTGACCAGAGTTGTTCATTTTGACATCATATTATAAAAATGAGGCTTAAACTTCTTTCATCAAAAATTATTAAGTCTTTATTTGATAAAAGTAAATGGATCAAGCAATGAAAAAAAGAATTCGGTGAAGGCGGTGATTTTTATTTCTGAAAGGAAACATTTTTTTCCCAGTGGTACTATCAAGTACTTAGAATAGAATAGTTCAGTTCATTCATTCTCACATAGGTACAATAATGCACACTTATGAATGTCAAAAGAAAACAATAAATATACATATCAATAAAGAACAAAATAATAAATTAACATATAACAATAAAACTAACAGAATAAATAGAATTTAAGCAAAATTTGCCAATTAACTTACTCAAAGTACATTACATTTACATTTATATTTTCATGGGGATAAAGGCATTATACCTAACTACTTTAAAAAAAATATAACTTATTAAATACCTACAAGCTTCTGAGATCCTGGATATCATGTAGCAGCAGAGTGCTAGCCAAAACAAGTAGGACAAGCCCAAACACGACGTGTCTGTCTTGTTTAGTACATAATATCCTATGGCCACCTTCCGACCCCACCATCAGATCAGTTCCATGGTACCATACTATTGCATTGTCACGCAATATACTCATGCGTGCAAGTTAAAGTTAAATAAAAGGTCGTAATAATAAAAAGGATATGTTCTAAATGTAAAACGCATCCAAAATAAAATTACTAAAATGTCAAATTAAAATGCAAATAGATCAGTCCCCATACATTTTCCTGTCAAATTACGCAATAAAATAACCATAATTGAAATATAACAAAATGTAGGTTTGCCAGTAAATATATCGGTGGCAATTCTAAAAGCACTCTAAATACCATTCGGAACTTTTTCATTCGAAATAACCTAAAAATTAGCATCACTAATAAGGCCGAATTACGCACTGGCCAGTTTAACAAGACCCGCCATTGTTAAGACGGTGAAACGTTTAAATTGACTTTAGTTATTTTCAATGTGTAAATTTCTGAAATTATATTGAGTTACTAATTGAAATGCAAGTTTATTTATAAATCTATCGATTATTTGCCATACGTTCATAATAATCACCCTAGAAATAATAATTAATTAGGTAATAATAATACATGGATAAGACAATGCCAGCCTATCCCTAGATGGATTTACTAGGTCAGACAAATCATTAGGTATCAATTTTTCTAACCTTGGAAATGTCAAAAAGATTTTATGTTATAGAACGTAGGTTAAGGCCCAAATATCCCTCACACATTTGGAATAAGTTCAGTTGGAACATTTGAAGTAGAGTTGGCTAAGCTAATTAGGTTTCTGTGATTGTAATCGTATTTCAAAAGCTATGCTACATAAAATAGTAAAGATCATATACATATATTTATTATAAAAATATTTAATTTTGAAGACTCCGTACTTGGTTTTTTGAGGGAACTCATATTTAACTCCGAGAACTAGCCAAAGCATGAAAGCTTTTCCGTATCACCTGTGTTTCCCCTATTAGTTGCATGTATAATTTTGCACATCATTTTATCATGCACGAAAGTACTCACTCTTTACTCATGAAATGATTTCTTAATAGATAGGTAAGTGCTATAATAAACTATTACATATGATCTTTTAAAAAAAAAATACGATTCCAAAGCTTGAAGAGATGAGGCAAAAAAATCCACCACATTGTGTCGGCCACAATCCGCGCCCAGTGTACAGCTCAACTCAAACTGGCGGCAATTCTTCATTTATATTTTTGAGCAACCAGGTATTAATTTGAGTGAGTGTTATTATGATCCGTGATGGATTGGATGACTCGGCGAATATTTGTTTTGGACATTTTGGATCAAATGTTTGGTCCATTAGAGGAGAAGTCCATTATCTCGGATCTCTGTAAGTGTTAGATTGGCCGTAATTTGATGACGATTTGTTGGATTGAGGCAACGTTTTAGCTTTATTGTGTCTGTGGTTTTTTGAATTAAGTATAAAGTCTAGTAGATGGAGTTATTAATAGGTTGAGTAAGTTTGCAAATAAATAAGAATATTTCAAGTTAAGTTGGGTTAAAAATTCAAGATCTTAGAACTTTTTATGATTTTAACTTCGAAATAAGTATTAGACTGTCTTTGGATTTACTCGTAGTTCAATTTAGAGGTGCCAGAATCGAACATATTTTAGAAATATGAAAAAATATGTACTTACTTATGAATTGCACTGTCAGCGCGTTGATTAATTCATCACGCAAGCAATAATAGCAAACAAACAAGCAAATGCACAAAATGCGGTTGAAACCTGAAAACACCGTGAAAATAAAAATTAAAAGTACCAACACCGATCAATCAAATTAAAGATCACAGTTTACTAAGAAAACTAACGAGGACCTAGTAGGTAAGTATTTTTGCCAGGTACCTGAGTTTTCAAGCCGCCCGAAGGCTTCTGACATAGCTAAACGGTTAAAACAACCGGGGCCTACAATTTAACGTGTCATCCGAGCCACGGCAGCGCTCCGTTGTAAATGCCACCCGCGGTCACCCATCCGAAGACTGAACGTTGCTTAACTTTGATGATCGCTAACGAACACTCAATCTCACCTGTCAATGCTAAGTTACTATTTATTGAAAACAAAATTACAATTCTGTTGCTGCGAAAAAACATCTTGTCCATACTTCACTCATCTAACACAATTCAAACTTGTGCAAATCACGAAATGAGTCAGTCATTTCAAATAGCACAAAATTAAGAGTGATTATACAGAGATCTGTATCAAAATTATTATTTGTAGCCACTTTAAGAATATTTTAAGCTCTCTGAAGATTATTTTGCACAAAAACTCTTAAATACCGGCACGAGCGTCCGTTTTTGCCGTCATTCTGGTTAAAAATAGCTTAGTCATAATTTGCAGTAAGCTTTTAATATTTTCTCATTTTGAACAATCTAGAGAAGCTTTATTTGGTCTGATTTTATGAGTTTACATGTACATCTTAGTAATCAGGAGTTACAATTATGAATATTTAAAAAATCCCATGTGCCCATGTATAGGTTCAAAGCAAATTGCTAGATATAAAGCCGGAAGAAAAAGGTTCAAAACATATTAGTCTTTTAAGTTAAAATGTGCAAAGATTATCAAAAAATATTGAACACGTAATTTTTTTCTCGTTTCGACTAGAAATATGATAACGATAAATGAAATGAAATAATTTATTAATATGTCGAGTTACAACGCGGCGGATTAAACGCGGTGAGGTCCAAAAATTGACAGAAGTTGGAAGCTGTAACATCACTACTAGGCAAAAAGTATAACTCTATATGGGAGTGACGTCATTATTTTTTAACTTTAACGGTTTACAGGTCTTTGTATTTTTTTTGTTTGATTGTCAATAAAATATGTACTATTATTTTGGATATTTCAGCTGAGCACGGTGACCACCACAACACTTGATTGCTCGGTAGATGGTAGGTTAATTTGACGTTGGTACTGTTCGAACAGTACCAACGTACAAATTTTATGGGAACATGTTCCCATAAAATTTGTAGTAAGTAGAACACTATATCGTCTCTATAGTAGGTTACTCTACTTCTTGGCCAATAGTATCTTCATCATCTTTTGTTTAGTAAAAATTAAAAAAAGGGTATGTTGTTTTTAGTATACTAACTGACTGGCTATTTATTAATGTTAGTCATTTGGCAGAACGACAGACCAAACTAGTGATAAAAATAATATTTGAAACCAAGGCTCATTTTTAGTCAAATTTTATCCATAATAGGTACATTTTTAATAAGTAAAAAAGTATCGTTATTTAAATAGGTGCAACAACACCAAGCCAGCTAGACTGATGTAGGGTATAACGCGTGTGAAACCGTCATAATGTACATAATACCTTATAGGTATATCCCTATAGATAGATACCATAAGGTTATACCCCAGGCTAGATGTAGAGTATAACGCGTGTGAAACCTAGTTAGTCCGGTTCAGTATTGCAGCGGTCAGTTAGTTACTTGTTCGCGTCTTGTCATTACCTGGAGGACTGGACTGTGTAGAGTAGGGAAATGTAGAGACAACCAACAACAGAATATAAAATAATAATGATAAATATTTGGGGGACACCTTACACACAGCCTCTGACTCTAAACTAAGCAAAACTTGTGATACGGCTGCCAGACACTGATAAACTACTTATACATGTTTTTAAATACATACTTATATACCTATAGATAGTAACTAAAAATACCCAGACACAGAGCAAACACTTATGTTCATCACATTATACCTACTTCCTGGCCCTGGGTGGAGATCGAACCCACGCCACTTTGATCCAGTAGTTAGGGTCACTAACCACTGAGCCACCGAGGCAGTCTATATAACTGATAAGTTACTCTCTAAATTGTCTAAATAGTCTGAGCACGGTGACCACCACAACACTTGATTGCTCGGTAGATGGTAGGTTAACAGTACCAACGTACAAATTTTATGAGAACATGTTCCCTTAAAATTTGTAGTAAGAAGAACACTATATCGTCTATATGGTGACTAGCTTGTAACTCGACTGCTCGCGAGATGGCCGCCTGATTGGACGTATATGCTAATCCTATAACATATGCTGTTCCTAAAACATTTGTAGTAGTCTCTGCATAATATTACTCTACTTCATAACCAAGAGTGTGCAGCGCGTGATGACCAGCTCAGGATTCTCCAGATTTTTTTTTCTCCAGTTAATTTGTCTAAAGTGAAATCACTAACGAAAGCAAGGTTAGGGTGGTCCTAGCCCAAACGCCTTTCATGAATAGGTTAATCCACTGCTGAATGCATTGATTGTAAAAGACTGATAAATCCTGGTTTGATACTAGTCTCTGCTGTAGGTTACTCTGCTTCTTGACCAAGAGAGTGGAGCGCGGTGACCAGGTTGTAACTCGATTGCTTGCAAGATGAGAATTAGAATTAGAATTAGAATTTTTATTGACCTTATAACTACATATGTTACATTAGGTACGTCAAATTTACAAACAAAAAAAATCATAATTATATAAATCTGAAAAAATAATAATGTCATAAATAATAATAATAATAATGGCCGCTTGATTGGACGTTTGTGCTGTTCCTATAACATTTGTAGTACAGCACTAGTCTCTGTTGTAGGTTACTATATTATAAGACCAAGCTTGTGCTGCATCCAAAATGTTTGTGAGGCTCTTGTAACATTTATGATGTTCCTGTAACATTTATACCGCTCCTGTAACATTTGGACCGGTTTTAAAGCATTTGTGCTGTACTTAAAAAAATTATGCTGTTCTCATAATATTTTGAGCATAATTAAAAAAGTGTCTCAGTTGCATATTACTCTGCTTCTTGACCAAGAGAGTGGAGCGGCGTGACCAGGTCATAACTCGATTTCTCATGAGATGGCCGCCTAATTGGAAGTTTGTGCTGTTCATTTATCATATTTTGTGCTTATTCTATAGAGTTTGTACAGTTCTTATAAGATTCGTGCTGTGCCTATAACATCTGGACTGTTCGTATATCATTTGTAGTAGAGCCCAAAGTAGTCTCTGCAGTAGCTTACTCTACTTCTTGACCAAGAGAGTGGAGCGCGGTGACCAGCTCGTAACTCGATTGCTCGCGAGATGGCCGCTTGATTGGACGTTTGTGCTGTTCCTATAACATTTGCGATGTTCTCGTAATACGATGTTATACCGTGCAAATTGTTTGGCAAACTGTTTGGGTGTTTATTGAATGGTGTTTGAGATAGGAAACAAATTAGAATCTCAATCCTGCCACAGTATTTGTTATCAAACTTATTCGGAACGGCTTGATGTACCTGAGACAATTTTTTTTGTGTATATTTGGTTGGTCTAAGAATGGGTCGTTAAAGTCTAAAGTTAAGTTTAAAGTCTTTCTGGGCGTCTGGTGGACGCGACGCGTGACCAAAATGCTGGTGTTTATTTGGCTCTACGTATAAGCATTGCCATTCAGCGTGGCAATGCAGCCAGCATGCTGGGCACGCTGCCAACTGGCAGTGGGCTTGAGCATTTGGATTATCTTTAGACCTTCAAAGGTCTGAGGATGATCCAATGCTTTTTGTGTAATAGTAGTGTAGTTTTGTTGTAGTTAATAAAGGCACTTTTGCCAGAATTAAAAAAAAGAATGGGTCGTAGACGTCGTAGTCAATATTTGAGTCCTGGTTAATTGACATTACTTATACCTTTTCTTTTATTGAGTGTTGTTAACTACCACTAAATACAAGACCTACATAATCTAAAACTACATTCATTCATTCATTTCGTGTCAATGGCTAGACATTTTTTTTATTACATATTATATTAAGGTAATACTGACAGTTTATACAATATTTACATCCATCCATATTTACATGGGTTTATGGATTTTAGATATTTTGGGACCAGAATCTAGCGACCTCTACCGCGTTCTCGGTAGCCAGGTTCAAGTCTTAAAACTACATAAACTACTACTACATAACAAGCAATGGGATCATCCAAATTATACCTAGATATGCCATATCTTGTGAGTTGGTTGTTACTATTTCGTCAAAAAAAATATTTCAAAATATGTTCTTAAGGCAATTGTGAGGCGCCAACTTGGCCATACAAAAATAATAAGCTGTTATCTACCTCTAAATATTATCAGATTTGAGTGATCATATCTAGTGTAATGAACACTTCAACCGGTAGGATAGTTAAAAGACTCAGTTTTTACAGATTTTTAAAAGACCCTAAAATTATAAGCCTCTAACTAAAAAGTCATATTTTTACGCAAAAACTTGGCTGAAAATTATACAGAAACTAAGAACTTTTCCGACAATGAAAAATGTAAGTTGTGTAAGTATGCAATATTTCTTACTTAAGCGATTGACATCAAAAACATTACATTTTGTAACAATTTAAGGGGTGAAAAGTGTTTTCTCTTGGAACGTAAATTTTATTTCTATTGATGAACGGATCAAAGAACATATTGCGGCAGTCAAAAACCGCCAGATACAGAAGTCTGCTATAGCTGAGCGCTGAGCATTTGTTTGACGGAGGTACTGGTCATTGGATCGAGCTCCACGACCTAAAAGTCCCCTCCACAGATCGACACTATTTTTCAAGAATAATTCGTGAAGCGTTGGAAATTAAAAAAAAAAACATAACAATTTCAACCGGGAGGATGGATTTAAGTTATCGGCGTCGTGGAATCCTGTTGTCAACAAATGTAAATCGCGTAGTGTAGGTAGCAAGACATTATTAGATACCGTCAGTGTTGTGTGTCGGAGTGACAATTTTGCAAGTTCAAGTTGAATTGGCGGTACCAGCTGTTTCACATTCCAGTCTACCCGTGACCACGACCGATGCAACTATAGTATATAATAATAATGTGTTCAAATCGCGAAAGTTTAAACACATCATAGACCAGAACAGTTAAGAATCAATGAATATCCTAGGTACCTAATCTAGACTGTAGGTTTCTGTATATTTCTCATTTATTCAAACAGGTAAGCTTATAGAATGGAAAAGAGTGACCACAATATTACAAGGGATGAGAGACGGGACTTTGGTTAATTGATAGAGCTCGTCCGATCCATTAGGTAGGGCTCAGCAGGCGGCGATAGGGTGTCCATGATGATTAGCTGCTTTTCTAGGACAGTGTGTAGTTAATATGAAAAAACAACCTACGCGTTGTGGCATCACGGAATGTTGACAGACACATTGTTTTTTTTGTACCTATTTGCGTATCTACTGTAATCCAAACAGAATTAAAAATTAAAAAAAGTTTACGTCATTATAACAACATGTTACATGATGTCAAACAATTATTAACAATACTAATAAAGATGTTTATTATAATGTATAGTTTTTTAGGGTTCCGTACCCAAAGGGTAAAAACGGAACCTTATTACTAAGACGCCGCTGTCCGTCTGTCCGTCTGTCTCCAGGCTGTATCTCATGAACCGTTATAGCTTGAAAACTGAAATTTTCACAGATGATGTATTTATGTTGCCGCTATATCAACAAATACTAAAAATAGAATAAAAATAATATTTAAGGGGGGCTCCCATACAACAACCCTGATTTTTTTTGCTGTTTTTCGCTCGATATTAATAATTGTAACAGGTGGATGCCATAAATATTCACAGAATATTTAGCTGCATCCTAACTTTAATAATAAATAATGGAATTAAAATAAAATAAACATTAAAGGGGGGCTTCCCATACAGTACGGAACACTTCGTGCGTACCATCACTATCAGCCGTAGGACGTCTACTGCTGGACATAGGCCTCCCCTATGGATTTCTTATAAGCTCGGTTAGAAGCGGCTTGCATCCAGCGCGTTCAAAATAATAATCGGTAAAATAAATACCAATAATAAAGATAAAATAAACTTTGAGTTAAACAAACTTAAAGGTTTTTAAAAACAACACTATCTTTCTAACAATTCCTGATTACAGGCTGTCCTGGAATCGACACAAAATTACCATCATATATAAATTTCCCACTTATTTTCCATATAAAATAACCGGTTGGTCACCCTACATCACCTGTAGTTGTCACGCTTTGATCCCAGAATTATCCTTTATCTATCCGCTAACAACCCCATTTTATTAACCGTCGGTTAAACGTGATTGTTAGCCTTAAACATACATTTATAATAACAGTATGAACATTTTCGCAATACCTGTAAATTATTTTTGAACTAAGTTTATTTTTTTCTCATTGTATTAAATAATTTAATACAATGAGAATTATTGTTTAATTATTATTTATTTACAACAATTATTGTTCCAGTGCTTCATAAAGTAAAGGTTTCATAAATTTCTTTACGGCAACTTTTAAACTTTGTTATTACAAAAAATCTTTATTCTACATTGGTATATACCTGCACTAATGATTTGAATGAATGAATTAAATTTTAATAATTTAACATGCTATTAATACTAAAAAATAAACATACTATTCAGATTATTTTAGGGCGTTAAATTTACTTTTTGGCATTTCTTGGATATTAACTAATACCTAATTCGATTTTTAAAATAAAAATTAAAAACACAAGGTTCAAAAACTAGGTGAGGTTCAAATTGTGAAAAAGGCATATTCAATGCCTGATGACAATGCAGAGACATATTTTACAGAGAACATATTTTACAGGACCAACTGCGAAATCTTGAAAGAAATTAACTGTTTCATACCTACATAATATAGGTACCAATCGAAATTCAATGAACGTTATAGGTTTTTTTTTTTGCGATTTTGCAGTTTTTAATCGACTTCCAAAAAGGACGAGGTTCTATGTTCGTCTGCATGTATTTTTTTGTGTATGTTCATCGATATTTGCGCCAATTGTAAATCGATTTTAAAAGTTATTTTTTGGTTTAGTAAGGTATGGACTATAATTATATATGTATTCCTACTATCGAGGTGGTCCTATTTAAATTTTATCGAAATCGGCTAAGCCCAGCTAGGTATAAGAAAATTAGTTCATCGATGGCACATTTGATTGCAAATTATTCGAATTCTGTACACGGCTGAAGTCAGTTAGGGATGCCATTTTCGGCAAAAATATTTACCTACAATTAAAATCGGTTGAGTGGTTTTTTAAAAATCAGCAATCGTCTAAATATGGCTCATATTGGTACATCGATTCGACGAGATATTCGAATTTTGTACTTATGTATTGTATAATTATTTATTGCAATGATTAAAATCTGCTGTACCATTCTTGACGGACGCGCTATGGAGAGGGCTATGCTCGGAGTCTCGCTGCGAGATCTAATCAGGAATGAGAAGATCCGCAGATGAACCAAAGTTACCGACATAGCATAGGATTAGTAAGTTGAAATAGCAGTGGGCAGGGCACATAGTTCGGAAAACTGATGGCCGATGGGGCAGTAAAGTTCTCGAATGGAGACCACGCACCACAGCCACTGACTATTTAAGTAGACTGACGATATCATTAAGACCACAGGAACGCGCTGGATGCAGGCCGCTTCCAGCCGGGTTAATTGGAAATCTATAGGGAAGGCCTATGTCCAGCAGTGGACGTCCTACAGCTGTTAATGACCATGATGATTCTTGACGAAAAACAATATGCTGCGTCGCCTTTTTCTTTGTCTTGGCTGGATACGCTTCCGCGTGTCTAGATAATTATTACAAACTTCAAACATTGTCCAGTGTCCATACTGGTGCCTCAGCTGTTCTTGTAACGTACTAATCAGTTCCTGATTACTTGCTTAGGGATCAGACGGTAATGGGTTTTAGGTAATTAACGTCGAGTCCCAGCTTTGTCGTGCTGTAATAAAATCGAGCTTCCACGAACACAAACTTATAATACTTAATTACTTGTTAATTTTGCTCTTTCATGATTTTCCTGGGACTTTAGTAGGGATTGTGGCGAAATTTGACTCAATAAAGATATTGCAAAAATGTAAGTTGACCTTATTAACCTCCGACGCAAAAACGACAGGGTGTTATTGTATGTATGTTTGTTTGTCTGTGGTATCGTAGCTCCCAAACGGATGAACCGATCTTAATTAAACTCGGAATTGTTCTTAGCTATGTTTCATAATCAAAATCGGTTTAACCGTTCCAAAGTTATCAGCACTTTTTTTAGCTGAGGTAAGAATCATATTACACTGTTGGCTTTTTTTTTAAATTTTAAATTTAATAATGTGTCGTATCTGTATAATGTGTCTGGTAGAGATCGCTCTTAGCGATAAAGCCGCCACTTTTGTCACTCGTTGGTAGGTATAAAGCTTCGTAATTTTACATGTTATTATGGGTTACTTACTTTTTTTTGTAAACCGTGGTGGTCCAGTGGTCATGATACCCGCCTTACAATTGTGAGGTCGTGGGTTCAAATCACGGTCTTGTACCAATGAATTCCTTTGAATTTATGTACGGAATTTAACACCACTGGCTTTTCGGTGAAGGAAAACATCGTGAGGAAACCTGCATACGTCCGTAGAAGAAATTCGATGGCGTATGTGAATCCACCAACCTGCACTGGGCCAGCGTGGTGGATATGGCCTAATCACCCATCTTGAATAGGCCTACGTCTTGCAGTAGACTATTAAAAAGGCTGATACAGTACATACAGTACAGTACACTTTTTTTTTTAATTATTTACTTACAATTTGGCGCCAAGCATTCCCAATTCTGTTTTTTTTAATAGCTATTCAAGGACACTTGGGTTCTGAGGCGAATCTAACGATAAGCACCTACTCTAATTTACAAACATGTGCCTACAAGATAGGCGCGAAAACCAATACCATTCCTTGGAAGTCGTGTAAAAGTAGGTAAATATTAAGCAGTAAGTAATGTATTTTTTTCAGCGCTGAGGGGTGGACATGGCCAATCATCAGACTGTTAAAAATGCTGCATGCAGTAGAGTAGTATCGATAGAACAAACTTAAACTAGTCGATAAACCACATCACTAACCAGCTAAAATTGGCGAACGCTCACGCTATAATGAGTTCGAATATAATAATGAGTGTTTAATCTCGAATCGATGGGTGAATTAACCGAGTTTGCGTTAGGGATTGATTGGGATAAGTGGGGGGAGGGGGTGCTCTAATCCAGCGGCCATATAGCAATTTGGGGGTAGTGATGGGGTAAAATTATCGATAAATTTAAAATCAGTCTTAAATAGTAGTGTTTTTTAACAATTTAACTTGGTCGATCATGTAAAATTGTTATATTACTTGTAATCATTGCATTCATTAAAAGTTTTGTAATGTCCACTGTCTTCATTCCGTAAAAAAATGCTCAGAAAGTTTTTAAATTATAAAACTTTCTAATAATTTCGTATCAATAAAAAATAAATGGTCCAGCATGGATGAGATTGGCCCAAGATAGAGAACAATGGCACATAAGAGAGGAGGCCTATACCCAGCAGTGGTACGGCACAAGCTGATAATGTTGATGAATAAAAAATAAAGCGTTTATTTGCCTTGGTCTTATTTTTCATATTGATATACTCGTATGTGGTTAGGTCTACTTAGTCGTAGAGTTCTCACACATCAAACAAATGAGACCATAGTAATAATATACCATAGAGATATTTTAATAGCCCGGTTTTAGAAAGTGTATAGTGAATGACTGGCCAGTCTGGTAGATAAGTAGGTGGTACCTGTGGCATTTTTTATGGCGAGTAGGTCTTCACTTACTCACCATAAAAAATGGTAGTTCGTAAAGATCTTGTTGTGCGTGCAGCAGGTGTTCATAGATTTATAAGACATTATCACGTCAAAAAAGCTATATTTACAAAAGTATCGACATATCGATACTCTCCCCTCTCTAGCCGCTCAGGTTGACAGCAGCCTCCATAATTGTTGAATGAGGCAGCATTAAAGCGCCAATTAACCGACATTGATTGGTTTTGAACCCCCTCCCCGCACCCCTCTACCTCCCTCCACCAACTTGGGGCCCCGTTGGTAAAGGGCTAACTGAGAACAAATATAATCGTAGATACTCGTACCTATACCTAATCTTAATAGCTTATTATATCTCTATACCTATGTAAGTACCTACTGTACTACTGGGAGTCGTGGTGGTCTAGGGGTAGTAACACCCGCCTTACAATTCAATCGTGAGGTCGTGGGTTCGAATCCCGATCCCGTACCAACGAGGTTCTTTAGAACTCATGTACAGGATTTCGCATCATTGGCTTTTCGGAGAAGGAAAACATAGTGAGGCAATCTGCATCCGTCCGTAGAAGGAATTCGATGGCGTATGTGACTCCACCAACCCGCACTGCACCAACACACCACGGCAGCGTGGTGGATATCGTGGCCCAATGACCCTACGTAGGTAGGTCTACGCCCTGCAGTGGAGTAATAAAAAAGGCAGTACAGGTGCTGTACCTACTGTACAGGCCTTTTAATAGTCAACTGTTGAATATAGGCCTACCCACGTTGGGGTCATTCGGCCATACCCATCACAATACTCAATCGTTATTTTTTTTTAAATATTAGTAATTATTTATATGCGGTTGTAAGTCAAGCGTCACGACTATACCTATATTATAGGCCCCACTGAAAATCACGCCAAATGGATGACATCCAAATAAATGTAGCTGATGTTGACAACTTAGTGTATTTAAGTTTAGACTTCATTTTTTACAGAAACATTGAAGATACAGATAACCAGAAATACAATGTACATAGAGATAAATCCATAGATGATTTAGTTTGAAGGTAATCAGAAAAGTTGTCAAACTATTCTTGACGCTAAAGCGCTCGCTAAGCCAATGAAAAGTCGCTATTTCTAACGACGAAGTCTCAAAGTGCGTAGATTTTCATTAGAAACACCTATCTAGTTACTTACATAACAAGTATTATATTTAAAAAAAAAACCTTCTTTTTTTAAAACAAACTTTTACTGAACAAGTAGGTACTCGCCAAAACGAATCAGACGAGCCGAAACTAGACAGGATTGCGTCGTTTCATGACAGAGTTCCCATGACCACCTTTCAGCTCCATCATCAGACCATGGTTACTATTGAAAGACAAACTACTCGCCAAGACCATTCAAATGAACCCAAACTCGATGAGGTTGTGTCGTTTCATTGCTAAGTTCCTTTGGCCTCCTTCCAGCTTCATCATAAGATCAGCACCATGTCATCACAATATTGCATTGTCACGCGATTTCCACATGTACCTATGCAAAATTTCAGCTCAATCGGTAACCGGGAAGTTGATCACATTTAACTTGCAAGATTTGATTACAGACCGACAGACAGATAACGGGACAGGTGAAACTAAATAAAGACTTGTAAAATACTTACTTTTCATCATGAACTTCTTTTACAATGAAACCAACCCTGGACTTGGTGATAACGTCGGACAAATAATATTTTAACTAACATTTTAAACACAATATTCAGGTTGCCTCACGATGCTTTCTTACCCAAAACCAGCAGTGGTGTGAAATTAAATAGAGTATTTTCAAAAAGAGAACCGTCATGGCGTTACTGTGACCTAACAACAAGATTTTAAGCAGCAGCCTAGGTACCGACTGTACTTGGCAGACGCGAGTACTAATGAAAACCGAATCAAACACTTTTAGTCGTACTAGCAATGACATACCAGGCGTAACAAAATGAGCAAAACGGCACACGAGCGACCTCAGCTACGACGCTTCTCTTCATGCACAAACTCTATGTGTGCCAAAGAACTCATTGGCGTGTAACCGGGATTTGAACTCAAGACCTTATGATGGTGCGGAATGCAGATGTTACTACATACTTACCATTAGACCACCACGTTTACTTTTCCTTCTATGGAACCCTAAAACACTAGCAATCATAAAATCTAATTCCCGTTTAAATTAAAAATGCAGTTTTGTTGCAACCACTCAGTAAAATTACTGCGCCGTTTTTGAGCTTATCGCCCGATCTGGATAGCAGTGCTTGTAAAGTGATTTTCCTAATAAACTAATTGAAAAATGAATTATGGTTATTGAATGATGGAAAAACTATTTTTCACGGAAGAAAATGTAATTTTAAAATACCTATTTGGTATTTTCCAGTAACATTCCATTATAATTAGGTAACTGTTAAATAATAACATTATTAAGTATGTAAGTAAATACAGCCTCATTAATACAATACCTACTTGAAAAAATATTTTAATTAATTAAGAAAAAAACATTTTTGTACCTAAATATGGTTATATCTGGTTATAACTCCCATACAGTACGGAACCCTACGTGCGCGAGTCCTACTCGTAGGTACTTGGCTGATTTTTTATTGTTGTACTCTACTCTAGTGTTCAAAATTTAAAATGACATGCTAGTTCCTTATAGTAGTAGCTACTATGACCACAATATCTATTACAGATTTCAGTGTAGTCAAAAAGTTAGTATGTATTTTTTTTTCATATGAAGTATATACTTAGTTATAAATGTTATAATATCGTACTAATAACGCTCAAGTGAATCTAAACTAAATTAAAATTACAAAACACAATCCCCTTTTCCAATAAAAACGACACTGAAAAACGTAAAACAAACTCAATTCCAACTAAAAGTTTCATCATAATCCGTTTATCGATAAAAAATAAAGTAGCTTGTTATCCCAAAGTTAACCCTATAACGGGCGCGCAACACCCGCACCGGACAAAAGAAACGCAACAACAATACAAGACGGGAAAGAAAAAAAACAAACACTGCGCGGTGATTGGTCGATCGACGCGTGACGTCACCAGTCGACGCCCCCTAGCAACCGTCACTACACCTGAGATGAGAGCGAGCGAGATCTTCCCATGTGTGAACAAGATAGAATCATATTGACGACCTATTAAACCGTTTCTGAACGCTGTACATGCAACTAGATTGGCAATTAATTTTGAGTCGTATGTCGATTCAATTTGGTTTGAAATTCATTTGCAGTGATTTGGAAATAAGACAGTTGGAAGTTGAGGTGATGGTCAGTTGGAAAAGCTGTTATTGTTTGGTTAAAGGTTAACCGATTTGGTTAAATTTGTGCTAACAGGCAGATGTCCTGTTCTCTCTCCATCTTACGAGCGGAGACGGGTGACGTCTGATTGGTTGTATTGATTAGTTGATTAATTAGTATTGCTTCATTAGCATGCAGATAATTGGAAGACAGCACACTGGCGCTTTTGCTTCGCTGTGAATGTAATTAAGCTGTCACGGTAAGTGCTTAGTGTTTGAGATTCGATATTGAGTGATATTAGAGTGAGTGAGTAAGAGATACCTACTGATATAATCTGAGTGCAAATCTTATTCAATAAAAGTAGTTTGGGTCGAACCTGGACACGATTAGGACAGGGCTGAGATAAATGGCACCGTAAGAGAGAGGTCTATACCTACCCAGCAGTGGGATGGAGAAGGCGGAGGTGCGGATGATGATGATGATGAAAAAAAGTTTCTCAGATTAGGATCAAATCAGAAATAAGCTGTCAATTGTGTCAAAAAACTCGAAGATTGTCACAGTAAGAAGCTTTACCAACAATAGATTACCCACCACCATCCCGAACTTTTAACACCTCAACAAAACATGCAAAGCAGCAGCAAAATCCTCGAACCCTCAAAGAAATCGCTAACAAACTCCGAACTAACACCTCGCACAATCGACCCAATCAAACAGAAAGAAAACTATTCAACCGTCCCACAAAGAAACTCCAGGGGGAAAATGCTAATACGCCGCTTCTTGCTTCTTACCAAACAAAATCACTTCGCGACCCCAAATTCGCACTTTCAATGGGCAATTTCGCTTTCCCCCTCCCCCCTTCGATAAGCTCCGCCTATTCTTTCCCCACGCGGCTGTGAGACCCGCCGCGTCAGTGGCGTACGGGTTAGGCTCCGAAATGGACGCGTCTGAGGACCGGTTTTTCGGTAATTCGACGCCGGACCGCTCCGAAACTAATAGCCCGCGATCTCACATGAGTAGCCCTAATTCTACGTCGTCAATAAACGTGACAGATCAATCGATATCTCTGTCGCAGCATCAGCAGAATTTAGAGACATTGAACAGAATGGGGATGTTTTTTCACGCGCAGCAGATGCATTTAAATCATAGTTTTGACGCGGTGAAGTCTAGGTTGGGTTTGACGCAAGTGCCTGGAGGAGTGAGTCAGGGGCCACGGCATACGATAGACGCTATTTTAGGGTTAAACGGACAGAGACAAGTGAGCAGAGTGAGTGAGTTTGAGCCGAGGAGAGACGATAGAGAGTGTGAAACTGTGCCTGTGTCGCCGGGAGCGGCGGAGAGTGCTGGTGAGTACTTTTCATAACACAATTATTCCGAAAACGAACGTAATATTCAAAGAGTTATTGTTGTTATAAACATTTCAAACAATTGTCGCGCTCGCAGGAGTTGAACCTGCATCTTTCGGATCACCGACCCGACGCTATACCACATAGCTATCGTGAATTTCGCACTTATCTACGAGTATGTGTACGCAATTTCCGTACATTTTATTTTAATACTACTAATGTTATAAATGTGAATGTAACTTTGTTTGTTACGCTTTCACGCAGCAACAGAGCAATGGATAGACGTGATTTTTGGCATGACTCAAAGGTTGGAAAGTGATACAGGCTACTTTTTATCCCGAAAAATCCTGTGGGATAGCATAAAAATAAAAAAAACGCGGGCAAAGCCGCGGGCAAAAGCTAGAATGACGTAATATTCTTATACTTACCTATATAAGGCGGACAGATGATTTTATTAAGAGCGCAGGATCGCGCTTGATTGTAGGCTATTCCAACCTACCTTATTGGCGATTTACCTACATAGGTATAGTGGAGGCCGATCTCTAACAGTGGACAGCCTATGGCTGAGAAGATATATTTTTACTAACTGGATTTGGTGTTAAGCACGAGACGAAACCGTGCGTTAGTGCCTACTCGTATGGGTCAAAAGCCACCGGATGCGGGTAAAACGTAGACAACGTGGTCGACAAAATTCATAAACCTATGTTATATTACAAATAAAAATAACTGATTGGTTTCAAACACAACTTATTTTAGGAACCATATAATCCCATATTTATGATTACTTTATTTTTACTGCAATATCATATTCAAAATTAACTGACCCTTAAGTCGGAATTGAGAATGATTATGAATTAAAAATTAATAAAATACAACATTCACACGGCATTTCTACAAAATCTTAGTTATAAATGAAATTAAAATAAATTTAATGAACACAATATTAACGTTTACTGTAGAATAAACTTACGTAAAAATAATTACCTACTTAGATAAGATATCTTTTAAACTCAAAATACTTTCAAAATATCTTTTATTTCCATATCTTTGTCTAATAGTTCGAACGTATTTTTCTAGGTTATATCATCAAAAATTGATTCAATTTATTTTCCTACAACAAAAATAATTTTAAGTTTACAGTGAAACAAACACATCAAGTGAAATAATTTAAAGGGTATAAAAAAAACAATCTTCTACTTAAGGACAATATATCTATTAAGTTATAAAGCATTAGCTCCAAATATTACCTTGAAGATAAAATAAATAACGGCACATACTGTTTATTGTATATCAATTTTTTTTCAAAATCGTAAATATTAAGTAGTAAGTACATGCAACAATTGACTGAAATAATTTTTAGTATATAGGTATTGTTCCTACATAAAAATTGGCATATTTAAGCCACCGAACACCTTGCAAAAAGGTTGCAAAAACGTGAAATAGAGGCGTTGCAATATTCCCGCCCGCCCAACGTACACCGCGCGCCGCCCGCCTAGCCGCCGGCAGCGTAGAGGCAACGCGCACCGCTATCCGACGGCAAAGCAAAGGTTTTATTCATTTCATATTCTGCATAAAACTACTAAGCGTAGATTTTTTAACATTAAACATATACCTTTGCCCAGCAGTGGGACAGTACAGGTTAAAAAAAAAAAAAAAACAACGTTTCAATAATTCAATAGTTTATTCATTTAATAATTTATTTATTTAACTGTAAAATAGTTGAGAAAAAAGTAAAGTGTACACCTTTGTTTGAGAACGTAAAATTTTTATCAGTCATAATTTACTAGCAAAATTTTTACGCTTGTTATTTGTTTTTGTACCTTCATTTTGTAGAAGTTCGAAGTCGGTCCAAATATTTTTTTTATTAATATTTTGAGTAGGTGTATTTTTATTTGTAACTAGCTGATACAGAAGTGGTATAGGTACCTATTGTTGAAATTTTCTGGTTTAACACGGATATGGAATTCATTACCTATAAAAACTTTAGTTTCATCAATGAAAAACTACAATATAAACTATAACCCGGTCAGAACATCTGTGCACCTCGCTGGAATGCGGCGCCTCTCCCGCTTCCCCTGTCACCTCTCCGCGCACTCCCCGGTGCGACAGTAATAATTTACGTCCGGACGGTATACTAGACGTCCGTTAATGTATATACTTCCCGATAATTCGATATGACGTCACGAAGTCAGGTGCACAGATATTGTGACCGGGTTTTACTACTAAATGTACAATTAAAAACCTATAAAAATATTCATTAGATACCTATTAAGTCGATATACTCGTATTAAGGCTTACATCAATGAAACAATCACAACACCATCCATCCATCCATCAGCCGTTAGACGTCCACTGCTGGAAATAGGCTTCCCCAATGGATTTCCAATAAGGCCAGTTGGAAGCGGCCTGCATCCAGCGCGTTCCTGCGAGCTATGTTATATCGTCAGTCCACCTACTTAGTCGGTGGACGTCCTACGCTGCGTTTGCTGGTCCGTGGTCTCCATTCGGGAACTTTACTGCTCCATTGACCATCTGCTCTCCGAACTATGTGTCCTGCCCACTGCCACTTTAATTTGCTAATCCGCTGGGCTATGTCGGTAACTAATAAAAATCACACCTCGATATCATTATTTTTATTCCAGAACTAAGCTTTAATTTAGCAATTTAGCTCGCAAAAATACCTATTTTATGTAATACTAGCTTTTACCCGCGGCTTCGCCCGCGTTGTATTTTGATTTTGGCTTATGTTTATGTCGGCTGCGAAACCTAACCTAACTGACAAATATCAAAATACCTTAGAGGAATGCATTTGTTGGTTAAGTTACGGTTGGAGTGTATATACAACCCCCCCGTGTATTCCCGCCTTGTCGTGGGGGAGGTCTGAGGCAGCTGAAAAGGCGGCGCTCCAAACCTCCCTCTTCTTTGGGTCTTTTCCCCCAAGGAAGCTTAGAGGCTGGCACTCGAGTTTCAGCCGCTTTTAACTAAAGCAGCTGAGAGGATGGCCGGTAGGTTGCATGCCTTATGAGGAGTGTCGCAACTTAGGCGGGCTGCAGTGCCGCTCTTGCGACGCTGCATGATCAGGGGTCTTAATTACAAATTAATAAAAACTAAGTATACCTATATTTCAATGTTTTTGGCTGTTTGCAGTTATAATAAACATTACAATGGTACAGCAAAGTTTATACCTACTTGTTCCTAATTAAGTATTGCTTTTTTACAAATATTTGTGCAAAAATTCGATAAAATTGTTTCTAAGGTTTTTTCGTGTTAGATTAATTCCAATTTTTTGTTCTAAATCAAATCTCTGCTTTCCATAAACTGGGCATTCCAAGATTATGTGCAGTGGAGTCTCCTCTTTTGTGGGTTCACAGTTGCACGATGGGCTTTCCCTCAACTTAAATCGATGTAAGTATTGGGAAAACTCACCATGCCCCGTCAGCACTTGAGTTATGATTCCCACTGGTGCTATTTCTCTTACGATCTTGTATGCCGCCCTTGCACCCGGAAAATATGTTTTGGTTACCGCCGCTGTGTGTCCATCCTGATACCGCCGGTTCCACTCGTCAAGACAGTCCTTTCGGATTTCTCGCTTGACGAATGAAACGGGGCAGTTATCCTAAATAGGTCTGCACTTCGAGTGCAGTGCTGCTTCCTTTGCTAGCTGGTCCGCTCTCTCATTTCCCTCCATCCCCGCGTGCGCTTTAATCCAATAAAGTTTCACTATTTTATTTTGTGCGTGTAGTAACTTTATGTTAGCTTTGAATTTACTGCTAAGGGATGGAGGGAAGATACGCCAACTACCGTTTCCAGTGCAGACCTGGAGTCACAAAAGATTTTTGCTTTTTCGGTAGCCTCGAGAAGTGCCAATAACTCGACCTGTTACACAGAGCACCAATCGGCCAATTTCAGCTTGCGGGTACTGATCTCAGCGGCATCATCCCAAATGGATAATGCCGCCCCAACTTTCCCTTTAATTTTACTGCCGTCTGTATATATGTTAATTTCTCGGTTAAGATTTTGCTCTAGTGCTGCTCCGTCTGCCAGGCATATGAACTCCAGCTCCTCCTGCTGCGCTGGGTGTGGCTTCTTTTCTGTCTCTCTATCTCCAGTTACTTGCTGGGAATAACCTTTCTTAGTTTCATAAAGCAAGGCTGCTTCTTGGACTCTGATATGACAGCCGAGGATAAGGGGCCGCGGTGGGATATATGGAACTGGTGGTGTGGGTGCCGCCACCTACCCTACCTTCCGCTAGGCCGTCAACGTGTTGGCAGACGCAGTGGGGCTGCAGGGGAAGAGAGGTGACGGTAACGCGATTGCCGTTCTCACTGCCCTCTGCAGTTGAAGAGGCAGGCGCTAGGCTACTATGACTGACCCACTGCACTGGGACCAGGGCGTTGGAATGCTGTCTGACGTTCAGTACTGGTTAGTCCCGAGTGGTGGATGACGATGTGTTTTGTGCTCCGAAACACTCCGTCACTATGGCGAGAGCGCAAGCTCCGTTATGGAGCCCGAGTCTGGGCTAGTGCTGTTGAGTGCCGCGAAGGAGTGCGAAATATGTGGGAACGTCCTAAACTTGCCATGACAGGTTATTTCTGGCGCTTAGACGGCTGCTACCGCAGCCCACTCACTTAGTTTTTATCCTATCCTACGGGAACTGTTAAAGTTTTTGCGATAAAAAGTGGCCTATGTCACTTTTCGTCTTTCAAACTATATTCATGCAATATGCCAAGGCAAGTTGCTCCGTTGCTGAGAAAAATTTATCGTTAAGTCCTACGGGAACCACAATTTTTTCGGGATGGAAAGTATCCCATGTCACTTTCCGTCTTCCAAACTATGCCCACCCCAAATATCAAGTCGATCCGTTGCTCCATTGCTGAGAAACAGTTATTGTCCTATCCCATGGGAATCACGAATTTTCTCGAGATATAAAAAGTATCCTATTATCACTTTCTGTCTATTAAACCATAGGTATCCATACCAAAAATCAGGTCAATCTTTTGCTCCGTTGCTGCGTCAAAGAGGAACAAACCAACAAACTTTTCGGATTGACAATATTAAAGTATGATGATTCTGTACCATAAAGGTAGAATAAAAAAACATGTTGAACCTCTAATGATAGAATATTTAAAAATATTTTTAATGTCAGACAAAATGACGGCCTGGTATTAAACGTCATAGTAACATGTAGCATGCAGAGGGAAAATAACATTTTATCCAATTTTAATGTCAGTTGTCATTTTCAATCCATACTTTATTTCCTCTTCAAGGGGATATAATGGTAGAAAAATAATTTGTCGCCTTGCCACGCTACTTGTGATTTATAAAAGTCTGCAGACAATGTCACCTGTCATCTAATTACGTTTGGCTGTGACGTTTCGTTAGTCCATATTAGCGTCATAGAGGAATTAATCACTTAGCGTCTTTGTGATAGTGGCGACAGTTTCGCTTTCGAGGGTTTTTGTCCTGTCCTACAGGAACTATGAAATTTTTCGGGATAAAAAGTATCCTAAAGCTCCTTCCGCCTTTTAAACTATGTCCATGCCAAAAATCAAGTCAATCCGTTGCTCCGTTGGCGCGTGATAGAGTAACAAACCAACAAACCAACAAACTTTTCGGATTTATAATATTAAGTAAGGATAAACAAAATTACTAAGTAATTAATTTACTATCCAACACAAGTTTCTCAATCAATTTAAAATGACACCTATCAAACAAAACTACTGAATGTTACCAATCATTGACCACACTTACTTCTTATTTTATTTCAATACATTAGCCTAATATCAAGACACAAAAAGATTAGATCTCTTTAATTTAACATTTAATAAAAAGCAACGGTACCTGACTAGTTTTTTGGAGGTTATAGCGTAACAAGTTTTAAGTAGGTAATAAGTAGCTCTCATGCTTTCATTGGATTAATTTTATTAGTTCTTAAAGGCTTTTCAACCGGTAGCAGCTATCTTACTCGCACATTTGCAAGTTTGAGTAACTACATAGGTTTATATTTTTTAAAACTTTTAAACACTTATCAGTTACGGTCATAGTCATTTATTCATAAAGCTGATTTACAGGTCAAGGTTCACTAATATAAAATAATACATATAAATACAAAATCAATCAAATAAAATTCAACTTAAAAGTCTATAGAATTCTTCGTAGCTATAGAATGCTGCTCAATTAGTCAACGTTGAAGTCGTGCTGGCTAGGAGCTTCAGTGACGTATTCGGGCAGGTTGTTGTAAATATCAGGGCCCATAATATGTGTAAATTTTGCCGATTTGGTCATCGTTCGTTTTACACTAGCGAGATGGTTAGCCGTGTGGGGTAGTTGTTATACTTAGAATATATCATTTATTTACACAAAACTGATATTAAATATTTATTTATTTGCAAAATCACGTATGCCATAGTTATAATTAGATCTTAACATAAGATTAAACTAACTTACAGGTACATGTCACCCTGTTTCATAGGGCATACCTAGCAGTTTTAGCTAAACATTTATGCTAAACAGTGTAATGGAAAGAAAACATTAATAAGAGTCTAGCAAAAATAACACTAACAGTAAATTTGGTACTAACAGTTTTAGATTGCACAATTTCTAATGACAAAATTATGTTACTTATGTTTAGTAGTACTAAATTAGTACATTTTTTTTTAAAATAAATAAATATTTGGGGACATCTTGCACACGATCTCTGACCCCAAACTAAGCAAAGCTTGTGAAATGGCTGCCAGAGACTGATATACTACATTTACATATTTTTAAAATACATACTTATGTGTATATAGATGGTAACTAAATAACACCCAGACACAGAGCAAACACCTATGTTCATCACATAAATACTTGCCCTGGGTGGGGATCGAACCCACGCCTCTTTGACCCAGAAGTTAGGGTCACTAACCACTGAGCCACCGAGGCAGTCAATTGGGTTCAATGCATGATTGCTATACCTAGATAGCTTTATCTAATGTAGTCTGAAAATATAATATTTCACAAACTAAACTATAATTACAACTGCTATATTATATTTTTTACAAACCTAAACAAATAAATAAAAAAACTTGAAATAGGTAGATGAAGAATAATTAATAAATTGTTTATTAATAATAATAACTAAGTAACTAAAAGTTTTACTTGAAACATAATATAATGGATTAAAATAAAAATGGGATTTTAAATCCCGTCAAATCTGATTTTCGATCTAGGTACTCCGTGAAATTAAGATACCTATTTGAAAACGAAACGTATATGCTAAAAACGGTGTGTAACTAATTTTATTAGGTACTTACAAAGAATTAGTACAAATTGTTTTAGGAAACTTACACGGTATGTTTTATCATCGTATTAATGTAAAACTGTGCGACCGAGATGGACAATTGGCGAATGAAATCTCCTTAATTGTAAAGTTAAATTAGAGATGAGTTAAGTAGGTAGGTATAGGTATGTAGGTATATTCAGATTTACATTCTGACGCAAGTAAGTACGTAGACGTACCTACATGAGCCTAGGAATACCTTCTTCTAACGAATACAATTTTTTTTTTTTATAAACTTTATTGAAATTTTATTGATGTCAAAACTGTCTTCCTCTCTCTCTCACGCCTAGATAGAACACATTTCAGCAGTGCTCGGTTGGTCCACGAAGTTTTTACCAAGCTTACAAATGTGAATCACTACAGATTATAAAACAAAGTTGCTTTCCGCTGTCTGTCCCCATGTATGCTTATATCTTTAAAGCTACGCAACGGATTTTAGATAGAACGATTCAAGAGGAAGGTTTATAAGTATAATACACCTATGCAAAGCCGGAGCGGGCCGCTAGTACTTATGAATACAATATCTTACATTTGTTAGCTGCGCTTATTAAAGAGGGTACCTACCTACACATGTCAGAACACACTTCGGTATTGCGACGGTGAGGAGTATATGGAATGAGGGTAGACAGAGAGATGGTTTGGGCGACGGGTTGGAGTGCCAGTCTGAGATAGTGATCGGTTGTGTAAGAATTACTGTGAACCAGCTTTGATAAGCCAGTAGTTGGAGCAAGCCTTGTAAGTACTTTGAGTTTTATAATGACTGCAGAGATATTGGAGGTCCGTATTATTGTCCAATGTTGTATCATCTGAGGGTCCTACTAGAATCTTAGTAATGCGCATGTTTTACCATTAATTTTACAGGATTCATCGACTAATCGCGAGACGCGGACACCCGGCCTATAGGAACTTACTTTTATTATTGAAAAACATTTTTTTTTAAATCGTTGCATTGCATTAAGTCATTAAACTTTTTCTCCAACCGTGGGACAAAAGTCTATCGTCAATTTGTTTCACAACCGGACGCATGATCAGTCGATCAATTTATCTATCGATTTATCGAAGTTATCGACCGATTGATCATATCTCGCGCTAATGCGTTGATTGCAATTGGTTTGTAAAACATTACATTGCACAATGGTTTATTGGCTACCGTTGACGGACCGCATCCGGTGGGTTTTAAGTTCTAATAAATCAGTTACAAGGTCTAAATTTCTAGGTCAGTTTTTGGTGACCTATAGACATGTTTCACCTTTAAATTGTATAATAGCTAGCTTATACCCCACTTTCGCAAAAAAATTAAAATGTTTTAATTTGTGCTCGAGAAACCGTTTGCTAAGTAACTAAGTAGGTATACTTCGCCCGCTTTCCTTAATTTTTCCGAGATAAAGTTGTCTATGTCACTCTTATGACACTTTAATACTATACCCATATAAAAAAATAAGTAGATAGGTACGTTACTATGTGAAAAAGTAGGTAACTAAGAAACCAGTACCAGTAGAAAAATACCTTTGGGTTCCTTTATGATATGTATTAAAACTCTTAAAAAATTCACTATGTGCAGGTGCACGTGAAAAAAACATTCTCAGTTACAATCGCTTGAACTGAATCTTCAAAAAAATTCAAATCCGACCTTTTTAACGGAAATACCTAAATAATCATCAAAATGCACATGGATGTAGGTACCTAGGTAGGTAGGTATATAAGTGAATAATAATTTTTCGCACAAAAATATCACAACCGTGTTCAAAATTCGAATAGTTCACTCGAATCGATTTACCTGTAGTTTTTTTTACATTATTGTTGATTTTTCAAAAAACGGCTCAGTTGATTCCGGTAAAATTTAAATCGGACCACCCCGGTAGTAGGTTTATCTGTTTAACTTAACTTTATAATATTTTTTAAAATCGCTTCACAATTGGCGAAAATATCGAAGAATTAAACAAAATAAATACCTAATATTTAGGCGAACAGAGAATATCCAAAAAGAACATCAAACAAAAATATCGATACTAGATCGAAAAATCGATAAACTCATATCCAGCGCCTACACTAAGGCGATTACGAGCAATCGAATGATCGTTTAGTCGCGGTCAGCCCTCGCGATAATCGAATATTGGCGGTAATAGCGCGAATCGATTGTAAGCCGCAATCGAGTTGGCTATGCCGGGCTGTGATTGGTTGATTACTGCTTCTCTGCGATGTTATTGGTCAATTTGGAACTATGCTATGTTTGATTATTAAGAATTTTCCTGTGTTGTATTGTGACATGGATCTTAAAAAAAATTTTTAGGCGATTACTTATGTGCAATAGAATGATCGTTAAGCCGTGGTCAGCCTTCACGATAATCGGTTTGATTTTTCAAAAACGGCTTAGCCGATTTCGATAAAATTTAAATGGGACCAAGTCAGGAGTACATCCTTTTAAACTAAAAAAAAAAATCAAACTGTGTCACAATTTAAAAAATATCGATGAAAATCCACAAAAAAATAGATACATAGGTAAAGACGAACATAGAACCTCCTCCTTTTAGGAAGTCGGTTAATAAATAAATCATCTTATGCATTCAGTACCATTACAATGCTTCCAACAGAAAAATATCATTTAACAACAGAAAAATAATAGAGCTGCACCAAAATTACACAAAAACAACCAATTCACAAAAATTCATACACACTTTCATCTTATCTTACTAATAAAGCCTACAATTTTAAATCGAATTAATTTAATCTCAATAAGCAACTACGCCTACAATTTTCTAATCGATAACCAACCTAATCTCATTAAAAACAATTTCCACAACGAAAATAATCACAAAAAGCACGTCAATTAACTACCTAGGCCTAACAAATAAATTTTCATTAGTGGAAAGGCCGACATTTTGAACCATATCACGCTACCACGGAATGTCGATCATAACTCGATAAGAACCTAACTCGATTAGCTAATTATGAATTTCACACAAATTATAACGACCTCCAAATGTTATTTGACCTCGTTTGTTTAAAAAGTATTTATAAGCGGCCGGCCATTCGAAGAATTTTAATGCTCGAAATTCAAACGAAATAGAATTATAGAATTCCCGGGTCACAATTTGATGAATTTATTTTTATTCGAATTTGGAGCATTATTTAATGGAGTGAAATGAAGTGAATTAGTTTTTTAAATGAAATTATTTGTTACTAGCGACCCGGCCTGGCTTCACACATTATCAATACATATAAACCTTCCTCTAGAATCACTCTATCTATTAAAAAAACGCATCAAAATCCGTAAGATATAAGCATACATAGGGACTGACAGAGCGGGAAGCGACTTTATTTTATACTCGTACCTACTATGTAGTGATAGTGAAGTAGGATTATTGAGTTATATAATAAAAGTAATTCGATAAGAACATTTGACCTAGTGAGAAGAGTGCTCTACAACGACTAAGTTTTGCTTATACCAATTATTAGGTATTACTTATAATTATCTTCTTTGTAATTATAATTATTTTAACTATCTACATACCTATATTATGTACCTAGTTATCAGTTGGGAGTTTTAAATTTATTTTCAAATAAAACCGTTATTGGTGGTTATCCTTATATTACTATAGCTAGGTATATAAAACATTATAAAGAAAAGTCGCCTTTTTACGTGTCTGTCTGTTTGTGTATCCGATTTTTTTAACAACGCGACAAATTACAATGCGGCTTACTTAAATTTATTAGTAGTCGTATGTATAATTAGGTTTAATACTAAGATAGGCAATCTATCATAGGGGTGTTTATATACATTTTTTTATGTAGCCTGTACTGTCCCACTGCTGGGCAAAGGTCTCCCCCAATTTCTCCCATTTATAATAATTTAAAGAAAATACGTCCCATCTTCAGCGGCTCTTAGAGCATAATGTAAGTATAATTCTGAGATGCTTTTTATATCCATTACTTTATCATGCAAATAAAATATAAATATATACAAATAATTGACTTTGATAGAATAGAGCTACTAGTAATTATCCGAACAGTAGACCTCGCGACACATCTCTTTAACGGAATCAGAACTCTTGAACGGAAATTGACTGCCTCGGTGGCTCAGTGGTTAGTTTAATGACCCTGACTTCTGAATCCCCCACCCAGGGCAAACATTTATGTGATGAACATAAGGGTTTGCTCTGTGTCTTGATGTTTTTTAGGTACTATCTATATACCTAAGTATGGATTTATAATATTTATGTATATGTAGATATCAGCATCTGGCAGCCATATCACAAGCTTTGCTTAGTTTGGGGTCAGAGACCCTGTGTAAGATGTCCCCTAATATTTATTATTTAATCTTCAAAGACAATATTAGGTCTACTCTCTCCTGTCCGATTTGGTTCATATCTATGAACTAGCAATTTTGTTGTGATTTATATTAAACAACTTTGGCAAATAATTTCGAAATTGACTGATAAATAGAGAAACAGCAAATTTACTCCTTTTTTGAGGGAAATAAAAATCATATACAGGCATGGTATTAAACGTAAAATCTTTTAAGGGCGGGTCTAGTACATCTAGACAAACAACTTTTAGTCTAGGATTTTTGGAAAATCTGTATTTAGTAAAACATATATTATATTAATACTTGTATATGTTTAGAATATAATCTGTGTGCCAAGTTTCCTTGAGATACATTTAAAATGCGACTTGAATAGGTAAATCAACATGCGAAGAGATAAAAAAATCTGCCAAGTGCGATTGGACTCACGCACGAAGGGTTCAGTACCGTGTTCGAACCCCCTTAACCCCATTCCTCTTGCCGTTATTAATAGCGAAAAACTCCCAAAAATCTCGTTTGTTGTATGGGAGCCCCCCTTAAATATATATTTATTTCTGTTTTTAGTATTTGTTGTTATAGCGGCAACAGAAATACGTCATCTGTGAAAATTTCATGGTTCTAGTTCTCACCGTTCATGAGATACAGCCTGGAGACAGACAGTCCCCGTTTTTACCCTTTGGGTACGGAACCCTAAAAAACTTAAAACGAAGCCCTCTCTCACTTCATTTGCTCGGTCAATTATTTTATTATGTGAGCATAGGTATAAGTACTTATGTTCTCATTTAATTAAGTATGCTGTCAACCAATCAGGCCAGTACTAACAATTAAAATAATCATTATACTAACATCACTACTAATATTAGTGCAGCAAATTTCGCTTCTAAAATTATCGCATCATAATGATGAATCAATTAATATTGGCTATTAAATTATAATTAACATATTCTTGTCATTAAGCTGTCATGTATGGGGCTTGGTAAAAACTTACCTACTTAACGAGGTTAGTTTTGTTTTTTGGCGATGCTTGTTTGGAAAACTGATGAAACTTTGTACTTTTATGTTATTACACAAACTTGTATCACCTGTAGGCTAATTTCAAGATTTTCTTTTAGTTTTTTTGATAGAAACTTATATTTTAACCGACTTCCAAAAAGGAGGAGGTATCGGCTGAGCCGTTTGTTAATCAATCATAATGTAAACTATTCGAGCGAAATATTCGAATTTTGTGCACGATAAAAGGCTGTTTTGCCATTTTTTCCAAAAATACTTATTGATACCACAGTCAACCTAACCTATATAATAGTAAACGAAAACTATTGCGTATCGTTTTTTTTGGCTCTTTGTAATATAAAAGTATGTTTGTTAATTTCCTCTCTATATTTACTTACTTCTTTTTTGTTTTACAAAAATGTACAAAGTTGCACAAGAACTACTGTATTTTCCGTTCCATATAAACACATACTGACCTCTCAGTAGGTTACGCCTAAATATAAGTATGCTCCGTTTCACGTAAGAATTTATTTAGAAATTATAAACGTTTTCGTCAGGACTACATAAAGTATATTTAATGTACATATAGTGGTACCTGTTCTAGGTAGGTATCTACCTACTTGCGCAAAGTATGATAATATTTTTTGCTTTTTGGCACACGCTTTCCTAGAGCATAATCTAGTATTTTACTTATTTATATTTATTTGAGATACATATACTTACTTTATAAATAATTTAAAACTACTTGATAAAATAAACTTACCGATTACAGCTAATTAAAAGCGGAACCTTAAAAGCAAAAGTAATTCAATAAAGGCATCATTTTGTACCATCATTAAGTAAGCCTTAACACGGCCCAACAAATCTGACACATGATTAGGGTTGCCACATCGAAAAAACAACGAGACAATCCATTATTGAGCGAGTGTTACCAGATTATCGATAATAATCATTACAAAAAGAAAAAAAGTGAGATTCGTATCGTGATAAGTGTAAAACGTCTTAATGCGTTGCCCATAATGTTTTTATTTGTTTTGTATATAGAAACCAACTTATTTATTCCTGTGGTTAAATATCAAAACTAAAATTGTAAATAAAATGTTGTTCGATTTGTTCGACAAAAGCGTTCGTAGCTCCCTCACTTGGCTCTACAATTAAGTTTGTCGAAGTGGATTTCTGCTTGTAATCTCTTTCGTTGATCTTAATGCGACATCGCTGTCTCTTTTCATTCGCTTTTAGATTGATAGGAGTGAAAGAGATGTGATAGTAGTTAGTCTGTTTTGACTTCTGATCGCTCAATCTTGTTGTACAATATATTTTGTCAGTTTGTCTGTAGCTTGATGTTTTAATCGTCGATTGAAATGACAGGTGAGGCTGATTCCTTGAATTAAAGTATTAGATCAATATGAACCATGAAAGGGTTTTAAATTGATGCATAGATAATGGCAAATTAGTTTTGTAATTTTTAATTATTTTATATTTTTTACGTGTAGTGTAGTGACTGAGCAAACGAAACGTCTCTACAATAACAGAAAAAATTGATAGAAATTGAAAATTTTAAGTTTTGTCTAATCAATTGTAATTTTTTACCGACTTCCAAAAAGGAAGAGGTTCTATGTTCGTGTGTATGTTCATCGATAATTTCGCCAATTGTGAACCGAATCGAAAAATTCTTTTTTAGTTTATGCTCCCGAGGTGGAGAAATCGGCTGAGCCGTTTTTGCAAAAACTAACAATAATGTAAGCAATTCGAGCGAAACATCCGAATTTTGTACATGATGAACATCGATAATTTCGCCAATTGTGAACCGAATCAAAAAAACCTTTTTTAGTTCGTAAGGGTATACTCCCAAGCCCAAGGTGATCTCATTGAAATTTTACAGAAATCGGCTGAACCGTTTTTGATAAATTAACAAATAATGTAAACAATTCGAATTTTGTACACTATGAAAGGCGGTTTTGCCATTTTTTGCGAAAAATAAAAATTAACTCTACATTCAATTAACAATTGTTTTTTTTTTCATTTCCTATTGTTGTAATAAAAATGATAATTTTTTTTTGTAATTTTTGTCATATTAATCTGCTAAAAATTGGGAGAAGGCACTTGCTTTAGAAATATAAGTAGTTGTAAGACTAGTTCGGAGCCAGTGGATTCAAATGAGTCTTTGTCATCTGATATGGTATCAATAAATAAACATTTGAATTGATTTATACAGCCCTATAGAAAAGCTCTACTTTTAAATGTGGCTAAAATAGATAGTTTGCAATTTTTTTTGTCTAGACCGTACTAAACACAGCACACTGGATAAACCAAGCGACTCATGCGGACAAATTACAAAATAAGGAGCACTAATGAGTGTATCGCTTAAAATCGGCTGAGTATGTAAATAAAAACCTCCACATTAAGAACCTACTCGTTTTCGAAGAAAAATACCAATTGATCGATAGATAGATAGATAAACTCTTTATTGCACACCAAGAAATAAACAACAAGAAGAAACAAAGATAGCGATCTCTGCCAGGCAACCTTAAGATGGAGAGGACAGAATGCGTATAAATATTGTGGTGATATTTGGAAATATTACTTGATATTGCGAGTACTTACCTTCTTAAATTATTTGTGCTTGACAAACTCTGCAGAATACCTAATAACCATTTACTACACATCGACACATCTGAAACTAAAGAACGTATAAATGATAAATAACCTTTTCAAAACGTGTCTAAATATAGTTTGCTAATCATCACAGATAATTATGTTGGTCAGACTGTACTGAGCGCTGCACAGTGGGGCAATCAATCAACTCGCGCGGACAAAATAATGGCTCTGATGAATGTACCGCTTCCGCAAACAATTACCCTTTCTACCCCAACAAGGATAGGGGTGCTAGTTTATTAGTTCTGGTTTTCATTGTTTTACCGAAGTTATGTTGATAGATTTTTTGTCATTTTGTCAATACTTTCTGTAAATATAGAATCTAGCTGACCCGGCAAATGTTGTTTTGCTTTTAAAAAAAAGATGGTGAGAACTACCTTTATCACCTAGGGTTATAAAATATAACCTACAACTTACCCTTACACCTCATACGTGTATAGGTATAGGTATACACATAAAAAAAAAACATAAAAGTCGGAAAAATCAGTTTTAGCCGTTTCGGAAAAGTTTGATATCAAGCACACGAGATTTTTATCTAAAAAATGAATTACACTTCTGTGACAATTAAAAAAAAATGTTTTTTTTAACTATTTAAACATATATCATACCTAATTATAAATTTGACTAAATATTTTTTTTAAATAACAAGTGTTTCTTTTGAAGCATCACAGATATTTTCAGGGTGTATTATTTTATTGCATTTTAGCTGAGATATTTCTCATAACTACCTAATTTTCGTTCTATATAAAAATTAATCTAATTACATAATTATCCGTAAATTCCTTATATTACACTTACATGGCTGTTTTTGTACAAAACCAATGGTAACTAAACAAGGATAATAATTTTGTATTTCCTCATTATATTCATAACATCCTTGCAAAATAAATCTATGCCATTAATCCAACAAAAAGCCGAATTGAAAATAATACTGAAGGAAGCGCTCGCATACTCGTTGTTTGCCGATGTAAGCGATACGCATGATGAATGATACAAATTACACGATATTTATGATCCAGTTTTGAATACGCTCGCACCACTGTGCGATTGCATCGGGTCTGATGTTTGTTTAAATAATTTGAGTGGAAAATTGCCGGATTGCAGGTTGTTTTAATGCAGTAGCTTTGTTTGAATTAATTCTAAAATATTAATTACCATTTGTAAGCTTTATTTATTCTTTTTGCTTAGTACAGGGACTTTAAAGGTGTACTTAAGTATATGCTTATTATTATGAATAATTTTACTGTGAGGCAAAAATATATAAAAAAACCGGCCAAGTGCGAGTCGGACTCGCGCACCGAGGGTTCCGTACAAACCTGCAAGGTTTACAAAGTTCGTTCATTACGACAAAAAAAGTAATAAGTTTATATTTATTAAAAAATATATATTTTGTAATGTAACTAAAAATTTAAGGTTTTCGGAATTTTTCCTTTATGTGTGCTATAAAACGTTGCTTCATGCCAAATTTCAAGATTCTAGGTCGACTGTAAGTACCCTTTAGGTTTTGATTCCCTTGCGAGTACTTGCGAGTTTCAAAATTTGCGGCATAAACGGCTGTATCTTTTGATTGCGTTGGCTTAGAAGTTTGATTTTTTCACAGCTTCAAGGGACAGTAGACCTGAGTAATTGATATAAATTTCAGCTTCATACCTCCACGCGTTCCTGAGAAAAAGGGTCTTGACAGACGGACAGACGGACAACAAAGTGATCCTATAAGGGTTCCGTTTTTTCCTTTTGAGGTACGGAACCCTAAAAAGAGCTATTCCATATAAAAAAAAATATTGACCTAGACAAATAATAATATGGAGCAGTTGGTGTTTTTTAGCAATTTCGCAGTTGCAGCCATAGTAAAAGTTGTTCAAAATGATGGGAATAATATTATGTACCACCTTTATTTACATAATATATATATTTCAGCTACCGACAAAAGCGTAGTAAAAGTATTTTTACTAAACGGTTTTACGACTACTTCCATGTTTTTTTTAACGCAAATATGTCCGCGTTTGAACCAACTCGCCTGATGGTAAGCGACGTTGTGGTCGAAGATGAAGCACGCAAACGTAGAAGATACCTATTCACTCTGACCTTGAAAAGCTGAATGTGTGATTAAATCGAGTTTATGAACATTGCAGGTGATAGCAAATATAAATTAGCATTTATACTAGAACTAGCGACCCGCCCCGGTTTTTCACAGATGTATTATACTTATAAACCTTCCTCTTGATTAATATTATTAAATATTACTCTATCTATTAAAAACCGCATCAAAATCCGTTGCGTAGTTTTAAAAATATTAGTATACATGGGGACAGACAGCGGGAAGTGACTTTGTTTCATATGTACTATGTGGTGATAGTGATAACACGTACACAATTTATTTATAACGAAATATTATTAATTATACAATATACCTACCTAAATATTTACAATAATTATAAATTATAGCAAAATAATAAAATTAAATTCATGTAAAATCTGCACAATTGTCATTTACATTTTATTGTACATATAGGTACCACTTAGTTTCCGATGCGAGCAGGATACATATGCAACATTCATCTGTAATAGGTTCAAAGAACGCATGCTACATTTATATATTTACAACCATGGATCTTGCCCATGTCTTGTTCTTACTACTGCACCACAGTGCAAACAGATTTGAATATAATTGCATTACTCAAGTTGCATACAGCGCTCCATTATCATGATCAAATAGACAAATTGCTTTGATTTATCGTTCTAGCCTGTCACTGTAATTATACCTTTTGGGGTAGATTAATACTTAGCTTAGTTACTTAGTTTACGTTATTGTACACCTTAAACCATCAACCAAATAGAACTTAGTTAAGCAAGACTAGGTATAGGTACTTAGTTTGGGATTTCCCTAACACTCGCCTTTACAAAATCATTTTCCGCCTTTCAAACCTGTAATTAAACCTAAGTACTGAGCAGAAGATCTAAAATCAATGTAACCAACAAACTTGGTGCGATCAACGAATAGTTTTTTACGCCTCACACTCATAGCCTTCATTCGGATTATCAGTGTCAGTGTGAACGCACAAATAGACAAAGAAAACTAATATCCAGACCTAGAGCAGAAAAAAAAATAGCCTAAAAACCAGCGCAGTTGGGCACCGTACCAAGGAGTCCTATTATCGCCGAAGCTAGAGGTACTTAGATAGGATACTTAGAAACTACACATGTTTGTCTATGACTATACTAACTGCACCAGGTGCGTCGCCACTTAAACACCATACCGTGATGATGCCGCCAGAATTTTGCCCACGCTGACGAGCGTTAGTGAGCATAGCTTTTATATTCTAGCTCTTCATAAAACATATCTTTAGTATCTGAATTTTAAACCTATGCTCTACAATATAATCTACCATTTTCTACTTCCGCTAGCGTGGTTGAAATGACGCTCTTAAGGAGGCTTCCAGACTGCTTAACAACCGTCATCAATTTACTACTCATTTTAATTAAGTAAAACAGGTGTTACTCACGCACAATTTTAGTAGATAACTGCTATTATAATAGTTGGTTGGAGTACTAGCACGCGGGCTCGTCTCGCATAGCTCTGTGCAGTAGTGCTATGCGAGACGAGCCCGCGTGCTAATACTGAAAAAAATCGCCAAATGCGATTGAAACCATAAATAGTAGCAGTTATCTACTAAAATTGTGCGTGAGTAACACCTGTTTTACTTAATTAAAATGTGCGAAAACCACGCTAGTTTCCATAGTGAAATTTACTACTCCATTGCCTAGAATGACGTGATTTTGCATAAAAAAGTTGTGTGTAATGTTTAACAGAATTGATCACATTGTTCCAGGCGAGGGGTCATGCAATAGCAACGATGGCTACAGCCAGAGAACACCCCCCGACGACAAGTCACCCCCCGGCAGCGACGACGACACCCCCCGCCCCGGATCCGCCGCTGATAATAAAAAAAAGCACAGGTATATCATACAATTTACTTATATCTTGATGATCTAATTAAGACAGCAGGTTTGCGCTGGATGCAGGTTGTTCGCGTAATATTCGCCGTAATGCGGCAGCACTGCTAGCCGTCACGAGGCATGCAACTGTCAGTGTCAGACGCGCCGTTTTCCCGCGCGATTGATATGACAATTCAATCGTCGTCAGTTGGTACAACTAAACCGGCAAGTAAGTAACAAATAAAGTATCTTGAATCTTAAGTTAAATCAAGTGATCATTTAAATCTGTGTTTCTGGTGCTGTTGATACTGTTTTCCCATTCGGAACCCCATGTTAACAGATCTCTAACGATCGGTTCCATCAGATTGATCCGTGAGGTAGGCTTTTATTGCTTGAGCAGATAATGATATGATATTACTCATATTTAACACTCAAAATCATCAACATTTTAGCTGTAGAAGTCGTAGAACATTACAATAGTCACTGCTGGACTTAGGCGGTGATTCTGCGGTCGACTTTCAATAGGACTGATCCTGTGTTATTTTTGTAATATCTATGCGGCTTACATCCAGTGCGATCCAGTCTTGATTGGGAATTAATAGGTCAAGTTTTTTACGAGTACGAAGATATTACGATTATGTCGCATTTCAACTGTAGATGTACGTTCAACAGCGGCCTATTAGAGGCAAATAAAAGCAGAGTAACGAGAAGACATTTAAAGGGCTTATTTTCGGTCTTGGTTTTCCAGACGAAACCGCACCACGTTCACGACGTATCAACTGCACGAGCTGGAGCGCGCGTTCGAAAAAAGCCACTACCCCGACGTTTACTCCAGAGAAGAACTGGCTATGAAGGTCAACCTACCTGAGGTCAGGGTACAGGTCAGTGTCCTTTTTTCCAAAAAGATTTCGACATTTGGACTACGACGTTCGTGGGCAGACATAACATGACACGAAACGACAAAGAAACGGCTAAACATATTTTTATAACCAACAACAGAATACAAATCCGTCAATTTTGACTCAAAATCAAATTCCGATACAGAATTAATGGCATATACTGCACTAATAGCATATTACGCCTACGCATTTTTGTGATTTAGTTTCCACATGATTTTCTGGGTTAACTTTGTGTGTCTTTATATTATTATATTTCAGAGTATAAATTGTTTATAATTACAAAAGTGAAATATAACCCTTTACAACCGGCTCAATACAATCGTGAGGATCGATAAAAAAATTGGCGCAAAAACCATATTGATTTTGTAAACACAACCGGTCTCATACGTTCGTGCGGGATGAGCAGATAACCGCACGATCGTATGAAACCGGTTGCGTTCACAAAATCACCATGGTTTTCCCGTCAATTTTTTTTTGATGATTTCATGCCTATTTTGAGCCGGTTGTAAAGGGATAATACGATTTATTTAAATGCACATACGAGTATTATCCAAATTCCATTACTCCTACAAATAACTAAAACATATTTAAGTTAGCTTTATACTAAAGTGGCCAAGCAGAACTCTACCAAAGCCACTTTAACATTGCCTTCTTATACGACCTATTTATCACTACACTAAAGACTACATTTGCCTAAACGAAACCGTTTACAAACAGCAAATAAGAATCGACCAAATCAATAAGACCCTTCAAATCGTTTAAGTTGGAATAAACTTGGTTATAGAGTGGGTTTTTTCAAGGCTGGTCGGGAAGAATAAGGCTGACATATGTTGGAAGGAGCAAAGCCAAAGGGGCTTGAGTGGCGTAAGCCCTTGGGCTCATTATTGGCCCTTTTACCCTTTTCTCGAGGGTTCCATGTTTGCACTGTGTGCGCGTTTCACTTAATATTGAATCAAGTTTGATTTAGAAACTTTAATATTGACCCGGCTGGACGATTTGCAATTTGATTGGAATTAGAGTTGTCAATATGTCTAGTGCCTATTTCAATAAGCATCCATTTATGAAGTATGTGGACGGCCCGTTGCTAAAATAATAAGCAGAAATAACCTTCATTTATTATCTCCATCATATCTACTTTGAGGCTTCAAGATTGGTTTTCTTTAGAGATTTCAAAACAAATAAATGCTTCAGAACACGTAAAAAAGTTCGTTACGCTCAGACAATCGAACCTGATAACATGGATCTACTGTTTCAGCTATAGGACGTCCACTACATGACTATCCCTTCCCCTTTTTCTTTCCTATAAATACCCAATAAGACCGATTAGAAGTTGCTTCTATTTGTATGTTCCATTGCCTGGTTTAAGAAAACTACTTTGTTTTGTGTTCTTCAATATCCTTGTAAAAAGGTTTGAGTATACACATGTTTGCTTCACTACACTATCGTAAGCCTAGTCCTATCTATCAGTCGAGGTGCCGGCACCGGCGCTAGTTTTAACTCGATTACCGGCTGCCGGCACCGGCGGTCGCACTACTCGATACACGTCCGTAATAGTCCGTATATCTATTCGATCGATTCGATTATATGCGAATATGTTGTTCATTGATTTAACTTGAGATCTCATAGACCTGATCCACACCACGTAGCTGGTACCGAGGACGTCCACTGACCAAGTTGACCGACGATTTAATTAAGAGCGTAGTAATGCACTGGATTCAAGCCACTTCCAACCGGTATTATAGAAAATACATGGGTGAGGCTTATGTGCAGCAGTGGAAGTTCTATGGTCGATAGATGATGGATGGATATTGGATAAGTAGCTTAAGCCTTAAAACGTCTTCAACTATGCGGCTACAATTTTCATATGTATGAATAATACTAATAAATTAATAATGAATACCTTGAATATTTTCTGAGCACTCTATACAATAACATTATGTCATTGCAAACTGCATTGTATCAGGAAGTGAACTTAGTACAAAGATTATTATCTTAAACCCTTATACTTTCTTTACAGCTCGCTAACTCCATTAAGAACAACAAAAGCTTATCACTTAACATCTCTTCTCGTAACAAAACTGTACAAATTACTTCTTTATAAAGTCAGTCACACATAAACACTTACACTAATGTACTAACACCAGCATAAAATGCGCTATTTAATCAAACAAACAGCTTGCTACGACAGCTCTACATACAATTGTCCTTTCACATAAAACCAAATTAGAAAGAACTTTTCATGTGTTGAATATCTCTAACACAGGAGCTCTACCTTGTTTGGTCTCTAAACCAGTATAAATAGGCACATCAATTCATTCAATCTCAAATTTGCAACGGGTCTGCTTTGTTTGGTTCTAAACAACCAAATTAGATAGAACTCCGTATCACACAAAACAGTGCAGCGTATTAGGTCTACGTTATTTTATAAATCGACCAAATTACAAAGGCCCTTGTAGCAGTTGAAGTGGGAAGGGAGAGGGGTCTATTTTACTTAGCTGTGCAATGCGTTAAGGGCGCATTAGTGACAAATAGACAACAATGGGAGAGCGATGGTAATCGAATTCGCTGCGTTGGGCACTGTGATGAGATGGAGTGACCATGTTTTACGAAATTTAATAGGATATTTTTAACGTGATCACGTCTTATAAACCAATGAACGCCGGCTACACGCACGAAAAAGCATGATTCATTGTCACGTTCCGCCTGAGCCGAGCGTGCAAACGAGAGCGCAGAACAAGCGATAGAGAGGCACAATCGGCCTAAACGTTCCGCTTGAGACGCAAATGAAGTTCACGTAAAATTATTGTCCGTAAACCGACTTTACAAACAATGTTTTTTTTTCTGTATAAGTAAAACTGGAAACGCAACCCGTTTATAATGTTACTCTTTTTTCTGAGACTATAATCTAAAGCCAGTTTTAATAATAATATGTGTTCTGTAAACATTCGGTAAAAGTATATGAATTAAATTATTTGAAATCACTTTTATGTTAAAAAAACTCACTTTGATCATTTATATACTTCTATAATCAGATGAATGATACATATTCATTATTTGAATTTTTTTATATTCTACACCAAAATTTTCTGTATTCTTCATTTATACGGCTCTACTGGTACTTTTACAGGTTATCTTCAAAAAATTTTCGAAGAGGCTTTTTATTTTTTCCTTTTTCTTGTGAATAGTTAAAATATTATGCGAGAAATAGCTACGAGCGCATTGTCACCCTAACCATCTCAATAGGTTGTCACTTATCACGGACACGCTCGACTTCGTCCAAAATGTGCTAATAAACCTTTTTATACTCCATTTGTGGCACCCCTAGATACTGTAATCATTCTAAATTCAACCTTATCATCCGTTGTTTACAAGCTGTTTTAAATTAGAAACCGTTTAAACGATTACATTATTTGAAATCTCATTTGTTAAATTTAGACCTTATGATTGTGTGTGGAGAGTCCAATTTGTTAAATGGAATTTAAACTTTTTTCAAACTGTAAAGGGGTTGCAAATGAGTTTTAGTGTTTGTTTAGAGGCATGATATTGTTTTGTTCGCGTGAAAATGGTGTAATTACTCGTACATGGGATAAGTGGTGTTTTATCCGTTTGTCTAGTAATGATAAAGAAAAAGTTGCAAAGATTTATTATTATGTATATTCATTTGCTAACTTTTATTTAATCTAAGTGATTTTAAAAGTGAGATGTGCCAAAAATATTAATCCTGACTACATCATTCAAAATTATGGATTCTTAACCTTTACCAGGTGCACCTTTATCAGGTGTATAACTGTAAACTTGTGAAAAAATATATTTCCCAAGTGTGAAATGTGTTGAATACGGTTGTAAATAATTTTTGAAATTTACTGATCAATTTCATTCTTAATTTGCTCTAATTCTCAATTACAAGAAAAAGTGCGATAAAAAATTAATTACTCTTATTTTTTTCCAAAAAAGACAGCAAAGAGTGATAAATACGTAGGTAGTACGAAAATTTTCTACTGAAACACTTAGCAATAAATACGGCACTTTCCTTATACCCTGTTACTATTGTACTCGTATCTCTTAGCAAAAAACCTAAGTGGCGTTAACTACAAAACCCCTAATTACTGTCCGTAATGTAATGGAACGGGTAATTTGCTCGGTAATTAGAGGTGGTGGAAGAAAGGGTTAACGTTGCTATTAGTGAAACTTACCGGTGTTTCTACCGTCATATATTTATTGGAAACAAGATTTATGGATTTAAGGAATAATAGAGAAAAATAATCGGCCAAGTACGAGTCAGACTCGCACTCGAAGGGTTCCGTACGATACGGTATCCCTTAATATGTTTCAATTTAATTATTTATTTTTGATGTGAAAATTCTGTGAATATTTCAAGCGTCTATCTGTTACCGTTATTGATATCGAGCGAAAAATGGCTAAAAAACATGCTTGCATTTTTTATATTTGTTGTTATAGCGGCAACAGAAATACGTCATCAGGGTCCGTTTTTACCATTGGAGTACGAAACTATAATTAACTATAAATTTACAGACCAAATGGAATGTGCTGCTTGAATCCAGCGTGTTCCTGAAACTTTAATTAGGTGGCTAAGTTTTGAAATAAAGAGTTATTCATACGATATTTCCCTACTAAAGTAGGGACAAGATAATAGGTCACTTTTGACATTTCATGTATGCAAAGAAAAATATACCTTACACTAAAGGAATAAAACTCATGAAAACAATATTGACGACGACCGATAATTGTTCTCGAAGACGGCTTGGAGTTTTATTCCTTTAGTGTAAGGTATATTTTTCTTTGCATACATGAACTGTCAAATGTGGCCTATTAAAATGACTCCACTTTAGGTAGATACTTTCTATAAGTAGTATCTGTTACCAAAAAACTAAAGTAGTGTTAAATACAAAGCCCTGTAATGGAACTGGCAATTTTCTCAATAATTAGAAGTGGCGTAAGAAAGGGTTAACAGAGCTATTAGTGGCTCTTAGCGGTTTTGTCCCGTCATTGGACTCGTTCGACCGCTTAGTGTAAATGGTTGATAGGAAGGAAAGGTGTTAGTACTATTAGTGGTACTCTATTCGCTAAATTTTTACCGACTTCAAAAATGAGGTCTCGATTCGGCCGTTTGCTTTTTAGTCCGTATGTTACGTTACTATTTCATCAATCGTGGACCGATATTGACGATTGTTTTTTAGTTTTCCACGTTCTTTAGCATTTTAATGGGACCACGTCTAAAGTTACTTTAGACGTGTTCCCATTAAAATGCTAAAAAAAGTAACTTTAGACGTGGTCCCATTAAAATTATATCGGAATCTATAGTCGTTTTTGAAATATTTACAATAATGTAAAAATTACTACATCGATCATATATTGATTCGTGTGAACTATTCGAATTCTTTGCACGGTTGAGGTCGGTTATGCCATTTTCTGCGAAAAAAGTTATCATCAGCATAAAATATATCACTGGTAGGCCCCATACTTTGTAGTTTGAACCATACTATAAAATAAGCAAAAACAAGTATTATACCTATATATAAACTAAACCCCTTTTTTTAAACAAGCTTTTACTGAATAAGTACTCGCCAAGACAAATCAAACGAGCCGAAATTCGATAGGGTTGCATCGTTTCATTACAAAGTTCCTATGACCTTTCAGCTCCATCATCAGACGCTGGCTACCATTGAAAGACAAACTACTCGCCAAGACCATTCAAATGAACCCAAACGCGATGATGTTGTGTCGTTTCATTGCTAAGTTCCTTTGACGACTTTCCAGCTCCATCATCAGAACAGCACCATGTTATCATAATATTGCATTGTCACGCGATTTACACATGTATGCAAAATTTCAGCTCAATCGGTGACCGGGAAGTGGATCAAATTTAACTTGCAAGATTTGATTACAGACCGACAGACACCCAACGGGACAGGTGAAACTAAATAAAAACTTGTAAAATATAACAAATATGGCCTGATTTTATAAACATCAACTGCCGAGAAAGGCGATTGTACTCGTACATAAGATAACACCTTATTTTCAGACAAAAAATTAAAGGATTGATCGATATATCAGTTAATCGGAAATAGATTGGTACTTACTTAGACAACGAATTTATATTATTAAATCATATTTAGGTATTGAGCAAGTTTTACAAAATAAATATATGCACATTACCTACATATTGTGAGACACAGCTGCATTTGCGTTCACAAAGTATTAGGGTGACCATAATCCTTCATAATGTCGGAAATTACCCGGATCAGTTACGGATTATCATTATACGCAATATTACACGGTCGATTATACGCTATAATAAAAAAAAAACAATCAAACGATTGTCAGGGAGACGTGTATTTTTATTCTCTCTTCTTTTTTATTTCATTTAGTATTTACGCATAATCTTAACAAAATTAATTGAGTGCTAAGAAGCCGTTTAATACAAAAATATTAAATCGGGAAGCAAACCTTCCAAATAATAATATTTGTGTATGTATTTATCCAATTAATTTTTTTAAAGATTTTTTGTTATTTTGTTGTAATGTCGGCCTATCAATTGAGCATTTCACAAATATCAAAAAAATCTGGCTTTTTTTAAAATGCTCAAAAAGGTTACATGTTTACATTTTTTCCAGGTTTAGGTATTATCATCAAATCATGCGTAAATGATCACGTGGCTACTAATAGCCAATTAATACACAAATATTAATAAGAGCAGGAGCGACTATTGAAAATATATATATGACATTTGTCTCGTTCAGACAAGCATATGCTTGTCTGAACGAGAGAGCACAGCATGCGATTCTCTGCGAACGTGTATTAGAAATGATTCTAACATTTCAAAAATTTGACTCTAAGTCACCTGTTCACATTGTAGGTGGGCATAGGTACACGATGCGATGATTTGATCAAATTTTCGCTTCATTCCAACTGGGAGCTCATTCAATTAATTCAAAGGTAGGAGGTGTACCATTTTGTTTCCTCAATAACTACTAACCAGCTATAGTTAACTACCTATATTTGGCCTCCACTGACTGACTGATCTGATGAATTGATGCGATCGTCGCGTTCTGTGCGCCCAGTTTCAGGTAGTAGTACAAATCGTTAACTACCAATTCCTACCTTTGAATTAACTGAATGAGCTCCCAGTTGGCATGAAGCGAAAATAAATCATCGCATCGGTGGACGTCAAACGCAACTTCATAAGCTATTCGCAATTAAAAACCAAATCAAACGGAAATATCAGATTTAGAGTTCCGCCGGCGAGGTAATCCACACCGACATGATATGTAAGGAACCCACTATTAACTCTCTTTTATTCGTTTCTTTATCTAAAAACCACCATACCTTGACCCTTCGCTTTTGAACAAATACTTTAACCATTAAAACCTCTGAGAGGTCCAAGTAAAATGGCTAGTACATTATAGCCAATAATTGAATTAGGGTACCCTTAAGTTTAGTTGTTTCCGGTTTTTTTATAAACAGGATGGAGCTGTCAAATTTTAATCAAATTATTTCACAAAAGCAAGTTATGATTAAGATTTGAATTGGTTGAAAAATTATAGGTTTGAATGAAAGGAGTTCAATAATTCGGTTAGTGAAAGGCATTGTTGTAAATAAAGGTAGGTAATAGTTTAGTAAAAATATGAGATTTTATTGAATATTCATCATTTTTAGGGTTCCGTACCCAAAGGGTAAAATTGGGACCCTATCACTAAGACTCCGCTGTCCGTCTGTTTATCACCAGGCTGTATCTCATGAACCGTTATAGCTAGAGAGTTGACATTTTCACAGAAAATGTATTTCGATTGCCGCTATAACAAAAAAAAAATACTAACAACAGAATAATTTAAATATTTACCTAAGGGTTTTCTTGGAATATTATCTAATCTAGCCATTTCAGAAGTCTTCAGGCAGCTTAAAATATATTATCTGACACCAATGCCAACCATCCGGCGTTTACGAACTTACCTACTTACTTTTTAGGGTTCCGTACCCAAAGCGAAAAACGGGACCCTATTACTAAGACTTCGATGTCCGTCTGTCTGTCTGTCCGTCTGTCACCGGGCTGTATCTCATGAACCATGATAGCTAGGCAGCTGAAATTCACAGATGATGTATTTCGGTTGCCGCTATAACAACAAATACTAAAAACAAAATAAAATAAATATTTAAGGGGGGGCTCCTATTCAACAAACCTGAATTTTTAGACGTTTTTCGCTCTATATTAATAATGGTACCAGGTAGATGCTTCAAATTTTCACAGAATATTTAGTTTTATATTCCCTTCAATAATAAATAATAAAATGAAAATAAAATAAATATTTAAGGGGGGCTCCCATACAGTACGGAACCCTCCGTGCGCGAGTCCGACTCGTACTTGGCCGATTATTCTCTCCATCCACACATCAGCCATATAACGTCGACTGCTGGACATAGGCATATTTTTCTTCTTATTGATTACTAATGTCATTCTTTACGTTTTATAATGATTCAGTGAGATTATCAATCTCTTTTCAATCATTTAACTTAAATTGCTATTAGGTACCTACTAAGAAGCAAAAAATAATATATTAGCATCTACTATACTATGTTTACAAACCTAAACAAATTATTAATTAAAAATAAATAAAAAACTGAACAAAAAAAGGATAAAATGTAAAGATGACGATGAAAACCCTAATCTAAAATCCCACTGCCAGCAGGCACAGTTCCCAAAATGCTGGCCCCATTACCACGTTGGATGGCAATTATTGGCAATACTGATCCTCTGAGCCTCTAGGTAATATTGCTGAGATGAAGATATTGTAAATAAAATATTACACTCATTGTCGTCCAAAAACAGCTCTCGATTAACTAGCAACAGTCTCTATTGGTTACTTTTCACCCATTTGCACACCTTCTATTGAAAACAAACGAACAGCGACTAAAAGGTAGACGCTGTTGATGTCTCTCCGACGTTCCATATTCAAGTAGTCTCAAATTTCGCGGATATTCTTTTTCCTATTCCAAATTCAAACAGCGTTATCGACCGGAAACGCCCCGGAGGAATAAACGAGTGCAAATGATGTGATCGCGATAAACACAATTTCCCTGCTCGTGTCGAATTGGCGGCACGCTGCGGTTCCCACGGGTTTTTGCAAGAAAAATCATGTGTTTTGTGTCTTGAAGACTATGTTTTGGATATGTGTGAGAGTACCTACCTTTTATAAGAAATTCACAAAATAGTTACAATAATATTTACTGAGAAAAAACTTTACATTAAACTTAAAACTACACTTAAGGTAGAAGCCCTCGGTCGACACGCTTTTTTTTGGGTTTTTTGCCGTTTACAATATCTACCTACAAACTAGGTACACATCGCAAGTTTACTAAGACTTATTTAACGGCCATGAATACATAAAAACGATAATAATGATCAGTTTTTGCACAAAAGTGCATCAACTAAGTAAAAACTAAGGCGAAAATCAGCTGATGTACTTTTGTGCATAAACTGACCGCTGTTATGGTTTTTAGGTGCATGGAAAATGCCACCCGCGGTCACCCATTTAAATACTGACCGTGCGGAACTTTGCTTAATTACGGTGATCGCTGACAAACACCTAATCAAACTACTTTTCCAACTGAGCGCTACCGTGGCTCGCTCGACACGTTAAATTGTAGGTCCCGGTTGTTTTAACCGTTTGCCAAGTCAGAGGCATTCAGGTGGCCTAAAAACTCTGACACAAGGTGCTAGCCACCCGGCTGTGTTTATATGTATATTTATATATAATATATATTTGCCTAGTATAAGGGTTTTTAGCGATATTAGTATCAGAATCTAGTATCCTTAACAGCAGTAGGTAACAAAAAAAAACAAGTGCTACAAGAAATATTTTTAAAATCCATGACTATAGATATTATTGATATACTGGGTTTTTTTAAAAAGAAACAGCAGTTACTCTATAACCAGTGAAACTCTTAAACATGTAATAGTATTTGTATTACTAGACGACCCGCCCCGGCTTCGCACAGGTGTATTATACATATACCTTCCTCTTGAATCACTCTATCCATTAAAAAAACAGCACCAAAATCCGTTGCGTAGTTTTAAAGATTTAAGCATACAGACAAACAAACAGACGAAAATAGCGACTTTATTTTATACTATGTAGTGAAGGAAGGATGCAGCATATTCTTATCTAGGATTTCATTGTAGGTACTTAGGATCGTGACTGACTGAAAATGCTGGTGTTTATTTGAACTAACAAATGAATTTATAAGCATTTTCACTCAGCGTAATGCATACCAGCATGTTGGGCACGCTGCTCACTGGGTGTGGGTTTGTGATTTTTCCAACTGTCTAGATCTTCAGTTATCTGTGTATTCAACTATTTCTTCGTGCACTCCTAGTAGTTTAGGTAGTATTTCATACCAATTACAACACATTTTTCCGAAGTAAAAACCTAAAACTAAGTTTAAAAAAGCAGAGAAAGGCGGGTAGGTATTTAAGTAGGTACATAATTTACGTCGCGTTACTTATATAAAGCTCGTGTACTCGAATGGAGCGACGTCGGCGGCGCTAATTAATTTATTGTGATGGTGATGGACGCATGGTGTGGAGATGGCTTTATATTTTTATAAGTCGTACGTTGTTTCCACTTTAAGATGTTCACTGCCGGAAATAGACCTTCCATTGACATAGACAAAGGGCATCTATCATCTGTCCACCTTATTTGGACATCCTACGTTGCGCTTGCCAGTACGACTATGTTTTAAAAAACCCAGTAATAAGTTTAATAAAGCAGAGAAAGGCGGGTAGTTATTCGCGTTATATAAAGCTCGTGCGTACTCGAATGGAGCGACGTCGGCGGCGCTAATTAATTTATTGTGATGGCGATGGGCGGGCTGGTGTGGAGACGGCTTTATATATTTTACTAATAGGTCAAATCAAACTAAATGGCGTCTATGAAAACGAGGCGAGTGGTTGCGGAGTAACTGATTCATGTGTTAGCGGTGGTCAGGAATGGGACCGTCATTACGTTTGATTGGGTCCAACAACCGATTTGCATTTAAATCACAGGCCATTCCCCCCGAAAATTACCTATCCATTATTCGACTCTGTAAAAATATTAAATTTTAAGGAATTGCTGTTATTTTGCGATATCGGATTTGTCTCAATTGTAAAAGCTGTTTGGAGCGTTAGTGGTCCGGCTGCAAGATGGGTCTAGATATAGGAAGTCGAAATCGCGGGTGGAACCTGACGCCTTACTGTGTAAGCGCTCTGACGTTCGGCTTCTCTTTTCCTCCCATTCGCCCTCGTGGCATGAGTGACTGGCGCGAGCAGCCGAAGCGAACAAGCGAAGCCGAACGTCAGAGCGCTTACACAGTAAGGCCCCTGGACACGATTGGCACAGGACTGAGGCAGATGGCACAGTAAGGCCCTCCGCACATGGAGCTACTCAAAAGGAACTCATCACAAACTCAAATTACTAACAAGTTTTTTGAGCGTCACCGCCCATACATTGCCATACAGGTTCGCACACGACGCGACTAGTCACTAACCAGTTAGTAACGCGTTGGCAACTGATCACGCGCGACGCGTCGTGCCGGTCGCCGAGCTACTAGGTTACCCGAGTTTACTGTGTTTTGATGTGAAAAATGAATGATCAAGCCTTAAATATTAAATTTGTGCAGAAAGTGGAAGAGTATCCATGTTTATATAATTATAAACTGACAGATTACTCACGAAAGGATGTAACAGAAAGAGCTTGGAGTGAAGTTGGAAAAGTATTGAATTTGACTGGTAAGTACCTATATTTAATTATTTAATTATTATTTTATTTCCCCTTGCTAGGTTTTTCGCACGTGTTTATTTGGTAGTAGAAATAACAGGAGTGACTGAAACCTTGCAATGTGAGTAGCGTCGTGTGCGAAATATAGTTTATAACTAGTTTGTAATTCTAATTACTGATTAATTCCGTCATATTTGAGTAGCTCCATGTACGGAGGGCCTAAGAGAGAGGCCTATACCCAGCAGTGAGATAAACAAGGCTGTGGATGATGATGAAAATCTCTTTTAATGATTAGTGTTATATGTCAAAAGGCTCTTGCGCCTTGCAAAATAGAAACTTGTGTCAAGTACCAAAGAAGACAGATAGGTATTAGCATAGATTAATTTTACTATAATTTTATCTATGGTATTAGGTATGTCTTCTTCGTTACTTGAACTTCACCCTCACTCTATTGTCCGAAGCTTATACTGACCTCAGCTCAACAAAATATGACGAAGGAGTTCCCGGTGGAAATAAAAAAAAAAAAAAGGACCTTCCTAAGATATTGAGCGCCTATCTGCCTACGGTGCGCACAAAGCTCTTTAGAGTAAGAAAATAATATGTTCCTTAGTCCGGGGTAGCATTATAATTTTACTGATTACTTTGAGTACCTAATACTTTCTTTAAGCTGATGTACCTTTACGATCGAAGAAGCCGTTTCCACCCAAACCAAGCACACACCAAAATCGTTAATTAAATTTCACACTAACACCAACTCCCGCCATACTTGCTTGGCTAAAAGGTTAATTTAGTAATTGTCAGCTTTCAAGACTCTCTAAACGGTCACAATTTCAACCATCCTTTCACAGAAAATGCAACCTTGACGACAAGTAGTAAAGGCGAGATTTGAGTGATAGAGCAATATTCTTGCCAGTACATAGTTTGCAGAATCTTTCGTCGCCTTATATTTATTAGTCTTCATTAACATCCTTTGAGAGCGGCGAATTGCTAATTAATTCTCGAGCTTTGCCTTAATTGAAGTAATTATGTAATTAAGGGAGGATTTTGCGTTAATTTGGTATTGTAGATGGAGGAGTTTCTTATTCTTAAAATGTTAAGTCGAAATATATTTCGGGACGGTTGTTTCATAATGGAAAACTGAAATGCTTGGTCTGCTTGGAGAGTAAAAACAGTTATAAATATAAGATTTATAAGCTCGACTTGCATAATAGCTGAATGGTAGTGGTAATGAATAAAGAGCTCACCTATCTACTTATCTCATTTTCCAACAAAATACCAGCGCTGGTTGCTCGTAAGCGTAACTAGCATTACGCTGACTGAGTCGGGACCAGTTTTGTGACAGGGACTTGTTTTGTTGTTCATGTAATTGTACCTCTTATTTTTGTTGCAAATAAATTTCTGTATGTTTCTGTAATAACTTGTGCATTTATTGACGATACATAGAAACTTCTATGCAGTATTAAAAAGCCAGTTTAGGCCATTGATACCCAATAATGGTATTGGGACCTGCGTGGCTGAGATCAGCCTAAAACAGGGGGAAGAACCAACAAAAAATGTTAATCATGGCTATCATTGGAAAGTGCGGGTTATGGGCCATTAGGAACTCAACCTTTTGGCAAATTCTATTTTGCAGACCTGCAGGCATTAATGGTACTAGTCACATATAGGTATGTGAATTGGTCCCCAATGGTACTGATCAATGGAACTAGCGACGTAGAGGATATAAATTCTACGTCGCTAGTTCCATATTGGTACTAGCGAAGTATACATACGTGAGTAGTACCATCAATGGAACTACTGACTGAAAACCGTGGGTACCCTAATATCCTGCTCCAAAAGAGCAAGGCGGTATCGAAAGCGATTCAAAGTTCCTAATTCGCTCAAAATGCTGGGCGTATTTTTTTCCTATCTATAAAAATGTCTTGCTGACAAGACTTTTCACGTTGCAATCATCGGCCGTGTGTTCCGACCTCATAAAAATACAGTGATGTTCCTGATACGGCTTTTGCCGTATTATACTGATACGGCTTTTGCCGTATTATACTGATACGGCTTTTGCCGTATTATACTGATACGGCTTTTGCCGTATTATACTGATACGGCTTTTGCCGTATTATGTTCGACTTCCCTATAGCCGTATATTTTCTTAGGTATATGAAAATGACATTTATTTTTTTAAATACGGCTTTTTTTATCAAATTTTCACTAAAATACGGCTTTCTTGAGGTTGACATACGGCCACTCTAAAAATTTGGATCAACACTGGAACAATGTGGTTTCGACACGGGCCGATTTTTTTAGCAAATAAATGTAAAAAAACAACAAAAATTTGCACAATATGTCGGCGTGACGTTACGGGTTTCCCGCCAAAACTCCAACAAAAAGTTCTCAAAGTATTTCAAATACGGCTTTCTTGAGGTTGACATACGGCCACTCTAAAAATTTGGATCAACACTGGAACAATGTGGTTTCGACACGGGCCGATTTTTTTAGCAAATAAATGTAAAAAAAAAACAAAAATTTGCACAATATGTCGGCGTGACGTTACGGGCTTCCCGCCAAAACTCCAACAAAAAGTTCTCAAAGTATTTCAATCTGGTACCAATCCGACCGCGGTGGCGGCGCGTGGCGGCCGCGTGCCCACGTCTAATTACACCCACGCCACGCCACGCCGTCACACACAACGGCCAATTTGGACTGTTTGTACAGTATCCTGTTACACAATGCGAGGGGGTTTATTAACTCTCTTCTTAAAATGGTTGTGCAAGTAACTTGGGGGCAGTATAAAATCTTTGATTGTTTGAAGTCAATCTTAACAAAGGCGCAGCATAGCATGATCAAAACGTATAGTTTTGATTTGCTTGTACAGTAATCGATATAACATCCCATTTTTTAACTATTGTTAGTTTTTTCAAAACCTAACTAACCAATTTTAATAAAATTTCTATGGGACCAATTTCGAGATAGAACCCGCTCCATAGTTTCACCTGTCCCGTTGTCTGTCGGTCTGTAATCAAATCTTGCAAGCTAAATTTGATCCACTTCCCGGTTACCGATAAAGCTGAAATTTTGCATACATTTGTAAATCGCGTGACAATGCAATATTATAATGATACGGTGCTAATCTGATGATGGAGCTGGAAGGTGGCAAAAGGAACTTAGCAATGAAACGACACAACCTCATCGAGTTTGGGTTCATTTGAAAGGTATTGGCGAGTAGTTTGTCTTTCAATGGTAACCAGGGTCTGATAATGGAGCCGGAAGGTAGTCATAGGAACTCAATAAATAAACTTTGATTGATTGTGAAATAATGAAACGACGCAGGTTCGGCTCATTTGATTAGTCTTGGCGAATAGTTGTTCAGTAAAAGCTTGTTTCATAAACAAATTCGGAGTTACATTAAACCTCGCATCAGATTAGTATTGAACAATTGGTGTCATTACGTTGCCTTTCAAGGTATTAAAATGCCCGAAAATTAAGGGTAACACTAACAAAAATAAGCAAACACTATCCTAACACGAGTTACATTATAGTTGTGTAGTGCCGGCGCAAGTTTAACACGTTAGGCGACGTCGTAACTGAATTATACACGAGCTCACGCGCCGCCGCCTAGCGTGGCTGGATATGGCAGGCGGTTTCTTCATTTTTAACCGACTTCAAAAGGAGGTTCTCAATTTGACTGTATGTTTTTTTTTGTATGTAGGGATGTCAATCAATTACTACTCCAGACCACCAAGCCGTGGTGGCCAGGAGTAGTGCAGTAGTACCTACACCTACCTACGCTTTACCTAGAAATAATAAATCCCGACAAAAACATTATGTGAAATGTTGCCAAGACAAGACTCCCAATGCCAATACGTTATAAGATTTCATATAGATCCAAGCCGTGGTGGACGTAGTTATGCAGAGTGAAGTACATAAGGTAGTCTGGTGGTATTAACACCCGTGTTGCAGTTGTGAGATCGTGGATTCGAATCCCGGTTCCGTCAATGAGTTCTTGGAACTTATGTATGGAATTTCACAACACTGAATTGGTTTCTCGATGAAAAAAACATGTTGAAGCAACCTGCATAAATATGTTCGTAGAAGAAATACTATGACGTATGTGAATTCACCTACCAGTACTGGTTCAGCCTGGTGGATATGATATTTCGTAGATAGGCCTATATTCAGTAGTGTTCTATTAAAAAGGCTGGTAGGTAGGGTTGTAAAGTTAAGGAGTGTAGAGTTATAAGCTTGGCTTAATACATATTAAGCCAAGCTTATAACTCTACACTCCCTAACTTTACAGGTCCTGTCTTCAATAATTGTACAGTGTACAATTGTACATACACCTTAACTTTCAGAATTAAGAACAACGTTATTAAGTCGTATAACAAATAACACTTAACTAAGTGTGGTTCTGCCATTACATAATATGTTTTGATGGGATTACGTCGACCTAGAAATTAGATAACTTTCATCTGACTGATGCTTGTTATTAATATTTTATTTTTCTCTCGCGCCAATTTCTCAGTTGATAAGTGACGCCGTTGTTGAAGATAAAGCAAGACTAATAACACCCTGTCGTTTTTAGGGTTCCGTACCCAAAGGGAAAAACGGGACCCTATTACTAAGACTTCGATGTCCGTCTGTCCGTCTGTCACCGGGCTGTATCTCATGAACCATGATAGCTAGGCATCTGAAATTTTCACAGTTGATGTATTTCTGTTGCCGCTATAACAACAAATACTAAAAACAAAATAAAAATAAATACTTAAAGGGGGCTTCCATACAACAAACCTGAATTTTTAGACGTTTTTCGCTCTATATTAATAATAATAACAGGTAGATGCTGGAAATTTTCACAGAATATTTATTTTTATATTTACTTCAATAATAAATAATGAAATTAAAATAAAATAAATATTAAGGGGAGCCCCATACAGTACGGAACCCTCCGTGCGCGAGTCCGACTCGTACTTGGCCGATTATTACTATACCTACTACATTTTAGCAGTCTCTTCCAGCTGAACTAATCCAGCGTCAGATTAAGTTATAATGGTTAGTAATTGCGAGCTAACACGATCCTCGCTCCACTAACTGAATGTCGTGAGCGTGTTATCGAGTTTGTCGCTAGATATTTTTGTATTTACTCGTGGAGATTAAATCGATTATTATTCTTGTTAGTTTTAAGTAAAACTTCGAAAGCGGAGATTCGATTAATCGATAAGCAGAACAGAATTGAAAGTAAAATTATAGAGATTCTTCAAGTTTATGCACGATTTACTTAGTGATTTCGTTATTGTGTTCTGGTTATTTTTATGTAGCCATGTTTCGTTACGCGTATACTTACTTGAGTACCTACGGACTTTTATAAAGTCACATCGTGAATATTGAACTTTTAGTTGAGATTAGTTTTAGTTGGGATATAAAGCCATACATAAAAAGGCGCCATCGTAAATTTAATAGCAACGTAAAAAAAATCTCTCTATCGAATGCCTAAAGTGAATAATCGGCCAAGTACGAGTCGGACTCGCGCACGGAGGGTTCCGTACTGTATGGGAATATAGAGTAAACATTTATTTTATTTTAGTTTTATTATTTATTATTGAAGGGAATATAAAACTAAATATTCTGTGAAAATTTCAAGCATCTACCTGGTACCATTATTAATATAGAGCGAAAAACGTCTAAAAAATCAGGTTTGTTGTATTGGAGCCCCCCTTAAATATTTATTTTCTTTTCTTTTTAGTATTTGTTGTTATAGCGGCAATAGAAATACATCATCTTTGAAAATTTCAGCTGCCTGGCTATCATGGTTCATGAGATACAGCCCGGTGAAAGACAGACGGACAGACGGACATCGAAGTCTTAGTAATAGGGTCCCGTTTTTCCCTTGGGGTACGGAACCCTAAAAAGGAACAGAAATATGCTAATTAGCTATTATAGTTACGATGGTGCCTCTAAAATTGGGCTTATTAGGTAGGTAAATCCCTGACAACTAATCAGTAAACGAAGCCATAATATCCATCTACCTATGCTCAATACGTACCGAAATTTTTATTTTGTGCGTAATGTTTCATCATGATACTAGCTGACCCGACAGACGTTGTCCTGTCTGAACGATGAATATTGAATTCGAATTGGTATAATTAATAAAATAATCATCCATCCATCCATCCATCAGCCATAAGAAGTCCACTGCTGGACATGGGCCTCCCCTATGGATCTCCAATAAGACCGGTTGGAAGCGGCTTGCATCCAGCGCGATCCTGCGGTCTTAATGAGGTCATTCGTTCACCTTGTGGGTGGACGTCCTACGCTGCGCTTGCCGATACGTGGTGTGAATAAAAGAATAGTGTTTATTATTCTAATGTTTGATGGTATTCAACATTCTTAGTTTTTTTTTGCGCGTATATAAATAGTTTTGTTGGTATTCCGACACGGGAACAGGCGACATATAACTAGCCATGTGAAAGACATGGATTTTCAAGATTGATGCCACAAACACTTTGCGTAGAAATGTGTTAATCATGATATTATCACCACCACTTTCACGTCATCCATCATGTCCTGTCATCTTTCCTCGATACTTCTTATCTTGCTTTTAGGTACAAAAACTTGATAAAATTTCGAATTTTCTACTAATAATCTACACTGAAAATTAAACTAAAGGTTCACTAACAATAGAGTACTTCACCCAAACTCAACAATGAAAGTGTCTCATTTTCACGCCAAAACAACCCGCCATTTTGCGATAACAATAAGATGGCGGCTTGCGCAAGAACAGATTATCCATCCAATTTCACAATTCAATACGGTTTTAAAAACTATTGAAATCGGCTGCGACTATCGGCGTTTATAAAGAAGGTCTACAACTATAGTTTTGCTTAAAATTTAGTCTAAAATAAGTTTTATTTACAGAGAATTAAGGGTTCCTCAAACTGGTAACACGAGATGGTGTCGACATGGAATACTGTCATTGAGACTAAGGGTTTCTTTACAAATTCTGGAGTATCAAGTTCTGGGATTCTGGATTCATTGAAAGAGGATTATGAGCGGCTAATTTGAAAGATTTGTTTGGATGTTTTGCTTTTAAATGGCTCAATTGGAGGAGTGTGAAGCCGCCATTGAAGTGATGATGTAATTTCGAGGAAAGTAAGTTGGTTTAGTTTGTTAGGAAATGAATGAGGTAATAGCATAGAATATTATACAAAGATACAATAAAGCAGTGTCTATGTTACGAAGGACTCTAGATTTAACTTTTAAGCTAAGCAAGAGCGCTATGTACTTACCTATAGATTTTTGAGAAAAGCGAGGGATTTGCCAGGCTTTATTTTTTTCAAGCTTTTATTTACCTTGCAATAGTTGTAAGTACCTATATAGATATGTATACAAGTTCGGTTGGAATCTTGCTAGTTTTGACAAAAGTTCTGGTTTCTGATTGAGTTGAAGTTTTGCACGCATATGTTTATTGCGTGACAATGCAATAATATGGTAAAATGGAGCTGATCTGATGATGGAGTCGGGAGTTGGGCATAGGAACTCGTGTACTAAGTGTGTGTAAGAAGATAGACCCATCGTGTTTGGGCTGGTTTTACTTGTCTTGGCACTCTGCTGCTACATGACATCCAGTATCTCAAAAACTTGTATTTAAAAGTCATATATTTTTATAATAACTTATATTGCTACATATTAAAAAAATATGCCTTCTGTTTCGGAGTAAAACTATACTTATACATATTCCGCGCAATAAATAAGACTACACTACATAATAGTTCAGTCAGTTTTAGTTTTAAGGGGTGTTTATTAGAAAATCATCGTAATTTTAGTGTTAAGCTTAGGTACATTTCAAGTATGTTAACAATGAATGTTAGTTTACTTAGATCAATATTCAGAAAATATTAATCAAAAAACATTCAAGGGCAGAAAATTAAAATGTAATACTAATCGAAAAGTGTGACAAAACATGACTCCATTTAGCTAATACCCATTGTTGCTTAGTTCTCACCGCATAGAAAACTATACAGCCCTATCACTGCTCTACCAACTTATTTGTGAACTGAGTGGTGGCGTAACAATCGCTCTATCTGAATCTCGGCAAATCATTTAGTTTTACTATTTAACCGTTATACTCCTAAGTTGGTAGCTCGGACCCTTTTGTGTAAAAAACATAATGCGACAATAGAATAGGGTCGCGTTGTAATTATTTGTTCGACTTGGCGCATTTCACCCTTGAAAAGTTTGATACAGTACTAATAGCTTTTAAGAGGTTGGTGAAATTGTGATGCTGTGGTGCATCTTTTTAACCGACTTCAAAAAAGGAGGTTCTCAATTCGACGGTATGTTTTATGTAAGTAGGTATGTTGCGCGATTACTCTGGTAATTATGAAGCAATTTTGACGATCATTTTTTAATTTGAAAGATTAATTCATTAGAAGTGGTCACATTTAAATTTTATCGAAATCGGCTCATTCCTCGTGCTGAGAATTTCTCTAGCAGTTCAGCGTGGGAATGCAGCCAGCGTTCTTGGTACCCTTTTAAAAGGACACAGTCTATTTTTTGGTTTTTATTTTGTGTAGTATATATAGACTATAACTTTAATGTTTCATGAGAAACCTGTGATTATTTTTGAAAAATTTTAAATAATGTAAAAATTACTTCATCGATGATTTATTGATTCGTTCTGTACTAGCCCTTATAATAGTCCACTGCAGGACGTAGCAGGCCTACCCAAGAAGGGTGGTCGGACCAAATCCACCATGCTGACCCAGTGCGGTTTGGTGGATTGATTCGTGCAAATTATTCGAATTCTGTATGTGGTTGAAGTCGGTTATACCCATGTTATTTTAGGCGAAACACAATGATGTATTCTATCACTTCAAACACGGTCACCTTAACACATGTAGTCGTAGTAACTCGTTAATAACACACACACACAGTTTGGTTCAAAACCGCAAACTGGCCATTAACAAAAATCCTTTCAAAAATCGAACGCCCGCGCTGCGGCAAATGAAAATCTCGCACAAATCAGTTTCATTAAAAACACTGCAAAAAGTTTTACAAAACTATTTCAAGTAATCAGCGATCCAAAAAATTTATAATGATGTATTTATGTAAATAAACTTCTTAATTATCAAATCATGAAAAATCAATTAAGGTTTATTACCAGTGTTACTACCAATCAAACGCGTCGCAATTAAGTTATCAAAAGGAGAGAATAGCGTGTTCCAAGGCGTCCGGTTCTACGTTTGTTGATTTAAGTTATCTATGCATTGAAACAGAGAAAAAAATATTGTGCATTTAATCATACAACTCGAAACACGGTCACAAATTTCATGCTAGAACGTGGCTTGCTATAAGTTTAGGTTAGTTAGACTATAGGTCTAGTATCTATGTTTTGTTCAAAACCACAAACCAAAATCCGTTTAAAAAGCGAACGCCGCGGCAAATAAAAATCTCACACAATACAGTTTCATTAAAAACTCTGCAAAACCCGCACGGCCGCGCAAATAAAATTCGCATTTGCCACAAAACAATTAAATTTTATCAAGGTTTTACAAAACTATCTCAAGTAATCTTAAGCGATTATTCGAAAAAATCACAAAGATGTATATTTTATGTAAACAAACTTTTATATGATCACATCATGTGAGAAAACTCTAATTTTAAACGCGCCGCAATTATGTTATCGAAAGGAGAGAATAGCGTGTTCCAAGGCGTCCGGTGCTACGTTCGTTGATTTAAGATACCTATCAATGCATTGAAATAAAGAAATTTTTTTCACGAATAAGTCCGCGCTTGACTACCAACTCGCCTCATGGTAAGCGAGGTTGTGGTTGAAGATGAAGCACGCAGACCTAGAAGATACCTATTCACTCTAACCTTAAAAAGCTTTTGACTATATCTCTTAGGAAACAGGGAAGCAGAAAGACTGCATTTAATCATACAAGTAAAAGAATCGTCACTCCAAACACTGTCACGAATCTCATGCTAGAACGTGGCTTACTATAGGTTAAGGTTAGTTAGACCATAGATCTAGAACCTATGTTTCGTTAAAAACCACAAACAAAAATCCGTTCAAAAAGCGAACGCCGCGGCAAATAAAAATCTCACACAATTCAGTTTCATTAAAAACTCTGCGCAACCCGCGGCCGGCAAATAAACTGCACATCGGCCACAAAGTAATTAATTTTCCTCTACAAAGTTGATTCGATTGCTCGAACTCGTTTATTTTTTATAACCAACAATGTTACTAACGATTCAATTTTTTTACGGTACCGTAAGTAATTTGTTTTCGATTGAGTTCTTTATTGAAAAACACCGCAATGTAGGGAATGGGTTTGACAAATTATACTGTAAATTTTTAGGGGTCCGTACCTACAGAAAAATACCTTATTAATTACCTAATACGGTCTTAGAGCCTACTAATACGGTGTCAGTAATTGTACGAATGTACGATCTTTAACGCGATTTATTTTTATTTACTAATTTAATTACTTTGAGTAATATTACTAACTGTTGAATGTTATACGGTACCGTAAGTAATTTATCGATTGAGTTCTTTTTTGAAAAACACTGCATTGTCGGGAATGGGTTTGGCAAATTAAGTATATGATCGATTTTTAGGATTATATGATCGATTTTTAGGATTATATGATCGATTTTTTCTGCCCAAATTGAAAACTTTTATGTACCTTATGCTGTTTTTATGTAGACATTACCATTTTCTGACAAATAAAGTGTCAGAAACAGAATTGGCTGACCCTTTTGAGGTAACAACTTAACACTACGTATTTACTAGTAGGTAGGTACATTTACTTAAGTCACAAGACATAAGTAAGTAACATAAGAATTGACCGGCCAATTATGTAAAAATAATGAAGTATGACCACATGAAACATAATGAAATGCATAGCAAAGTATTACGTATAGTTTATTTCATGTCTAATTTTATTTTTTTAACGCGAATAAGTCCGCGCTTGACCACCAACTCGCCTGATGGTAAGCGACTTTGTGGTCGAAGATGACGCACGCAGACTTAAAAGTTACCTATTCACTCTGATCTTGAAAAGCTTTAATTATATCTCTTAGGAAACATGAAAGCATGAAGACTGTTCCATTCCCTGGCGGTACGAATCAGAAATGTAGATACAAACCGCTTCGTACGTATTTACGTATCGAAGGAAAATCGACGGTGTAGGGGTGGTATTGAGGCGTCTTTCTACTTTATGTATTTGTCCAACTTTTAATTGGAACTTAAACATGACATAGCATTTGGAAAATTTCGTATTAATTGCCACCTTTGAGGTGATCTCATGCTCGTGTCATTATTTTGGAAAAATAAATATGTTTTTTTTGTACGGAACCTTCAGTGCGAAGCCCGGCTCACCTTTAGCATTTTTAGTGAATCATTACAGACGGATCAATTAGGGAAATTAATTTAAATTGAGTCGTGGAAAATGACATTTGCCTTTTGGATGTGAATGGGTTGATTCTGATTAAATCGCAGTTGATTTGATAATAGCTTATTTGTTGAAGTAACCTTGTTGAAAAGCTGTCGTTATTGTTAAATTTTTGCTTTAGTATTTATTTATTTCTTGCATTATGTACAAAGCAATCTTAATAGCTAGGTACATACCCTGTTAGGGCGTTGCAAACATGAGTGTGTAATGACTTAATATCTAAGAAAATGTATCCTTAAATTAAGCTTAAAAAATACCACACAACATATGTACTTTAACATAACATGCTTTAAATATATCTGAGTTATGTAATCAAAGCGTATTGTCCGTATTAATATTAGGTTTTATTCATTTTGTTTTTGTCATTAAAGTAATCTTCTAAACTGTAATAGCATTTGTGGAGCAGGAATTGTTTGAGTTTATTATAAAATGTTTTTTCACCGGTTTCGTTTTTTAAATAGTTGGGTAAGCAATTATATATTTTGATGATCGTATATTCCGGACCTTTTTTTACTATTTCAAGTTTCGGTTCGGGAGCTACAAGTTGGTTGTGTCTTCTGGCGTTGGTGTTGAAGGTGAATAAATCGGAGTGTTTTTTTGCGAACATAGCTGCTTCTAGAATATAAAGGCAAGGTAGTGGCAGTATTTTTTGTTTATTAAAATGCGGTTTGCAGCTTTCACGTCGTCGGATATTTACTAGAATGCGAATGCATTTTTTTTGCATGATGAAAAGGTCATTGGCGTCTGTACTGTTGCCCCACAATATGTATTTTAACCACGCAAAAACATAAGCGTAGTAAGCGCTGGTTGCAGTTTTTAGGTCTGTGTTTGATTTGAGTACTGATAGGGCATGTACAAATTGGGATAGTTTAGATTTTACTTTTGCAATGTGCCCTTTTAAATTTAAATTTGAATCGATGTTAATGCCTAGGAGTGTGAAGTTGTTTGTTTCGTCAATATCTAAGGTTTTAGATAATATATGGTTTTAAGGTTCATAGGATTTTTTTGATAGGGGTGGAATTGTATAATTTTAGACTTCTTTGTATTTAGTTCTAGATTATTTGATTGCATCCAGGTTTTGACATTTAAGAACGTTGGAAAAATTCAAATTATGTATAATAAGACTTAAAATACACCAACAACCTAGATATACTATACCTATACAGGTTGGATCTGTAAGTAGTACTAGTAACCAATATAATCATCAAATCCAAAAAAAAAAACTAATCATTAAATTGAAATGAAATATTTTCAAAAAACCTAAACAATAAATTAAAGAAGTAATTAAGCATCATGGTTCATACGGAATTCATTTATGATATTTTGATATGAGACTAATTAAAATAGTTATTCCCGCTATTTTGAATAATGTCAAAATACAGGTAAGTAGCTCGAATCGCTGTATTGTTTTGTTGTTCTAAAATCATCGACTTGTCATTTTTTCTGTTTTAAAATATTGTGGGGCAGTGCAGGTTAAATAAAAAAATAGATTGATGGCCAAATTGAAGTACATAGCAAATATCTTTATTTATTAAATTCTATGTCAAGGGTTTTTAAACAGACGGCAAAATATCTGATTTCATTTAATATCGGCATCTGCTCTCCACCCTGTATATCGTTACACATCTAAAGTAGGTACAAGATTTGTTGTTTTTTACGACATTTGAAAATTAGTTAAATTTAAAATGTAACTGTAAATTTCATTTGAAACAAGATACTATGAAAATTGGAAACTTACGCAACACAAACCAGCCTGTCCTAAGAATTCCGCGCGTGTGGTTCCCAACCGTAGGGTGGCGCCCTCTGTTTATCGAGAGCCTACTTAATAACGACTTATTTATTTGCACAAAGGATCAGGATAGTAATTGCGAACGGATAATATGAGAACTATTAACTTGCGAGATGTTTGAGGGGCGACGTAATGTTTGAGAACTGGTGGGAATTTAGTTTAATTAATTGATATTTTGTCAAAAATTTGATGAGCTCAAATAGTTAATGCTTTCCTAAGCCACCTAAGGCTATTAAAAAGTTAAGCAATTAAAACAATCGCGTGTCATCCGAGTCACGGTTAGTACCTTACCTAGGGGATAGTAACCTATATTGGACCACCTTTGACTTAAAGTCACATATCACCAAATACTTTAAAGATATACTAATAAAATATAAAATAAATCGTACTTGTATATTCCGGCAGGCTAGTCATGGTGTCAGAGGTTTTAACCCGCCTGAATAAAATAACCGGAATTAACAATTTAAAGTGTCACCCGAGCCACGATAGCGCTCAGTTGTTGATTTCATGTAAGATAGCTTTGCCCTTATTATTAAGCTAACTATGGGCCTTATTAATAAGCTCCAAGTAGCACAACGAGCTATGGAGAGGGCTATGCTCGGAGTTTTTCTGCGAGGTAGAATCAGGAATAATAACATTATGTTATCTACATAAGTACGTAGAAGAACCAAAGTTACCGACATAGCCCAGCAGATTGGCAAGTTGAAGTGGCAATGGGCAGGGCACATACTCGCGGAGGACTGATGACCGATGGGGTCGAATAGTTCTCGAGTGCAGACCACGGAGCGACCGGCAAGGGCAGCGTAGAACGTCCACCCACAAGGTGGACGGATGACTTCATTAAGACCGCAGGATCGCGGTGGATGCAAGCCGCTTCCAACCAGTCTTTTAGGGAGGCCTATGTCCAGCAGTGGACGTCCTATAGCTGAGGATGGATGGATGGATGAAATAGCTTTGATTATTTTAGTCAAAGATAACTAGATTTTAAGAGCTACATATTTAGCTACAGAGCTGTAGCACTCGTAGCGTAGCTGCTACGCCGTAGCTTGATCACGCTGATTACCAGAAGCAAAGCAAACGTTGACACGGTCAGTCTTTGAATGAGTGACCGCTAGTTTTTTTTAGCTTTGATTATGTTATGACAGCCTTCCAATCAGTGGATTGGAAATGTTTTAGGAAAGGTACTTAATATTATAAATAAAAAATATTATTTTTCGCAAAAGATGGCAAAACTGCCTTCCATCGTGAACAAAATTTGAATATTTCGTTCAAATTCTTTACATTATTGTTGATTTTTCAAAAATGGCTTCACCGATTTCTTTAAAATTTAAATGTGACCCCTCGGGAGTTACCCTTTCGAAATGAAAAGGAATTTTTCGATTCGGTTCACAATTGGCGAAATTACCGATGAACATACACAAAAAAACATACAGACGAACATAAAACCTCCTCCTTTTAGGAAGTCGGTTAAAAACAAACACCATATAAAGAGGAACGCCTATTTGAACCGTAATAGCTCATAAAATATCATCTAATGAATAGAATAAAACCAACTTAAACACAAAACTTCATCTTAAAACCACAAATCATTTATTACTCTACGTTTCTTGTAATAAAGTCTAAATTAGCTTGCAATATCACCCACAAGTTTTATCTCTACTCTACATTGAATTTAGTACTTACACCCTACAGAAATAAGATCTAATTTCGTCTGAATTCCGAAAAGAAGTGTAATATTCTTCAGTACAAAGCTAATATGAGCTATAATCTTAAAGTATTAAGGTTTAAATTGGCGTGTGGCGTGTATGTATTTTATACAGTGACTATTAAGCGCCCTTTTCACGGGCGTTTTGCACGGGGTGAAGCGTTACGGCAATTGGAAATTAATGAACTTTACTGTTATGGTGGATGAGGGTAGTTGGGGTTGTGGGTGTAATAATTTTTTTTTTTTAAATATAATATTATATGGTAGAGTTAAAAATATTCATTTGAATAATATTGGTACTGTGTCTTATATGCAACTCTATTTGCAAAAAATATATATTTCTCAGAACCATAGGTAGGTAGGTGGGTAAAGTAGACATATTTAAGGCATTAATTTACTAAGTAGTAGTAGCAGTTTGTTTAGCACTTCTCCAAAAATCCAAACTTTTTTCAGTACGATAGAGAAATATCATAGCCAATGTGTAATTATCCGTGTTTTTACTAAATTCCTAGAATTTTCGCAAAAAAACGGTTTACTAAATCTTACTACGAGATCTACAACACCAAAAATAGCAAATATACTCGTACCTATAAATCTTTTCTTATTTTATTCGGTACTTTCGCTACAATGTGGTAATAGCAGTGGGCAGGGCACATAGCTCAGAGGACTGATGACCGATGGACTCGAAAAGTTCTTGAGTGAAGACCACGTACCGGCAATCGCGGCGTAGGACGTCCAGACGGACGGTAGACAGATGATCTCATCAAGACCGCAGGATTGCGCTGGATGCCAGCCGCTTTCAACTGGTTTTATTAGAGATCCATAGGAGAACCTATGCCCAGCAGTGGACGTCATAAGGCTGATAGACAGATGAATTTAGCTACAAAATGCAGTATTTGTTTAGTTGCACCATTTTAGCATCCGCAACGATCGTCGCGTTATTCAACAGTATCAAAATGATATCAAGAATTGAACTCCAACCAACACAAACAACTTTCAACCTTACACGTAGGACATTAAAGTTCCAATAACTAAATCTATTTTACTTCACAAAGGTACAGAGAAAAATGTATCTTCAGTTGAAAGAAGTAGAGTTGGTATTCCTTTGTAAGATAGGTTATCTTTCCCTTCTCAAATGGTTTAAGAGTCGATGAAGATCGACCTTCACCGATGTGATAACCAACTGAGACATTTTTATCAATAATTATTATTTATTTTCCAACACGCCTACGATAGCTTTTGAAATGTATTAATGACTATATTGAATTCGAGTATTTTTTGTCGATGCTTTTAAGCTATTGCATAGCCTTCTATCGCGGGCCTTGAGCGCGGGGACCGAATCCAGAAATTCCGTAACGAAATAACCTCACGCTCCCCACTCCGACGGGCAAGGAGGTGTGGCTTGAAGGCCGTGCATCGTCTAACGTCGTTTCAGTTCGGCAGTCTTCGACACGGCGTTGTGTGCGATTAGACGTAATGCAACAGCTTTACCGCGGCAGTCCCCGAGTGCCACACGTCTTTTTTTTTTATTATCTTTCCCCTTTTGATAACCGATATTTTTTTATTCCAACTAATAGTTTTTAATGTAGAAAATATGCATTGGTAGGTTTCCCTACTTATTTTTATACGAAGCTGCCTGGCTAGCAGCTATAAACAAGAAGCTCAATAAGTACCTAGGAAACCGATCTGATTACCAGTCAAAAATGGTATCATTAGAAAGATAATTTAATCACAAAATTAATCATAAGCAAGCAATCATAGGCGTGTTTAGAAATAAATAGTAGTTATTGTTTAAAAAATATGTCTCTTTTGGTTATCACATCGGTGAAGATTGATCTTCACTGGCTCTTAGGCCGAAAGGTACACAGAAGAATATACCAAGTTGTAGGTATTCTTTTGTAAGATTATTTATTTTTTCTTTGCCGTGAGATAATTTAGTTGTGGAATTACTCAGTTTGAGTGATTGATGTGTGGTAAAAAAATGGTATCATGAGAAAGATAATTTAATTACAAAATTTTATCATAAAGACTAGCCTGCAAAAACACCGCTTCTGAAATATTATTAATATAAAAATATCTCTTTTGGTTATCACATTGGTGAAGGTTGATCTTCACCAGCTCTTACACCAAAAGGTACCTACAGAGAAAAATATACCTTTTGTTGAAGGTGGTAGAGTTGGTATTCCTTTACCGGTAGGTTTATTTAAGGGGAGGTTGTTTGCCGCGAGTTAATTTAGTTGTGGATTAACTCAGTTTGAGTGATTGATGTGTGGGGATGGTTCGAATGTTTAGTGTTAGGGGACCATTTCACGGTGATTTAGTTGAATCAAACTATCAGTTTATCTATCGTTTGGGTACTATGAGATGCAGTTACAACACTTAAACAGGGTACAACGTAGGTATGAATGGTGTAATGATACTGTGACCACATAATTATGAGGTAAGTAGTACATCATATTAAACAACTTTTACTATGGGTTCAACCCAGGTTTCGCGAAAAAAAATTGCTGTTTTAAGTTGCGACTCGAAATCGATGATCATAATGATGGTCTGAATCACATCTTTTGGCTTAGTATATCGGTTCTGGATAACCTTGTGGGTATATATTTAATTTATTTTGTTTTAGTAGGTAGTTTTAAACTTTAGGTAGTTACTGTACGCCATTTTAATAGTCCATATTTAAATAAATAAATAAATACTAGGGAACATCTTACACACGGTCTCTGACCCCAAACTAAGCAAAACTTGTGATATGGCTGCCAGATGATTATACCTACTACTTATACAAACATATTTTAAATACATACTTTTATAGATAGTACCTAAATAACATCCAAACACAGAGCAAACACCTATGTTCATCACACAAAATAATGTTTGCCCTGGGTGGGGATCGAACCTACGCTTCTTTGACCCAGAAGTCAGGGCCACTAACCACTGAGCCACCGAGACAGTCCAGTTGAACAGTATTGCTCATAGATCTACTCTCTTAAGGCGACTGGGTCATATCCACCGCGCTGGCTCAGTTACGGGTTGGCGAATTCATATGTACCTACGCTATTGTAGGTACCTAAGTATATAATACATTATTTATTTCACTGAAACGCCATTGATAAGACGTTTAAGAATTTATATTTTCAGAAACCGTTGTAATTACTTAGGTATGATTCTGAAAAAACTTTTGATTTAGACTGAAACTGTGATTAGTACAGAAACCGAGGAAATGTCTTTTATACGAAAACTTAATAACCAGCAATATTTATGGTTTTAATTTCAACAGTTGGTCTTGGTAAAAGAAGAGCCTTAATGGAAGTTTTAATTTCCTATGTGTAGGAATATAATGATACTAGACGACCCGCCCCGGCTTCGCACAGGTGTATTATACATATAAACCTTCCTCTTGAATCACTCTATCCATTAAAAAAAAACGCATCCAAATCCGTTGCGTAGTTTTAAAGATTTAAGCATACAGACAAACAAACAGACAAAAATACCGACTTTATTTTATACTATGTAAGGATTTTTTTGGTTTAAGATATTTATTTCTCAAAAGAATTAACAAAAAATTCACTTAACTGAGAAACACAAGGTAATCTTAAGTAAATAGGTAATTATTTTATTATACATAGTAGGCAGGCTATAAATCTAAGTAAGAGTAATGCAAGCGCCGGACACTATTAAATGTGAAAAACTAATGACCTTAACTAAGTACTTTTAAATTATGTAAGTATAATACTTTATAGAAATGGTTTAAAATAATTGAGTTACCCACTTAATGAAAGTAAAGTAAGTTTATATAATAGTAAGTATGGTTGACTCATAAATACTAATCCTGTTGTTAATGAGTAAACAGTAAATTTCAAACATGAGTAGGTAGGTAACATAACTGTTTGCAGAAGGCAATGTAAAAGTTGATTTTCATCAATTAAAGTATGATGTGAAGTTAAAGTGTGATGTACAAGGTGATTTTAAGCAAGTATATATATTATATTCGTGTAAAATAAAAATATACATAGGCAGAATCATACAAGTCGGCGGATGAGAAGTTAGCTACAAGCTGCGCAATATCCAAACCTGACTGAAGCTCACATAAAGCTGCGCGTTGATTGAATATTGCACAGCTTGTAGCTAACTTTACATCCGCCGACTTGTGTGATTTGGCCTATACTTAGGTTCTTATTTGTAGTCATTTTGTAGTATGTTTAGTTATGGTTTACAACTATGAGTTGACTGATTTTTTATAAGTGTTCGGGCCAATTAAAATTGAATCTATCAATAATAATAATAATAAATTGGCTGTGTTTAATACAAAAATACCGCAATTAACGAATAGATTTCAATTTTTCCTCTCAAATCAGGAATTATTTATTCGCTTACGGCTTGTCATTTAGCTCATAGCAAATAACACCTCATTACAACGCCAAAAACCGCCATCACAACTTAAAAACATGTTTCATTGTTACTCTGTACCCCAAAACTCGTCACAAACAAACCGACCTACTAATAGGCCTCATTATTAAAGGCCGCTTCACAACCAGACTTCATCACAATGCGTCTATCACCAACAGTATATCATTACGTCAAGTCGGCCCTCCCCTTAAGTGTCCCTAAACGTTATTATTAATTTTACCTCAACCACTTACAAGTGAAAATCGACTTAACCCAATAAAGGATAAGGCACAAATTGGTTCGCCAATTCTCTGTCTTAAGTGTCCTTTCGAAGTTACTTATTGGCTAAGTTGGTCCACGGCCTGCATCTAAGATGGCGTTTGATCTCTTCTCTTTCTTCCACAGTCGTGCCCCCATCTTTTATCTCTGTTGTTTTCTTGTGTAATAGAAAGAAGGCGAAATACTTTTTGCTCTTGTTTGTATAGGGGATCAGAGTGAGAGAGTGAATTAAAGTCAATTGCGTTTGTTGAGCAAATAGGTTGGAGCGATCGATGGAAGTGTTTAAATTGAATTTTTTTCACCCTTGATCTTTACTTTGTTTTCTTTTGGAGTCTTTATTGGAAACGGCGGGGTTGTTACATCAGAGTTAGGCTGCTTTCTCACTTACACAAGCTAAGATGTTTGGGTAAGTAAAGATTAAAAATATCTTTTGATATCAACCGATCATGTTCTGTTATTTTTATACCTAACTTAGCTCTAGTAGAAATGGTTTCAATGAAGCAATTTTTAATGAGTAGACATAGGCCTCCCTTATAGATCTCTAGTAAGATCGGTTGGTAGCGGCTTGCATCCAGCGCAATCCTGAGGCCTTAATGAAGTCATCCGCCCTACGCTGCGCTTGCTGGTAGGTAGTCTGTACAAAGTCTGAGCCCACTTTGCAAGATCTTGTTTTGATTACGTATCTCGTTATGATAAGTGAATTAAGGTATTTCACATCGGCAAATATAATTGAATGCGACGCCAAATTTCTTCATCGAAGTTTTGATATACAAAAGTGAAATCAAAAAGATTCCATCAAAATATCGTCTAGTTTCCAATTTTCTCGCAGATTTGTTCTTCAACCACGGATCGTCTGTCCGCGTCCTTTTGTTTCCTTTTTGCGATGTCCACTCTGTCCACTCGTTATTGGCTGTGACAGGTGAGATGGACGCGCGTGTCCACTCTGAGCCTACTCTGTGGTTTGATATTTACTACATAGAAACCCCGACTTGGCATTTTTATGCATAGAAATAAGCTTCTACTTTTAAAACGGTTCACGTGGTCCGCAGTATATAATAGATAGATTAATTTTATTCAATGTATACCAAGAAAAATAACGGACAAAACAAATTAAAACAACCAAATTTGTATCAATTATAAAAAGTGACTGCCTTATCGCAAAAAAAAAAAACCTCTATATATGAAAAATGAACGAGAGTAAGTAAAAAACACTTAACGTTTCTTTCTAATTCTTTACTTCCTTACTGGGTTATTCAAAACGTGTGTACTAAGCCGTCGGGGTGTAATTCGGATCATCGAAAACTCACGACATACCTCAGTGCCACAAGTCGAAAGTGTTCGACTAGTGTGTGTTACCAGTGATGGCTTATGGCACTGAAACGTGATCTCATATTATAGGCCTTATTAATAAGCTGCAAGTAACGCAACGAGCTATGGAGAGGGCTATGCTCGGAGTCTCTCTGCGAGCTCGAATCAGAAATGAGGAGATCCGTAGAAGAACCAAAGTTACACAAGACAAGACAAGACAAGACAAGACAAAAACTCTTTATTTACAACCACAATTTAAAAATAAAAATAATTTTCATATATAGACAAAAAAGAAACAAATATGATTATAAATTGGCGGCCTTATCACCCATGGCGATTTCTTCCAGGCAACCTTGGTTACCAATATAGCCCAACGGATTAGCAATTTGAAAAGGCAGTGGACAGGGCGCATAGCGCGGAGGACTGATGACCGATGGGGTTGAAAAGTTCTCGAGTGGAGACCACGTACCGGCAAGCGCAGTGTAGGACGTCCACCCATAAGGTGGACGCATGACCTGTTTAAGACCGCAGGATTGCGCTGGATGTAAGCCGCTTCCAACCGGTCTTATTGGAGATCCATAGAGGAGCCCTATATCCAGCAGTGGACGTCCTATGGCTGATAGATGGATGGATGGATCCAAACACTGACCAAACCGAACCTTGTTTAACTTCGGAGACATCTGATAAACTCGATAAGTAAGACGCCGTAGCCTAACCAACCAAATCAGCGGTCGGTAATTCAGCGGAAGCAAGCGCACCTCACACCTGATTTCCATGCCTTCCTGATCTCATCACACGGAACCAATACTAACTGCAATTTTCATGCTGTAAGGACATTTGTTTAAATACAGATCTTCTTTAAGGGATGTCATCATTCGCAGCGTTATGTATCCCACTGGTACTTACTTAAGTAGGTGTAGGCCGCTTTTTTGCAGAGCGTCGGTTCTTTGCCAATCGACCTGCAATATTGACCCTAACCTAAGAGGGCAGTTGCTCACAAATTAGGTCGTATTGAATTTATTTTCTTCGAAAGTGGGCATGGGAAAATGTTTCCCCATAAAAACTAAGCGTATGTCTATAAGCTGTAATTATACATATTTCGCAATCACTAAAACGCCTATTCATAATCACACTACTTATTAGGTAACACTCGTCAGAAATCACGTCTCTAGTGCGATCTTGAACCGAAGAGAAAATAGAAATCAACTATTACAATCAACTATCTATTTCTCTTCCTCACTCTAGTTAATTACACAAATATCTTCCGCATCCTTTGCATACCTTGTAGTAAGAGACTTAAAATGTACTCTGTAATTCTGTACTCGAATGCACGGCAGTATTTACTTACCAGACAGATATCGCCGCAACACTATAAGTTTCTTTGAAATACATTCCGTAGCATACAACAACGTGTAGAAGGATGGAGAGAAAAAAACTTTTTGCAACAAAACACAGACGAAATTCACGCTAAACACAGAAAAAATAGAATAATACACCGAAACTACTCACTTAGGCTCAGATCTAAACTAACCCATCTCTATTGTACAGTCACAATCAATCAAATGTAGTCTAACCTAACAAAGGGCACAGACCCTGGAGTCTGTGGAACAGAAATTTAAATAAAAACACTCCAGTTTACTGTTTCAGTACTTTTTGTTCCAAATATTTAATAATTTGCTTTCAAATATAATTTCAGTAACGTATCACCTCCAAAGCGCAAGTGACACGCGCTTTTAAAAAATAATACCTGTTTAAAATGTATCTGTACAGAGTTACGCGCACCGCCAAAAATATGAAATCAAGCAAGTAAAACCTTTATAAGTAAATAAAACGTGTAAAGAAGTATAACTTCGTGTACAATAAGTGCTTCGGTAGATTTCAAAACGTTTATCACATTTTTTAAGCAAAAGAAGATACTTTTAAAGGCGTGCAGTAAAACGAGTATGAACTCTTTTTGTTTACAATTGTAAATGTCAAAACCTTCCTAAGTATACCTATTGGTTTCGTAATCTGTATTTTTTCCGTACCTAAGTGAAAGGGAGCGCTTTATAATTTTCAAATAATAACACTTAGTTTTTGAGATATTTGTGATTTTTTATTGCATTGTAAATAAGATATGTTCCGATTTAGTATGAAACAAAATATCTGTCAAATAACCCCCTCGGCTCTGATAGTAAGTAAGTTCGTATAGGCCGGGTGGCTAGCCCTGGTGTCAGAGTTTTTAGGCCGCCTGAAGGCCTCTGACATGGCTGAACGGTTAAAACAACCGGGGACACGGCTCTGATGAAAGACCATTACTCTTTTCATGAAATTTTCCATGACTTTTGTTTTTTTGTGCTAATGTCACCTAAGGGTGGTGACCCTTATAAAATTTTAAATCCGTCATTCCAGAAAAAAAAATAAACCACCAAAATCAAGAAATAACAGTAGCAACCAGCTCTACCAAATCCCAAATCCCAACAGACCGCGTGCTTGGGGACCAATTACCCAACCATTATGATACGAAATGTTTCACCATACCGCATACTTATATCACTCACATGATGTTCTTTAAATATAAGTCTTATGATATGATATTTCTAACGCAACGCAGTGGCTTAACGAATTAGCAATATTCAATGAATTATCACACTAAGACCACATAAGCACACCGGGCGCAGCTCTACCAATCCTAAAATTCCTGCTTGCTTGGGAACCAATTTGTCAACAATTTAGGACACGAAATGTCAATGCTAATTATACTCTTCTCTTCATCATGAACAATTCAAAAATAATAAAACATATATTATATTATATAACGTAATATTTTTTGGTACTTACCTATTATTATGATCCAATAAAAAATATAACAAAAAAATTATTATAAATAAGTCATAAACATTTTAACATAACGTTTTGATTGAAATATTAAAAACCAAAAAAAGTTTAAAGTCAATTTTTAACGAATGGACACACCAAAAGTACCGAATCACACTTTGAGCAACTCTACCAAGCCAAAGTTACGAAAATACGAAGTCAATTTTTCACGAATTGACACACTAAAGTCACCAAATCACACTTCGGACAGCTCTACCAAACCCCAAACCCCAGCGGGCCGCGTGCTTCGGGACCAATTAGCCAACAATTTGGAACACGAAATGTTTAACCACTCTAATTTCACCCCAATAACACGTTAAACCCCCCTCATCCCTCACCGCTCAGAGATAAGAAAATCGTAATAAAAATTAAATTTGAATGGTTGGACCTAATTTGAATGCGATAACATTGGCCTTGTTAACTTTGGCCCGCTTTTACTACGTTTGTATAATTTTTTTGGGATCTTTTGAAGCGCTCCGTGGCTTAGTAAAGGAAAAAAAACCTTTAAAGGTCTCTTTATTTTGTTGACTGTTTGTTGTGTTTTAGAAGGTATGTGCAAATATGGACTTGACACAATTTAATAAAAAAAAATATATTTAAGCTAAAGATATTACAAGGTGTTTATTAAATGCTTATTATTTAATGTTAGTACTTATTGTAATATAATTTTGAAATCTAAAACAGTATTAAATTATCGTATAAATATCGTAAATATCGTATAAATTATAGAATAAATTATTTATAAAATATATATGTTAGTACTTATATATTACATTATATAGTACACCACGCTGGACACGTCAGTTTACGAGGCGCTCCACGCCGCCGAGGATAGAGGTCGATGGCGCAGGATTGTTAAAGAGAAGCTTTTGGGAGGTGGTGGTCACGACCCTCAGACATCAGGAATTCGACTCAAGGAGGAGGACTTATATATTTAATAGATTTATTTATAGAAACACCTATAATATTTAATGTACCCTGAAACTCACACTAGGCCAAACGCCTGTCCTGTGAGATTTCAGTGACTTCCGATTTACAATATTTTATACAAAGCGGTATTTTTTTATTTTTTACTTTTAAGCCAATAATTTCAGTTGTGCCACCTGAAAAATGAATGGAGTGTTTCGGTATTATTATGTGGTGACAAATAAGTACTATACATTTCAGAATATATATGTATGTTGCGTCATGTTTTTGGTTTCAAAATTCATGTGTTCTTGTAAAGTCGGAAGATTAGTGTCGTCGTAATCATTATTTCGGTAGAGCACAGTAAGACCGGTTGGACGCGGCTTGCATTCAACGCGCTTCATGAAGTAGCTAATTTATTCTTCAAGAGTGACCATCTTTTACTGGGCTTGGCAATGCATGTAGTATGTATATTTTTTTAAAACAAAGTCAATGAAATAAAACTGTTAAGTATATAAAAGTTTATCTACTTTCATAAAACTGATTATTATTTAAAAGTTTCATAAATGTATACCTACTGTATAAAAGGTCGAGTATCTATATATGTATCCTGTAGAGAAACTAACCTTTTTGTTAGCTTCTCTACATTCAGACTCTTTCAACGATAACACTGCCAACTTATAATTCTAGTTATGAAATTCAAATTTTTGAAATGTTTTTCTTTGACAGGATCAGCGATCCTTGTTTTGAAAAATTGGGCAGTCTTGAGTTGGAAGTGATCTGGAAGACACCTTTTTTCCTCTATAATGTAATGAGTGTGAATTTGAGTTTGCGTGGACGAGCCCTGCAAACCGCATGAGCGTCGCGTGACAGTCAGGGTGAGAGGCTCCGGTCCCTTTGACTTTGATTACAGGTGGATCTCTTGTTTTGGGGCCACTGACCCCTTACCCCTGGAGCACTGGGCTGGCGCTGACTTAGAACCCTGTCGGCCAGTTTGGGCCGGCGCCTGTCGGCCGGTTTGGGCCGGCGCCTCCACCTCAGTCGACAGATGTCTTCACGCTAGCGCTCACCTGGCGCTACCTGGCTGGCGCCACACTATCGGCGGGTCCAGCTCAGGCTCTAGAAAATCCTCGGCCAGCCTCCAGCGTGGTTCTACGAGTGCTACCCTCTCCCTTTTTGGCTAACTTTCCAAGGACTTCTACAAAATTCTCTCTCTCTCTCTCTCCGTCTCTTGAAGATTTAATTGACTATAAGTGCAGTGCGTGTTAGTGTAAATAAATGTGTAAATACTAAGGTTAGTTTTCTGTTTTAATCTCCGAACCGTTAGGAATCCTATCCACTAGGTAGGACTCTTAGGTTGGTTAGGTTTCTTCTGAAGTCCCTTAACCTGTGGTGCTGCAACCGGCTCCCCCGCTTGCAACATTACGGGTTCTCTAATCCTTTTTTTAACTTGTGGTGCTGCAAACGGCTTCCCCGTTTGCAACATTACAGTTTGGCGCCCAACTTTTTTAATTATCCACCCCTGACTCCTTATATTTTCTTATTTTACTTTACTTTCTTATTTTTTTTTCTAAATTCTAAACCGATACTTCCACAAGTATCCACCCATCACTTACACCTTAGGTATTTTGGTTCTCTTTTGGTTATCGTACTCCAATTCTCCATACATTACTCTATACTTGACTTTACAGTACACAGGCTACATAAATACCGCACCCCTACATACAGTCACTTACTACCTGGTTACCTCTGTAACCTACACCCATTCTTTGCTTGACGGTGTTAAAACCTAACGGTCACCTTCAAGTTGGGGTTTGGGAGACTATACGGCGAGCTGGAGGAGAGTATCCTCTCAGTGTACGTCACATACAGTTTGTAAGTTACCTAACTTACAGCTGAACACTCTTCGTAGTACATAGTAGTACATATCAACACTTGGCCTAGTATATAAATTATATTCTATTACTACCTGGTATTATGTGCATATTATTGCGCGAGTCTCTCTTTGTTCTCATACGTCTTCAGTCATTACTATTCCCTTGACTCTACAGTACATTTAAACAACACAATACCGCACCCTCTCATACAAGCACTACTACCCGATTACCACTGTAATCGACATCCATTCTTCACTTGGAGGTGTTAAAACCTATCGGTCACCTACAAGTTGGGGTTTGGAAGACTATACGAAGAGCTGGAGGAGAATATCCTCTCAGTGTACGTTACACGCAGGTTGTAAGTTGTCTTGGCTTACAGCTGAAGTATTCCTACATTCACAATACGTTTCAAGGTACTAAGCGATTTTTTACCTTATTTTTGTTGAAAGAGATTTGCTCATGTGAATTTTATGCTCATGTTCTCACTAACCCTAATTTATTAATATTTCAGATGTGTAAGTTCTATTGAATATTAGTTAATTTACCTAATACTATTTTTTAGCTATTATTTCTTTCTTATCTTTGGTAATACGTCGTATCTTATTATTTTTAATCTAATACCTATTAGATTTACAAAAAATGGCTAAAAACATCGTTTATTCTCATTTAAACAAACTTGAACTTGAATATGAGATCTCAATTCGTCATGAAACACCTTCAGGGAGTGTTTCCTCTCTCAAGGAGCAATTGGAGAGACTTTCTGTACTGAAACCAGCTGAAGTCATTTCCAAGTCGGTTTTCTCAGTGTCAGTTGACTTAGATCAAGTGTCAACGACTTTGAAGTATATCAAAGATAAAGTTTCAATGTTAGAGTCTTCTCCGGATAGGTTGCTAGCTAAGAAGGTTGAGTCATTTTTGAATCATACTCATTTTCGTCTTGATCGTATTGACGTTTCAACGATTTCGGAAGAATCCTTAAAGCAAAACTACAAAGTTTTAAGGAGCGATTTTTTTTCAATTAGGAAAAGATTCGATGCAGTTCTTAGCAACTTCGAGCATCTACCGAGTATTGATAATACTCAAGACAATGACGATTCTCCCTCTGGATCAGTTTCGGTTTCGCCCCGAAAAACTGTAATGTTGCAAACGGGGAAGCCGTTTGCAGCACCACAAGTTAAAAAAAGGATTAGAGAACCCGTAATGTTGCAAGCGGGGGAGCCGGTTGCAGCACCACAGGTTAAGGGACTTCAGAAGAAACCTAACCAACCTAAGAGTCCTACCTAGTGGATAGGATTCCTAACGGTTCGGAGATTAAAACAGAAAACTAACCTTAGTATTTACACATTTATTTACACTAACACGCACTGCACTTATAGTCAATTAAATCTTCAAGAGACGGAGAGAGAGAGAGAGAGAATTTTGTAGAAGTCCTTGGAAAGTTAGCCAAAAAGGGAGAGGGTAGCACTCGTAGAACCACGCTGGAGGCTGGCCGAGGATTTTCTAGAGCCTGAGCTGGACCCGCCGATAGTGTGGCGCCAGCCAGGTAGCGCCAGGTGAGCGCTAGCGTGAAGACATCTGTCGACTGAGGTGGAGGCGCCGGCCCAAACCGGCCGACAGGCGCCGGCCCAAACTGGCCGACAGGGTTCTAAGTCAGCGCCAGCCCAGTGCTCCAGGGGTAAGGGGTCAGTGGCCCCAAAACAAGAGATCCACCTGTAATCAAAGTCAAAGGGACCGGAGCCTCTCACCCTGACTGTCACGCGACGCTCATGCGGTTTGCAGGGCTCGTCCACGCAAACTCAAATTCACACTCATTACATTATAGAGGAAAAAAGGTGTCTTCCAGATCACTTCCAACTCAAGACTGCCCAATTTTTCAAAACAAGGATCGCTGATCCTGTCAAAGAAAAACATTTCAAAAATTTGAATTTCATAACTAGAATTATAAGTTGGCAGTGTTATCGTTGAAAGAGTCTGAATGTAGAGAAGCTAACAAAAAGGTTAGTTTCTCTACAATCCTTAAGATTATCATACATTCAAATAAATCATTATCATACAAAATTACACAACAAATTGAAACGCAAACGCAATCAGAGAAAAAACTAACACATGTCACGCCAAAGTCAATTTAATACTCGATTAAAGCTAAAAGACTCCGCACAATCGCAAAACAATTAAATTACAACCAATCCAATGTAACAAACAGCGGGATCGAATCATATTTAAATCAACAACCAATCACCGCGAGCTGTTTGGTTTCAGAAAACTGAATAGAAAAGCAACAGAGATACAGCTTGTACGTTAAAAATTACTAGGATCGTCAATATTTTTAAGTGGATTTAAAGCAGTTAGTTTCGCTGTTTAATCATGTGAAAAATAACTTATTTATTAATTAGCTAAAGAGGTAAAACATTTTATAATGTGCTTTACAAATATAGATTTCCATGAATTTTTATTTAAACCAAATCCTGGGTTTATTTTTTCTAGAGCAGACGTTAGCTTGGAGTGGCAATGGTATAAATTGAAATGTAGCAAATTACATAATTACTGCAATTAATTATTCAAAATACTATTTACAAAATATTTATACTCATTTTCAACGTATTACTTGTTTAAAATGATCAGTAAATAATAAACTCTCCTTAATGACATTAATGAAAGGTTTAAGGCAAGTCAGAAAACAAAGAAATCATGGTACTTATCCATATGTTTACCACCTTACCTTTGTGAAAGCAGTTTCTCTATTAAATTTCCTAATCAGTCATTCTGAATGCGCAAATCTGACAGATGTCATATTTGGGCGCCATTGTTAGTGTTTTGACGTTCTCTTTTTGAAAAGTGACAGTTGGTGCGGGCGGCTCGTGTTTTGTTTCGCTTTATTCAATCTCGCCGAGTGAAAACTTGACGTTTATTGGACCGAATGCTTCCTCCCAAGTTTTTTTTTTTACGTAGAATGATAATCCTGCGGGGAACGTCTCTTTCTTCATTATTTTTTATTAGATCATGTTTCCTTTCATTTGTGCTTTGGTCAACAATATTACGCAATTTAGCCAATTTGTGTTATTCTAGCCTTTTAAAGTTATTTTATGAGCTTATTTTAGGTGCATTGTTTAAGATGTTTTAAAAAAAAAAACTTGTTCGAGCAATACATTTTGATGTAGAGTGCATTCCACGAAAGAAGTCCCGCGGCAAAAATTGAAACTAAGTTTAAAAGATCGGCCAGGCGACGCATCTGAGGAATTTCTTGGACAAAAAAGGACTAGTATAATTTTTTGTTTGAGTAAAACTAGAGTCCGTATCACGAAAAGAGTCCCCGAAATAAGCGAAAATAATTTTAACTGATCGGCCATGCGATTGTGGCGACGAGTCTACGAGGGACTTTTTTCGTGAAACGCACTTTACGGCCGATCTTAGCAGGTATACTAACATTTTAGGTAGGTAATATTACCTCCTTTTCTTAAAGATACGCTTGATCAATAACTAGCATCTCTTCTTCAGCAAGAAGTAAAGCATTTACCAAAAAGTTAATCTGTTTAGACCTAAAAAAGTTTTAAAAACCTTTTTAAAATTATTACACAAAGTTATCTAAAGTAAATATGAATATAATTAAGATATAATTATAAAATGCAAGTATCAATAATATTAAAATGTACTCAGTATAATTATCTGGATGAACTTTACGTCCTACTATTAGTTTTGCTAGTGATGAGTACCTATTGGAAATAAGATATTGATATTTTTATAAACTCTTTTGAACTACTCGAAAAGTGCCACAAAACAGCAACTATACGAAATTGTGTAAACATTAACTTAGAACCGCTTTAACACTATTTATTCCAATTCTCGAGCATTCTAACACAAACTGCACAAAGCCCACCGGTAATAAAATTGGTAAAGGCATTGTTTCCCTAATTAGTTGAAACGAGAACGCCCGCCTGAGCATAAAATGACTAATTCACGATCATTAATAAGTGTTTCCGACGCACGCGAACTAACTTTACTTTGAGTTTTGCTAGTGATGGGGTAGCAGGAGAAGGTTATCGATACTTTTGACGATGTCGATAAGATTTCAATCTTAAAGCGGTGAAGGTGATAACACAATTCAATTAGGTAATTATGTTGTCTTCTATCTTAAGGACGATATGTACCTACCTACAGTATATTTTTTACATTCTTAAAACTTTCCATGTGTACATATTTCTTGCAAAGCTTATTTTTACTAACACTCGCTCTAACAGCACAGATTGGAGTACTTGTTTAATGAAATGATAACATAAAACTACTTTCTTTCTTTAAGTGATGGTTGGTTTGAGTAATTTTGTATTTTAGAGCATTTCTCTACTTACGATTAAATCGACAGGAAAATATTTAATACATCAAATTATCGTATCAGGATAGGGAGTTCGAGTTACTTGTATCCACGTTATTTTACTGAAACCAGTATAGGTACTAACAATCGATACTCTAAAAGCGTTTTGTCAAAGACTCAACTAAACACATCGAGTCCCATCCCTAGACTTAAATTCGCCCTATGAGCAATAAAAATTAAATAAACGATCGAGTCGACCCGTTACGAGCTCGAATTGTTTGTTCCACGATACTTACAGTTTGTCACGACTCTGTCAAATCAAATCAAACACTGTTTGTTTTCTTCATAAATTGCGCCTCACTAAATGAGAAAATTAGTTAAAAAATAATTCTAGTTGAGCAACCAAGCCATTAATTTATTATTATTAGTGATATTGAAAAACATTATTCATTCATCAAATCTAATCATCTCCACACTGTCCACACCTACTTACATAAAAATATAGTAAGTAGGTAGGTGCCATTTTGGTGTTGGTATTAAACCATGGACCCATAGATTAAGTTATTCTTAGTAAGATTAAGTTATACTTAACTAGTTATATTAAACTTAACCTATAAATAGGCCGCATCTTTGTTAATAGGTACCTATATAGAGGTAGTACAAAGCGAACTCAGCTAATGTAAAAATGATATTGTTTCATCTCGGAAGCTTTAATCAATAGAAATAAATCCGGGTGTTTTGCGACTCTAAACTAATTAACAATTAAAGAAAAATAACAAATATGTCGAGCGTTTTTAAAATATCAACAATAATGTAAACAATTCGAGTGAAATATTCGAATTTTGTACACGATGTAAGCCGGTTTTGCCATTTTTTGCGAAAAATAAATATCGTTTATCGTGAGCGTTAAACCTGAATAGTTAAGATTTCACAATCTGTCCATCGCCAAGAGAAATACTCGGTATTTTGTTACCACAGCTCACATCATAAGTCTAGACTGTAGTCTAGACTACCAAACTTATTGATACAAACTTGCATAAAAGTCACATGAGACATTCATCTCTACATTTTACTCGATCGTTTATTCGCATTCGATTGTTTTATTCGTTGTGCTGTATTCGATAAGGTGGGTTATGGCCGGAGCGAAACATTTTTTAAGTGAACGTGTCGTGCGGGCCACGTCGTTGGCACCGACCGACACCATACTTCATACGTCGTGGAAACAGGGTTGTCACTATACAGAGAAATTTTAATTAAATACAGAAATAAAAAATCGGCCAAGTGCGTGTCGGACTCGCGCACTAACTGCGCTCTGTACCTTATGGGAGCCCCATTCCTCTTGCCGCTATTAATAGCGAGCAAAAAACTCCTAAAATCACGTTTGTTGTATGGGAACCCCCTCAAATTTTAATTTTATTCTATATTTAGTATTTGTTGTTTTAGCGGCAACAGAAATACACCATCTGTGAAAATTTCAGCTGCCTGGCTATCACGGTTCATGAGATACAGCCCGGTGACAGACAGACAGACAGACGGGCAGACGGACAGACGGACAGACGGACAGACGGACATTGAAGTCTTAATAATTGGGTCCCGTTTTTACCCTTTGGATACGGAACCCTAAAAAACAACGGGCTGCACTCTGGGAGTGTCGGCAGAAGTGAAAACTTGAACATTAACGTTATGCATTTTTTAATATTTTGGAATGGTTAGGGAATAATTTCGCACGAATTGCTTTATTTATTAGTATAAAAGTACTACCGCTTATGTGGTAAAATAAAATATCACACGCTCAAGCGCTCTGCGCCTCCTGCTGTTTCTAATGCCTGCCCCTGCAGGCATACATTCTTGCCGCGCGGTAGAAAGAGAGGGGAATATTACTTCCTCACTACTCTCTCTCTCTCCGTATTACAATTTTCGATCAGGTCAAGTGTCCTGACGCGAGTTTACCATTTTTTTCCCATCACAAAAAGTGAACAACGCTACTAAAGAAGTTGTCACTTCAACAACATAATGCAGTTCAATTGAGAACATCCCTTTTTGAAGTCGGTTCAAAAATTCGTACAAACCGAGAGGTCACAAGTGTCAGAAATTTTAAGCCTCCTGATAACTTCTGATACGGATAAGATAATATTACCTACAGCAAACGAGGTCTACAACGCTACACATTAACGTAGAAGCATTTCAGTCTAAAATTATTTCTTTAGTTTAGTTCGTAACAGGAATGGTATTTCACTATGGAAACTAACGTGGTTTTCGTACATTTTAATTAAGTAAAACACAGGTGTTACTCACGTTTGATTTTTAGTAGGATACTACTATAGTTTTCAGTGCTATGCGAGACGAGCCCGCGTGCTAGTACTCCGACCTTGAGAAAGATCGCCAAATGCGATCGAAACTATAGTAGTATCCTACTAAAAATCAAACGTGAGTAACACCTGTGTTTTACTTAATTAAAAAGGAATGGTATTGCCAGCGGTCTCAAACTTACCAATTTAGCACTCGTTAGGTACCAAAATACTGATATTTCTTAACAGTTCTACCGATTTCGCCCTTTTTTCTTAGAGACCACTGGGTATTACAACTTTTTACCAGTGTGTGCACACTAGCAAGCGGTGGAATAGTTGCGTTTACGGTTATATCTCTCATTTTTTTAAATAAAACTATCATGTTTAGTTGTGAGACGTGCAGTTTTAGACTGAAAAATCGCTATTATTCGAACCACTGTAGGTAGTGCTCAGTTGTAAGAGTCTCGCATTTGAAAGCTGAACGTATGGACATTTGCCTTAATTCAGTGGTTTCAAGATTATCTAAGTGATTGAATAAAAACATGGCAAACATACAAAAATCATGATTTTTTGCAGAAAAAGCTCTGCCAACCATATCAAAGTAAAGCAGTAAATAACAATCGCAGCCAATGTCTGTCCTGTTCTTGCCACAGTGACTTTACAGTAGGACTCTCCGCCTTATTGATATTAGTTTTACTAGGTCTAATTTAACCTTTGTATGGTAGATTAGTCGTGCTTTAGTTTTTGCCTTTCGGCTGAAGTCTAGAGGTCTTCGAAGTTTACTTTCCGATGACCTTAAGGCGCACATTAGTAAAGATTGTAATGTTTCTCGCCCTGTTATGGTAGAAGAGGAATTATGATTGGGTATACAATGTTAATATAATTAGTCCGTGAGTTAAATGATAAAGATAATAGTAGTTTATGCAACTGTCATATAATGAAGGGTATTAAAACACGAGTGCGAGTTTATGAAACGAGCGCACTCGTGTTTTAATACCCGTGTTATATGCAGTTGCATACACTACTTTATCTTCACTAATTAAAATAAAAAAACATATTGCGATGGGACGGGACGGGACGGGACGGGACGGGACGGGACGGGACGGAACTGTACGGGACGGGACGGGACGGGACGGGACGGGACGGGACGGCTGCGCGCGCAGGCCAATCAGGAGCGAGCGCGCGATGTTATAATGAGATTTTACGATATCGATGTGGATATTATAACATCATGTGAAATTGCTTAAATTGAGTGTTTTGTTGTCTGCGCCATAACAGTAGTCATTATAAGTCAAGTATTGGAAACATAAGTAGAATGTTACAACATTAGTGTAGATAAACCTTATTAAAGTTGAGGAGTGGGGCTCGTGACGTCACTTCTCTGTCAAAAGTCTAATTTGTAGTCTACTCCTGACGTCACGCGCAACTTTAACAGGTTATACCTTCATCATTTTTTGTTTAATTGACAAAAGGAAAAATACATGTCTAGCATTTTTTATAATCTATCTGACGGACTAATTATATTTTTTTAGTCATTTTATGCCTAATCTATATTTTTCACAGCTGGTAATAGACCACAGTATCGCCGTGGTACTACTGGTTTCTACGAGTATATATTTCTATGAAATATATTACACTAGCGACCCGCTCCGGCTTCGCACAGGTGTATTATACATATAAACCTTCCTCTTGAATCACTCTATCCATTAAAAAAACCGCATCAAAATCCGTTGCGTAGTTTTAAAGATTTAAGCATACAGACAAACAAACAGACAAAAAGCGACTTTATTATATACTATGTAGTGATTACGTAGGTTCTTATTTCCTTTCATTTCATATCTAGCGAAATCTCTGACTATACAAGCCCTAACTTAGTGTTTAAAATTTAATCTTCTCAGCGTACAATGACACAGTCTCAAAATTTCATAGTCTAAATATATAAAAATGATACTTTTAAAAGTTTTTTGTCACGTTTCCAGTATTTTTTTTTCACAAAATTTTAACGTTGGAAGTGGTGAACGTGAAACGCAACCTTTAGCAATTCATTTAAAAAAACAATATATTGTTAGGATTGGATCAAACCAAACGTTTATTAGGTGATATTAAACAAGTGCCAAAAACGTAACTAAATTCATTGGCTCTGAACTAGTTTTACAAGTGTCTATAGCCATGATAGGTATAGACATATCAAACAGACTTTAAGTCGATACAATTCAAGTCACAGCTAAGTCACGCCAAGTCCTCTAAAGTCAACACTACACCGTAGACAAGTCATAAACCCTAGTCGTAAAGTCACAGCCATCACCGGCGCTCGCATATCGTCCCGTTTGTTCGCAGTTAAACAAATTTAATACTTTTGACAGGCAAGTTATCAAACTTCGCATGCCACTGTGCTGTGTCGCTTTTGACGACCTACCTAGTGTTGTAGAAGAACTGGGATTACATAAATGAGCAATAGTAAAATTTAGATGTGAATGTTTCTACGGGTTGACTTGAGCAAGTTCTGTATCTGCCTTATTTTATTAGTCCACAGCAGGACGTAGGCCTACCCACGAAGAGTGGTTGGGCCATATCCACCACGCCGGCCCAGTGCGGGTTGGTGGATTCACATACGCCGTCGAATTTCTTCTACAGACGTATGCAGGTTGCCTCACGATGTTTTCCTTCACCGAAAAGCTAGTGGTGTGAAATTCCGTACATAAATTCCAAAGAACTCATTGGTACGGGACCGGAATTTGAACCCACGACCTCACGATCGTAAGGTAGGTGTTACTACCTTTAGACCACCATGGCTTGAGCAAGTTAGCGACTCTTAATGTCTACATTAGTACATCCACTTAATAATAATTGTCGTCCCCCATAAGATGACCTGCCGGGCTAGGATGCGCACCACGCAACATTTCGTTCGACGTGTCAGAACGAGACAGCGTTATGGCAAAGTATATATCTGTCACTTTTTCACACGTCGAAAAGAGCTCTTTTCATGGTCGCATTCTGGACTAGCTGACAGTTAAGATTTTATTGACAAGCGACAGCGTATTTGTACCTACTGGTCAACTCACTGAGAGAGTTATCTTAGTATTAGCTGTAATAGAGTGTACACTGTACGGAATAAGCTTGATTATTCATCACCAGATTTAATATAATTACTACCGGCTGAGCGCAGTTTAAAAATTGTTCGCTTAAGTGTCCAGCACCTGGCTTCTCCGAAGGATGTCTTAGGTATTTGAGCTTAGCAAAGATGCGTAGTGAAGTTGTGAATCGTCATATATATGGATGCGATTCCCTAGAAGAGTGGTTTTCCTCACATAGAATACGTCTCGTCGTTGCTTGATGCGCAACATTAAACGCGCAATTTTTAATCAAGTTTTTGCACATACGATCAATTTGATTTGGTTTCGCAACAGCGAACACTTTCACGTATTACGGGCTAAATCTTGCTTCAGTTTCTGAAGGCTGGAGAGAAAGCATTTATGCTTCTGAGGAGTTCCTTGAAACAATATTTGTGATGTGTTACTATCGACTAGACAGTCGGATTTTCTAGAAAAATATTTAATTTGGACACTTCTACCGATCTAGTATACGCACCATGAAATAACTCTTTCAACGTTTCGCCAGAACGAGACTGGTACATTTCACTTTTTCAAACGTAGATAGAACAATTTTCACGGTCGTCGTATGCTAAGCTAGCTGGATAGGTTTTGGAATGAAGCTATGCTACTTGGTCATAATCACAAATATTCCAACGGAGACAAATTAGGGCATTTAAACCACAATTCGTGCGCTGCTGATCCACACAAATTTATTAGAAGCCAATGAATATGATATTAGTGCTGTATTACACCTTTTAAGTTGATTCTAGTTTGCGACAAGCAATACCCCACGTCTCAGTAGAAATCGAAGACAGCACGCGAACATCGTATCCACCTTCACCCTTCGAATATATCATTTCACACTACTATTTGACACCACATATCTATCCAAATAAACAAAAATAACCTCTATCCTCATAACGATAAAAGTTATTCTGTAGTATTATAGAATTAGATTGAGTTCGTGTTTCCTAGTAAAACGTATATCTCCAAGTTTATGTTTGGCTTCACGAACGTTTAGCAGAGATTTATTGTGTAAACGCGGATCTTTTATAAGTTTTGGTATTGACTTGGGCTGTTTAATATGATTCGGTAACTGCGCTGTAAGCATAATATTAAACTGAAACTACTATTGTCTCTCTGAACCCGTAGCATGGCAAAATGCAAAAGCAACCAAAACCATTTTATCCACTTTTACTGTCGATTGTCAATTCATATTTTGTTTCCACTTCCAGCACGGGCAAAAAAAAGCAAAAAACATTTTATCTATTTATAATGTCAGTTGTTCCATACTTTATTTCCTCTCTGAGGGGATTTAATAGTAGAAAGACAATTTGTCTCTTTGCCATGCTACCCGTGCTGGGGATGAAAAAGTGGGGAAACTATTTGTCCCTTTACCATGCAAGGGATTCTGAGCGCTCATGTAAGATTTTTAAAATACAAATGCTGAATTAACAGGCAATGTGTCTCTACTTGGGAACAAATTATGAAGGATGCAGCAAGGAACAAAGTGCCAACAATATGGGTAAAGAGGTTACTGGCCGCTCCTGTTTCTTCTTATCTCGTTGTTTAGCATATTAATTTTAGGTGATGAAATCATCGCTGCTTTGGTCAGCTTCAAGATCTTGTCTCTGAGACGGCATACTCCATAAGTGGAATGATAGACCACGGACCTTGTTCTGCAATGTACACACACTGCAATGCAATTCAAACGGTACCAGCCTTTTTAATAGTCCACTGCAGGGCGTAGGTCTACCCACGAATGATGGTTGGTGGATTCACATACGCCATCGAATTTCTTCTACAGACGTTGGCTCTTATTCTTATTCCTTCGTCGAAAAGTCAGTAGTGTGAAATACCGTACATGCATAAATTCCAAATAATTAATTGGATATACGTTTACATTCGATCATACGGGATCGAGATTTGAACCTACGACCTCAAAATTGAAGGGCGGGTGTCATCAGAACACCACGGCTTCCATTCAAACTGTTTTCACATACATTTTTCGATTTCGACTGCCTCGGTGGCTCAGTGGTTAGTGAACCTGACTTCTGGATCACAGAGGCGTGGGTTCGATCCTGGGCAAGTAATTATGTGATGAACATAGGTGTTTGCTCTGTGTCTGGGTGTTATTTAGGTATTATCAATATAAGTATGTATTTAAAACATGTATAGGTATGTAGTATATCAGTCTCTGGCAGCCATTTCACAAGCTTTGCTTAGTTTGGGGTCAGAGACCGTGTGTAAGATGTCCCCTAATATTATTTTTCTAAAAGTTATTTTCCCTCTATTCCAGGTGTGGTTCCAGAACCGTCGAGCGAAGTGGCGTCGTCAAGAGAAGATGGAAGCCGCGCGACTCGGGCTCTCAGAGTACGGGTGCGGCGGAGGCGGAATCCCGCGGCTCAGTGGACTCGGCTTGCCGGTGGATCCCTGGCTCGCACCACCCCTGCTTACCGCACTACCTGGTAAGATTTACAGTATATCTTTTTGAGGGTTCCGTACCCAAAGGGTAAAAACGGGACCCTATTACTAAGACTCCGCTGTCCGTCTGTCTGTCTCTAGGCTGTACCTCATGAACGGTTATATCTAGAAAGCTAAACTTTGCACAGATGATGTGTTTTTGTTGCCGCTATAACAACAAATACTAAAAACAGAATAAAATTAATAATTAAGGGGGGCTCCCATACAACAAACCTGATTTTTAGCCGTTTTTCGCTCTATATAATGGTAACAGATAGATGCTTGAAATTTTCACAGAGTAATAGTTGTATATTCACTTGAATAAAAAAAAAATTAAAAAAATAATTAAGGGGGGCTCCCATACAGTGTGGAACCCTCGGTGCGCGAGTCCAACTTGTACTTGGCCGATTATTTCTGAAACGAACTACAAAACGAGTCAGTCAATAAAATTACTCGTGGAATATCTGATTTTTGGAAAAAATAGCTTAGTTGACTTGACTTATCTGTGATTCCCTGGTTTGTGCTTCCGATGTTTAGCCTAGTCAACTGTTGAACATGGACCATTCATCACAGACTAGTTACCATCAGGCGAGTTGGTGGTAAAACGCGGACTTATTTGCATTAAAAAAAAACTTCGGAGTAAGCTTTCCATATCAGATCAAATGAACGCTGGCAATAGAATCGTATTTGTGTGCCTCAGTGGCTCAATGGTTAGTGACCCTGACTTCTGGATCAAAGAGGCGTGGGTTCGATCCCCACTCAGAGCAAACATTTATATGATGGACGTAGGTGTTTGCTCTGTGTCTGGGTATCATTTAGGTTCTATCTATAAAAGTATGTATTTAAAATATGTAGATGTAGTATATCGGTCTCTGGCAGCCATATCACAAGCTTTGCTTAGTTTGGGGTCAAAACCCGTGTGTAAAATGTCCCCTATTTATTTTTATTATTATTTATTTATAATTTGTTCTCTGGACATATGCTAAAAAGCAGTGATACCTACTACTTGTGTTTTTATGCTATATTCCAGCAATATTGAAACCTGCTTATGTCCAGAGAAGATTTTTTATTTTACAAATTCATAAATAAACTTCAATTAATAATTAAAGATTGAATGGTTGTTGATTTGAACTCACGACTCAGTGACGTCACGATCCTAAAGCGAACGTTCTTCCATTAGGCAGGCTATCCAGCATTTGCTAGGTTTATGAGTAATTCTTGAAGTGTCATCATCTCTTTTCTCGTCCCCAGGTTTCCTGAGCCACCCGCCCTCGGGGTACCCGTCGTACCTGACGCCGCCCGCCCCCGCGCCCGCGCCGCCCGCCCCGCCCGACCCGCGCTCCACCTCCATCGCCGCTCTCAGGATGAAGGCCAAGGAACATGTCGAGAGCCTGTCCAAGGGACTGCAGATGGTGTAGAAAATAGACTTAAGTTAGGAAGACTGTGAGAGCTGGAGCTACTAAAGTATTGCTATGTTAAACAAATGTTTATTAAACACTATCCCAAGTTGGTTGAAACCGAAAGTTTGCTAGGGAGTCCAATACCGAATGACTCTGTGGTGTGTGACCGAAATCCACGACCACATTGGTCAATCTATCTATCAGCCGTAGGACATCTACCAATAGAATCATGCCTCCAAGTATTGAAAGAAAGATGCCTCTACAGATTTGAAACTGTAGTACTGACACTACTCTGTCTGGCTTCATCGCAGCTCTACGGAAGAAGGCCAAGGAACTTTTGCACAGCCTGTCTAAGGGACTACAGATGGTGTAGGAAATAAAGCTTATGTTAGTTAACATAGGAAGATTTCCTGCGGCTCATGTTATGCTTTTTTTTACTATAGAATATGATTTCAGAGCCACTAAATATCCAAAATGATTGTACAAGAACAAACATTGACCTAGGTATAAGATTGTTTCGACCTTATTAGAATCTTTGAATTCTTCCTTATGCAAGTTGCTTGCACAGTCTTGGGTAGTATCTTGGGTGTCAGGATGACAGACTATTACAGAACAGTATGCTACGGTACAGTTTAAGATACAGTCAGGTTATTTGGGTCTTGTAAAGATAAATCCACTAGAAACAGCTTCGGGCCGAGCCGCTGCCTCGACCCGAGCAACGGATCCTCAGCCTTAGACACGCTTTGCCCGAAGCGAAAAGATGAAGAATAGTTGCCTCAGTCCACTTCACGTGGAAGCTGCTCGGCTGAGGCTGCTCAAATGGATAGATACCTTAAATCACAAGACACTCTTGCTTGACGTTGGTGAAAGGCTGGTAAACTAAAGTAGGACTGGGCTGGAGAATCGAAAGAACTGGAATTGAATGGCTACAATGGAATGGAACCCACATAAATATTACTCGACCAAGCCAAGACTAGGATGGCCAGTGGATTTTACTACTGTGTTAAAAATTTGTCCACCACAGCACATAAAATAGAGGAGTGGGTGAAAGAAAAGGGAGGCTTTTGCCCTGAAATGGAATCACTAAAACTCAAATAATAATTACAATGATAAATATTAAATATTATTTGTTTTGGGTGGAGGCAAGCAGCGGTGGCAGTCCGTGCCAGTTACTCACTGACTGGCACAGAGATTGCTTTTAGCTAAACTGTAAAATTTTGGACCCATGGCCTAGTCTTAAAATCTTACTTTAATAATTGTGAACTACAATAAAATTATCCTCCAAATTCTCCGATGCAAAAAAGATCTTGCAAAGTCGGCTCAGACTTTGTACACTAGCCCAAAAAAACATTTAAATGTTTTGGAATGCTTAATTATTTTGGAAATTCATATTTTCTAATTTTTGTTCAAGGCCGCCATCACGCCGCCATATTTTACAAGCAATGTCAAAAGATAATATGATCCGAAAATAAAAAATTACTTTAAATGAAGATTGTTATTAAAGAAAATAATAGAAAATTTTCCAAAACAAATAAAGCAAATAATGAAATACTGTACAAGGTGCTGGCCAAAGCTCAATAGATTTTTGCAATATCTCTTTTGTAGACCTTTATCACATTGCACTTAAACTTTCAAATATAAACCTCATCCTCAACCTCAAGCGTTTTTAATAGTTTTTGGTATTGGTATTGAATTGACTTGCGTATCATTTTGATTTTGTGTAAAATACCTAATATGCAATAAAGAAAATTAGCTTACGCACTGGAGAAGAAAAGTATTTTAAGTATTATCATGTATACTGTAGACTAAGTAGTAACTTATTCGAGTCGAACGTTAAAGATAGTGTATCAAAGCAATAAGTAATTGTAAATACATCTAAATAAGTTTTTACTAAGATTATACAGTAAAATTAAAAAATAAGACACTAGCTATGTTTAAAATAAATATTGAAGAAAATAGATGTGACGTACATATGTACAGGAACTTATAGTTTTTATGTTTATTTGTATTTTGTTTGTGTGTAAAATATTTTATATGCACCAACAGAAACACGTTTGGATCACTTTTTATCAAAAAAGTTGGCATTTTATGAAGTAATACAGATTTATAGTCTATTTACAACCACGTTTTAACTCTTAAGAGTGAGCTGGGAGAGTCAACACGTCTTGAAAATGTCTCGTTTACATATATCAATTTTTTTTGTGAAACTATTAAAAAAATATGTACTTAACTCATTTTAATTTATGATACTTTATTAATAATTACTCCAGTGAAATTAGGAACTTGAACAATCTTTTATTTTTACCCTGTTTTGTGGTCACATAAAGATTAAATAAACTTATCGTGTAAGTATAATCCTGTAAAAATTAAGATTTCGACTAAAGTTTGTAGCGATTTTTATTCTCAGTGCTCTGTGATGTAAATAAAATTAAAAATAATTTATGAAAACTGTAAAAAATGTGTGAAGTAGAAACGCGTAGGAATTAGATAAAAGATTTATTATCGAGTATGTACTTATAATAATGAGAGATAAATAAATGTGTTCTTTCTTATATTTTGTTTCATTTCATGGAAATTTTCTGTAACTTTGAAAAGCTGTTTTTATTTTATTTCTGATAAAAGTAGCACAACAAAAGTTGTTAGTTTTGATGTACAGAATAAGCCCCTAAAAGGATGCTAATCGATTAGAAATAACCCTGTATAAGAAAAAAGTTTATAAATGGCTTTTCAACCGGCAACAGCTCTCTCACTCAGACATTTGTAAGTATGATTAAACTGACATTGAATTTTCGAAAACCCAATAAAGCATTTATTAATCATAAAATAAATGTGTGTCAACATCTCGTAACAGCGCTACGCCGTAGCATCGTCAGAAAGACATCGACGCGTAACGAGAATATTCAATCTATCTTTTCTGCAAATTATATTATTTAAGTGTAACGTCGTAATATAAATCACTTTCAATATGTAAACGCGTGTACTTTCTAGATAAGTGACTAATAGTGGCTTGTTGCATAATATCAATTCAAATCCTAACACTGCATCTTGTAAAACGTTCTCAAACCCAAATCTATCTGATAGGAAAATCTTTTCAAGACAGTTGCGGTAGACATAGTTTTTGTAATATTTATGTTGGAATTACCTTGATTACCCTCGACTGTCACCATTCGTTAAAGGTTGGCTGTATGCGAGAAGGAGCCAAGAAAATTAAAAAGACAAATAGCCTTAGAACTTTTATGATGAGGTCCTTCTCTAAACGACATAAGCATATATTCTGAGATTTATTATTCTACTCATCATTAGTACCAATTTAGTTTGGGATCAACAACGAAAATACGAAAAAAGCATGTGTTTAAAATTAAAGTTTCATTAACTTTTCACAAAATCAAAAACTATTCTTATTTTTATAACATTTTAAAAAAACTGTTTAGTAAAAAAAAGAATGAAAAAAAAACTCTTCACAAAATGTTTAACAAGTAGCATTTTGTTTGTTTCTCACTGTTGGTCCCTTTGTAAAAGTTGTAAATAATAATGTATATCCTTTCTATACCTCAAAAAGTCCCTGTAATATGCAAAACGCCACTTTGTAGATATATTTATTTAACAGTAGAGATTGATGTTTACGAATATAATATATAATATTACCATACTAGCTTTTGCCCGTGACTTTGCCCGCGTGATATACCGATACGACGCATGCCAAGTTTTGTGCTATCCCATAAGAAACTATTATTTTTTCTGGATAAAAAGTAGTCTATGTCTCTTTCAAACTATGTCCATATCAAAAATCTAGTCAATCCATTGCTTCGTTGCTGCGTTAAAGAAGAACAAACCAATAAACACACTTTGACACATCATCACTACATACTATAAAACAAAGTCGCTTCCCGCCGTCTGTCCCCATGTATACTTATATCTTTAAAACTACATAACGGATTTTGATGCGTTTTTTTAATAGATAGAGTGATTTAAGAGGAAGGTTTATTTGTACAATACACCTGTGCGAAGCCGGGGCGAGTTGTTAGTTTATAATATTAGTAAGTAAGGATTCTTGATTATGTGCCAATGAAAATTGCGAACTAGAAATACAGTTAGGATAAAAGTAAGAATGATTCGTTGTTGCACAGCTCCGTCCGTTATTACGGCACCGGTAGCTATCCGTCACCGCTATCTCAAAGGTTATAACTTGAGCAACTTATTCCAACTTACTTTCCTACTTTAGAATTAATGGTGACAATTGCTAGGGTAGGAAAAATTAAGCTAGTATTAGGTTATAATTAGTAAAGTTATGGATGAAACTTAGAGATCTGAAATAGTTTTTTTTTAATCTACATGTAATCTACAAGTTAATAGGCTAGTGAAAATATTTTCATATATTTTTTATTTGACTACCTCGGTGGTTCAGTGGTTAGTGACCCTGACTTCTGGGTCAAAAAGGCATGGGTTCGATCCCCACCAAGGGCAAACATTAAAAAATGAACATAGGTGTTTGATCTGCGTCTGGATGGTTTTTAGGTACTAATCTGTAAAAGTATGTGTTTAAAATATGTATATGAACTACATCAGTCTCTGGCAGCCAAATCACAAACATTGCTTAGTATGGGGTCAGAAACCATGTGTAAGATGTCCTCTTATATTTATTTATTCATATAAAAATGTTGTGTTCTAAGTATCAGGGTATTGGGTATATTTCTAAGCAATCACCGAAATTAATCCTACTAACTCGAAAGTTTGTATGTATGGATGTTTGTTACTCTTTCACGTATAAACTACTAAACTGATTAAGATGAAACTTTGCAATAATAATGCTTATACGAGTACATCCCAATGACACATAGGCTAAAATTTATAAAGATATTATGTGAAACGAAGTTCACCGGGTCAGCTAGTAAATAGAATAAATTGACGGATTTATACACCAATGCCTTCTCAGTGAAATAAAACATTGTGAACCAAACCGGACGTACGCAGCCTGCCTGCCTGAAAAATTTCAATTGCGTATGTGAATCAATTCTACTGCCCGCATTTGGCCAGGTTAAACATGAATAACACAAACAAAGCACATGCTGTAAATTTCTCTAATGGAGACTATGTAGCGGCAAGTTCAACGTAGGACGTTAGCTAACCAGGTAGACCGACGAATTAATTAAGAGCGCGGGAACGCGCTGGATGCAAACCGCTTCCAATCGAATTTATAGAAAATCCATAGGAGAAGCCTATTTCCGGCAGTGAACGTTCTACGGCTGAAAACGGCTGATAAATTACGATGATAAAAATACAGTCTTCGTACGTATCGATTTTCCTTCGAAACGTACCAAGCGGTTTGACTCAACATTTCTGATTCGTACCGCCAGGGAATGGAACAGTCTTGCTGCTTTCATGTTTCCTAAGAGATATAATCTAAAGCTTTCAAGGTCAGAGTGAATAGGTATCTTCTAGGTCTGCGTGCTTCATCTTCGACCACAACGTCGCTTACCATCAGGCGAGTTGGTGGTGAAGCGGGGACTTATTTGCGTTAAAAAAAAGAAAATGTAAATTCACCTGTATAAATCTGATGTAACATGTAACAATATTACACAGTTCATTTGCATGCCGGAGCGTTTAGTTTAAACGAATCAGCGTTAATTAATGCGACGGTTAATGGACACAGTTATAATTTAGGCGAGGAGTTGCTGGGTAATTTAGTTACTAAAGAAATATTATAGCTGCGCTTAGTGAGTTTTATGAGTGCAAGCGAGATAGATGCAAAATTATGATCCGTAAAAATTGTTAGTCACCCATCCGATGACTGATGATTGCAGATGTTTTTTTATAACTGAGCGCTACCGTGGCAAAGATGCTATTTTGAAATATACTAGTATTCTCCTGTCGTTTAATTATCCTAGTTGGAGGCCTTCTGACGACTTACAAACTACATTTTTAGAGCTAAATAAAAAATGACAAATAAATAAAAACCAGTTACTCAGAGTTACAAAAATTCTTAAAGTAAAATATTTTAACTTCTTTAGCGGCATTGTGCACTTTTTGGGATGGATAAAAAATATTAAACTCGCGTCAGGACGGCTCTTTCGTGGTTTCGCCCCGCAAGCTGTTCGGCCCGCGGGGCGGATCGACGAAGACTCTTTTTGAAGGCCCTCTTTCGCCCCGCATTTGACACGTAACCTGATCGAAAATTCGTAATCGAAAAATTCGTCGGGCGCTTGCGCAGGTGTGCGTGTGTGATATTGTATTTTACCACATGAATGATAGTACTTTCTATGTTCAAGTTTTCACTTCTGCCGGCACTTCCAGACTGCAACTCGTTTTTTTTCAGGTTTGCGAGCTTATTTTAGAACTAGTTTTTTTTAGTAACTATTCTAACCATCGTCTCCCAAACTACAAAGGCGGGCCAACCAACAGATTAGCGCTAACCAGATGTAAACATCGCGGCACGAGACCCGCGCATTAGCGTCAGTTATTAAATCGGGACATTAACGCAGTAACGGAGTAACGACCAACGGCGGGCACTCGTTACTTCCTTGATGGGGGAATTTGTCAAGTTTTGGGTAATGAAGTGTATGAATAAATTAGTTAATAAGCAAAAACTACAACTGAAGCGCTTTGAATCCTCATTCCTTATTCGAACAGCCAGAATGTGAAACGCTTTGCCTGGTCTGTCTTCCCGCTAAAGTACGACGTGGGTGTCTTCAAATCCCGAATAAATAGGTATCTTCTAGGTAAGCGTGCTACGCCCTAGACCGCATATCTGCTCAACAGCAGGCAGTATGTATTCAAACGCAAACCTGTACATACAAAAAAGCTGAAATCAAGATAGTGTATTCTGCGCATCTGTATTATCTAGTAGATAATACATTATGCGATTAGATCGCATTATGCGATTAGATCTGGGGAAAGTGGGCAAATGCTACTGCACAACGCAACTCACTGATCGCCTCGATTGCGACCCAAAACCATGAATCGCGGGGCGGATCACCCATGACTCTTTTTGAATGTCCCTTTTTGCCCCGCTCCAATGGGGACCTTCAAGAAGAGCCATGGGCGATTCGCCCCGCGGGCCGAACCGCTTGCGGGGCGAAACGCCGCAATACCCAACCATTCACACGAGTTTTACTCAAGTGACACGAGACTATATGCCATACATATTATGTGACGTAACATGATTCAGGTAACCATCGAGAACACAGAGTATTATATAGGTACAAAAAATAACAGTGAACTCCAAAAAAAAAGAAAATTACCAATTTTACAAAAGGGTTGACAATAAATCTCGCCACAAAAAACATATCATATAATTTCGTACTAAGCTCTCTGATTAAAACCACAACAGCTTACTCTTAATTTAAGCCATAAGAAGTCCACTGCTGAACAAAGGAGTCCCCTATGGATCTCCAATAAGACCTGTTAGAAGCGGCTTACATCCAGCGCAATCCTGCGGTCTTAAACAGGTCATGCGTCCACCTTATGGGTGGGCGTCCTACGCTGCGCTCGCCTGTACGTAGTCTCCACTCGAGAACTTTTTAACTCGATGGAGTACGCGCGGAAGACTTATGGCCGATGGGCCATAAGTCTTCCGCGCTATGTGCCCTGCCCACTGCCATTTCAACTTGCCAATCCGTTGGGCTATGTCGGTAGCTTTGGTTATTCTACGGATCTCCTCATTTCTGATTCGATCTCGCAGAGAGTCTCCGAGCATAGTTATCTCCATAGCTCGTTGGGCTACTTAAATTAACTCCATCAATCCTTACTCCTTACTTTATTTATATTATATATTATATATTATTATATTATTATTATTATATATTATTATTATTATTATTATTTATTATTTAATATTATAAATGCGAAAGTAACTCTGTCTGTCTGTCGCGCTTTCACGCTAAAACTACTGAACCGATTTGAATGAAATTTGGTACACAGATAGTCTAGAGCCTGAGAAAGGACATACGCTACTTTTTGATTCGAAAAAATAGTTTTAAAGGGTTGAAAAGGGGGTATGAAAACGCATTGGCTAGAATCTTAGAAGAAAAAACTTATATTCTACCATGACAAATGGTAATTTGCATCTTGACTTTCCAAATTACATTCTCTATGCCCAATGCCCATTCAAGGCTGCTCAAGTTGCAAATGTCAAAGTCATTCAACCTTTTCCTGTAAACTTTAGAGAAGGTTACATGTATTTTTTCAGTTTAATTACGTAGTTTTCATTCTAATCGGTATGCGTACAAAACGCAAATCGAATCTAGCGCGTAGTTCTAGCGGAGCTCGCGTAAAGAAAATTGTTAGAAGCCAAGAGTCTGAAGAGCACACTTCAACGCGTTTGACATTAGATGCCGAGCGCCACGCATCTCAAAGAGCTGCTGAGACTCAAGAGCAAAACCAAGAGCGTCGAATTTTAGATGCTGAGCGTCACGCAGCTCAGAGAGCTGCTGAGACTGAAGTTGAAAGTCAAGCGCGGCGACTTTTAGATGCTGAGCATCACGCAGCGCAAAGAACTGCTGAGACTCAAGAGCAAAAAACCAAGCGCGTCGAATTTTAGATGCTGAGCGTCACGCAGCTCAGAGAGATGCTGAGACTTGAGGAGAAAGTCAAGCGCGGCGACTTTTAGATGCCGAGCATCACGCAGCGCAAAGAACTGCTGAGACTCAAGAGCAAAACCTAGCGCGTCGAATTTTAGATACTAAGCGTTAGACATTAAGCAAAAAATTGCATGGTTCCTGTAGGACAGGACAAAAACTCTCGAAAGCAAAACTGTCGCCACTTTCACAAAGACGCTAAGTGATTAATTCCTCTATGACGCTAATATGGATTAATGAAACGTCACAGCGAAACGTAATTAGATGACAGGTGACATTGTCTGCAGACTTTTATAAATCACAGGTAGCATGGCAAGGGGACAAATTGTTTTTCCACCATTATATCCCCTTGAAGAGGAAATAAAGTATGGAATGAAAATGACATTTGACATTAAAATTAGATAAAATGTTTTTTTCCCTCTGCATGCCACATGTTACTATGACGTTTAATACCAGGCCGTCATTTTGTCTGACATTAAAAATATTTTTAAATCTACTATCATTAGAGGTTTAACATGTTTCTTTATTCTACCTTTATGGTACAGAATCATCAAACCTACTTTAATATTATCAATCCGAAAAGTTTGTTGGTTTGTTCCTCTTTGACGCGGCAACGGAGCAAAAGATTGACTTGATTTTTGGTATGGATACCTATGGTTTAAAAGACAGAAAGTGATAATAGGATACTTTTTTATCCCGAGAAAATTCGTGATTCCCATGGGATAGGACAATAGCTGTTTCTCAGCAATGGAGCAACGGATTGACTTGATTTTTGGGGTGGGCATAGTTTGGAAGACGGAAAGTGACATAGGATACTTTTCATTCCGAAAAAAATGCGGTTCCCGTAGGATAAGACAATAACTTTTTCTCAGCAACGGATTGCCTTGGCTTATTGCATGAATATAGTTTGAAAGACGAAAAGTGACATAGGCCACTTTTTATCCCAAAAACTTTAAGAGTCCCCGTAGTATAGGATAAAAACTAAGCGAGCGGGCCGCGGTAGCAGCCGTCTAAGCGCCAGAAATAACCTGGCATTTCAAGTTTAGGACGTTCCTACATTTTTCGCACTCCTTCGCGGCACTCAACAGCGCTAGCCCAGACTCGGGCTCCATAACGGAGCTTGCGCTCCCGCAATAGACGGAGTGTTTCGGAGCACAAAACACATCGTCATCCACCACTCGGGACTAACCAGCACTGAGCGTCGGACTGCATTCCAACGCCCTGGTCCCAGTGCAACGAGTCAGTCATAGTAGCCCAGCGCCTGCCTTTTCAACTGCAGAGGGCAGTGAGAACGGCCATCGCGATACCGACACTTCTCTTCCCCTGCAGCCCCACTGCGTCTGCCAACAGGTTGACGGCCTCGCGGAAGGTAGGGTAGGTGGCGGCACCCACACAACCAGTTCCATCCCACCGCAGCCCCTAATCCTCGGCTGCAGCGTCGCAAGAGCGGCACTGCAGCCCGCCTCAGAAGCAACACTCTTCATAAGGCAGGCAACCTACCGGCCATCCTCTCAGCTGCTTTAGTTAAAAGCGGCTGAACAACGAGTGCCGGCCTCTAAGCTGCCTTGGGGGAAAGGCCCAAAGAAGAGGGAGACTTCGAGCGCCGCCTTTTCAGCTGCCTTAGACCTCCCCCGCCACGACAAGGCGGGAATACACAGGGGGGTTGTATATACACTCCAACCGTAACTTAACCAACAAAAGCATACTTCTAAGGTATTCTGATGTTTGTCGCTTAGGTTAGGTTTCGCAGCCGACATAAACATTAGCCAAAATCAAAATATAACGCGGGCGAAGCCGCGGGTAAAAGCTAGTAATAAATAATTCAATGATTACTTATTCATTAATTACAGACCACAAGAAATCACTTGTCCAAGTGAATTCAAGGAACAGTGCATTCTGCAATGCGTATTTGCTGCATACAAGTGCGCGTAAAGTAAAGAGGACTTAGTATCATTTATTATGAAACTGAGTTATTATGATGTGTGATAGGTACATATAGGGTACGATTTTTTTAGTGTTATTCAAGTTAATAAGCACGCATCATAGGCACAAGGATATAATCTCAACAATATACGCCTAACCAGAACTATGTTAACCAAAGATCTCGGTGTAACGTTTGACTCAAAACTCACATTCCATGATCACATGCAGAAACTTACTACTGAGTGCTTTAAGCGGTTGGGCTTTGTAACGCGAAACTGTTTAGATTTCACCAACTACTCCGCCATAGTACTTCTAACTCCCTGATTAGATCAAAACTAGAAGCTAGCTCAGTTGTATGGAGTCCTCACGAGAAATCTTACGCATTAATGCTAGAAAAGGTCCAAAAGCGTTTTCTACGGTTCCTTCATAAAAATAAACATTACTATTATCCTTTTATGTACGAGCTTATCTGCAAGGTACACTAGGATTCAATTCCCTTGAAACTCGAAGGCTCCATGATAATTTATTAACAACCCACAAAATACTCCACGGAAAACTGGACTCTCCCGAGCTATTGAGCGAAGCGAGTCGTCAGAGCAACGTACTAGGTTCCGCAACGGCTCTCACGGGATCTTATATGAATCGCGCCTCCCTCTGTTTGCGCCAACACCAGCGCGCACCGTCGCCCGCCAGCAGTCCCCCATCTGCCGCGCACAACACCACTTGAACGCCCTTAGCGCCTCTCACCAACATACTGACATCTTTTCCGACAATTTGGCAACATTCTATAAAAATACTCTGCCTTACTGTGAGCAGACAAAGCTGTAAAATCGTTTTTTATCCTTAATGAAATAGATCCTAGCCATAGTTTCAATAGTTGCTTCCTTCTATACCAATACAGTGTGTCATTATAAAGTTTTTATTTATTGTTAAAGTTGTATTACTAATCTCATACATTTTAAGTAAAATTGTTCCTACTTAGTACCTATAAAAAAATGTAACGTTTAGTTTTATAATAGACTGTAAGTTGCATTTTATTAAATAGGTAAATAAATTGAAATTGAACTGAAATTGAAGATATAACAGGGACAAACAAGAAATAAACATTTGAAAGAAGTGATAACTATGAAAAGGTTGAACTGATTTGGATGAAACATATAAACAAATGCTAGAAAATCTGCTTTTAATTTTTAAAAATCCGTATCTAAATATGTTCAGTTCATCCAATTCTGAGTTACGACGTCACGGATACACAGATAAACCTATCTACACACAGAGCGGTCGAACTTAAAGCACCCCTCTCATTACGTCAGGGGTTAAAAATATGTGTTTCTTCTCTTATGTAAAATTATTCATTTTGTATATTTTTTTTTAGATTCAAATTACATTTTTGTACAGAACAGTTATTTAAGTGTATATTTCTCAATAAATACATAGATAGCTCCATCTATCGGCGAGTAGCATTACCAGTAGTTAGCCGTCAAACGTTTGGAGAGAAAAAAATAATTATCCTATTCTTAATGTAGGATATAATATTTTTGTCAGATCCGTTTTAATTGCGTACTTCTTCGATAAATTAAACAGAATTTCTGTTGTTTTTAATTAAATGTATAAAATAAAAAAAGTTTTATTAATAGGTGTGTACCTACCAAATTTTAAATGATTTATAGTGATCAACGTAACTATGTACTTACTTACAAACTTACGTTTCGTTTGAGAATAGCGAATAATAATTAGCTGTTTCATAAAATAAAATCATCGACTTACGATAGAATGTTTAGAACAGCTGTTTTTTGCGATTGATAATAAAAGTTGGTCATAATGATGACAACAACAAACATACATGTAGACATCCATTCTGAATAAACATTAAACTGGCTTAGAAACACACTTACAGAAACCTACAAAACATCCCCCATCCTTTTCCGTCGGGCAAAAGCAGCTTCCAAAACCAATTCTAGCAGTAATTCCTCAATTGCTAAAAGACCGTGCGCTCTACAGAGACTTAATAAGGTGGTTACATAAAATACTCTATAAAGACTCCAATAAGCAATCCAATAAAGCTCTGGGGCGGAGGAGGGGGTAAAGAGGGGGTGCGGGAGGGGGCAGAGGGGGTGAAGAGGGGTGTGGGAGGGGTGGGGGTTCAATATACCCTCATATCTCGTGCAATTACGGCAAAACAAATGAGCGCTAACGAAATTCACCTCCAGAGATAACGGGAAGGAATAGAGCTGGCGTGGAGTAGCGCTTATTTATTTATTTTTAATTTAAACAATATTTATTTAATGTACGACGGGACAAATCGAGCACTTGTTGTGGTCGTGGGCAGACCACGAAGGGATGCTACTTGGTCGAAACGTCGGAATAATCCGGTAATTTTTACTTGTATTTTCAGTGCGCGATTAGTCACTTAGTAAGTATATAAAAATTAATGTGTTGTAGTCACGAAAAATTAAGCAACTTTGTTGGAACATCAAAGGATTGTGTTAAATTATGTGTACTCGGTGTATTTTGAGATAGTAAATCTTTATCTAATACCTACATACTTAATTATCATCACTAAGTATATACTAATGTACTAAAGAGCAAAGTCGCTATTTCTGTAATTCGGATAAACTAATTTATAGGTTTTATAGGTATATGTCCTACGTAGGTACCTACATAGTACATAGCTTGCAAGGCAGTTTTCACTATCTTGTAGGATGTTTGAAACAAAGGTGTTTTTTCTCTTGTGTAAAATTATTTATAGGTACTACGTCCCAGCTTCATCCGGTTAAAAATGAATCATAACTAGGTACTTATGATTTATTTTAAGCCGGATGAAGCTGGGACGGGTAACTAGTTTAAAATATAATTTTAAAAATAATGATAAATGTAACAGTATTCCTTATCGTGTAGGTAATGAATGTACTTAGATATGTAATTATTATTATGTCTTTGAATTCACAAAAAAATTATTTCATTACTTTCTTTTTTCCCTGACATGAAAATCAGACAAAGGAGTATCTTTAGAAAAATATTTATATTAGATGGTCCTATATGAAATGATACTACGTAGGTACGTCGAATGACTTGATAATTAAAACGAAAATTCTTCCACTGTAAATTAAATATTTTTGTAACGTTTTTCTTAATCATAGATAATATTAGCTCTTTTACCACCAAACTATAATTAAGTACTACAGTAGGTACTTAATACCAAGCTGCAATCTCTATACTTTTCTAACTTAAACTTTTTTGTTGACTGACTCCAGTTTCAACGTAATTATTTTTTGTAACTTCACAATCTAATCAACAAAGTTTTAATTGAAAATCTTAATTTATACCAAACTTTTTGTCACAAACTTTTTTCAGCGAGTCCCACCCATTCTATGTTCTGTCGAGCGCCAAAGGGCTGTGTGTCGGGTGTTTTAGGTTTTTTCAGCGGCTTTGAATTGCAAATTTAACAGTCGCGGGTCGACAACGCCCGCGGCGGTGCGGGTAATTAAAAATCAGACCGCGATCGCAGCGCTGCTGGGATCCCGTGGCGGGTAGCAAAACTAAAACAATAAGAAATGAAAAATAACCTTTGAGCAGTCATATAGGTACTTAACTATGGAAATAACTAATGTGACTATTAATATGAGTACAGCTTTATTTGTATTAAGTTATGTAAGAAAAAAAATGTACAATATCTATGACAGTTCCTAACAATAACAATAAATTATGGTGATATCAGACTGTGATCGCAAAGATGCCGTGGCGCGTAGCGGTACTAAAATCGCAAGGCTTGAAATTATCTGTTCTTTGTAACTTGGTATTCATGCCAATGTGCAACTTTTTTATAGGTATGTAAAGTGAAGTAACAGTAAAATAAGTTCCTTCTAAAATTATTTAATTACCTATCTGTTATATTCAACAGCATAAGTACAGTACAAATCGGTTCAGTGCGGGTAACAAAAATCAGGTCTCGCTGGCAGCAGTCGCAGCGCTGAGGTGGCGAGTAGCTGCAACTGTAAATGAAATTCTAAAAATACCTTAATTTTGTGCATCTGTAATTTATTTTCAGTTTGAACATTTTGAGTGTCGGCATTTTAAGATGACAATAACTAACACTAAATATAAATTAATCGTCGAGATGAAATCAACCCAGCACTTACCGTGGCGAGTAGCCAAAATTGAAAACTCCAGTGTTAATTGAAAAATAACTTGATAAGGTGCGTCGGTATTACCTGTACAGCTATTTTACACAGTGAAATAAAATTTAAACCTTTAAAAACTTTACTAACAAGTAACATTTCCGGAATAGGAAGTGTAGAATTACTTTTAAAAATAAAAATACATGGAGGAATATATCAAAAAAATCGAATAAAAATATTAAAAGCGCCATCTAGTTGTTTCAGCATCAACCAATTAAATGTAAAAATATTTGTGCGTCATCTATTGTCGAGTAGCAGTAAAATATCAGTAAGTATACTGAATCTTAGATGGCAGCAGCTGTGACCATTTTGTATGAAAATTTCATCGTTTCGGAAGTTTGAAAATTAAGCTGCATAAAGTTGTAATGGATTTCATTTTACTACCTTGTATTGCACAAATAATAAGAACAAAAATTAATCCCTAATCCGGCCGAGCATGAGGTGAACAAACGTTACATTAGGAATGAGGCAGGGCGGGAAATACCCTTAAGCTACTTTACCATAAAATATATTTCTTTTTTTTTATTCCGTATAGATTTACGTTTGACTACATACTGCCTGATGTTAAGCAGATATGCGGTCTAGGGTGTAGCACGCTTACCTAGAAGATACCTAGGTATTTATTTGGGATTTGAAGACACCCACATTGTACTTTAGCGGGAAGACAGACACCTATCAAAGTGTTCCACATTCTGGCTGTTCGTATGATTGTTTTCGTTCTAACGCGCGGAATGTCCACCATAAAAAGGTAGCGCTTTGGTCGCGTCTGTCTAGCCGTACGATAGCAGAAAGGGGCTGGCGGGACCAGATTGTGCAACTCCTGGGCGCACTCTCCGAAGTGTTTCCGATTAAAGGCTGATAAACGCGCTACCTTACGTCGAGTTCTTACTATAAATTTATTTTATTGTTTCCACTTTACTTTGTAAGTTAAGGTATTAATTCACGGAATTAAATATAAACAGTTCATAAATACAAATAAATATTTATTTACGTTTTTGTCAGTTATGGAATTTTTACTCGTAGGAACAAAAGTTACTTAAAAAACAAAGAATGTACCTAACAATTTTTTATGTTTTTGAAATATAAACTAATACCTACAAACTAAAAGATTAAGATATTCTCCTCTTACATTTTTTTTAATTAATTTTTAACTGACTTTCAAAAAGGAGGAGGTTCTATGTTCGTCTGTACGTATTTATTTTGTGTATGTTTATCGATATTTTCGTCAATTGTGAACCAATTTAAAAAATATTTTCTAGTCAGAAATCAGAAATCATCAACTCCTGGGTCCAACTCGACAGCTGGGTAGCTGTATTCGAGGGAAAGGAGTTGGTGATGGAAAAAGTGCAAACGTGGAAAAGGAAACGTGCTGTGCCGATCCTACCTAGTGGGATAAGGGCAGGATGATGATGACGATGATGACTCATAAAGGGTATATTGTACTTCCGGAGTGGTCCATTCAAATTTTATTGAAATTGTGACATCATATTAATGATGATAAGTCTACGATAGAGTAACGATATACGGAACTTTGGCAGGATAATATTATATTTAATTTAATTGAGAAAAGACAAATTTAAGTGTGTATACTATATTTTGATAATCTGTATTATATATTAGAGTTTTTAAGTACAAATACCTACCTCTACAGCCGTGGTGGTCTAGTGGTAGTGACCCCCGCCTTACAATCATGAGGTCGTGGGTTCAAATCACGGTCCCGTACCGATGAGTTCTTCGGAATTTACGTACGGAATTTCACACCACTGGCTTTTCGGTGAAGGAAAACATCGTAAGGCAACCTTCATTCGTCTGTAGAAGAAATTCGATGGCGTATGTGAATCCACAAACCCGTACTGGGCCAGCGTGGTGGAAATGGCCCAATCATCCTTCGTGGGTAGGCCTACATCCTGCAGTGGACTGTTAAAAGGCTGATACAGTACAGTACCTACCTTTGAATAAGATAAGAGATAAGATAATTTATTGATTCACAAATACCTAACCCAAACACCAAACAATACAGATTCAATTTGAGTAGGTACTTGTTAACTAAACGAAAAATTTACAATTCAGATAGGTACAAAGGGAACAAGTATAAGCACTAATTGAATTTTACAAAATTACCGGAGTAGAAAGATAGGTATTTAATAGATTTTAGCATCGTCTTGTATTACTAGTGGGCCCCAAACTAGGCTAAGCCTGTATCTTGGTGACCCAAACCGTGAGGTAACGAGTAGAATTTCGCGCGACTACGTAAATGTGTTAGTATTACTAGGTATATAATATACAGTAAAATATACAGAATGTATAAAAACTGTAGATAAGAAAGGCAGGAAAGACAAAGCAATATACATTTCTTGATGTGAAAATTTATTTGGCTGCGTTGTGCACTTTTTGGAATGGGTAAAAAATTTTAAACTCGCGTCAGTACAGACGCGTGAGCTGAACGAAAATTCGTAAGACGGAGAGTAGACCGCTGGCGTGGCGTAGAGAGGAAGTAATGTTCCCTTCTCTTTTTACCGCGCGGTGAAAATGTATGCCTGCTCTTGCTGTTTCGTGCGGCGCAGGGCGCTTGCCCGGTTGTGTGATGTTGTAATTTACCACATAAATGATAGTAGATACTTTATAAGATCAAGTTTTCACTTCTGCCGGCACTCCCGGAGTGCAACCTGTTGTTTTTTTAAATTTGCTCATTACCCTTGTTTTTAATACTGTAGGTAATAAGCTTACAATTTTCATCGTCTTCACAGTGTTGAGTTTTGAACGCTTGCCAAACAGAATGTATCTCCGTAGCTAAGAGAATTGACATGATTCTGATCAACGTTTACTATGGGACCAATCTAGATAGGTACTCACTATGAAACAATCAGCTGGTCTCAATGAAATTCATTAACATTTGGCTTTAAAAATGTAGTTATTTTTAACCAACTTCCAAAAAGGAAAGGAAGGAGGTTATATGTTCGTCTGTACTTATGTATTTTTTTTGTGTATGTTCATCGATAATTTTGCCAATAATAATTGTGAACCGATTCGAAACATTATTTTTTAGTTCGAAAGGGCATACTCCCGCGGTATTCCCATTTAAATTTTAAAGAAATCGGCTGAGCCGTTTTTGAAAAATCACCAATAATGTTAACAATTCGAGCGAAATATTCGAATTTTGCACACGATGGAAGGCGGTTTTGCCATTTTGACGTGACAACGTCTTATAAATTGGTTTGCCGGGTGACACTTCAAGAAACTGCGTTACGCTCCGCTCACACTTTTCTCGAACTACCCCCTACTTAAGATTTAATCAGTTATTGTCAATAATAATTACTAACACCTAAGTAGCCTAAGTAAGTTATGGAACAAATAAAATTATTATTTATTTTATTTTCATTTATTATTATGATGTAACTTTTAAAAGGCGACTTTAGCCTGCAATACGAATTATTATTATTAAGATAAATTGTTATTTACTCACTCCGTTGACACTTCAAGAAACTGCGTTACGCTCCGCTCAAGTGATGCGCTCTCATTCGTCTCATTCGTCTCAAAGTCGTTGTCACGTAAAACTTTCGCCCGTATACCGACTTTACAGGCAACAGTTTTATTTGCGAAAAATAATTATTTGCAGTTTCAGTGTAGATTCCATTGTAAAAGTAGTACCTCTGGGTACCTGAGGGTTCCGTACTGTATGGGAGACCCCCTTAAATGTATGTATGTATTTTAATTTTATTATTTTTTATTGAAGTGAATATAAAACTAAATATTCTGTAAAAATTTCAAGCATCTACCTGTTACCATTATTAATATAGAGCAAAAACCGTCTAATCATTCAGGTTTGTTATGGGAGCCCCCCTTAAATATTTATTTTTGTCTCTTTTTAGTATTTGTTGTTATAGTGGCAACAGAAATACATAATTTGTGAATATTTCAACGTTCTAGCTATCACGGTTCATGAGGTATAGCCTGGTGACAGACAGACGGACGGACAGACGATGGACGGACATTGAAGTCTTAGTAATAGGGTCCCGTTTTTCCCTTTGGGTACGGAACCTTAAAAAAAGACAGATTACCATCATAAAACTAGTCAATAATTTCCCTTGTTTTCAATACAGTAGGTACTTTCAATTTTCATCGTGTTCACAGTGTGTAGTTTTTGAACGCTCGCCAAACAGAATATAGCTCCGTAGCTAGGAGACTTGACATACATTATCTGGCGTGAAAATCTTTCATAACGCATTTTTAACGGGGCTAAATAGCTGGAAACATTAACATCTTCTTCAAAGAGTGGTATAGACCGAGTCAATCTTTTTGCGCGGCTGTGACATTAGCTAAAAGCTGCACGACGATTGGGTTTCAATGATCGAGGATGGAAACCAACCCTTTCGTTCGTATTATATTATTTTCATTTGTTAATTATTGCCTCAAAATGTCTTGAGATGTTAACGTTTGTAACATATTAACGTAGATAGTGAGCTCAATTTTAAAGGCTTCACTTGTCAGGTCTAAACCTCAGACCAAGTAAAAAATCAAGACATAACGTCGTGAACAGACAAGTGAGGCCGGTTTTTTATTCATGTGGTGAGAGCGTCGGTGTTGTGTCGCCATAGTTCGACTAACGATTCAAAGCGTAAGTAGTTGCCTTGTACGTGTATGTGTGTCTGTACACGGCGAAGCGTAGTTTTGATTTTTTTATTTGGTCTGAGGTCTAAACTTACTAAAAATAAACCTGTCTTTTTCATTGTGATCAGGGACATAAACACTTTTTAAATATACTTAGAAATGTCAAAATGCTTTCAAAATTTAGGCAACTTAAATTCTTAATTGACTCACATGAGACATTAGATAATAATAAGGTACTACAAACGTAAAACAAATCTTAAAAGAACTGGCGGCCTTGTCAGTCACCTTTACCTGTCTTATAAATATAGACGTTTAGTATCAAACACTCATAAGAATAACTCGTCATATTTATCAAAATACTCATTTAAATCTCATAACATTTAATTAACAAAATCAATGACACAAGCCCCGATTACCCCATCATTCTTGTAAGAAAAACACGCCGCCAGCCAAAACCAACGAAAACTCAACCCGAAGCAACTCAAACATTCAAACACCAGCTATTTACACAAGATTCCTTACAAACCTCACAAAATGATAAAAAATCCCTCCTTACAGAATGACAAAATCCAACCGACAAAATCCAACCGACAAAATGATGGAATTTCTCAGAAAAGTTCCTTACAAATGTAGAAAATGTAGAACCGCTAAGCGCCAAAATATGAAGTTTGTCTGAATGAGTCTAAGTTGTTCAAACATATAATGTAATTTGAACACGGAGCGGGGTGGGGGTGGGGGGTGGCTCAGAATTTAATATAGCCAGCGCGCGGGTTAAGGCGACGTGCAAATAAAACTCTATGAAACCGCACCCCTGAGGTGTTAAGGGGATGCATGATGATGTGATTTTCAGTCATTACAATATTACCTCTACTATAGTCGCCGCGTTACCAACTGAGTCGTGGGCCTTCCCTTTTCAGGACCACAATACTATCCTACTTCCTACTAATATTATAAACGTGAAAGTTTGTAAGGATGGATGGATGGATGTTTGTAACTCTTTCACGCAAAAAGTATTGAACGGATTGAGAAGAAACTTTGCAATTATACAGCTTATATATCAGAATGACACATAGGCTATAAATTATAATGATACTAGCTTTTACCCGCGGCTTCGCCCGCGTTGTATTTTGATTTTGGCTTATGTTTATGTCGGCTGCGAAACCTAACCTAACTGACAAATATCAAAATACCTTAGAGGAATGCTTTTGTTGGTTAAGTTACGGTTGGAGTGTATATACAACCCCCCCGTGTATTCCCGCCTTGTCGTGGGGGAGGTCTGAGGCAGCTGAAAAGGCGGCGCTCGAAGTCTCCCTCTTTTTTGGGTCTTTTCCCCCAAGGAAGCTTAGAGGCTGGCACTCGAGTTTCAGCCGCTTTTAACTAAAGCAGCTGAGAGGATGGCCGGTAGGTTGCATGCCTTATGAGGAGTGTCGCAACTTAGGCGGGCTGCAGTGCCGCTCTTGCGACGCTGCATCCGAGGTTTTTTTTTATTATATCGCGAAATATCCCTGACATGATCAGGGGTCTTCATTACAAATGAATAAAAACTAAGTATTCCTATATTTCAATGTTTTTGGCTGTTTGCAGTTATAATAAACATTACAATGGTACAGCAAAGTTTATACCTACTTGTTCCTAATTAAGTATTGCTTTTTTACAAATATTTGTGCAAAAATTCGATAAAATTGTTTCTAAGGTTTTTTCGTGTTAGATTAATTCCAATTTTTTGTTCTAAATCAAATCTCTGCTTTCCATAAACTGGGCATTCCAAGATTATGTGCAGTGGAGTCTCCTCTTTTGTGGGTTCACAGATGCACGATGGGCTTTCCCTCAACTTAAATCGATGTAAGTATTGGGAAAACTCACCATGCCCCGTCAGCACTTGAGTTATGATTCCCACTGGTGCTATTTCTCTTACGATCTTGTATGCCGCCCTTGCATCCGGAAAATATGTTTTGGTTACCGCCGCTGTGTGTCCATCCTGATACCGCCGGTTCCACTCGTCAAGAGAGTCCTTTCGGATTTCTCGCTTGACGAATGAAACGGGGCAGTTATCCTAAATAGGTCTGCACTTCGAGTGCAGTGCTGCTTCCTTTGCTAGCTGGTCCGCTCTCTCATTTCCCTCCATCCCCGCGTGCGCTTTAATCCAATAAAGTTTCACTATTTTATTTTGTGCGTGTAGTAACTTTATGTTAGCTTTGAATTTACTGCTAAGGGATGGAGGGAAGATACGCCAACTACTTACCGTTTCCAGTGCAGACCTGGAGTCACAAAAGATTTTTGCTTTTTCGGTAGCCTCAAGAAGTGCCAATAACTCGACCTGTTACACAGAGCACCAATCGGCCAATTTCAGCTTGCGGGACTGATCTCAGCGGCATCATCCCAAATGGATAATGCCGCCCCAACTTTCCCTTTAATTTTACTGCCGTCTGTAAATATGTTAATTTCTCGGTTAAGATTTTGCTCTAGTGCTGCTCCGTCTGCCAGGCATATGAACTCCAGCTCCTCCTGCTGCGCTGGGTGTGGCTTCTTTTCTGTCTCTCTATCTCCAGTTACTTGCTGGGAATAACCTTTCTTAGTTTCATAAAGCAAGGCTGCTTCTTGGACTCTGATATGACAGCCGAGGATAAGGGGCCGCGGTGGGATATATGGAACTGGTGGTGTGGGTGCCGCCACCTACCCTACCTTCCGCTAGGCCGTCAACGTGTTGGCAGACGCAGTGGGGCTGCAGGGGAAGAGAGGTGTCGGTATCGCGATTGCCGTTCTCACTGCCCTCTGCAGTTGAAGAGGCAGGCGCTGGGCTACTATGACTGACCCACTGCACTGGGACCAGGGCGTTGGAATGCTGTCTGACGTTCAGTACTGGTTAGTCCCGAGTGGTGGATGCCGATGTGTCTTGTGCTCCGAAACACTCCGTCACTATGGCGAGAGCGCAAGCTCCGTTATGGAGCCCGAGTCTGGGCTAGTGCTGTTGAGTGCCGCGAAGGAGTGCGAAATATGTGGGAACGTCCTAAACTTGCCATGACAGGTTATTTCTGGCGCTTAGACGGCTGCTACCGCAGCCCACTCACTTAGTTTTTATCCTATTCTACGGGAACTGTTAAAGTTTTTGCGATAAAAAGTGGCCTATGTCACTTTTCGTCTTTCAAACTATATTCATGCAATATGCCAAGGCAAGTTGCTCCGTTGCTGAGAAAAATTTATCGTTAAGTCCTACGGGAACCACAATTTTTTCGGGATGGAAAGTATCCCATGTCACTTTCCGTCTTCCAAACTATGCCCACCCCAAATATCAAGTCGATCCGTTGCTCCATTGCTGAGAAACAGTTATTGTCCTATCCCATGGGAATCACGAATTTTCTCGAGATATAAAAAGTATCCTATTATCACTTTCTGTCTATTAAACCATAAGGTATCCATACCAAAAATCAGGTCAATCTTTTGCTCCGTTGCTGCGTCAAAGAGGAACAAACCAACAAACTTTTCGGATTGATAATATTAAAGTATGATGATTCTGTACCATAAAGGTAGAATAAAAAACATGTTGAACCTCTAATGATAGAATATTTAAAAATATTTTTAATGTCAGACAAAATGACGGCCTGGTATTAAACGTCATAGTAACATGTAGCATGCAGAGGGAAAATAACATTTTATCCAATTTTAATGTCAGTTGTCATTTTCAATCCATACTTTATTTCCTCTTCAAGGGGATATAATGGTAGAAAAACAATTTGTCGCCTTGCCACGCTACTTGTGATTTATAAAAGTCTGCAGACAATGTCACCTGTCATCTAATTACGTTTGGCTGTGACGTTTCGTTAGTCCATATTAGCGTCATATAGGAATTAATCACTTAGCGTCTTTGTGATAGTGGCGACAGTTTCGCTTTCGAGGGTTTTTGTCCTGTCCTACAGGAACTATGAAATTTTTCGGGATAAAAAGTATCCTAAAGCTCCTTCCGCCTTTTATACTATATCCATGCCAAAAATCAAGTCAATCCGATGCTCCGTTGGCGCGTGATAGAGTAACAAACCAACAAACCAACAAACTTTTCGGATTTATAATATTAGTAAGGATAAGGATTGCGTGAATTTTCCATATTATAACAATAAGTGTCAGGTAAGTAGGGAAAATTCTGCCATCTGCGAGCTATTCTAGCGTGCGCTCCAAGAAATGTCAAAATTACTGTCGAATCTAACAAATGTCAAATCGATTTTTTTGTATATTTATTTTCCACCTCCTTTATTAAGGGTGGTAAGGCAGGGCTTCGAAATATCATGCGGGCGACGACGCGGGCCAAAACTAGTCTACTATGTTTCTATCTGATTTTATTCTTGTCGATATGCACCCATAACCTTACGCACATCACTATGCGCCTCCATAAGACCCACAAGTGCGAGCGAGATAGCCATAGAGAAATCATTTATAGCCGCACAACTCAGTTGGTAACGCGGTGACTATAGTAGTTCTTCGAACACAGTAGACCTCGTGGCACATCTCTTTAGCTGAACCTTCAAAAGCCTAAATCTCGACTAGCTCATGACCTTCTTTGTTACCAAATAAAAAAATCAAGACAAATGTTGTGAACAAAACAAGTGAGGCCGGCAAAACTACGCCTCACCGTGTACAGACACAATTACACACACAAACACGTACAACGAAACTACGCCTTAGGTCGTCAGTCGAACTACGGCGGCGCAACACCGACGCACTTACCACAATGACCAATGATGTTGATCAAAAACTAACTTACCAATTTTGATAACATTTATTTCTATAAATTTCATTAAAAATTAGTTAGTTCGTTTTTACCATACCAACAACAATCTAAAAATTAGCATAGGTACCTACTTCGATTCTGGGGAACTATTCTAATTTGGTACTTAGAGTGCAATGTTGAAGTCGGTTCAGCTATTTTTGGCAAAAAATAAATATCACGATATAGGTAACACCTGAGTTTAATTCTTTTTAACAAGAGTCGTAGAACAAATGTTGTTAGTTTTGATGCACAGAATAAGCCCCTAAAAGGTGCTAATTGATTAGAAATAACCCTGTATAGTACCGTCAGCCTTCGCCTTAACAGTGTGTCTGCGTATATTTTTACAAACGTTATTACTGCGGTGCAGGTTTCTTTATTAAATTGTCGACCGGCGGGATTAGCGGGCTCGGGTGCGGGGGGGTTGATTCGAGTGCCACCAAATGTCGACTCTTGGATTTGGCTTCTGTTTTCGGTTGTCTATTTAGTCGCTATATTCACCAGTTGTGGCCTTTTTAGTGTCAGTTTTAGCCACTTTAAATATTACAATAATATTTATATATTTTTTTGTACTTTGACATTCAAGTAATTAATAGGTAATATTATCGTGCGACATTGTTTACAATGAATTCAGGTAATAATTTTGACATTAAATGGCAGCGACCACAGCTGGTGCATTCACTACACTGGTCATTTTTAGTACCTACTAAAGATATTAAAGGAGATGCTTAATTCAGATATACCTACTTGAGTATTTTTTTTAAATCTAGGTATTATATTCTTTTTTAAATTGTCGACCGGCGGTTATGTAGGTACATTTTAAATGCTGCTGTGTCATGTTGAATATCTATTGTCTTTTTTTTTATCGGGCAAAAGTGCCTTAACTACAACAAAACTACACTACCTACTACTACATAAAAAGTTTTGGATCATCCACAGACCTTTGAAGGTCTAAAGATAATCCAAATGCTCAAGCCCACTGCCAGTTGGCAGCGTGCCCAACATGCTGGCTGCATTGCCACGCTGAATGGCAATGCTTATGCGTTGAGACAAATAAACACCAGCATTTTGGTCACGCGTCGCATCCACCAGACGCTCAGAAAAACTTTTGAAAATAGCTCAACTGCAGTACCACACTGACAGCGATGGGCCTCACAACACCTTACACCCAAGCGTAAGCTGACAGCTAGACGAAATGCAGTTGGGTCTAAAAGGTTACCAGTATTGAAAGCGGGCAAAGCTTGCAACCAAAGACCGGACTCCCATACAGAGACCGCAAGGATACGAGCGCGATCCGCGACGCTAGAACACGTATCTAGAAGAGATTTCCGTGCTAGTTCGCAGATCGGCCGATCCCACAGTCTCTGCGTCAGTCTCTCTATTGTCTAGGTATATAATATATAGATTGAAGTCTTACGCATTTTGTTTTCTCCCTAAAAATGTGACATAAAACCTAATTTGGATATTGTATCTGCTGATTTTTTAATTTAATATTATTGTATGACTCATGTTTATCCACTTTTTAATCTTATTTTTTTATTCCCTAGTGTTTTTTTCTTGTATTTTGCTGTTTTATGGCCCTTATTTTTCATTTTAATATTGTGAGGCAAATGTAATTTCATTTATTTATCATTAATTACACCTACCATTACAGTAAAAAACCAATGCGAAAGTGTAAAAAACAAAACAATTCATAAAAATAGAAAATTATAAAATGTCAATTTGAATAATAAAAATAATGTCATAATAATAAAATCAATTCATCATGTCAATTAACATTAATAATGTCATTATACCGTCAAAAAATTGATTTAGATCGATTTTATATCATTAAAGAAATTTGTGTTTATAATTAATTTATTCCCCTTCTTATACATTATACGATTATCACAACAAATATGAAAATAGATTCGAACAAATAAAGTCTGAAAATCTTTGTGATTTCGCGCTCTTGGTAAAACTGGTGATAAACTTACTTTTTTTTTGTAAATATTTTATTGAAATAAAAAATGAAGTCATTAAATCATCATGAAATAAAAAAATGTTTCAAAACAATTAATTTAAACGCCTACGCTTCACAACGACCTAAATACCTTTATAGGTATAGAACGAAAATTTAATAAACTGCCATCATTACTTCAAAGTTAACACCAACAATGGCCAATTCCAAGTCAATGATGGCAAAAAGAACAGAATTATTCCGAACACCTTTTGAACTGCGAACCTATTCAGAGTTACACAATACGCTACATTCAAATCGAATCTGTTAGTTGAAAAGCGGGCTACTCACGGGCGAACATGCTCGGAATGCTCGCGAACATTTGTAGCGAAAGACAGAGCAGTAACTATATTAGAAACGGTCGGCACGGTCAGTTTTCGGATGAGTGACAGCGGGTAGCATACATTTTTGATTGCCTCGGTGGCTCAATGGTTAGTTACCCTCTCCTGGGTCTAAAAGACGTGGGTTCGATTCCCACCCAGGGCAAATATTTCTGTGATGAACATAGGTGTTTGCTTTGTGTCTGGGTGTTATCTATATAAGTATGCATTAAAAAATATGTATTTGTAGTATATCAGCCTCTGGGAGCCATATCACAAGCTTTGCTTAGTTTGGGGTCAGAGACAGTGTAATATAAAAAATGCGAATCCTCAAACTGCCGATTTCGCGCCGCGTGCCTAGGTCCCAATATTTTCCCGAGTAGGTGCTTTGCGTCCTGCCACTAACAACTACATATTTCCCTCCCTTTTTGCTAGTGTCCACGTTTTACAGCCGTATCGCTCGCTGTACTGTAACAGTCTGTCAAAGCGGTCATGCTGGCTCAGTACGGTTTCAATCTTCTCGATTTTGGTGAAATACAGAGTGTCTTATTCGCTCAGTTAAGCGAAGCGGTTAAAACACTTTGTAAATTATTGTGCGATGATATAAGTAGTGCAAAGGAAATTAAAGAATGTAACAATGGAACTGACGAAGTCGCGTAGCTTCTGAAGTTCCCAAAAATAAAGATTAAAAAAAAAAACAAGTCTTAGCATTAATGTTGGCCCATGAATGTCCGCCCTAAAGTGTAAAATTAATAAAAACCGATGAGCGTCGGTTGAGCGCCTCCGAAAGAGCATCGCGCGCGGGATATTAACCTTTATCGACAATTAAATTCTATGTCAGATGCCGGCAGATTCGCACAATACGCCCAGGATGGAGCTCTGTAGGCAGAGAGATACTGGTCTAACTTCTGTCGGCACAGGCGGACCTAAAAGAGTCCTACTGAGGCCTAACTATGCCTTAACTAAGACTTTGTTACTATCGTTTGCGTAGTCGTAAATTGGAGCGGCAGATTTGCTTAAGCTGCGGGTATAGCCCAATCCTCACGTAGCTGTTCATGTCTGATCTTCAGTCAGGAATGGGGTATCTGCAGCTTGTAGCTACCATCAGAGCCACTAGGAAGTTGAGTTCAATTAACTAGCAATTCACGGAGACTGACCAAGGGCGTCACAGACCACAACGCCTCCTGTACCTCCTGCTGCATTATGTGTTTTCGCTGCTTCTTTGACTTACCAAGTGGAGATGCCCTGTACAAAATTTCTTAAATTCCAAAATAAGCTTCAAAATAGTCTTCTTCTTCTCGCTCGCTAAGTCTCGATGGTTAGGTCCATAGTGGCGTAGGGGGGTATGACGTCATCCAATAGATTTATCGCCAACCCCCAAATCTTCCTGCGTATTCAGTGTTCACAACATTTCGCGATACTCGAGTCGGGGGTCACAACTTTGCCGATATGGCAGTGGGACCCCAAACTAAACCCGACGTGCAGCGTCGGGCCACTCGGGGTCACCAATTTGCCCGGGTGTCATAATAGGATCGCAATAAGACACCAGAGTCTAACTAGGTGTAATAGTATCTCTATCTCATCTCTTGCTATATATCTATGCTAAAGATCTAGATCACGAACTAAGTAACCGTGCTACACTGACTTTTATGATCCAATATTCACTTTAAAATGATCGTGTTGTAGTAACTAAACCGTCCACTATCTCCCAACCAAACTGTTCAACCCCCACCCCCTCCCCCCGGCAGTGGCGTTAATAATAATTTATTAATATAGTTTAGCATCGTAATGGAGCGACCGCGACAACTTATCTAATATTCGTAGAGAGCAAATACCCGTGGTTGCTTCTAGGCCAGGAGCTGGGTGCAAAGAAAATGATCAACAATGCCTAAATTTGATTTTTATGGAAACTAGGTCTAGATGTATGTTATAGTAGTAGGTAGGCCCTATCATTCGTAATGTTGTGGGTTTAACAAAATTGTAAAAAATTTGCACATACCTATCTGAAAATGTTCGAAAATAGGATATGATGAGATAATAGAGTACTAGAGCAACTCAGATGCACACTCTCCGAGTGTGCATCTGATTTGCACGACCTTATCCTACCATCCCCTTTTATTACAGGACAAGTAGGAGGACGCCACATTATCACCCCTACACTATCGATTTTCCTTCGATACGTACGAAACGGTTTGACTGAACATTTCTGATTGGCGGTACGCAAGGAATGGAAAAGTCTTCCTGCTTTCCTGTTTCCTAAGAGATATAATCTAAAGCTTTTCAAGGTCAGAGTGAATAGGTATCTTCTAGGTCTGCGTGCTTCATCTTCGACCACAACGCCGCTTACCATCAGGCGAGTTGGTGGTCAAACGCAAACTTATTTGCTTTAAAAAAAACCGCGTGTACCTACATAATATTGTTGAACATTGGTCTACCCACAATGAGCAATTGGGCCAAATTCACCTTGCTCTAATACAGGATGATAGATTCACGATGTTTTCTTTTATTAAAAAGCCAGTGTATGGTAAAATCCGTTCATAAAATCCATAGAAATCATTATTCATAAAATACTGCCCTTGTTATGATAAAATACTGCCCTTGTTTTGATAAAATACTGCCCTTGTTATGATAAACGACGTAAGTATACTAATGGCCACATAAATCGGCGGATGGGAAGTAATGCGCAGAGCACTGCGCAAAAGCCGAAATATAGGTATGCGTGGGAGCCAGAGAGATGAGACGCCAGGGCACACCCTCCCACCAACCTCATGCCTCCCGCGTGCTCCCTACGCCCGTGCTCAACACTACGCCACGCGGTGTCGGCATTGTGCACGCATGCGCAATAATTAGCGAATCACGGCGAAGTGTCATCTGCGGCTAACTTCTCATCCGCCGATTTGTGTGGCGCTTACTATACCTAGGTGTCACGCAACCTTCTGACTAAAGTACAAAGCATTGCGTTTTCAGATCACGTCACAAGACACTTACGTTGTTTATCATAAGAAAAGCAGACAGACAGACAAAACTCTTTATTCATAACCACAAACAAAAATTAAACAATATGTACACACTAAGGACTAAACATGATATGAACAGTATAATTGTCTCTAGATTACATCCAATAAGCTCCAAAAAATATACATTAATTTATTAAATTATAATTTATTTATAAAATTAATTTATTAGATTATAAAATTAAACGAAATAAGATGTATGTAGTCTAGCTCCTGGCCTAGAACGTAGCATCGGAGCTCGATTTCGAATATTAGTTGCCATTTGCAGCACCCAATAACAACTACGTACGTAATTACTACGTTATTATTTGACAGGATTCAGTTACGATGTTATAAATTAAAGTTTGTAATAAATAAGTTTTATACTCAGATTCAATTTAGATTATTTAGTTTGGTAAAGCTACAGCTCAGACATTGATTAAATTTTACTATTTAACTTATCTTTACAGGGTTATCAAGTAGGTATGATGTACGGGTAGCATGGCAAAGGGAAAAAACCATTTTATCCACTTTTAATGTCAGTTATTATCCGTACCTTATTTCTTTTACGAAGGGATATAATGGTGGAAAGACAATTAGTTCCTTTGCCATGTCACCCGTGATTTACTAAGCCGAAAACAGATGATTCAGACCATCAATATGAACTTTTACTATGGGGCCATACCGAAATTCGAGGAAACAAAATTAGCTGTTTCTTACATTTTATCGATTCCGAATTGTGATTTCGTATTAAACAGCTAATTTTTATTTTCCAATTCCGAGTTTACAGTAAAATTTGTTCATGATGATGGTCTGAACCAGTCCTTTTCGGTTGAGTACAGAGCAAGCGAGAAACTTATTTACCTAGATGTGTTTGTAGTCTCGTTGCGAGACCAATCGCAAATGAGGAGATTTAAAAAAAAAAAACTAGAGTTACACACATATCTATCTCAGCAGAAAAACAAGTTGATATTTCAGTGGGCAGGAACAGGACACAGTTCAACGATTGCCCTGATGCCGGGGCACTAAACTACGGCATCGAAGTTCCCTGCCTGTAGTAAGAGCCTACTAAAAGAGGACCTCTGGACTCGAGAATGGTCAAAGATGAGATAGGGCTCTGGCCATCCACTGAAACGGGCCCGGGGAGGACGACAGCGTGTGTGGCAATGTTGTCGTCGAGGACCGCACAAGCCTAGTACTAGTACTAGGCGAGTAGTCGTACAAAGTGCTGGAAGCGCCGGTGCGTTCCTTTGGAGATCCCGGAGCTCCCAAGGGCACAAAGGCTGGCCAAGTGGCCACCGAGGGAGTTTTAGTGGGTACAATCCTAATCAACTCGACTGCACCCCAAAGCAGTCGGGCATCTTTCAAAGATTTCCCCCTCGTAAAAAAAGACACAGTTCAACGAATGGATTGCCGACAGGGTCGTTGAGTTCTCGAATGGAGACTTTGCCAAGTGTAGAGTAGGGCGTGCCCCGACAACGTAGAGCATCGACCAAATGTGGTCTTGACAATCGAATTAAGCAACTATATGTACTTAGATGATAAAAATAGTTTAGATGATACATTGATATGTACATTCTACTTCAAGAGCATCGTAAAATCGCCTACAAATATAATTTATTAAAAAAATAGGTATAACTTTTTAACAATGCAAGCTGTTGAGGTCTTGTATATAATGTACTCGTATCAGCAGAGTGCTATCCAAGACAAGTAAAACGAGCCCATACACGGCGGGTCTTTCTTGTTTAGTACAGGAGTTCCTATGGCCAGCTTCCGACTCCATCAACAGATCAGCTCCAGGGTACCATATTATTGCATTGTCACGCGATGTACATATGCGTGCAAAATTTCATTGTAATCGGAAACCGGGAAGTTGGTCAAATTTAACTTGCAAGATTCCACCCGAACTTACATACATACATAGGTACAAGTACATCCATTGCAAGTTAAATTAAAGCTTGTAATAAAAATAGAGGCGACGTATTGCAGTGAGTAGCGAATAAAGCTTATTTATTATGTTCTCAGGTCGCCTGCCAAATGCTACTGTTGTACATCGATTTGTCTAACAGAATGTTTCTAACGTTTGGCATCTACGTATGTAAACAATGAAATGTCAATGTGTCCAGTGTATTAGGCATAAATCTTGCTAAAAGCCAATAGATCTGAAGATTTGTTTTACACTGGTAGGTTAGTATTAGTATTTGCGAGTTGAAGCGAGTTGAATTATCAGGGCATAAAGCATATAGAACCGATGGCTAATGTGGGTAGGTAAAAAAAATATATTTATGTAAAATTCTTAAAAACAAAACTTGGAATACCTACGTACCTAACGCGCGCGTTTTCATATAGAGTCACCATGCTAAAATAACAGAATCTGCTAGATGCAAGTCGCCTCAAACTGTTCCCATTAGAAATCTGTAACAGACGTGCTAGTATACCTTTAATATATATAGGTACAAGGGTTTGACACGCAGCTCCGCCCACGTTATTTTTTGGTTTTTATGTCACCTGTATTTCCATCGATCTTTAAATTTGGTATATCCATGCCAAATATCAACCCTTCTCTCCGTCGCTGCGTAAAATAGTAACTAAAAAACCCAATATCGGATTAATAATTCTTATAAATTATTATAAAAATATAACTTTTTAAAATACAATCTTTTGAGATCCTGGTAGCAGCAGAGTGCTAGCCAAGACAAGTAAAATGAGCCCAAACACGACGGGTCTATCTTGTTTTTGTACATGGGTTCCTATGGCCACCTTCCGACTCCATCATCAGATCAGCTTCTTGTTACCGTATTATTGCATTGTCACGCGATATACATCGTATGCGTGCAAAGTTTCAGCTCAATCGGAAACCGGGAAGTTGGTCAAATTTTTCTTGCAAGATTCCACCCGAACATACGACTCACGACAACGTGTTATGCATATAGTCAGATATGCATAACACGTTGTCGTGAGTCGTTGACTTTTTTTCATGGAACTGCTATTTTCTCGATTTAATTAATGGTTCGTTACCAAAAGTTACAAATAGAGATGAAAACACCTATAAAAGTGCATGCACTGGTCAAAGCAACAGAATGTATGTAATTCTTCTCCCAAAAACCACGTGAAAAAAAATTGGCTACGTCCACATATGATTCATGAAACGTAGATGCGTCAGCGTACTACTGCAAAACAGAAGGCACGGCTTATTATAGCGGCTACTGTATTTGTAGCGTCTACTTTTATAGTATTGTTGTGATTTGCCAAACGAGCAATGATAACGTGAATCAGGTGCTATTTCGAGGTGAACTTGAGATGATTGCACCGCATTTAGAGCAGCCGGTCAGTGACGCAATTGTTGGATAATATGGTGACCGTAAAAGGGTAGCGGCATTTAATTGCTTGAAAATCAGCGGAAGGTACGCTGATTTTCAAATGAAATAAGCGCTCATAGCGTAGTTTTACTAAGTATTCGTCAGCGATCACTGAAGTTAAGCAAGGTTTAGCACGGTCAATCCTTGGATGGCTGAACGCGGGTGGCAGCGCTACCATGGCTTGGCTTGGCATGACGAACCAAAGTTACCGACATAGCTCAGCGGATTAATAAGTTAAAATGGCAGTGTGCAGGGCACATAGTTTAGAGAACTGATGGCCGGTGAAGCAGTAAAGGTCTCGAATGGAGACCACACACCGGCAAGCGCTGTGTACGCGTAGCGCCTACCACATCCTTGTAACCCATAAAATGCAATAAAAAATTAATTAATAAATGTTTTACGAAAAGGTACTCGTACCTATATGTAAGTACGAGTAGATGTACTAAAAATATGCAACAGAAAACGCTTATGTAATACTAACTGACCCATCGAACTTCGTTTCACGCAATATATTTATAAATTATAGCCTATATGTTATTCTGATGTGTAAGCATTACTATTGCAAAGTTTCATCTCAATCCGTTCAGCAGTTCTTGAGTGAAAGAGTAACAAACATCCATACATACAAACTTTCGCGTTTATACTATAAGTAGGTACGATTAAGGTAGACAAACGGTCTGATTAAGAAGGCAGAAATATCCTGGATGCAAGCCGCTTCCAATCGGTCATACTAAAGACTTATAGAGGTGGCATATGTCCAGCAATAGACGGCCAATGCTGACCATTATACAGTTTTATCTGCTCGCTCTGTACTAAGCCGAAAGACCATCACAATGAACAACTTTTACTCCAGGCCTAACTGGAGTTAAAAAAAAATCAGCTGTTTCATATATTTTGTCGATTTCGAGTTGCGGTTTTATATGTGTACTTGATTTTTTTCTCGCCTCCTTCGACATCGGGGATCGATTCTGAGCAGAGTAGTTGTTTACGTAATCTGGAACATGTGTTTCTGGGTATAATTGTTAAATTACACATGTGTTATGGTGACTCAAAGACTAATGAGTGGGAGATAAAAAATGAATCGAAGGGATAATATTTTCTTAAGATAATTAGTTAGTTGTCGTTATCGATATGTTCTTAACATCTTTTTTCTCGATACCTTGATTAATGCATGTCACTATCGTTATAAAAATATATATTTCGCTCTACAAAATTACAAAAGTAGTAACTCAAATTATTCTACAGCAAAATAAGAAAACCTAAACTAAAATAGTAACCACCAAAGACCATTGCACGTCCATAGATTAGAAATCCAAAGATCCGACCAAAACTAAATACTGTGATACGATCACGTAAGCCCATGCGTTAAATAGACAGGCTAGATGTACCTACATCAAAGTTTTCTATGAAAATCTCAGCTGATAACTGCGTACTCAAAGTAAATATAGACGAATACGACGCCCAATCGCCATGTCATGCCCAATTCCTCATATCACGTTACTGGGGAACCCCTTCACATTCAATAACAAAGGTTATACACCTCATAACCTCAAACAATCTGATAGCTCACCCAATTGATGCAATACTGAGTGAAACACGAGTACATATTCATTCAAGAATCAATTTCAGGCTGAGCCAAAAAAACAAGAAGAGCTAATCTAAATAATACAGTTGATGTCCCAATATAAGATAGAGACCTAATAACAGTTGAAGAAATAAATTCAAATGACACAGTTGCGTTGAAAGAACGAAACGAAATGAATGATCGCCCTGAAGTTGCAGTCAAAAACGCTGCGCGTTCGTCCAGTGAACCAAGAAAGCTCCGCTTCTCAAATTTCTGATTCAGCAAAACATCCTAAAATTAAACTAGTAAACACACGTCACAACTACGCAGGAACACGCGAGCAGACACGAAAACTAGAAAACGAGAGCGCGCGATCCGGGAGACCGAAATATTAATAGCCAAGTCGTCGGTAGATATTTACAGATATTTTAGGAAAGACCACGATGAAACATTAACTTATTATCGGTTGCTGAGTCCAGGCGCCTCAAGTTAAAATTAGAAGACGGTTTTGGAGGCGGGATGCTGGTTTACTATTTATGGTAATGCTAGCGAGCCAGTGCGTGTGGGGTATTATGGAATCTAAATTTGGAATCGTTCCGATGCAGGGAAGCGTGCGTGTGCCACTTCACCACTACATATTTTTTGTTGGAATGTTCAGATGGATATTCCACTGTATGACCTAGTTATAGACAGGTGTAACTACTGACGCCTATGAATGTAAACCTACTGTCTATTATTAAACTTGTGTAATGCTATACCATGTGACAGGAAGTAAGGTCAGGATACTTAAATCAAATAACCAAAGTCAACGAATGTATAAAAAAGAAATAATGTAATTAAAATAAATAAATTAACCGTTTATTTATTAATTACATTTGGCGTGAGATCCATAACGATCCCGTGTATAATAATAAAAATAAAAAAGAAAAATTAAATTTATATAAATTTTATACAATAAATTACATTATAGTAGATGGCGTTATATTAGATGTTCAGTTCTGTCAGGTATCACTAGGTACAACGTACAAATGCTTGCGTTCCGACTCGGACAATAGAACCACAACACACAGCACTAGAATCATGCAGCAGCAGGTGCGCTCAGCGAACCGCTTAGAAGCACTTGCGGTGGACGATGCCGGGGCCGGACTCGTCGTACTCCTCCTTGGAGATCCACATCTGCTGGAAGGTGGAGAGGGAGGCCAGGATGGATCCACCGATCCATACGGAGTACTTCCTCTCGGGGGGAGCGATGATCTTGATCTTGATGGTGGAGGGCGCGAGGGCTGTGATCTCCTTCTGCATCCTGTCGGCGATACCGGGGTACATGGTGGTACCACCGGACATGACAGTGTTGGCGTACAGGTCCTTACGGATGTCGACGTCGCACTTCATGATGGAGTTGTACACGGTCTCGTGGATACCGCAGGATTCCATACCCAGGAAGGAAGGCTGGAACAGGGCTTCGGGGCAACGGAACCTCTCGTTGCCGATGGTGATGACCTGACCGTCGGGAAGCTCGTACGACTTCTCGAGGGAGGTGGAGGCGGCAGCGGTGGCCATTTCCTGCTCGAAGTCCAGGGCGACATAGCACAGCTTCTCCTTGATGTCACGCACGATTTCCCTCTCAGCGGTGGTGGTGAAAGAGTAACCCCTCTCGGTGAGGATCTTCATGAGGTAGTCAGTCAAGTCGCGACCAGCCAAGTCCAGACGGAGGATGGCGTGGGGCAGGGCGTAACCTTCGTAGATGGGGACGGTGTGGGAGACACCATCTCCGGAGTCCAGGACGATACCGGTGGTACGACCGGAGGCGTACAGGGAGAGCACAGCCTGGATAGCGACGTACATGGCCGGGGAGTTGAAGGTCTCAAACATGATCTGGGTCATCTTTTCCCTGTTGGCCTTGGGGTTCAGGGGAGCCTCAGTCAGCAGGACGGGGTGCTCCTCAGGGGCGACGCGCAGCTCGTTGTAGAAGGTGTGGTGCCAGATCTTCTCCATATCGTCCCAGTTGGTGATGATACCGTGCTCGATGGGGTACTTCAGGGTGAGGATACCTCTCTTGCTCTGGGCCTCATCGCCTACATAGGAGTCCTTCTGGCCCATACCGACCATCACACCCTGGTGGCGCGGGCGACCGACGATGGACGGGAAGACGGCGCGGGGCGCGTCGTCACCGGCGAAACCGGCCTTGCACATGCCGGAGCCATTGTCTACTACGAGCGCAGCAACATCGTCGTCGCACATTTTGGCGGTTGTGTGTGGTTCGGGACGCGGTGGATATTGACTCTACGGCAGCGAGACTGCGAGTGCGGCTGACGGCGGCGCGGGAGTGTTATATAGGCGACGCCGGCGCGACGGCGCGCGCCTTACATGGCGAGCGCGACGGCCCCCGCGCACGCGTTCTCCCCCGGAATTAACCGCCTATACATCTCTTTACACACCTATCTGTCGTCTCCACTTCACTTTACGACCCTTGGGTACTTTATTCTAAGGGTATTTCCATCCCTCGGTTGGTTAATTCGCCCCCGCGAGCCGAAACGGGCGCGCGCCGAACCGCCCGCCTTGCGCCATTTCAGGCGATGGGCGGACGCGGTTCAATCTAATTGTGATGGTTTATTTTCAAGATTAATTAATTTTGACAGGTTTTTGATGGATTATGGCACTTACTGCGCGGTTTAATTTTAGAATTATGGAATTATTTAACCTAGGTTAATAATGTATTTTTACGATATCATTGATAAAATAAAATCATTGAAGATTCTCTAAAAAAAAACATTTATCTTTTCAAGTCATAAAATTTGACAATGGTCATCAATATTGGTCTAAACCTTTTTGACATAGTGTTCTTAAAGCTTAGTGAATAAAGTCTAGAATCGCATAAAAATTGGCTACTTGCATATGATTTCTTGGAGTTTGTCGACCTAGCTAGCTTAGTAGGTCAGTAGTCGACTCTAAATCTAGAATCTGAGTATCAAATCTGTACTACATATTTCTTATTCAATTTCTTCTTATTTTCTAATTCTAATGTTCAAAATAAAAGCAAAAACCTAATTAAATATGTACACAACAAAATACTGTTCCTTGAGTAGGAACTAGTTTCCAAAACACGGGTTCCCTACACCCAGTTTGGCAGCTAGAGCCTCCGAAAACTTGATGTGCTTTCGTAAATAAATACTTTTTGAATTTTTGAATTTTTTTTTGTTCTAAGTAATTGAATAATTTGAACAAAAATTATGTAATGCGGAAAAATGTATCACAAACTCTAATTTCACCTATAATTTTTCAACGATAAAGCGTTTTGCATTGATTCTTCTAGTCATTTTTTTTATTAGTATTAGTTCAGCATATTTTGAATATCGTGTTTTCATACAAAGTATTAAATAGCTCAAAGATTATTTTGCACTCCAAGTAAGTATAAAATGATTGTGAATGACTGATATAAAAATTCCATCAACAGGATGAAAAGTAATATTTTATTTCTATGAAATTCCCGTGAGATATGGATACTAATGTATGCAAGAACACGAGCTAAACTTGACTTATACAAAGTTACCTGATTGTGTTTACTGAAGACAACGATTATAATATTATCATCATTTTGGATTTTTATCTGGATTTTATCTGAAATGAAATCTGAATTGTATTTAAACAAACAATTTGTACTATCCAATCTAATGGGGCCAATCTGAAATTCGAAAAAAAACACGTTTGTTGTATGGCAGCCCCCCTCCAATATTTATTTTATTCTGTTTTTAGTATTTGTTGTTATAGCGGCAACAGAAATACATCATCTGTGAAAATTTCAGCTGCCTAGCTATCATGGTTCATGAGATACAGCCCGGTGACAGACAGACAGACGGACAGACGGACATCGAAGTCTTAGTAGGTAATAGGGTCCCGTTTTTACCCTTTGGGTACGGAACCCTAAAAAGTCAGCTGTTCCATTAAAATTCTTGACTAGAAATCGGCAAAATATATGTCATAGTAATTAGTGTAATTGGTTTAATGCCGTACTAATGAAATAAACAAATGACCCAGCAGATTTAAAAAAAAATTAAATTAGTTTTCCATTGTTTTCTTTGACTCTATCATCACCCTGAAAGCTTGCAGCGCTCAAACCAGGCCGTTACCATTAGCTTTTTGAAAATCTCAAGGTTATAGTTATCATCGTTATATCAGCCGTAGAAAATCCACTGATGGAGATAGGTACGTCCGTTTCCTCTAAATTTCTATTAAGACCGATTAAGAGCAACTTTCAGCCTGACATTTTCGACGTTCTACGCTGTGCTTGGGTACATGGTACATAACTATACAAGGTTATCCTGAACTGATGTACTAAGCCGAAAGGAGGTGATTTGGACCATCATTATGAACAACTTTTACTAAGAGGCCAACCCGGAATTCGAGAAAAACAATCAGATTTTTCATAAATTTGGTCGATTCAGAGTTGCAGTTTTGTATCCGGAACGGCTGTTTTTTTTTTTCGAATTTTTGATTGACCCGGTATTAAAAGTTTTTCATTATGACGGTCTTCATCGCCCTCTTTTAGCCTTTAAGCAGATAACTCTGTATGGCTTAGTCAGGTATTAGGTAAGTCTCACTTGGGTCACCAAAATACAGGCCTAGCCGAGTTTTTAATCCCGTTTGTGTTTGCCCACACAATTTTAATGTTTGTAAATTCGTTCCTTGTAACAATTATATTTTATATACATATTATATTCCTTTTTAGATGAGTTATATTTCCCTTTCAATTTTAAAACTTTGAAACCTCATCGGTAGTCACTCTTTCGTGCTATTTGTCTGTATGATTTTCACCTTATTGGCTTTTTTGGTAAAAGTAAACTCATGAGAAAACCATACAAGAAATTCGATGGTGTAGGTATGTCGATCTACCAACACGCACTGGGCCAGTGTAGTGCAGCCTGGTGCCCAATCGCCTTTTGTGTGTGTGTGTGTGTGTGTGTGTATTTTATGCTTAGCAGATAATTGATTAAAAGGCTAAGACAGTTGATTATAGAAGAATATTTATTTTACTATTTCCTCGTATATGAGCCTCCTTGCAAACTGGTTGGACGAAACTGGCAGTCATAATAGGGTAAATAAAAGTAAAGATAACTATTTGTCCCTCTTTTGGGCGGAAGGTCTATGCTACACTTGTCGGCATGCGGTATCTATTCAAGCTAGTTGTGATTAAATCATCATTCCATTCCAGGCCATCAGTGCTTCGTGCTACGCACCTTGCCCACTGCCATTTCAACTTGCCAATTTGCAGCGCTAAATATAGTTAGGTATTTTATAATAGAAAGACTGATCTAAATTAGTCACAAGCATTGTTGTCACGAATGTTCTATTACCGATCACAGAGGGGTAATTATAGTCGTCATTCATCGATTGAACTGAATCGAATACCAATAGCTATCTTTGCCCACGGTGTTACTATTAGACGTGCCTTTCGTCTGTTGCTTTGTAGTTTGTTGCCAGGTGCTGTACACTGCTAAATTGCGAATTATAAATAATAGATCACATTATAGGTTTTTGATAATATAATCTAGTAGCTCTTCGAACAGTGGACAATTGTAAATTTTAACAACCAGTTGTTAAACAGTGAATGTATTTTCTTATTTCGTCGCTGGTTATGAAAATCAGTTATGAAAATGGACTACGACTTCCTTTTAAATAATTAGTTATCAAACAGCGAAGAAAATTTCGTTTTTCGTAGCTAGTTTTGAAGAACTGTTATGAATATGTGAATATGGACCAATCTGATTTCGTTCATACTCGCGAATCTCGTGTAAACTATTTGCCACATATTGTCAAAATCTGTTGATAAATAGCGCTACAGCAAATTTTCCCCCTTTTTAGGAAATACCCTTCGTATTTCTCGTAATAAGATATTTTTGAATTTCGATCGACCTGGACGTATACAGAACTTTAATAGATTGCGTGGAAAATTCGTAATTGCGTCGACCTAGCCGTCTCCATACAAGTTCCGTATACGTCCAAGCCGTTTGAAGTTCAAATATAATGCCCCAGGTTCTAAATATTTTTAACCAACTTCCAAACAGGAGGAGGTTCTATGTTCGTCTGTATGTATTTTTTTTTTGTGTATGTTCATCGATAATTTCGCCAATTGTGAGCTGAATCGAAACAATCTTCTGAAGTGGTCCCATTTAAATTTTACAGAAATCAGCTGAGCCGTTTTTGAAGAACAATAAACAATGTATACAATTCGAGCGAAATATTCGAATTTTGCCGTGCCGTGCCGTGCCGTGTGCCGTGTGCCGTGGGGTGCCGGCAGAGTAGAATAGCACCCCCCTCTAGTACCAGGTGTCGTAAGAGCCGACTGAGGTACAGCGGAACCGACTAATGGCGGTATAACCATTCGACTAAAACGTAGCTAAAATGGCACAGGGCAGGGATGGGGAGCAGCATCCCTGTCGCGAAGCTACGTTTCTGCGATCGCCACCACGCCTGCCCAGCGCGGCGATTATGGGCAAAAACCCCAATATGGAAACAACAAATAGACCAGGCCCCCAGTCCCCAGCAGCTCCGCTAGCCCGGGGCTACGGTAGCGGCCCCGGTAACGGCGGAGAAGGGGGTGCTAAGAATCGCTGGCAGACGCCCGGCTACCACTCCTGTAAACGACGACTGGCCCTGGTAACACACAACGTGCGCACGTTGAGGACTGACGAGAAGATTGCTGAGTTGGAAGAAGAGTTGAGTAGGTTGCGTTGGGATATTGTGGGGTTGTCTGAAGTCCGTAGAGAGGGGGAGGACACGATAACCTTAAACTCCGGCAACCTGCTTTACTACCGGGAAGGTGACCAACGGTCCCAAGGTGGTGTTGGTTTTCTCGTTCACAAGTCCCTCACCAACAACATTATTACCATCGAAAGTGTGTCAAGCAGGGTGGTATACCTAATACTCAGAATATCCAAGAGGTATTCGCTGAAGGTCATTCAGGTATACGCACTGACATCGTCACACCCAGATGATGAAGTGGAGACTATGTATGAAGACGTAAGTCGGGCCATTCATATGTCTAAGACCCACTTCACTGTTGTTATGGGGGACTTCAACGCAAAGTTGGGCAGAAAAAACGATGATGAGCTGAGGGTGGGGAAATTTGGATATGGGCAACGGAACCCTAGGGGCCAGAGGCTGGCTGACTTTCTGGAGAGAGAGGAACTCTTTATGATGAACTCTTTCTTCCAGAAGCCGCCTCACAGGAAATGGACCTGGATGAGCCCAGATGGTTCCACGAGAAACGAGATAGACTTCATCATGACGACCGAGAGACGAATATTTAATGATGTCTCCGTGATCCACAGGGTGAAAACCGGCAGCGATCACAGAATTGTACGAGGCACATTAGATATTAATGTTAAGCTCGAAAGGTCCCGCCTGATGAAGTCCACGCTCCGACCTACTCGTGAACATATCCAAAACCCCGAGGACTTTCAGCTCGAGCTCTCGAATCGTTTTGCTTGCCTAGAGAACCTTGCGTCGGTGGAGGAGATCAACAACGGGCTCGTAGAAACTGTCCAAACGGTGGGTGCTAAGTTCTTTAGACCCCGCCGTTCAAAAAAACCGCAGAAATTCTCCGATCACACTGTAAATCTCATGGCCGAACGACGCTCTCTAAGATTGCAGTCTTCCGATGATGCAAAGTCTTATAGGCGTCTCAATAGACAAATTTCGAAATCCTTGCGGCACGACATCCGTCTTTTTAATACTGAACACATTAAAAAGACAATAGAGCGAAACAAAGGCTCCAAAGTGTTCGCAAGAGATTTGTCTATTGGGCAAAGCCAATTGACAAAGCTGAAGAGAGAAGATGGAAGTATAGCGTCGACCAAGGCAGAGGTATTAGAGGAGATTGAAAGGTTCTATGGACAGCTATACGCTTCGGTCGCTAAGCCTGTTAGCAGCGCGGCCAAAGATCCAAGAGCCAAGCTGACCCGACACTTCACCGAAGATATCCCGGACATCAGCCTGTACGAGATTAGAATGGCCCTGAATCAGCTTAAGAACAACAAGGCGCCGGGTGATGACGGTATCACATCAGAGCTTCTGAGAGCGGGTGGAACACCGGTACTAAAAGTCCTCCAGAAGCTTTTCAACACCGTCGTCCTCGAGGGCATCACGCCAGAAGCATGGAACAGAAGCGTGGTGGTGTTGTTTTTCAAGAAAGGTGACAACACCTTATTGAAGAACTACAGACCCATCTCGCTTCTGAGCCATGTTTATAAGCTGTTTTCAAGGGTCATTACGAACCGTCTCGAGCGCAGGCTTGATGACTTCCAGCCTTCCGAACAAGCCGGTTTCCGAAAGGGCTTTAGCACCATGGACCATATTCATACGCTGCGGCAGGTTATACAGAAGACCGAAGAGTATAACTTGCCACTTTGCTTAGCGTTTGTGGACTATGAGAAAGCCTTTGATTCGGTCGAGACTTGGGCTGTGCTCGAGTCTCTCCAACGATGCCGTATTGACTATCGGTACATCGAAGTGTTGAAGTGCTTGTATAATAACGCCACTATGTCGGTCCGAGTACAGGAAGAGAGCTCCAAGGCGATCCCTTTAAAAAGAGGCGTAAGACAGGGAGACGTCATTTCTCCGAAACTGTTTACGGCTACTTTGGAGAACGCCTTCAAGCTCCTGGAATGGAAAGGATTCGGCATCAATGTCAATGGCGAATACCTCACTCACCTTCGGTTTGCCGACGATATAGTAGTCATGGCAAAATCGATGGAAGAGCTCAGCACGATGCTCGAAGGCCTCAATCGGGTTTCCCAACAGGTGGGTCTTAAGATGAACATGGACAAGACGAAAGTCATGTGTAATTCCCATGTTGTACCCACCCCGATCTCTGTTGGGAGCTCGGTTCTTGAAGTCGTTGACTCGTACGTCTACCTAGGACAAGTAGTACAGTTAGGTAGGTCCGACTTCAAGAAAGAGGCCAATCGCCGAATCCAACTCGGCTGGGCAGCGTTCGGAAAATTGCGTAGCGTCTTCTCGTCCGACATACCTCAGTGCCTCAAGTCGAAAGTTTTCGACCAGTGTGTGTTGCCAGTGATGACTTATGGCACAGAAACGTGGTCTCTCACTATGGGCCTTATTGGTAAGCTCCAAGTAGCCCAACGAGCTATGGAGAGGGCTATGCTCGGAGTCTCTCTGCGAGATCGAATCAGAAATGAGGAGATCCGTAGAAGAACCAAAGTTACCGACATAGCCCAACGGATTGGCAAGTTGAAATGGCAATGGGCAGGGCACATAGCGCGGAGGACTGATGACCGATGGGGTCGGAAAGTTCTCGAGTGGAGACCACGTACCGGCAAGCGCAGCGTAGGACGTCCACCCACAAGGTGGACGGATGACCTCATTAAGACCGCAGGATCGCGCTGGATGCAAGCCGCTTCCAACCGGTCTTATTGGAGATCCATAGGGGAGGCCTATGTCCAGCAGTGGACTTCTTATGGCTGATGGATGGATGGATGGATGGATTCGAATTTTGTACACGATGGGAGGCTGTTTTACCATTTTTTGCGAAAACTAATTATTGTTACCATCGGTTACTTTTTATTAGGTATTTAATTTTCTGTAACAGAGAAACCGACAAACACATTTTCGGATTTATAACATTAGTAAGTTATATTGACATCTTTTATTTGGAATTTATATTTAAGCAACAATGTGATTCTGATTGACATTAAATCATTATATTTGATTTTTGACATGTAACTATGGTGTTATCAATAAAATGTTTGTAAGGATTATCTACTGACAAACTAGTATCACACTCTTGGTCATATAAAGCGTGTATCGTGCCGCAAGTGCGCCGGAGTGCATTGGCCAGTTATTTCCGTAGACAGGTGTTCCGTCGCTTCAGGAACTCCGCGCTGTTCGTTTATGGTGCCTTGGTATTTTGGTATGGGAAGTGATGTAATGTATGTGTGTATGTTTATTTGGTAGCAGAGTGTAGCATTGGTTCATCTATTTTTCATGATTTTAGCGTTGGTTAAATGTTAAAAATTGATCATAATGATGTATCAAATTATGGTTTCAGTCTTCACATTGTATTTATCTAATAGAGATCGTATCGTAGTGCAATTATGGTAAAGTACATTGGCCATATATTTCAGTAAAGAAGTGTTCGTCGCTTCAGGAACTCAGCGCGGTTCGTTTATGGTGCCTTGGTATTTTGGTATAAGAAGTGATGTAATGTATGTATTTAATGTATGTATATTGCATCAAAACTTTTATTTTTCTACGATTTATGGGTTGGCGCCATAATAAAAGTCAGTTAAAATAATGTATCTGGTGCATTGTTTCAGTATAATTTAGATACATATTCATAAACATATTGTAGAAGGCGTTATTCCAAGTATGTATGTCGAAGTGCATTGACCAGTTATTTCCGTAGACAGGTGTTCCGTCGCTGCTCTTTTATGGTGCTCTAGTACTTTGGTATGCGTTTAGTAGTAGATCGTTACTTTGGCACTTCTTCTTTCCACGATATCAGGATTAGTCCCAAATAAAAGTTAATTATATAAGGATGTACATGATGTATGGTTTCTGGGTCTTCCATAAACAGAGTGTATGAAGCGTTACTGCAAATATTCCGAAGTGAATTGATTAAGTGATTTTCATAGACAGGTTTTCCGTTGCTTCAGAAAATCAGCGCTTATCGTTTATGGTGCTCTGGTATTTTGATATGGGAAGTTATGAATACCTGTGACATAGCTAAACAACCGGAGCCTACAATTAAACGTGATCATGTGTGTAAAGTGACGTAATCCGAGACACGGCAGCGCACAGATGGAAATGCCACCCACGGTCAGCAAGCCGAAGACTGACCGTACCGAAAACTTAAATTAAATTCGGTAAGTGTTTGTTAATACGAATATATACTGTTGATTTCATTCAGTGAGTGAAGCAGGATTTAAGCCGAGAATGTTTAAATAGTCCGAAGTGATAGTAAAAGCTCCACAAACATCTAGTGGTAGTTAGTAAAAGGTCGAAGCAACAGATGTGAGTCCACGTTGGTAGCGCTTATGCGTCTGGCGATTCCAAGGCGGGCCATAGAAAAGGGTGGTTGACTGGTGTTGAATTAATTAAAAGTATTAGTATTACTAAATTTTGCAATTAATTTTGATTCGTAAACTGAAAAAATAATTAAAATTTGCTTATCAAGTTCAGAGATATAAACTTGTAAAGATTTTGGTAGGGATAAAGAGGGGATGTCTTGTCCCATTCCCACAAAGCATAACATAGTATGACCGATGCTTAGAGAAATGACAAGTGTGGAGCTCTCGTATTATATTGAACATTTACACTATATCTGATCGTTTTCTTTTTAATAACTACGCAACGAGAGAGACAGAGAAAGAAGTACGCGATCTGCCCTGTCTTGAAATCTCAATGAAGTAATACTATCCAAAACCGTCTTATCTATGAATTGCTCTACACTTCTAATTTCTTCACTTTTCTTTGAACTATGGCTGTTACAGCCATAAGCTACACAAGCCATCACAAGAAAAAATATTCAAGTTTTCATATAACAAAGTATATCACACCTAAACATTTCCCGAACAAAAATATATCACAAAATCCGAAAACAGCGAGTCAACAGCTGGTCACTTTGGCAAGTAAAATGTGGCTTCATATCGTTCAAGATGATAGTTGCTGTATGATTACGTCTCTTTCTATCTAATGACAAACTTTTGTAAGATAAAGCAGTAGCGACTATATGTTTTATCGTTCAATTGAATACGAGAGCTCCAGTCTTGTCATATCTCCAAGGGCCGATGTATAACACGTACGGACAGTCACGTCATAAATAGTCTGCTATAGTGCGCTTTTTGTCAAGCAAGAAAAGAAATACAGGGTGATTTCTAATCAATTAGCATCCTTTTAGGGGCTTATTCTGTACATCAAAACTAACAACTTTTGTTTTGCGACTTTTGTCAAAACTAAAAAAAAAAAATTTTTTCCATAGAAAAATATCGTTCACCCGCGACAACGTATGAGCAACGTATAACACTTTTTTTTTCAGTTTTGACAAAAGTCGCAGAACAAAAGTTATTAGTTTTGATGGACAGAATAAGCCCCTAAAAGAATGCTAATTGATTAGAAATAACCCAGTATACTTGTAACTTCTTTATTTCTTAGTTCTTTTTATTTTTGTTTTCGTTTATTGGCTCTGGTTATGTTTAGCTGTTATAAGAGGAAATCAAAAAAATTGTCAACCAACCTATAGTCGTGATGATATACTAAAACAATATTATAAACGACTGAAGTGATTTTCCTGTTCAAAGACTGGGGAGATTTTTACTTTCATGCTTAATATTATAAATCTGTCTGTGTGACGTACTGTACAATGTACTCTATCACGCAACAACATAGGTACGGACGGGGCGACTTTAATTTTATCATGAAAATAGTCCAAAGCTTGGAAAGTGTTATATGCTATATACAAAATAAAACAGTCCACTCTGAAGCACTCTGAAGTAACCTAAGGCTCAAATAAAATTTATTGGCAACAAGACAATCGATCGATTAGTGCATTTATCAATGTGGAATCGATGTTTGATGTTATTTTGTCTTGGCAGTTGATATCTTTAAATTGACCATGGAAACTAAATTCTTCAGTTGGAGTTTTCTATAATTTTCTTCCAAATCTTTCACTTTCTACTCAAAGTCCAAGTCTAAGTCCAAAAGAAAGCCACGGTTAAGTCCAAGTCGTGCATCAGTAGAGCAGCGGAGACCTGAGTAGTCGCATTTTTTTTATTTTAACTCGCGATAAAAACATGTAAAATATTTAAAAAAATTAAAAATTTGGCCCACTTGCCCCATTCTTCTATCGTACGGCTAGACAGACGCGACCAAAGCACCAGCCTTATAATGTGGACATCCCGCGCGTTAGAACCAAGCGTTTCGAGTCCACATTATATGAATCGCCAGATTATGGAACGCTTTGCCTGAACCTGTCTTCCCGCTAAAATACATGTAGATGTTTTCGAATCCCGAGTAAATATCTTCTAGGTAAACCTGTTACACACTAAACCGCATATCTGCTTAACATCAGTGTGTAGACAAAAGCAAACTTTAATGAATTTTTTTTTTTTTTTTTTTATTCTATATAGGTTTGCGTTTGACTACATACTGCCTGATGTTGAGCAGATATGCGGTCTAGGATGTAGCACGCTTACCTAGAAGATACCTATTTACTCGGGATTTGAAGACACCCACGTCGTACTTTAGCGGGAAGACAGACCCAGGCAAAGCGTTCCACATTCTGGCTGTTCGTATGAGGAATGAGGACTCGAAACGCTTGGTTCTAACGCGCGGAATGTCCACCATAAAAGGGTGGCGCTTTGGTCGCGTCTGTCTAGCCGTACGATAGAAGAAAGGGGCAGGTGGGACCAGATTGTGCAACTCCTGAGCGCACTCCCCGAAGTGTATCCGATAAAAGGCCGACAAACACGCCACCTTACGTCGATGCTCAAGACTTTGCAGCTGCGACTTAGTCAAGGTGTCGTTGTCAATCAGCCTCCTGGCTCGCCTCTCAATCGACTCCAGAGCCTCCAGTTGATATTTGGCAGAGCCATCCCAAAGGTGAGAGCAGTATTCCATGCTCAGGTGTGAAATACCGTCTCACCTTAGCGAGAACACCAAGTTTTTTGGAGGCTAATTGAGCTTTTGACTCTATATAAGAGCCAAAGTTAAGAGTCGATGAGAGTGAAACGCCCAGTAGTTCCAAGCTGTCAGTTAAAAATTGAAATTAAAAAAAAAATTGAAGTTTGTGTGTTAACCGGTTATAACTATTATGTTTTTTTTAAAAACCACTTCTCTACTAAATCGCTCGTCTCCTGGCCCCACAACCACAACGCACATCGACAGTGAACTTGTAGTATTTATAAGTCCCACCCCACAACAATACGGTGCACTATGACGTAACCTGTAGGCACGAATAGAATCGATTGGCAACGAGACAATCGATCGATTAAAGCAATCATCGAGTGACAACTTTGAATCGATGTAGGATATTTATCGTTTAATTTGTATTGTCTTGGCAGTTGACGTTCGCAGGTGTGGTCGCAGTCTTCTTCTTTTTACACTTGTACTTCTACGAACAGTGGACGAAATATTCGAATTTTGTACACGATGGAAGGTGGTTTACCATTTATGCGATAAATAATTATTTATTAAAAGTGATGTTATACAGTTAGTCTCAGATTTTATTTTACCCTCTAACGCTAGGAATCTCTATCCTTAGGCAGGTCTCTCTAGGGCTCTAATTATCGTAGCTTGTGGTGCTGCAAACCCTACCCGTTAGCAAAACTACAGTTTGGCGCTGACGACATAGTCTCGAAGATGCGGAATAAAACGTTGCGGAATGACACTGAGAAAATACCTGTTTTTCCTGGATTTGAAAACACCGAATAGATTATGTTTTTTTTTGTTTGATAACTGATGTAGTAATAGATATATTTCTTAACTAAGTACCTAGGTATATTTCAAGAAAATTTACAAATATTATTACGTCATACAGACGTAGGACGTCTACTGCGTTGGACAAATATACGCCTTTAGGTATTATCCACACAAGTACATATTCAAAAATATGTATATGTAGTATATCAGTCTCTGGCAGCCATATCACAACCTTTGCTTAGTTTGGTGTCAGAGACCGTGTGTAAGATGTCCCATAACATTTACTATTACATTATATGTATTTACTATTTATTCTCAGAAAAAAGCTAATAAGACTAACTGTATGCGGCTTTTATTCAGTGCGGTTTAAGCAGATCGTTCAATAACATTTATGTACAGATCGAATCAAACTTTCTGGCGGTTGTGAAGTTACCTAGCTACAAGCTGCACAAAACCTAATGAAGCTCACATAAAAGCTGTGCGAGGATTGAGTTTTGCTTAGCTTGTAGCTTATTTTAATTCGATGTGGGGGCGATAAAACCTGCACTGACGCGGCGCCTCGAATATGGGGTGTTTTGTGCATTTCCCCCTCCAGCGTCTACCCGAGCCAGCCCAGCACCTAAAGTAAGCGGAGCGTGGCTCTGGGCCGCTGGCACAAGATGATGACGATGTGGATGACAAAGCTGATGATATTGCTAACCTGTAAGCTATTCTAGTGTCTTCGCAATGCCACAGAACAAGCTCTAAAGTTTTGTTTTCTTGCAAACAGCCACGACAAAGTGGGCTAATGCACAAAAATAGAAAATAGAATAGTGCTGTCAGTGGCTCCCAGTGTGTACAAATTAGCATGTAGCTAATTTAGCAGCCGGCTAGAAGTTTGAGTTGGTCTATAAACTGTGCTTGTGGATGCATAGTAAGCCCGATTACAGAGGCGCCATCGTAATTATATTAGCTAAATCGCATAGTTCTGTTTCTTTTTCACTTTAGGCATTCGATAGAGAGAACGCTTTTTACGTTGCTATTAAATTTACGCTGGCGCCTCTGTAATCGGGCTTATATCGAGTCAAGAGTTATATTCAAAACAAAATGCAATACGAGTAGGTAGATACCTCACCGAATTGGCATTTTTTTCTCTTTACAAATACTAATACAACTCCCTCTACAGTCGGCGGTCTTTTTATAGGTAGGTGTTATGAAATTTGCATTTGCCAACACTTAGTTACTTTACAAAAAGTAATAGGCTAGAAAGTACGTCTACCTCATAAAATTTCAAAACATGCCAAATCTTCCTCTAATTTCATTAATATATTACCTACCTACTTTCAATTATTTAAATAACTTACTCACAAATTTCAACACAATGCTATCTTTGTATCTATTCCCATCATAATACCATAGAGTAGTACAAATCAAAATACTGGTTGCACATTTTTATCCATCCTAATTGCCGTACAAATTGATACGGTAAAATTTAATCTGCTATGTTAGGGTGCTTTTCCACTTGGAGCTAAGCGAGGTCAAAGCTAAACTACAAAATTATGTGACCATTTCCGCTAAGCGATGTAACGAAGCGGATAAGCATGCTATAAAGATATACTACGATGTGAAACATGGTCTCTCACTATGGGCCTTATTAATAAGCTCCAAGTAGCAAAACGAGCTATTTAAGAAGTGTCTCTGCGAAGTCGAATCAGGAATTAGGAGATCCGTAGAAGAACCAAATTTACTGATATAGCCCAGCGGATTGGCAAGTTGAAAGGCAGTGAGCAGGGCACACGGAGGACTGATGACGGATGAGGTCGAAAAGTTCATGAGTGGAGACCACGTACCAGCAAATGCAGCGTAGGACGTCCACGCACAAGGTGGACTGATGACCTCATTAGAACCGCAAGATCGCGCTGGATAAAGCCGCTACCAACCGGTCTTATTGGAGATCCATAAGGGAGGCCTGTGTCTAGCAGTGGACGTCCTATAGCCGATGGATGGATGGATGGAAAGATGTGCTACGTGGGTAGAAGAGCGTTGAATATTCTACCACCACTCGTATGCATTATCTTGCATCCTTAGGTAGAACCTTTAGCGCGGATCGATCACTATCTTTCATATAGAAATAGTGAAAATTGTTGTATAAAATATCGAAAACGATTAAATGCTATACATTCACTGGTCTAGTTTAATTTTAGATAACTTAATAAAAACATTATAATGAACCGTTCTGATTCAAACAATAAAGTTACTGGACAATACATACGTACCACTATTTTACATAAAGTCGTATGCATAACTATGTAGAACGTGTACCTAATTTAGAAACTGCATTAAATAGTATTTTCTCTAGCTACGCTACGCTTTGAAAACCATCGATCCTGCTATGTTAGTTCGTATAGGCTGGGTGGCTAGTATTTAACCTGGTAACAGAGTATTTAAGCCGCTTGAAGGCCTTGTACAGGCTTGAAGGTCATAAACGGTTAAAACAACCGGGGCCTACAATTTAACGTGTCATCCGAGCTAAAGTAATTGCCACCCGCGGTCACCCATCCGAAGACTGATCGTGCGGAACGTTGCTCAACTTCGGTGATAGGTGACAAACATCTAGTCAAACTACGCTATGAGCAATCCTGCATCATAATTACTAATATCAAAACGCATCCGCAGCTACATAGCTTTTTTTTCATTAGCATGAGTTGAGTCAATGAATATATTAAATAATACTTTATTGAGTTCAGTACACTTACCTACAGGAATTTTCTATGGTAAATTTATAAATATCTAAAGCTAACGTGTAAAAAAGCTACTAGCTTAGCTAAGCTAAATGGAAGAACACCCTTGAAATCTGCCATGTTATGTTATCTGCCGAACCGAGTGGTCACGCGCAACCCTTATCTCGGGATCTTTTTGTGCCACCCCTGCGATTTATTACCCTTTAAAAATGGGAAACCTTATCATTCATTTAGTTAAATCTGGGTGCAACGGAACAAAATATAGACCGTACTGATAGACATGTACTGTAGATGCCTTAAGTGATTACTAATCATTAAGCTTTGTTTTGTTCTATTTTAGTATGTTTTGTATTGTTTTTGGTGAAAATAGCTCATTTTTGCAAAATATACACATAAAAAAAACGTAACTTACGTAGAGACTTACAACAATAGTTTTTACAAGCTTTTAATTAGTTTAACCTGTCCCGTTGTCTGTCTGTCGGTCTGGAATCAAATCTTGCAAGTTAAAGTTGATCCACTTCTCGGTTACCAATTGAGCCGAAATTTTGCATACATGTGTAAATCACGCGTGCGCGACAGCTCCAACACCTACCTGCAACTGTTCGCCTCGAGGATGGATCTGGACTGCCCAATAATGCAACACTGGACGAGGTTGCATCTTGAGCACTCTGGATCCAAACCGAAGTATAGGCTAAGATAATTATATTATTATTGAAACTTGACGTTAAGTATTATTTAATTTTGAATGTATTATTAATTTTGACATTTGTGACATTTTGACATGATGATTTTAATGTTTTTTTGTAATATTTATTTATTTATTTGATACACAAAACAGATAACAATCAAATTCTTATTCTATACTTAGTAGCTAAATCTTACCCTGGATTGTCGTCCAAGGTATGTGTATACAGGAAAACTAAAAGTAGACGAATGCTTTGAAAGTATCCTCCTGTAGCGAGCTTGCAGAGGGGTACTTACAAAGCGGCATTATTATTACATCTGGACTTGTAAGTCTGAAAGAAAGAATAAATAAAGAAATAAATCACGTGACGATGCAATATTATGATGACGTGGTGTTGATCTGATGATGGAGCAGGAAGGTGGCCAAAGGAACTTAGCAATGAAACGACACAACCTCATCTGGTTTGGGTTCATTTGAATGGTCTTGGCGAGTAGTTTGTTTTTCAATGGTAACCAGGGTCTGATGTTGCAGCTGGAAGGTGGTCATAGGAACTCTGTAATGAAACGACGCAACCCTATCGAGTTACAGAAATCACGTGACGATGCAATATTATGATGACGTGGTGTTGATCTGATGATGGAGCTGGAAGGTGGCCAAAGGAACTTAGCAATGAAACGACACAACCTCATCTGGTTTGGGTTCATTTGAATGGTCTTGGCGAGTAGTTTGTTTTTCAATGGTAACCAGGGTCTGATGTTGCAGCTGGAAGGTGGTCATAGGAACTCTGTAATGAAACGACGCAACCCTATCGAGTTACAGTTCGTTTGATTCGTCTTGGAGAGTACTTGTTCTGTTGAAACTTGCTTGAAAAAAATGTGTTTTTTTTTATTATAATACTCGTACGCCGCGTGCTGAGGGGCGTGGGGGAAAAGTACGGACGGAGAAGAACGGACATAAGAGAGTCGAGCACAAAAATATTCAAGATTGATAATTCGACTGAGTCTGTGAGACGTATGTTATATACTTAAGGGTTAAACTTACTAAAAGAACAATCATCACTACATAGAATAAAACAAAGTCGCTTCCCGCTGTCTGTCCGCATGTATGCTCATATCTTGAGGTAAAACTACGCAACGGATTTTGATGCGGTTTTTTTAAATAGATAGAGTGTTTCAAGAGAAATGTTTATATGTATAATACACCTGTGCGAAGCCGGGGCGGGTCGCTAGTTATATACGAGTATATAATAGTACAACAGTAATACTAAATAGCCATAATAAAACTTTAATTAGCTCCTGTGGACATGTACGGTTAAACAAATACGCAACGATGGCAAATTAAATCACTAATCTCACGCTCCTGTCAACACCAAAGAATAAACTAAGTAATGTTAACTTGACTACAGAAGGGACTAATCGTAGTATTAATAGGTATTAGTTCTCTACTTACCTAAAGTTACAGTTACAAATAAATTTTAAAGAAACATGGATGATGCCTCGGGCGGTTTTCAAAGCTATATTTATGTATACTTTTTCCACCACTGAACAAAGGCCTAATTTGAAATCAATCATCGTCATCCACCACGTTAACTCAGTTGCAGGTTGGTGGATTCAAATAATATGCCACTAATTAACTATTTTATTTCTCTGGAAGTTAGTTGTAATCTCGGTATCGTGCATATTTTTTACGTTTCTGCATGTTACGATTCATATTTATAGGTCTGTGTAATTGGCCCAAAAATAAAATGGTTTAAGAATTTTACTAATGAGTCTCTAACTTACCTACACCATGTCTTTTATACTATACTAATATTATACCTACTGTTTAGCTGGTAACAAATAATACATAATTATCTGTGATGTAAACGTCTTGAATATAAGACAATGCAATATTATTTTGCACGAGTAACGAGTGATACTGATCTTCAGTGCTGAAATACAAGAAAATAACAAGAAAATCCACATTTTAATACGCATTCTAAGAGCGAGACAGTTTCCGTAGATTACTTGGTCCCGTGCCAAATGTATCGACAAGACTGCTACGACGTAATTTTAGCGATTTGTTGCCTGTCCATGACGTCATTTAAGTAATTTATTGCTTGTTACATTACGTCCTCTGTCTATTAAGCTTTTGATGATACTTTTTGTCTGCCAATAGGTAGTTAGATAAAGGGTAGCTTTTTTGGTATATTTGATTTTCGCTGAAACTTTAGTTAGGGTATCGCGCAGAGTTACTGCCAATCTATCTGTAGAATAGAATATAATAGAATAGAAAACACTTTATTGCACACAGTAAAAATAAGACAACAGTAATACATGAAAAACTTATAAGTGTAGCTCAAGGCGGCCTTATCGCTTGAAGCGATCTCTTCCAGGCAACCCATGCACGGAACGGAATGATCTTAAAATATATCACGGGAGTACAATAATGTGATTGATACTCAAAAGAAATAAAGCTATATTATAAACATAAATAAAAATACTACATACTATACCTAACACACAATTATACTACTACTATAATATAAACATACATAATAATATACATATAATCATAATAATGTACGCAATGATCATAACGAAAGAAAACAATGATACAGCAAATTACTTATTTAGAGAGATAATGAATTTTTACAAGTCGTTTGAAAGTATCCAGTGAACGTGCATGCTTAACCCGTCAAATGTCTTACGTACACAGCTATGTACGTAAGGAAAAATGGCACGACGTGCCTTACGTACACAGCTATGTACGTAAGATTTCTCCATTTTATTTTTCGTCTATGCATCTATCCACAGACTAATTCTCTTCACTCGTGGCTATATTCATGCATTACAATTCGAATGAACGCAACTTTAGCATCTGTCCAGAGACAATAATTTAAAAAAAATAATAAACCAAGATTTTTCGCTGACGCCCTTTTATTCCGCCATTTTGACACGGTGAAGTGTAGTTGTAAGTTCAAAGAAAATCAAGAAAAATGAACCAAAACAAGCGTAGGTAAGTAAAAAAGCTATCAAATTACTAAATAATGTGTAAGGAATCTATTTATGATAATAGTTTTTTGATTAATTGCAAGTTTATATGCAAAAAACCATTTCAACTTTCGTGGAGCCGTTTTCGTTTCTATGCGTCATGCATGTTTGGTTATGATTTTGTATATTTTTGTTGTAAATTGGTTGATTACTGCATGTAAGTTTGTAAATAATATATCTGTGAATATGTACTGCTAAATATATTTTCATTTTAGTGTGAAAATATTGGATAGAAATCATTTTTTTCCAAAAACAAGTGACTCGCCATTGTTTTCATTGCAGAAGTACCGATAGCATCAAAATTCATTGCCGTAATAGATTACGTGATTACGATTTTGTTTTTGTTTGAAAGGTGAATTATTCGGGAGTGTTGTTAGCTATGTTTGATGAAAAATTTTATATGAAATTTTAAATTTATAATTAATTTTTTTTTAAAAATTTTTTTTAATTCATCAATGTTTTTGTTATTAGTTTGAAAGGTGAATTATTCGGGAGTGTTGTTAGCTATGTTTGATGAAAAATTTTAAATGAAATTTTAAATTTATAATTTAATTTTTTTTTAATTTTTTTTTAATTCATCAATATGGGTATCAAATGAAAGGGCTTGATAAGTAGAATACGATACACTAAGATAAGCATTTGTGTTCTAATTTTCCTTTTTTATTTTAGACTCGCAAGACTGCGCGCTTCGAGCGCGGACATAAGGTCGCAGTCGGTGACGCCGACCGGCTCCCGCTCAAGCACTCCGCAGCCCTCATCATCTCGGCGTGCTTTGATCACGCAGTTGATCAATGCCGCCGAGGAACGGGACATCGAAATGCCGCCGGAAGTGCAGCACCGCACCCCCAAGCAGTGAGCATTTTGTATATTTTATTACATTTTGAATATTACAAGTCATTACAAACTAAAGTACATGAGTTTACGGGACATTTTTACACATTATTTTTTTGTTTGTTTAGAATACGCGCCATGGTCGTAGATAACACGCCTGGTGGTACTCTGGGCGTTACCGGCGAGACTGTGACGCTGCAGAGTACCCCAGGCGGCCACATAAGGAGAGCCGTTGATACCGGGCCGTTGTCGTCACTTGCGTAAGTTTTTTTGCAATTTATTTTTCCATCTTTTTTTACTCGTACCTCGGATAAAAATAATAATGTTACATTTGCTCTCTTACAGAACCAGCGTCGAAGAGCGCGTAGAGGCGCTCGATGTGAGTGACGACGACGACGACGAGGTGGACGACGCGGAGGCGCGGCAGATATTGCGGTGGGTGCAGCAGGGTCCGGTATTCTTGACACCCAAGCCGCTTTCTTGTAGCTCGACTGCTACCGGAAACGTAGGCGATGCTTCGGGCAATAACAGTTCCCTATCTCAGGGAACTGTTATTCAGCCAGGGAGCGTTGCAGATGTTTCTGTAGCAGATGCCGGTGTTTTCCCTTCGACCTCGGGAGTAGGAAAAACACCGAGGTCCCGAGTTATAAGGAAGACTCACGAGGGCAGCGATTTTGATAGTGACTTCGACGACGAGTTCGACGTAGACATTATCTCAAACGCTGTCGCTGGAATGGGAAAAGAGATTCCAGATAACGATGAGTTAGACGAACGTGTGCAAAATATTGTAGCTTCTGTAGAGAGTGCGATGGATGAAGAAGCTGGTCGCTTGCCGGGTGTATCCGATAGTTACACGTGGGAAGAAAACTTTGAGTCGTTCCGCGGTGTTCCCGAAGTTTTTTCGGGTCCTACTGCAGGACCACTCAAAGATTACGATTCGCCCTATGATGCCTTTATTGATATCTGGGATAGAGACATCATGGAGCGAATTGCCCAGGAAACTAACAGGTACGCTCAGCAAACAATCAGTGGTCTGAGACTCGAAGAGGGATTGAAGCCATCCTCTCGTCTTCATCGGTGGACTGACACTGATGCCGACGAGCTGATGGTTCTTTTCGCGATATATATGTTCATGGGTATCGATCAGCGTACATCACAAAATGAATATTGGGAATCGGAAAATGTTCTTGAAATGCCTAGATTCAAGAACATTATGACGTTCAATCGCTATGTTTTGCTTAGCAAGTTTCTGCACTTTGTGGACAATTCTGATGCGAGTCGGGATTATCTACAATGTGAAGGGATTGAGCTATCACCGAAATTAGCAAAATTGGCACCCGTGATTTCACATCTCAACAAAAAATTTGCCTCCCTTTACAATTTGCATAGAGAAATTTCGATTGATGAGTCCTTGACCTTATTCAAAGGCCGCTTGTCCTGGGTTCAGGCAATAAGGTCAAAGGCTGCGCGGTTTGGAATTAAATCGTACGAGCTCTGTGAATCACATACGGGGTACCTATACAAGTTTCAAATTTACGCTGGAAAAGGTTCTTCTTCGGACGGTGTTGACGTCCCACCTGCTATTGACTTGGCTGGCAAGAGTACACAGGTTGTACTCGAGTTATTGAGAGGACTCGAAAATCGGGGGCACTCCGTTACGATGGATAATTTTTACAATTGTCCAGCGTTGGCGCGGTACCTCAAGAGTTTGGGTTACGATTGCTTGGGAACTTTGCGCACGAATCGTAGGAACGTGCCTAGTGAAATCGCGAAGGTACCGAAAAATGTGCCGAAGGGGTCCATCATCGCGCGCCATTCTGGTGATGTTTCCATCGTAACATGGAAAGATTCCAAACTGGTCACGATGATCTCCACCTACCACAATGCCGATACCTACGTCGGATCGAAGGCAGGTAAAACGTTAGTGAAGCCTATTAGCGTGAGGGACTACAACAATACTATGGGAGGGGTTGATCTGAAAGATCAAAAACTGTCAATGTATTTGTTGGAGCGCAAGAGATGTGTGAAATGGTATGTCAAGATGTTCAAGAGGTTGCTGAACGTGAGCATACACAATGCTTTCGTTATGTACGTCGCTTCTTTGAAACGACGTGACATGCCAGCTGTGACGCATCGTGATTTTCGCAAAAAGCTAGCAAACACTTTGTGGGAGCGACACCGCTCCGCTCCTGTGGAGATTTGCGAGCCTGATGGGAAAATCATGAGGTTGAGGCGGGATGTCGCGCACGTGCCACAGGTTCTGACGAAACAAGGTAACCGAAAACGTTGTGTTGTTCACCAACGGCTGTCAGAAACCAAATTGGTTCATACCAAGTGCATGACCTGTGGCGTATTTCTGTGCTTTGGTGCCGGAGACGCCATTCCGTCCGACAGCTGTTGGGCGCAATGGCATTCTTTGGTTGAACTCAAAGGACACGAAGTTCGTGGGCGGAAAAGGAAACGTGACTAGGTATTTACCAATTTGTGAGAGAACGATGTGTGTGATTGCGAGATTTGAATGCCTTATGATCTGTGATGCATATTTCTCAAGTAATTTCTTTCAATAGCCAGGACAATTGCTATCCTTTATTCAATTGTAAATACCGGATTTTACTTTTGGATTAGTAGTCAGTAGCAGGCATTTTTCATCTAGGCGGAGGGTTAGGGAGGTTGCAAGTAAGTTTGTAAGTATCACGTGAATATTCATCTTGATATGAACCTTCAAATCCATGAACATTATATATATGCCTTTTTCTTTTCGTTTCTTTTCCATCTGCACTCTGTGTCCCGGGCAAAATAGAAGTTATAATTTTTCGCCCAGGTGTGGCTAGTTCATCTAGATAAGTAGGTTAGGTTAGGTTAGTTTGTCGGTGGTCGGCTGACGGAATAACGTTGACTATGTACATTTTTACTGTGCAGACAGTTGAATTTATTTGTGTACTAGCCGATATATAATTAGTAATAATAACATTGACGATGTACGTTTTTGTTTATATCATTTACTTTGCAGACAGTTGAATTTATTTGTGTACTAGCCGACCAGCCGATATATAATTAGTAATAATAACATTGACGATGTACGTTTTTGTTTATATCATTTACTGTTTAGACAGTTGAATTTTTTTGTGTACTAGCCGATATATAATTAGTAATAATAAGTAGGAATAACATTTTTGTTTTTGTACGTTTTTGTTTATATCATTTACTTTGCAGACAGTTGAATTTATTTGTGTACTAGCCGATATATAATTAGTAATAATAAGTAGGAATAACATTTTTGTTTTTGTACGTTTTTGTTTATATCATTTACTGTTTAGACAGTTGAATTTATTTGTGTACTAGCCGATATATAATTAGTAATAATAAGTAGGAATAACATTGACGATGTACGTTTTTGTTTATATCATTTACTTTGCAGACAGTTGAATTTATTTGTGTACTAGCCGATACATAATTAGTAATAATAACATTGACGATGTACGTTTTTATTTATATCATTTACTGTTTAGGCAGTTGAATTTATTTGTGTACTAGTCTTAAGTTTTTTTCCTGTGCCCACCACTGTTTTACATAAAAAATATACAAAAAATATATAAAAAATATGTTTATTTTATTTTGTACCCTCATAGTAGGTACCCTAGGTAGGTAGGTGTTCCTAACAAAAGTTCCTAATCGGGTGATCGATATTGGCCGAAGTTGGTAAGTATGAAAGAATCTAGGGGTAACTAAGTAACTAATCTAGGAGTAACTAAGTAACTAATCTAGGAGTAACTAAGTACTCGTAAATATCACACAAAATTCAAAATTATCACAGTTTCTCTACTTCCTACTAATATGTATTATAAATGCTAAAGTTTGTAAGAACGTTTGGATGTATAAATGTTTGTTACTCTTTTACGCTCAAACGGCTAGACGGACTTTGATGAAATTTGGTATGGAGATAGCTTAGACCCTGGATCAATACATAGGCTACTTTTTATACCGGGTAAACGCGTGTAACACCGCAAGGGCGTAGCTAGTAATGAATATTTCAAGGTATTTTTTACACCTATAATATGTATATATAGTATTATATAATATATATATAACTATAATATAGCCTATGTTCACCGGGGACAGTGTAGATTCCCAACAGTGAAAGAATTTTTCAAATCGTTTCATAAATGACGGAGATACGGCATACGGCATATTTGGCTACGGCAAAACGGCTGGGCCGTAATCGCCGTAATAAGATTTTTCATCGAAAATCATATAACCGAAAATCAAAGATTACCTCATAAACGCCAAAATTCATGATAATTATCTGTATAGTTCATTTTATGTGTATATAAATAAATCTTTGATTTTTGTCTGAGAAATAAATGTATAAAAATTGTTGTTGAGCAATTGCGTTGCGAACGGTACTTCGTTCAGTCTTGTTTCCGCGGCGAAAAAACATGGCCGCACCATTTTTTTGCGTCGTAGTGTTATTGTGTTTTTTAGTGATTATATCGTGTTTCCGAGTAAACAAAAGCGTGAATTGTGTAGTAAAAAGGTGCAGGTATATATCCTGAGTGAGTGAATTGTGTAAAAATTAGTTATAACAGTGTGAGAACAAAATGTTTGTGGGGAGCCGGCGAAAAAAATCAAAACAAGATTTTCATCATCATATTTTTTATTATCAAGTAAGTCTAATAAATACTAAGATTACATTAAAACATTCTGCGTTTCAGTAGCTTTCTAGTAGTATATAACTCTTTCTAAATAAAACTAGTTACAATATCGAAATAAGCAATTTTGTCAAGCGCCTTGTCAAATTTTGATTTTTCGAAAATAACCTTGACATTACCAGCGACCTTCAAGTCGAGCGGGGGGCACCAGACGGGTTAATATCAAGGGGCAATTCGTTCCAGAGCTTCACAGCCCTTACAGCAAACGATGAACTGTAGAACGAGGTTCTGTGGGAAGGAATATCCAGAGTCAAATTATCTGCAGATCTCAAGGTGCGCGTGTGGAGTGAAATTGAAAAGACTAGAAAGGTAAAAGGGAGAAGAAGGATAGAAAAGAGTGCTGTACAGCAGCGACAGAATATGAGCATCCCGGCGACGACGGATAGGGAGCCACTCGAGCTTAGTGCGAAATTCAGAAACATGGTCATACTTACGCAAGCCAAATATGAACCGGATGCTATAATTTTGGAGGCGCTCGAGTTTATCCAGTAGCTCTTCAGTAAGGTCAAGATAACATACATCAGCGTAATAGGCTGTAGGTAGGTATAAGACTATGGAATTGCTATTTTGGTATACCTACTACTGAACGATATTTAATCATGAAAAATAGCATTAGTATGGTACGTTTACAGAGTAAGTTTACCATTATCATTTAGGCTATAAACATAGTCACCCGTAGTGGGTAGACTTACGTCCTGCAGTGGATTATTAAAAAGGGCCGGTACAGTACAAAAAATATACTACCACCGCTATTTGTAAGTTGAGTACCTACGAATAGTTTTCCCTTCTGTACGTACACGTATCCAGTGTTTGGCCGTGCTAAGGGGGCGTGCACACGCAAAGTGCACATCGCGGCGCGCCGCCGGTCGCGTGCCGCGCGCCTGCAATCATGTAGCTAATTGACGATTTGATGTCCGATCTACACTGCACGACAAAATACAACCTATTTTGGATTTTTTTACTTCAGTCCCATTCTATCCCACTCCTGGGCAAAGGTCAATTTCCTAACATTAGCCGCGATCACTTACGACCTCTTACCAAATTCTCTCAAAAGAGTCATTATTACCACGCCCGCATTTCTTAGGCCCTCCCTGGCTGCGTCGTCCGTCAGGCACCCACTCCGTGACGATCCAGGGGCCTTTATTGTGTAAGCGCTCGGACGTTCGTCTTCGCTTACCCTCCCGCTCCTGGCGTGAGTAAATGGTTTCGCTTGGTGTGAAAGTGCTCGCCAAACGCTTTCGCGTAGTCAATATATGCTAGGTAGAGCGGCTGGTTGAACTCTTGATACTTCTCAACTATTTGGTCTAATGTATGGATGTGGTCAATAGTAGAGTAACCAGGGCGGAAACCAGCTTGCTCTACTGGTTGACTTGACTCCACATTCAATGCTATTCTTTTTCTAGACACATGGCAAATAGTTTGTATAGAGTTGGTAGCAAACTGATAGGTTCTGAGGGAGCTCCTTTTTATATAGCAATATTATTCGTGATTCGCCCCACTTCTTTGGGATTTCTTGTATTTCTATTATTTTATTGAATAATATTGTGATGGGAGCTAATAATATTTTTTTTGATTTTCAGAGCTTCATTAGGAATATTGTCATGACCAGGACTTTTTTCATTTTTTAATTTTTCAATGTTTTTCAGTACTTCTCTACAGTCGACTGGCGTGACAGAGGTACCTACTTTGTTGTATTTCATGTTTTATTTAAGCATCTTCTTCGCTGTAATCGTTCTGGTAGAGGTCCCGGTAGAAATACGAAGCAATATTTACCAAGTCTTGCCTAGTCTGAGATTTCTTTGTTGTATTTTTTTCTTTTCATGTAGGTATCCATTTCTTCTCAACACTCAGCTGTTTGTAGGCTCGTATGAGTACAGATACTAAAAATAAATAACGAGTGCCAATAATTATGTCCTGCACTGTACACCAGTAAATCTAATCCTCCGGGACGATCGTACGGAGGGCGTGTACTTAATTTGTCCTGCATTGTTGCTCATAGGCCCCTAAACGCAACGACGATGTAATATCGCAATTTCACACTGGTGTTACGATGACGTTACAGAAAGGCAAAGGAAACATACGAGTATGAATGAGGCAAATTCTTTTATTTAATATTTTTTTCTCTCTTTCATCATTTTAACCGACTTCCAAAAAGGAGGTTCTATGTTTTATTTTATGCAAGATTTTTGTGTATGTTCATCGAAAATTTCGTCAATTGTGAACTGAATCGAAAAAATATTTTTTATTTCGAAAACTCTTTTCGGGAGTATAACCATACTCCCGAGGTGGTCCCATTTAAAACTTACAGATATTGGCTGAACCGTTTTTGAAAAATCAACAATAATAAAAACGATTCGTGCGAAATATTCGAATTTTGTACACGATGGAAGACGGTATGGACATTTTTTGCGAAAAATAATTATTGCTATTAAGTACAAAAAATAATTACTATTTATAAAACGCTTTCATAGTCTTAACATGGGATACGCAAATTCGTACTTTGTACGTCGTAGGTCGTAGAAGAAATCCTTCATCAAGAAATAAAGAAGAATCTCAGCTTTTCCATCGATACCCTTGCTGTGTGTGGCGTGGCATCGTCTCGCTGAAACAGAATTATATTGCTGTACTTGGGTAGCAGCTGCAGTTTCGGCAACAGAAACTTAAAAAAAAAAGAACAGTCATTTATTTAGAACGCGAGCGCGGTTGTTTTAAATTCATATCCAAAGCATGGATTGAAAACTATAATTCGATACCAAGGCTAGCCATCCGGTCTATACAAGCTTGTTTATAAAGCTTTTTTCTCCACTAGTTTGAAAATCAGGTATTGTTTCATTGATTGGCCATTCTCCGCGGTAAACTTATTACCACACTAATGGGGGCATATTTTTGAACTTCGCACGCCTGGGAACGTAATACTTTTCTTTACGGACACCTTTTTTTTCTCGAAATTTATTTAAAATTATCCATTTCACGCAAAACTTACAGTACTGGACATGGCAATTAAAAAAAAACTGAAAGCTATCTATATAGCACAGCGAAAATCGTGAAACGAAACGTTAATTTAGAAGAAAACGTAATAAAAAAATATAGAAAATGGTTTTAGAGCTGTCACTGTGAAAGTTCCGTACACGTTCCCAGGCGTACGAAGTAAAAATGAGTCCCCTGATCACTTTATTGGGAACTGACTGATACGGTAGAGCGTTTTTTCTGCACCAGTGTGAAAGTCCCACAGTAGTGATATCCGCGTTACGCGCTACGTTTGCTCCATTAATTGGCCATTCTCGCCGGGAACGTGTTAATACACTAACTGATCATTTTATTGGGCACTGATTTATTTTATTACTCTTTGTTATCGCTATTGGTTCAGCAGTAATTTCGTTCGTAATTGCCGATATTACAACGATTGGACAGTTTTAATACCTAGTAATATTGTCATCAATACAATATTGTAGGATGGATGGGTGACCGTAGATAGTAAGTATTTACAATTGATCACAAATTTTAAAAGCCGTGGTGGTCTAGTAGTAATTACTCCGGTCTTACAATCCTGAGGTCATGGGTTCAAATCCCGGTCCCGTACCAACGAGTTCTTCGGAATTTATGTACGGAATTTCACACCAATGGCTTTTCGGTGAAGGAAAACATCGTGAGGCAACCTGCAAACGTCCGTAGAAGAAATTCGATGGCGTATGTGAATTCACCAACCCGCACTGGGCCATGGTGGATATGGCCCAATCACCCTTCGTGGGTAGGCCTACGTCCTGCAGTGGACTATTGAAAAGACAATTACAGTACAATTGATCACTGCCTTTATTGGTCTCGCTTAATTTATTGTAGGTGCCAGATGTTTTAATTGTATAGTCATATCAGAAAAAATCAGTTGGCAAAGCTCTCTCCTTAGGTATTGCCACAGCCTAACGAGTTGCAGTCAAAATTGCATTTCTTAATGAAGAGGATCGTGAATCGACCAGTGTTTTCGTGTTTTCTGTAGAACATCAAGAAAATACTCGGTACATTTTTGATAAAAATTTACGTTCCTGCACGGGTAGCATGGCAAAGGGACAAATGGCCTTTCCACCATTATATCCCCTCGAAGAGGAAATAACGTATGGACTGACAATGACAACTGGCATTAAAATTGGATAAAATGGTTTTCTCCCTTTGCCGTGCTACCCGGGCTGGAGAAAACTCTTTTCACCCTTTAAATTGTAACAAAATTTTATGTTTTTGGTGTCAATCGCTTAAGTAAGAATATTGCACAATCGTACGTCTTACTTTTTCAGAAAAGTTTTTAGTTAATGTAAAGCCTTAATGTAAGGCCAAAGTTTTAGGTCAAAATATGACTTTTTAGAGGCTTATAACTCTAAAGTCATTTAAAAACTGTAAAAACTAAGATGTAAAAGCCTAGCGATTGAAGTGCTGATTACATGAAATAAAAAAAAAAACACTAAAATTGTATAATGTTTAGAGGTAGATAACAGCTTATTATTTTTGTATGGACATATTGGCACCTCACAGTCGTCTTAAGCAATCTGACTATGATTAGATTGTTTATAATTGTATTTTTGTCTAGTTTAGTTTTTTGACGTGATAACGCCTTATAAATCGATGAACGCTGGCACGCACGAAAAAATGTCCCGTTCCTCCTGAGCCTAGGTAACGTGCAAGCGAGACGCACGATCGGCCCAAGCGTTCGGCTTGTTTCAGTTTTTGATTCAACAATGTTTTCTTTATGTCCAGTCCAGTTATAAACTTTCATCTTCGTCGTTTCAGCAATAGGACGTCCACTGCTGGACATAGGCCTCCCCTAAAGATCTCCAATAAGACCGGTTCGTATATAGCGGCTTGCATCCAGCGCGATCCTGCGGTCTTAATAAGGTCATCCGTCCACCTTGTGGGTGGACGTCCTACGCTGCGCTTGCTGGTACGTGGTCTCCGCTCGAGAACTTTCCAACCCCATCGGTCATAAGTCCTCCGAGCTATGTGCCCTGCTCATTACCATTTCAACTTGCCAATCCGCTGGGCTATGTCGGTAACTGGTTCTTCTACGGATCTCCTCATTCCTGATTCGATCTCGCAGAGAGACTCCGAGCATAGCTCTCTCCATAGCTCGTTGGGCTACTTGGAGCTTACGAGTACTTATAAGGCCCATAGTGAGCGACCACGTTTCTGTGCCAAAAGTGTTACAGACTTTAGCAGACAACTAAATTTTCTTTTGCTTAGTGTGCTTATGTAGATGTCTTTTTTTTATACCTACGAGTAGAATACCTATCTATTATGTATGTAATAATTAGTAGGTAAATATCATAAACACAAAAGTGTATTTTTTAGTTCGTTTCGCGCCTCAACGGACTGACGAATCGACTGATTTTTGCATGGATATACATATAGTTAAAAGATCGGAGAGCGAAACTGTTTGAAAAATTTATACTAAAAACTACTTTGTACTAAAAATAACTTCTATATTCTTCGGAGATTTAGTAACCGAATTACACCAGTTTCAGAGTTTGAGACCAGTGTGTTAGTGAGTCACACGCCCACACACAAACCGTGGGAAAATGCTAATTGTACTTGTAGTACTGTGGCGGCTACAGTTGCATTGTTTTTAGATTTTTATACAAATTCCAAGAAGACATGTAAAATATATATTACTAACATTTGCACGCGGGCGTCTGTGTGATATTTTATTTTTTGTGCTATCATATCACAATTACTTTTTATTTCTGTTCTATCCCATACATAGGAACTTTTTACTTTTTCGGGATAAAGAGTAGCCCGTGTCACTCTCCAACCATTGAAGTATTCAACTATTCACGTCATAATTATTTTCCCCAAAAATAGCATAACCGACTCCAACTATGTAAGTACAGAATTGGTATAGTTCTCAAGTATTGATTTGTAATTTTCACATTTTTGTAGATTTATCAAAAATGACTGAGCCGTTTCAATAAAATTTAAATGGCTGAAACCAAGTCTATATTTTTTTTATGTTTGAAATAAAATTCTAAAAATCACGAGGCCTAAAACGATGGAACTAGCCAGTTTTGTGTAGGTAGTTTATAGTCACGAGAGGAACAACAAATTCAAAGTGTGTGTTCTAGATAGACGGCCGTCAAACATTATTGATGTTTTAGAAAACAAATCTCGGGACTCAGTTTTATTTGGTCTGAGCTTGCAGAAAGATGTTTTACACACGTATGTCGAGTCTAACATACTGCCTCATTGTTTTTTCTACGTTTTAATTTATAAAAAAATGTATTTGGCGGTCCGAGGATCGGCCTTTCACGGTCCGGATACGGACCGCTGGCCGCTTATTGCCTACCGTTGTCCTAGAATATATCCACTATGTAGAAAAACTCCCCGTATTACCCATGTTCTGTATTTCAAGCATTTACATGACGTTTTTATCTTTCATTCTAAATTAATGATATTAAGCTACCCAACCAACTTACGGCCATCCAAATCAAAACTCCTAATAGAATCAACCCCTCATTTCGATCCAGACATAATCCTTTTGTGTGTCGCTTTGATAATAACAATATTATTGCAGTGGACTGGCAAGCGGCGTTGTTGACACAGACCTGTGGGAAATGTCCAATACTTACCATAGATTTTGAAAAGACATTTTTGGTTGAAATACTACCAAAAGGGTTGAATTTTAACGTTATGATTGTATTAATCTCTAATCTTACGATATCATGTTGGTGGACGAACATAGGGACAGCTTAGAGCATAAAGTAAACCAGTGGAAAACCTCGCTAGATAATGGTGGGCTTAAACTTAATGTGTTGAAGACGGAGTACGTAGCGTGTGATGACACTTCAGGTATCCCCTTAAAAATAGGGAACGAACTGGCCGTAAAAGCCGACAAGTTTAGGTATCTGGGGAGTGTCCTGCATTCGTCTGGGGAAATCGATAGCAACATCAATGCCCGAATTAGCGCTGCTTGGGCTAAATGGCGAGAGGTTACGGGAGATATCTGTAACACAAAGATACCATTAAAGCTCAAAGATCTCATCTATAAAAGTGTTATAAGACCGGTGCTCCTATATGGTAGCGAGGCATGGCCCACGCTTCAAAGACATGTCCAACAGCTTCGCGTTACCGAAATGAAGATGCTGCGGTGGATGTGTGGCGTCACACGCAAGGATCGCATCCGCAACGTGCACGTACGCGGCTGCTTTGGAGTTCGGGACGTTGCGGATAAGCTTCAGGAAAGTCGTTTGAAGTGGATGGGCCATGTACTTCGCAAACCGGCGGAGTACGGGTCGAGACCCCGTGGCCGACCTAAGCGGCGATGTCTGGATGCCGTTAAAGATGACATAAGTGTCAATCAACTGGCCATGTCAGATGCAAAAGATCGTGCGAAGTGGAGGAAACATAGCAGGAAAGCGGACCCTGGAATAAGCTGGGACAGACGCTAGGAAGAAGAAGAAGAAGGTTGTATTAATCTCCAACATAATGCCAAAGAAGACACTAGAATAGCTAAAGGATTGCATGACGCTTCTGCATTGGTACCTATTATCATCAGCTTTGTCATCCACATCGCCATCATCTTATTCACCATGTAAGAATCAGAATCAGAATCAGAAAATTTTATTTGCACCAACAAGTAGCTGGAGGCAGGCAGGCATGAGCAGGCCTGCGTCCTAGAGCCACGCTCCGCTACTTTAAGGACTACGCTGAGCTGGCTCGGGTACACTCTGGAGGGGGAAATGCACAAAACACCCCATGCGGGACGTCAGTGCAGGACTTATCGCCCCCACTTCGAATAAGAATAAGATTAAGAAAAAGATCCCATGGCCTACCAAAAAACCAACTACACAAACATGGTCTACAAAAAAAGTAGGTAGGTACTTAACTTAAGTATTGGAAAGTGCTATTCTTTTGGCCACCGCGTAGGCTTTGGCCATTTTCATATTTGAAATAAGAAATAGAAGAGAGAATGGTTTTTATTTGAAAAGGTGCATTATCTACGTTTTAGGTTCGTTCTAACATAAACTCTTTTTAACTACGAGTGGTGCAGATCGTTAAAGGCAGCATCAGGGAGCATCTAGATCGTCAAGACACTCTCAACCATAAGTAAATACATAACTACAACTGTTACGGTCATCTTTATATTACAAGTTACCAGACCGGTGCAAGTTTCTAGTATCGATTTATCTGTTTATACCTGCCTACATAAAATAGTCAACCTAACGTTTGCATATTCTATGGGCTAAATACTTTCGATTGCTTTGGAATTTGTCTATCACCTAACAAAATCAGTGAAATGTTTAAAAAAAATATTCATAATATTCTGGACTGAATTTTTTAGACAAACTATTTGCATTATATTTATTGACACATAAAATAGCTCGGTGAAGGTCGTTCTATAGCGGGATCTTATACTATTAGTTTTATTTTTCATTCATTGAAACGCGAAACAAATTCCGTTCCGGAGATCGAATAGTTCAGTCCAAGAGAGAATAAAGACACGCGCTGCGATTTAGTAAGTGTCATCTAATCTGTGGCAGAAGTCAGAGGTTGGTACGCGGTCGCAGCCGCTGCCAAGTATGACCACCTGTCGGCTTGTCGGTCCGGATGGTTGGTCTAGTTATGTTGGAGATAGAACACAACTAGAAAGACTCTCCTATCCTAACCTGAACAACATTTTTAAATATTGATTTGGTACTCCATTGATCAAATTGCGAAAAAAAATCCTTTTCGAATGATTCAGTTTCAGAGAAAATAAAGGCACGTGCTGCGGCGTAGTAACTGTTATCTAATCTGTGGGAGAAGTCAGAGGTTGGTACGCGGGCGCAGTCGCTGCCAAGTATGACCAGCTGTCGGCTTGTCGGTGGAATAGTTGGTCTAGTTATGTTGGAGATAGAACACAACTAGAAAGACTCTCCTATCCTAACCTGAACAACATTTTTAAATATTTATTTAGTACTCCATTGATCAAATTGCGAAAAAAAATCCTTTTCGAATGATTCAGTTTCAGAGAAAATAAAGGCACGTGCTGCGGCGTAGTAACTGTTATCTAATCTGTGGGAGAAGTCAGAGGTTGGTACGCGGGCGCAGTCGCTGCCAAGTATGACCAGCTGTCGGCTTGTCGGTGGAATAGTTGGTCTAGTTATGTTGGAGATAGAACACAACTAGAAAGACTCTCCTATCCTAACCTGAACAACATTTTTAAATATTTATTTGGTACTCCATTGATCAAATTGCGAAAAAAAATCCTTTTCGAATGATTCAGTTTCAGAGAAAATAAAGGCACGTGCTGCGGCGTAGTAACTGTTATCTAATCTGTGGGAGAAGTCAGAGGTTGGTACGCGGGCGCAGTCGCTGCCAAGTATGACCAGCTGTCGGGTTGTCGGTCCAATAGTTGGTCTAGTTATGTTGGAGATAGAACACAACTAGAAAGACTCTCCTATCCTAACCTGAACAACATTTTTAAATATTTATTTAGTACTCCATTGATCAAATTGCGAAAAAAAATCCTTTTCGAATGATTCAGTTTCAGAGAAAATAAAGGCACGTGCTGCGGCGTAGTAACTGTTATCTAATCTGTGGGAGAAGTCAGAGGTTGGTACGCGGGCGCAGTCGCTGCCAAGTATGACCAGCTGTCGGCTTGTCGGTGGAATAGTTGGTCTAGTTATGTTGGAGATAGAACACAACTAGAAAGACTCTCCTATCCTAATCTGAACAACATTTTTAAATATTTATTTGGTACTCCATTGATCAAATTGCGAAAAAAAATCTTTTTCGAATGATTCAGTTTCAGAGAAAATAAAGGCACGTGCTGCGGCGTAGTAACTGTTATCTAATCTGTGGGAGAAGTCAGAGGTTGGTACGCGGGCGCAGTCGCTGCCAAGTATGACCAGCTGTCGGCTTGTCGGTGGAATAGTTGGTCTAGTTATGTTGGAGATGCATGTAGACATTGTAGACTCTCTTATTCTAACTGCTCTACCACGAGCTCGCCGCTATGAGCGGTAAAGAACAAATACGTACTAAATTGTTCGCATGATGCCACGACGACTTGCCTTGTAGGTAGACCCCGCCGTAAGTCCCGAGCTGAGCGGTAAAGCTAAAAAATATTTTTAGCCATCTATCAGCCATAGGACGTCCACTACTGGACATAGGCCTCCACTATGGACTTCCAATAAGACCAGTTGGAAGCCGTTCGCATCTAGCGTATTCCTGAAGGAATACTTAATTGATCATCAGACCACCTTATGTCCGTTCCGTTCTACAAACAATATTGTATGTTATGTGTCCTGCACAATGCCATTTCAACTTCTTAATCCGCTGGGCTATATTGGTAACTTTGGTTTATTATTAATCTCCTCAGTCCTGATTCCATCTACTAGAAATATTCATAGCATCTCATTCCCCGGTTCTCGTTTTACTACTTTCAACTTAATCAAAAGGCCCAAGACCACAATACAAATATAAAACTAGACGCAGTAAGTAAACCCAACATGAAATATTCCACAAATTCATTCCGAAGAACTAAATTCATAAACTTTCCCGCAAAAGTAAGTTCAGCGCTCTACAACTAAGTCATAACATTTGAGCTTACATACAAATAGTTATGAAAACGAAACTCATGAATAAAATTATACAACACAAGTAACGCACACCCAAGAACGTAAACAACACTCACTACAAAAATATTCTATTGACGAAAACATTTACATGTGGCGAAAATGGACAGAGATAGATATACTCCTGAAGGAATTCGTCGTAAGAGAGAGCGAGACAGGAACACTGCATCGCAGACCATTTCAGGCGAAACTTTGCTTCGCATCGTGATTGAAATGTCTGAAAGTCTATTAATATTGCTTAGCGATTTCGAAAGCTATCTCTCAACAAATAGAGTGGATATTAACTTTACGGTGACGTAGAGTTATTTCTAGGTTTACGAAGCGTCGAAAAAATTTCATTTTAACCGTCGAAAGTTTAGAGTACCTACCTAAATACAATCAAAGTACACTATCAAAATTGCATCGCAGTAAATAAGGATTTACTGAATTTCTATTCGAAATTCGAATTTCTATGTTAGCTGACAAAAAAGAAAACCACGCTGTTCGATTTTCGAACTCGATTCCAAAGAGTATGACTCAACTTTTCTTTTCTGATTGGAAACCCGAAAAATAGAAACTATGCAGGTAAAAAGAAGAAAACAAGTTCACTAGTTACAATCGTGGGCTCTAAGTTTAGAGTAGTAAAGTCGATTTTAAAGCAAACTTGTAGTGGAGAAGTATTATTAGACTTGTTGCAGAATGCGACGGCTTATTTGGTGAGAAGAGACGAAAATGCTCGCAGTGTAGTCGAGCAAGTATGAACGAATGTATTTTAGTTCACATGTTTTTGTACGAGTATATTTAATTTATAGTTTTATCAGCCGATTTTGATGATATGATGATAATATCAAAATCCAACCAAGGTTTGCGAATATGAGCCAAATCGGTCAAAACCGCATACCTTGTAATGAAAAGCTAACAAATAAGCAAGCTAATTGATTAATAATGTATTAGTTATGCTAGCTAATACAGACGCTATAAAACACACAGGGGCAAAGAGATAGGGACACTGGACTTACTCTAGGTACTTAGGTTTAAAGTTTATGATAGCACAGAGTTTCAGATTGAAGTAGTTACGGATAGAGCACGGAGTTTACAACGGGAGGGAGACCCCGAAGCAGAGGCAAATAACAAAACGATCCATTTTGGACCAAAGTAGGATCTAGACTGACTGTATCAGTGAGAAATATTAGATTTACAAACTGAAAGTTTCAGATTTGTAATACGAATGTTGCCGGTATCAATGATGAAAAGTGAAACGAGGTTTTTATTGAAAACGTGGGAAAAGGTTAGTTTACCTATAACCTACAATACAGGGTTTTCTGCCTACCCTGTACCAAGCCGAAAGGGGTGTAAGACTATCATTATGAACAACTTTCACTACGAATTTCGTGAAAAAAGAAATGAGCTGCTCCATACAAAATTGCAACTCGGACTCGACAAAATGTATGAAACAGCTGATTTCCTCAAATTCCGTGTTGGCTCCATAGTAAAAGTTGGTTATAATTATTGTCTGATCCACCTCCTTTTGGCTTAGTTATCAGTCCTGGATAACCTTGTATCATCGACTTGGCAATTTTTTAATTTCGCGACATTGAACCTTGCAGTACTTCACTGACTGTAGTTGGGAATATTTTTGCTTGTGCAAATTGTACATTTTTGTGAATTTTATTTTATTATGGTTAAAAGTAAATAAATAAAAATAAAAAATTATTCGCCGGGTTTGCTTTTCAGAGAACTACTAGTTAATACTTGGGAAAACTTAAGCTACCCCACATGTAATAGGTAATTCTATTTTTACATGAATATTAATTAATTATTATAATAATTATTTATTTATAACATCAAACTTCTGCTGGACTGCTGTAGAGTGGTAGCCGATTTGAGTAATAAAATCTCCCAAGTACGAGTCGGACTCGCGCATGAAGGGTTCCGTACTGTATGGGAGCCCCCCTTAAATATTTATTTTATTTTAATTTTATTATTTATTATTAAAGAAGGCATGCAGTTAAATATTTTATGATTATTTTAAGCATCTACCTGTTACCATTATTGATATGGAGGGAAAAACAGCTAAAAATTTTTTTTTTTTGTATGGGAGCCCCCCTTTAATATTATTTTTATTCTATTTTTAGTATTTTTTGTTATAGCGGCAACAGAAATACATCATCTGTGAAAGTTTTAGCTTTCTAGCTATAGCGGTTCATGAGATACAGCCTGGAGACAGACAGACTGACAGCGGAGTCTTAGTAATAGGGTCCCGTTTTTAGCCTTTGGGTACGGATCCCTAAAAAGCCAATTAGCTAATTATTGAATACGACGATTACAATCTTCCTGGAAATTTCAAAAAAATAGAGTTAGATAAATTTGAATTAGTAATTTAATAATTATAACTAGGGCCCTGAATCAGCTACTAGAGACGAATTTCTTTCGCGATAACGATAAGAATATTTTCCGCGAGGAGTTAGTGCTTGAGCTACAGAAACCTTTGTGAACCTTGCTTATTTTCAACAGTCTTCAAAAAAAAGGTTCTCAATTCTGTATTTGTAGTCTGTATTTTTAACCGACGAAACGGAGGAGTTTTATAATTTACTAGCGACTGCCCTGGCTTCGCACAGGTGTATTATACATAAAAACCCTCCTCTTGAATCATTCTATCTACTGGAAAAAACCGCATCAAAATCCGTTGCGTAGTTTTAAAGATATAAGCATACATGGGGACAGACTACGTTTTATACTATGTATAGTGATAGTGCAAGTCTACGCGTATATTTTTTATGTTTGACCATGCATAACTTTTTACAGGGTGGTCCGATTTTGATAATTATTTTTTTTGGTAGATTATACTTCAAAGGTAGTTCCATTTAAATTGTATCGAAACCTTCCTTCCTTCCTTCCTTTCAGCCATAGGACGTCCACTGCTGAACATAGGCCTCCCCTAAAGATCTCTAATAAGACCGGGTGGTAGCGGCTTGCATCCAGCGCGAACCTGCGGTCTTAATGAGGTCGTCCGTCCACCTTGTGGGTGGACGTCCTACGCTGCGCTTGCCGGTACGTGGTCTCCACTCGAGGACTTTTCGACCCCATCGGTCATCAGTCCTCCGCGCTATGTGCCCTGCCCATTGCCACTTCAACCTGCCAATCCGCTGGGCTATGTCGGTAACCTTGGTTCTTCTACGGATCTCCTCATTTCTGATTCGATCGCGCAGAGAAACTCCGAGCATAGCCCTCTCCATGGCTGGTTGGGCTACTTGAAGCTTACTAATAAGGCCCATAGTGAGAGACCACGTTTCTGTGCCGTAAGTCATCACTGGAAACACACACTGGTCGAAAACTTTCGACTTGAGGCACTGAGGTATGTCGGACGAGAAGACGTTACGCAATTTTCCGAACGCTGCCCAGCCGAGTTGGATTCGGCGATTGGCCTCTTTCTTGAAGTCGGACCTACCTAACTGGACTACTTGTCCTAGGTAGACGTACGAGTCAACGACTTCAAGAACCGAGTTCCCAACTGAAATGGGGGTGGGTACAACATGGGAATTACACATGACCTTTGTCTTGTCCATGTTCATTTTAAGACCCACCTGTTGAGATACTCGACTGAGGCCTTCGAGCATCGTACTGAGTTCCTCCATCGACTTTGCCATGACTACGATATCGTCGGCAAACCGAAGGTGAGTGAGGTATTCGCCATTGATGTTGATGCCGAATCCTTTCCATTCCAGGAGCTTAAAAGCGTTCTCCAGAGTAGCAGTAAACAGTTTCGGAGATATAACATCTCCCTGTCTTACGCCTCTCTTCAAAGGGATCGCCTTGGAGCTCTCTTCCTGTACTCGGACCGACATAGTGGCGTTATGATACAAACACTTCAACACTTCGATATACCGATAGTCAATACGGCATCGTTGAAGAGACTCAAGCACAGCCCATGTCTCGACCGAATCAAAGGCTTTCTCATAGTCCACAAACGCTAAGCAAAGTGGCTGGTTATACTCCTCAGTCTTCTGTATAACCTGCCGCAGCGTATGTATGTGGTCCATGGTACTAAAGCCTTTTCGGAATCCGGCTTGTTCGGAAGGCTGGAAGTCATCAAGCCTGCGTTCGAGACGATTCGTAATGACTCTTGAAAACAACTTATAAACATGGCTCAGAAGCGAGATGGGTCTGTAATTCTTCAATAAGGTGTTGTCACCTTTTTTAAAGAATAGCACCACCACGCTTCTGTTCCATGCTTCTGGCGTTATGCCCTCGAGGACGACGGTGTTGAAAAGCTTCTGAAGGACTTTAAGTACCGGTTTACCACCCGCTTTCAGAAGCTCTGAAGTGATTCCGTCGTCACCCGGCGCCTTGTTGTTCTTAAGTTGGTTCAGGGCCATTCTAATCTCGTACAGGCTGATGTCCGGGATGTCTTCGGTGAAGTGTCGGGTCAGCTTGGCTCTTGGGTCTCTAGCCGCGCTGTTTACAGGCTTTGCTACCGAGGCGTATAGCTGTCCGTAGAACTTTTCGATCTCCTCCAATACCTCTGCCTTGGTCGACGCTGTACTGCCATCTTCTCTCTTCAGCTTTGTCAGCTGGCTTTGCCCAATAGACAAATGCCTTGCGAACACTTTGGAGCCTTTGTTCCGCTCTATCGTCTCCTTAATATGTTTGGTATTAAAGAGACGAATGTCGCACCGCACTGATTTTGAAATTTGTCTATTGAGCCGCCTGTATGACTTTGCATCATCGGAAGACTGCAGTCTTAGCGAGCGTCGTTCGGCCATGAGATTTAGAGTATGATCGGAAAATTTCCGAGGTCTATCAGAACGGCGGGGTCTAAAGAACTTAGAACCCACCGTTTGGACAGTTTCTACGAGCCCGTTATTGATCTCGCCCACAGACGCAAAGTTCTCCAGGCAAGCAAAGCGATTTGAGAGCTCGAGCTGATAGTTCTCGGGGTTTTGTATATGAGATTATGAGCATGAGTAGGTCGGAGCGTAGACTTCATCAGGCGGGACCTTTCGAGTTTAACGTTAATATTCAGTTTGCCTCGCACGATTCTGTGATCACTACCGGTTTTTATCCTGTGGATCACGGAGACATCGTTGAATATCCGTTTCTCGCTAGTCATGATGAAGTCTATCTCATTTCTCGTAGAACCATCGGGGCTCATCCAGGTCCATTTCCTGTGAGGTGGCTTCTGAAAGAAAGAGTTCATCATGAAGAGTCCCTCTTTCTCCAGAAAATCTGCCAGCCTCTAGCCCCTGAGGTTCCGTTGCCCATATCCAAATTGCCCCACTCTCAACTCATCATCGCTTTTTTTGCCCAACTTTGCGTTGAAATCTCCCATAACAACCGTGATCGAAACCGGTTGAGCCATATTAAAATAAATGAATAAAAAACAATAAAACACTTTATATTATTTCTGCTGCGCTACGACACAGGGAACATCTGAAAGTTCACTCAAGACCACTAAATAAGGTGCGTAGACCGACAACAAGCGCATGCCAACAAAACGACCAACGCATACTGACTCTTATGTTTTAAGTGATAAAGTCCATTACTTTTGAAATATTTCCTATCACCGACTAGTATAAGAAGATCTTTTCAGTGGTTAAATAAATAAAGAACTCGAGGTCTAGTGGTTCTGGACGCTTGTCGCGCTGAATCCGGCAAGGAACATTTGCGTGGGCATTCCCCACAGAAGAGAGAAGGAAATAGAAAGGCGATGTGGAGGGGAGGTTTGTCGCCACGTACATGAGTTATAACTCAAGTTACGTGAAATCGTGACATTTACTGCCTCAGTCGTTCAAGTGATTTCAGAGGTAATTTTTGCCAAAAAAATGCCGGTTTGCGCTATTATAACGTGTCGAATACAAAGCAAAGACTTTAGTTTACAAAAAGGAGGAATATTCTTTCACTGGTAAGTCTAAATTGTGGGCATTTTTAAATTTAAATGATTTATTTTACTGCCTAGATTTTCGTTGATAGTGGTTGCAAAAATTTTATCGACATCGATAAATTTCGCTAGTAAGTTAATATTTCGCATTTCGAAATTTATTGTTATTAAGTATCTGAATATTTTGATTTAATAAAATATTTGTGATTGTGGTGTAATTTTTATTAATAATTGTATTTGCATCACACTTTAACTTTTATGTTCCTTATGAATAAAAGTTATCAGGTCCAATATATATACATATAAATATATAGATTGAACACGAAGCCGACTGCCGTCGCATGTTTGCTTTGATTTTCATTGATATATTGTGTCTTCATTGCAGCTTTCCAGCCGATCCTCTGACGAAGAGTAAATGGATCGAGGCTACAGGACGGCAAGACTGGATTCCTACAAAATCGTGTACAATTTGCTCCAAACATTTTTTGAAAACTGATTTCACTAGCACTCATTAAAAAAGACGCTTCAAGCCATTTTCAATACCGCAAATAGAAACCGTAATTATACACTCGACGGTATTTTGTACACATAATACATTACAAATAGTGTTTTTCTTTCCAAAATTGTAGATTATTCACATTCTTACCCTCACAACATAAGACTCGAAGGAATCCCCTATACGGAATTCGTTGAGCCTATATAATAGATAGCAAAAAGCCATGGTGACAAATGAGAAAATGGTCGTTGTGGTGACGTTTAGTTTTTCGATGATTGATGGTAACACAATATGCATTTGTGTGCAGGAGAAAATCGAAGGCGTGTCTGAATGCATTAATTTCCACTGGATAGGTGTGGTGGGTATACGTATATACTCTAATTGGCTTTAATAGGTACGCTTAGGTTTAGCAGTGGACTATTAAAAGACTGGTGTAATACAGTACATTACAGTATATACGATGATGTTTTGTTTTTTTTAAAGATATATAAGATATATTTATAAAGATTGAATAAAATATTTACAGGTTAAAAATGATGACGTACCATCTACGTCATCTTACTTTCCTGACGATTCATTTCATTCTCCTAAAAGGGTATGTTTGAAAGACTATAACCTAGACAAAAGTAGACACATGTAGATAAATGTAGGCAAATGTAGACAAATGCAGACAAATGTAGATATAAGGGTTCCTTGTTTTGAGGTATGGAACACTACTTAAAGATATTTATAAATGTTGACTTATAATAAGGGACGCTAAAATAGAATGTTTCGAGAAAAAAATGTATACGAACCACCCCGAATAATCTCTCCCGCTAGCACAAGCACGCGCTCTTACTCGCCCACGTAACCATTTATGTCTACGTTCAGCTAATCCAATGAATTAGTTATATTGTCGAGCTCCAAACTAGAAAAATGTGATTGTAATTATTCTTCTCCTTTTAAAATTGGCTTCGCATGGAATATGCATTTGCCAGTGTCAAGTGTAAGTTCTATTATGATGTTATGATAACTAATATTGTCACATGTAATTCAGTTGTGTTCACATGTAATGTTAGTTTAAGCTTGTTTTGTATTTACGATGTGAAAATAAAGTTATTTTTTATTGTATTGTAATTATGGTGTAATTTAATAAAATATTTGTACTATGATAATATTAATTATGAAACATAAGTACAGTCGTGGCCAGCACAAAATATCTAAATACAATTGATTAGCCAACAATGGAATTTAGGCGACTTCCACCGTGTACGAAATCCAAATAGTTCGCAGGAATTGATTTGGCATCCATGTGGTACCTATGTTAGAACTGATAGAAACACAAGTTTTATAAATTAATACAATACGGCACGTTGACATGATTTTTCAGTGTTAATTCCAAAAATTCCTAAATAGTAATAAAACTGCACAATCATTTTCATCAAATATATACTACATATATCCAGTTACATTATCCATAAATTATGCAATACGTATAAAATCACATTATCGATAAAATTAAACTGCACAATACATGTCGCCCATCACTAGCTAAATGCCAAAAAACAACTGTGATACCATATTCAAATTCGAGATTGGCCCATTATTTTTTTTTTTGGCTTGACATGTACCACGCATTTGCCATTGTTATGCAACATAAATAAAATAAAGTGAATTTAATAACTTTAACACGGCATTTAAATTATGACCAAATTAATGTTATGGGTCTTAGGTACCTTGGTGATGTGACAGAGAGTATACTACGCTCTATTCTAAAGGAAAAAAAAAATCTCCGATGCTAGTGAAAATTGCACAGTTATTGTGCAGATATTTTACAGTGGTAATACACACTTGGCGACAGCGGTTTTCATAGAACATTTGTATGGATTTCCTTTCTAATCTAGTTCTGCTGTTCTGTGGCATTGTGGCAGGCTCAACGTGGGGGACGTTGAGTAATTGTTAGTTAATCTGTGGCCACGCTGGATAGTATGACTCAATCTGTTACCACGTGTGTGACTGACAGTGTGTGGGTGTGTTATGTATGTGTGCGTGCGGGGCGGGTTATACGAAGTTAAACAACGGTTAAGATCAATCTACTTTATAAATCCATCCATCAGCCATTTGACGTCCATTCCTGGTTATAGGCCTATCTTATAGATCTGCAATAAGACTGTTTGGAAGCAGCTTTCATCCAGCGTGATTTTGCGGTCTTAATGAGATCATATTTTGTCCACTTCGTAGGTAGACGTCCTACGCTGCGCTTGCCAGTACGTGACTCCACTCGATAGCTCGACTGCTTTCAGAAGTGAACATGCCCATAATAATATCATTATTAACAACTGTGGTATCAACTGCAAAAAAAACAGTTACTATCTACTCCATACCTACTACTATACTCTACTACATATATTGACTGCCTCGGTGGCTCAGTGGTTAGTGACCCTGACTTCTGGGTCAAAGAGGCGTGGGTTCGATCCCCACCCGGGCAAACATTTGTGTGATGAACATAGGTGTTTGCTCTGTGTCTGGGTGTTATTTAGGTACTATTTATTATAAGTATGTATTTAAAATATGTATATGTAGTATATCAGTCTCTGGCAGCCATATCACAAGCTTTGCTTAGTTTGGGGTCAGAGACCGTGTGTAAGATGTCGCCTAATATTTATTTATTTATTTATTTATTTATACATTTTTTCGAGAGTGAGATAAATGTTGTATGGAACACCTGATATTTATTTCGCCATTACGCAGATGGACCCAAAAAGTAAAAGTTAATAACAATGAGCTTAAACTCGCACACATTGGGTATCATGTATGGTATGTATCGAATAAAAAATTGTCCCCTTAAATATTTAATTTATTCTGTTTTTAGTATTTGTTGTTATAGCAGCAACAGCCATACATCATCTGTGAAAATTTCAGCTGCCTAGCTATCACGGTTCATGAGATACAGCCCGGTGACAGACAGACAGACGGACAGACGGACATCGAAGTCTTAGTTATTAGGGTCCCGTTTTTACCCTTTGGGTACGGAACCCTAAAAACAAAACATGTTTTTTTTTCAATATAGATAAGTCTCATAAAATAAATTATATTAGAACCCGCGTGTTGAGTTTGGCTTCTAGATAGGCCTAATGTAAACAGTGTACTATGCGTAGTATGAGTATTTTAAAACATGTAATATGTCTAATCGCTAGATTTTTGAGTTTGATAATATTGGACGACCTTTCTCTTTTTATACAATTATCTTTTTACAATTCGCTACTTTTTTACTGTTTATTGAAGGGTTTTGACCTGTCACCAATATTAACTTGGAAAACGTTGTTTTAAAACACATTATTGCTATGTACTACGGGACAAATCGCGAGCTTAAATTACAAGATAAATAAATACCTCATCATCCCGACGTTTTGACCAAATTACATCGAAATTCGATCGAAATTACATCGAAACTTCGGGATGGTGAGGTATTTATTTATCTCGTAATTTTAGTGCGCGATTAGTCCCGTTGTACATACTCATAATAATAACCTTAGAATAAGATGATCACTGAACTTAAATTAAGAACTTTTGTAAGTTTCTGGGAAACAAAAAGTTTGGGAAGAAAACAAATCATTTCATCATAATTTAAGAACCTTGTAATAAGAAAGAAGTACGTTAACCCTTAACTACCTACCACCTATCTTTGTAACGTAACCACCTACGTGCGGTCTTGAAGACCGCATATTTATAACCATCTAATATGCGGGCACCACATTATTAACATAGCATTGAAATTACTAGAATACTTGTTTACACTTTAGACCTTCAAATATCCTGAAACTGTAATCAGATCTCATGACTTGATAAAATAGTTCGAAAACTAGTAATTTTACCCTAAAAAGAGACTCGTCTAAAATAATAAGATTAAATTGATAAGAAACATAAAATATATTTTTTTTTGGATTAGTCCATTGAAGTTTAGGATATGACCTATACAATTTAAGAAAAAAATTAAAAATTAAACAAATATTGCTAAAGATGCACATTTTTTGCGGTAGTTTCAGTACATTTTCTATGCACAACACCTTTCACTCCAAACAAATTAACACCTTTCTCATAAACATAAGTAAAAAACATAAGAACGGTCTTCGTTTCTATTTGTATCACATTTAAAACTTATTTTTGGAATTCGCAGTGAAATTACATCATCATTTGATAATGATCAAATCATTATCATCTTTTCAGTTAAAAATAGTCACGTAACCACCTACGTCCGGTCACACAGACCGGTGACGAATTATTTTTACTCACCCTGGCTACATTTGCGAGCATGTACACTCGCCGAGCGCAAGTGCACTGTTATACGATACATACAGATCGAAATATTTTAATTAAAAAATTCGCTGCGGTCTCACAGACCGCATGTAGGTTAAGGGTTAAATAAGAGTAGGTCCAAAATACAACAACAATAACATTGTTGACAACATTTACATTTCTCATTTAACCGCCTGTTTAGTTTCTAACCATCCCACATACGGGTATTTGATACAAAAAACTGGCCAAAAGTCATTCTTACAATAGTAACCGCGCAGCTATCCTTTGTTATGTTTTAACAATGGGACACTCTATTCATTAAGAAACCGGTACCCAGAAGGGGCTAGAGCGCTCCATGCGCCCTCAACGTCAGTCGGAACTCATCTGTTGTGCTAGTGACACGTTTGTTTTCTCGGCGCTCGCAAATTTCAATTGCTGTTTAAGACTAATCATACTGTTGTGTTTAGTGCAAACCCCAAAAACCACCATGGAATCTTCAGGCACAGGTATGTACTTTATTTTGAATCTATTGTGCTACTGTTAGGATCACTTTTTCATTCTTTAATTGTACCATAAAGTCATGAGTATTTTTATGCAAAAAAAAACACGTAAAATAGGTTTCCTTAGTCAAATTAAGTATCAGATAAACATAGTTAAGCTAAAGTTTATACATAATCGTGTTCTTTGAACCTTCTAGATTTCATATCAAGAGAAAAACCTTCCGCCTCTTTCCGCCCCTATGAATTATAGCCTCTGAACAAAAATAGGTTTTTTTCGAAAAAAAAACAACACTTTGTGTTTCTTTGATTTTAACATAGATTTTTTCTTGTTGGCAGGTCCTTATGATGAGTCATCGATGACAATAACAAGAGAGGATATGTTTAACGTAATAAAACAGTGCGACTACAAAAATTTAGATAAAAAACTGGACTTTCTTGAGCATAAACTAATTGAAATGACCAAATGCCCCGAGGACAAAACTAAAGTACTCCGCCATTGCTTAAAATCATTTAAACATCATTACAAGCTAAAATGGACCTCAGCAAGCTACAAAGAATGTCGTTTCCGAAAAACGAATGAACAATGGCTTAAAGAAAAAATTTCTCTACCTGTTTGGCGACACAATAAACCCGGCCGACCTCTTAAGGAATTCCAAGAATGTAGTGAAAGAAGCAAAAGGCGCAAAACAGAGAAAGTGAGATCAGAAATATCGCATGAAGAGTTGACGTATGCTGCCGTGATGAGTGAACGAGCCGCAGGCAACAATGATTTGTCTCAAATAATAAAACAGGCTTCAGCGACTCCGAGACGAGCCACTAGATTCCGCAAAATCATAAGTTCAGCCGACAAAAGTTCAAAAAGCGGCAAGTTAACGATAACACAAGCACTGATTAAATACGTGGAAGCCGACCTAACGCGCAAACAATATAATGTGATAAGAGATGGGCAGGAGGATATATACCCCTGTTATTCTCTCCTACAGAGAGCGAAAACGGAGTGCTATCCTAAATCTATTGTCTCCGAATCGATAGCAAAAATTACTTTACAAGATCTTCTTGACCACACCACTCAACGCCTTTGCCTGTACCTCCAGAAAGTGTTAATGACAGCAACAGAAATTGAAGGGCAGAATATGGAACTCATTTGCAAATGGGGATGTGATGGCTCGAAAGCACAAGAATTTAAACAAAAATTCCAAGATGAGTCAGGCTCCGATGCCCATGTTTTTATAAGCTCATTAGTACCCCTACGACTGACAAGTAATGTGAATGGCCAACTGAAGATTTGGTGGCAGAATCCAGCTCCTTCATCTTGCCGATTTTGCCGTCCTATAAGGATTCAGTTTGTGCATGAAAATAATGAAGTGACTCGATCCGAAATAGCACACATTGAAAACCAGGCACAAAACATAAACCCCACTGAAGTTGAGGCTGACAATAAAGTCATAAAGGTGTCGCACACACTTGTGCTTACAATGGTAGATGGTAAAGTGTGCAATGCCGCAACTAATACCACGTCAACAATGAAGTGCTACATATGCAAGCAGACCAGCAAAGATTTCAACAATCTTAAAACCGACGAAAGTTTGATAGATTCGAACTCGCTCAAATTTGGACTATCAATATTGCACGCTCGGATTAGATTTCTCGAAACATGTCTCCATATAGCCTACAAACTACCTATCAAAAAATGGAGGCTTAACAAGGAGGAAAAGCAGCTTTCGGCAGATAAAAAGAAAGAGATTCAAGAGGCCTTTCGAGAGCAAATGGGCTTGCTTGTAGACGTGCCGAAAGCTGGCTTTGGAAATACTAACGATGGAAATACTTCTAGGAGATTCTTTGCCGATCCTGTAACAACTGCCTCAATAACAGGGATTGATATAAACTTCCTTAAGAACCTCAAGTTGATTCTAGAAGTTATTTCGAGTGGGTTCTCTATTGACACGGAAAAATTTTCGGTGTTTCTGAAGTCAACAGCCGAACTATATGTGCAGTTATACAACTGGCACCCCATGACGCCAACTTTGCATAAAGTTTTGTGTCATGGGGCTTTGGTAATCAAACATGCTCTTTTGCCGATTGGACAATTATCAGAGGAGGCAGCTGAGTCGCGGAATAAACATTTCCGCCTATACAGGCAAAACTTTGCAAGAAAGTTTTCGCGAAAGAATTGCCTCCAAGATGTCATGAACCGCCTTCTTCTGACCTCTGATGTCTTTCTTAGTAGCAGCAGCAGAATGCAATTCAAAAGGAACAGGAAACCACTATCGCAAGAAATTCTACAATTTCTTAAAGTTGAATACGAGTGTCCCGCGGACACTGACACTGATAATGCTGACCCGGGCACTAGTACTGATCAAGCAGATAGCGATAGCGAGTCTGACGAATATTAGCTGTATAAGTTTCTCTGTAAATATTACAAGAAAATGTATATTTAACTTTTATTTCGATGTAAATTACAGTTTGTACATAGCTTTTCATTTATGTATTTTGTAAGGTTATGTAAAAAGTAAGCGTTATTTTTAAATCATTGTGTATTTTTAAATGCTTTTTTTATTAATTATTGTACAAATAAATCACCATAATGCTTGAAATAGAAAATAATGTTTTATTTTATTTCGATTTTATTTCACACGTAAGTCCCTTTGGAGAAAAGGGTATAGAAATGATTGGGTTATACTAAAATTAATATGAAAAATAATTAGGAGGCACAATTGACCCAAAATTACCAAAAAAAGGTTTTGGCCAGTTTTTTGTATCAAATACCCGTATGTGCATCCGTTAAAATATTCGTTCAATCGCGTTGCTAAATGACGTCACGCCGACTCCCGCGCACGCCGAAGTTTTCAGTTTCAGTGTAATCTTAGCACTGGCCCAGAACGCACTTTTTATCGTTTTTTTTTTCACAACGTGCTTGGTTTGTAATTAGAAAAAAGTTAGCATCATCTGGGATAACTACAGAGTTGATATTTTTGTGGTCGAAACTTTTTAATTTGTTGCGTGATTTTAAAAGTCTTTAGTTGTTTTCTTTTATGTTGGATGGAATTGTGCACATGATGGATCGAATGGATCGGTTTTTTTCTGCAAAGATTGGTGTCTTATAGCAAGTGGAGAAATATTGAGTGACTTCGCGTCTTCGAAACTATTTTGGGAGACGTGTTTGGCTTAGTGTCGATGTAACCGCCTCAAAGTAACGTCTACGCCGCAGTTTACACGTTTATTACGGTCGCTGTTGGGTTTCAATCGCATTGGATGAAGTAGCCCGTGGCCTCGTCAAAACCTGAGGTTCATTATCATTAACGTCATTTTTGAAACCGTTAATACACCTGAAATATAATCGCGTTCAAACAAATAATAAAAATAACATTTATACTTATCTCTACTTAACTTTAGACAACGATAAAAGCTGTTTGCGCAAATCACCGACTAATCGCTCCTGACATATTGCATGATGCAATAATTAGCCTACATTTATTTATATTGAAATAATTTATTAGTCAATTTTGTGCTCTGAATATCAATAACTAAAAAAAAATGCTGATAGCATTTCATAGTAAGTTATAACCTCAATCCAGGGGCGCATATGCTGTTGAATTTCAGTTAAAGAGTCATATAAATCAAATATATGATGATCACTGGACTTTTATTAGAAAGGGCAATTCATTAATTAATTGATTTAACAAACACTAATAGGGAATGTGGTCTGAAAGACCCAAATAAAATCACATTTGCAGAAAATGATTGAATAACGACAGCGTCAGTGATTATACTGCTGTATCTTTGATTAAAATATTATTCAAAATCTGAATAAATTAGTATACCTACTCATCGATATGAACATACTTTTACTACGAGACCAACCCTGATATAGTAAAAACAATCATCCGTTCTATATAGAATTATCATTGACTGCTAGTGGCAAGACGTTTGAAACAGCTGATATTTATGTAATTTCTAGCTTGGTCTCATAATATTAATATTAGTTAGTTTAGTTATTAGTAGAAGTTGTGGTTAAGTCATAACGATGAGTACCTATATTGTCTATGACAAAGATACAAACGATCGCTTGTAAGTAACAGAGTAAAAAGATTTTTTCTCCAATTTCTCCAAAATTGATAATCTACAATGTTAGTTTATTTATAAGTAGGTACAGAATGTGTGTGTTAGTATTTCGGAGATCATGTGGCCAGTCTATTGATAAACATTGTACAGCGACAGGCGCGCCGATTCACGAGTTTTAAACTCTATTTTAATACCTATCTTTTAACCATTGATGTAGCTAGAAATTTTCTCTAGACGGAGGCCGTCAGCATCTGCCTACTATTGCCCACTCCAGAAAAAAAGAACGTATTGACTTTCAAGTAGCGTTTAGATCGTAGTTTGACTAGTGGTGTCTACCAGCGGTCACCAACGTTAAGCAACGTTCATCACGGTCAGTCTTCGGATGGGTGACCGTGGGTGGCATTTACTACTAAGCGCTGCCGAGGCTCGAGTGACACGTTAAATTGGCGGCCTCGGTAAAATTAATCGTTTAGCCATGCCAGATGCCTTCAGGCGGCTTAAAAACTCTGACACCAGGCCTAGCCACCCGGCCTATACGAACTTACTTAAGTACTTTAAAGTTTTCTGTGTGACAAATTTGGATTTGGATGATGAATGATGGATGAATTTCACTGAAAGTTTCACTTCCACTTTTATACGTCTCTAATTGGTTACATAGGTATAGGTATACCTAGTTGCTAGTAAATATGTACCTCTATACGAGTAGTTAGTAAAGCATTTATACTAGTATTGAATGAATGATTTACTAATTACATCGATGGTAGCCCAACCGATTGTCAAGTAGAAATGTCAGTGGGCAGGGCACATAGCACGGAGGATGATAACATGTTGATCAATGAGATCGAAAAGCAAGGGCAGCATAGGACTTACACCCACAAGGACTAACTAACACTAAGATGGCGCTGGATGCAGGTTGATTCCGACCGGTCTGGAGATCTACAGGGAAGACTATGTCCAGCAGTGAATTTCCTATGACCGAAACGAACGAATGAGGCCAAGGGGTGCGTTTTTTGAACTTCGAACGCCTTGCACGTATACTTATCTTTACAGATGACTTTTTTTTCTCGAAATTTACTTAAAATTATTCATTTCACGCAAAACTTTAGTACTTACATAGCAATTTTAAAAGAAACCATAGACTACATATGTTGAAATAGTAAAAGAGAATGTTAAATAAAAAGATAACTACAAAAAAAATATGGCCAAATGGTTTTCGAACTGTCATTGTCAAAGTTCCGTATACGTTCCTGCACGGGTAGCATGGCAAAGGGAGAAAACCATTTTATCCACTTTAAAATGTCAGTTGCCATTGTCAATCCATACTTTATTTCCTCTTCGAGGGGATATAATGGTGGAAAGACTGTTTGTCCCTTTGCCATGCTTCCCGTGCTGGGGGGTTAAGTTCAAAAACCGCACCTCTGGTTATCTGTATAACTATATACAGATAACTCGTATGCATAAATCTGCTTAAAAACTATTTATTTTATAATTAGGTCAGAATAGATACGGATAAGTATTTAAAATTAAATTTCAAACACACGTGTATTATTTACATCTGCTTCAGATTATAAAATATAAAAATATAGCATAAAAACGAGACATTTATTGCTCTATTTATTCCAATTTGTCTACATATATCACTATTACACATCAAAAAAAGCTATAGTGAATTGACCGACAATCGAGCAATGACACAAAAAATATCGATACGACAATGGTTGTATCCTCTCTATTGAGATCCCACACATTTGCGACAAAACTGCGGATGAGTAACTCGATATAGGTTAATAAAGTTTACTGTATGATCTGTGGGTACAGTCGGGAAAAAAGTAGGTCAAAATTAAGTAAAAATATAAAATTATACAATGTTGAATCTTGAAATTCATAAAATCTGAGCCATTTAAATCAAATCTGATGTCAAACGTTAAACAGCACGAAAGATTGATATCTTATGTGGTGTGAAAAGGTTTGAATGGAGACCACATGCCAGCAAGCGCAGCGTAGAGCCTCAAGGAGGCCTAATTTGACATGATTAAGACCGCAGGATAGCGCTGAATGTAATATTCTAACCAGTACATAGGTTTGCAGGGGAGGCCTATGTCCAACAGTGGACGTCCTATGGTCGAAATGATAATAAATGTCTAAGTCCTGGCAATAGGCATAATAGTGAAATAATTATGAAGACGCCATCGTAGTTACATTAGCAATTTAAAATATTTCTTTTTCTTTTTCACTTTAAGCATTCGATAGAGAGAACACTTTTACGTTGCTATTAAATTTACTATGGCGCCTTTATAATTGGGCCTAATGACTGGGTGAAAAAAATTATTTATTTTAATTAGACCATTTAATTTTGTTACATATATAATCAAAAAATAAAATTGGGAACGTATGTTTTCTGAAATGAAATGAAATAATTTATTGCTTAAAACTGTGTACAGTAAGATTTTCACAATTTTTAATACCAAGTAGGTACTTTAATACAGTTTTGTCTTCACAGACATGCAATATAGTGTTATTAGTACTACAAATGTTACTAACACAGTTTCTTTTGTCAATCAAACTATTGTTTGGTAAAGCTTTTTAAGGTTCGAGAGTGGGGGCTCGGGATGTCACTTTTACGAGAAGACTGCTATACTTTTTGCGTAGAATGACGTTACTCGAAACTTTAACGGGCTACAGCTTCGTAATTTTTTGCTCAATTGACAAAAGAAAAAATACGAGTCTAACATTTTTTGATAATCTATCTGACGGATTAATTCTGTTTTTTCAGTCATCTAGCCTATTTGCCTAGCATGTACGTCATGAACCGTTTTTTTCTGACCGTACCAAACGTTTTTTCCTTACAATAAGACCACAATATGTCAATTTCTCGCCATTTGGCGCATTGAGTCTTTCTTGAAAGGCGCGGTGGGTGACATCGATATCCTTTTTGTGGGATTTAGGTTTTTTTGGGATTTGGAGTAAACGCGGTTTTTGGGTTATTAAGTTTCTGGGCGTGTAGTACAACTTCCGATGTTTGAATTGATATGTTACACGAGATTGTAAATAATGGTAACAGCATCGGTTTAGCAAAACAACCGATTTCAGGGTTATTGTCATAATAATGAGGACAATACTATACCAGCCTTTTTTTTAAATAGTCCACTGCAAGACTTAGGCCTACCCACGAGTGGTGATTGGGCCATTTCCACTACGCTGGCCTAGTGCGGGTTGGTGAATTCACAAATGCCATCGAATTTCTTCTGCGGACGTATGCAGGTTGCCTCACGATGTTTTCCTTCACCGAAAAGCCAGTGGTGTGAAATTTCGTACATAAACTCCAAGAAACTCATTGATACAGGATCGGGATTTGAACCCACGACCTCACGATTGTAAGGCGGGCGTCACTACCTCTAGACCACCACGGCTTACAAGTTACTTAAGAGTACAATATATTAACAAATATTCTTACTATTTTTATATATCTGAAAGTGTATTTGTTGGCATTTTGGTTTATTCCTCTTTCACGCTGCAACAGAGGGAGGGAATACCTAGGCAAACTACACTATGGGCGCTACAACTGTATAACCTGGATATCTATCTATCAGCAGTAGGACGTCCACTGCTGGACATAGGCCTCCCCCATGGATTTCCAATAAGGCCGATTGGAAACGGCCTGCATCCAGCGCCTTCCTGCGATCTTTATTATATCGTCAGTCCACCTAATTGGTGGACGTCCTGCGCTGCACTTGCTGGTCCGTGGTCTCCATTCAAGAACTTTACAGCCTCATCGGCTATCCGTTGTTTAAACTATTTGCCCTGCCCACTTAAATTTGCCACTTTAATTTGCTAATCCGCTGGGCTATGTCGGTAACTTTGGTTCGTCTGCGGATCTCCTCATTTCTGATTCGATCCCGCAGAGAGACACTGAGCATAGCCCTCTCCATAGCACGTTATTATAAGCTGGATAGTGATGACTATAAATCTCTACTGCTGTACATAAGCTTACCCGCAAATGGCGATTGGGCTATTTTCACTACGCTCAGTGCCAATGTACGCTAGTGTGGATTTACACACGCCTTGGAATGGCGAATACAGATTGCCTCGCCGACTCACCGTGCTTTCCTGCAATGAAACGCTAGTAAGTAATAAATACTTACTTACTGTAAATCCGTACATAAATGCGTAATGCGCACATACATCCACCCGTAAATAATGATGTTGTGGATTGAAAAGTTATTGATTAGAGACCTCAAATCAGATAGTACATCGTAGGACCTACGCTCTCAGAAAAGACTCAAACGATTTAGATGAAATTAAACATAGTGGATAGAACTTTTTGTTCTTAATTTATCTGTATACTAGACGACCCGCCCGGCTTCGCACAGGTGTATTATACATATAAACCTTCCTCTTGAATCACTCTATCCATTAAAAAAAAACCGCATCAAAATCCGTTGCGTAGTTTTAAAGATTTAAGCATACAGACAAACAGACAAAAATAGCGACTTTATTTTATACTATGTAAGGAAGGTGGACACAGCTCCGTCCCGCTGGATACAAGCTGCTTTCAACCGATTTTGTTGAAAATCTCTGTACTGGACTGTACTGTACCAGCCTTTTTAATAGTCCACTGCAAGACGTAGGCCTACCCATGAAGGGTGATTGGGCTATATCCATCACGATGGCCCAGTACGGGTTGGTAGATTTACATAAACCATCGAATTTCTTCTACGGACGTATGCAGGTTGCCTCGCGATGTTTTCTTTCGCCGAAAAGCCAGTGGTATGAAGTTCCATACATAAATTTCGAAGAACTCATTGGTACAGGACCGGGATTTGAACCTACGATTCTAAGGCCGCTGTCATTACCACTAGACCACCACGGCTTTCACGGAGATCTCTAAAGGAGGTCAATGTCCAACTGTGTACACGCTATGGCAAAATGATAATGTTGTCTTTCCTCCCAAACAAGTAAATACCTAATAATATAATATAAACTCATTGAAAAAATTACACAAAATAACAGCCATTATTAAGTCCTTCAAAATCCCATAAGCACCAAATTATCATAGAAAATCCGTACAAAGAATAAAACATAATAAAATAGCGTTGTTAAGTATAATCCTTCCCGCCCCAATATTGATATTTATTTTGCTACTGCGGTGTTATTATAAAAATATAATAACCGCATGCTCTAATGAGCTAGTGTTCGAGTTTAAAAGTTTTAGGGGTCCGTGAACATGCGAACTCTTTTTAATAGACTTCAAAAAAGAAGGTTCTCAATTCGATTGTTTGTTTTTAAACGAATGTTGAATGCGAATACTCCGCCAATTATGAACCGATTTTGATGATTCTTTAAATAAATAAATAAATATTAGGGGACATCTTACACACGGTCTCTGACCCCAAACTAAGCATAGCTTGTGATATGGCTGCCAGAGACTGATATACTACATATATATATTTTAAATACATACTTATATAGATAGTACCTAAATAACACCCAGACACAAAGCAAACACCTATGTTCATCACACAAATGTTTGCCCTGGGTGGGGATCGAACCCACGCCTCTTTGACCCAGAAGTCAGGGTCACTAACCACTGAGCCACCGAGGCAGTCAAATTTTTTGTGAATCACAAACTAGTTCTAGATTCAAGCACCAAAGTAAATGCAAAAAGCAAGGCTCTTCGGAAATTCTTTGCAATTTCATTTTCAGTTTCATAAATACGGGGCTTGATAAGTATATACCATATGTTTTAATTTTTAACTAAATAAAACTAAAAATCTTCACACGACGCCTATATATTACATCTAATGCAATAAACATTATATAAGTTGAGTCTTTCATAATGTTTATTGTTCCTAAAAACATCAGAAATATGTAGTTGCAAAATACTTCCTACGGAACCAAATTCCACCCAACAAACTCCCGCTTCCCTATAATTTGTACCGAGCACACAACAGCTCGGCTGGGGGTCTTTGTGCTTTACAACGGAGCGGGTCAATTTTGGTGCTCCATCCGCCACCAGTTACCACTCTTCGTTTAACCAGTCTACTGTAAAATGCTATAGAAACCTAGAAGAGACAGTATGTTCTTGGAACCTACAGGATTAATTGGACGTAGTTTAGCAAAAAGGACTCAAACCACTCAGCTGTTTTGTTAAACTACGTCAAATTTTAGCATCCACTTTAAGTAAGTATCTGCTGTGCAAGCCTTTTTAATAGTCCACGGCAGGACGCTGACTCAGTGCGGGTTGGCGGATTCACATACGCCATCGAATTTCTTCTACAGACGTATTAAGGTTGCCTCACGATGTTTTCCTTCGCCGAAAAGCCAATGCGAAATTCCGTAAATAAGTTCCAAAGAAACTTATCGATACGCGATCGGGATTTGAACCCACGATCTCACGATTGCAGGGCGAGTGTCACAACCACTAGACCACCACGGCTTGTAAGTATGTACCTACCCACATGTATTTACTATAGTAAAAACGGCTGTAGTTTTTACATTTTCGGGTTCGGCCTCATAGTAATAGTTGGTAATAAAGATCAGTGCCAAGATATCCTGGAATAGGTATTTCCATCGTATAGGTATCATCTAGAAATTCAGCTAGAAGAAGAAATTTAGCAGAACAGCTAAGTACTTACGTCTATACAGGTATAGACGTAAGTACTTAGCTGTTCTAGTAAGTTCGTATCGTCTTGGCTGGACACGCTACCGCGTGTCTGGATAGGCCGGGTGGCTAAAATAACTTTATACCTTTATTTATTTATGCAAGATGTACGTACAAATACAATACAATTAGTACTTAGCATATTTTTAAAGCTGTCTGAAGGCTTTTGACACGGTCAACCATGATCCCACAATTTAACGTGCCATCGGAGCTACGGCAACGCTCAGCTCTAAATGCTACCCACGGTCACCCTCACTGACCTTGCGAAACGTTGCTTATTTTCGGTGATCGTCAACAAACACCTAATTAAACAATACTATGAGTGCTACAAGCTCTTCTAGTTTCTGTCACGGATTTAAATTCGCGTTTACAAGATGTGGCATCAAAAGAATCAAAATCATTCCCATTCTTGAAACCAAATGTAACCACGATTAACCCACACTTTAACCACATTGTTGCTAAAATTGTCACTTCCGGCGATACTCATTCATTCATTCTTCACTTATTCAAGGTTTTATGTTCGTTCTTTTCATTCACGACTTGTAAAGATGTAATTTGAGGTTAAATACTATTTTCAAATTGTACTGCAATATTGTATGTAACTGATACGTTTACTTTGTGTGGAATTGTACTTATAAAAAGAATAGTGGCACTAAACGGGTTTCTATTTACTGCATAATCTGTATATATAAAAGAAAGTCGCGTTAGTTACACTATTTATAACTCAAGAACGGCTGAACCGATTTGGCTGAAAATTGGAGGGGAGATAGCTTAGAAACAGGAAAAGGACATAGGATACTTTTTATCCCGTTCCTTTTTTATTTTTACATTTACTTTTTATGTGCCAAAGCAATCCGTACATTTATTAACTTTCGCGGTACGAAGTTCGCCGGGTCTACTAGTCTAGTATGATATATATGCAATAGTAGTAATTTTCAATTAATAAGTTGTGTGGTACCTAAGCGCAATAGGTACTCGTACCTAGTTAGATTTATTCTTTCTCCCATGCAGCGACGTACCTACGTGCTTTGTTTGTTTCAGCCATAAGACATCCACTGCTGGATATAGGCCTCCCCTATTGATGTCCAACAAGGCCGGTTGGAAGTGACTTGCATCGAGTGGGATCGCTTTGCTGCGGTCTTAATAAAGTCAACCGTCCACATTGTGGGTGGACATCCTACGCTGCTCTTGCCGGCACGTAGTATCCATTCGAGTTCCTTGCGACTACATTGGCTGGTGTTGGCATTGAATGGAGCTTTAAAATGTTCAAATGGAGACCACAAACAAGTGCAGGGCTCACCAATATGAATAATCGGCCAAGTACGAGCCGGACTCGCACACGGAGGGTTCCGTACTGTATGGGAGCCCCCCTTAAATATTTATTTTATTTTAACTTTACTAATTATTATTAAAGTGAATATAAAACTAAATATTCTGTGAAAATTTCAAGCATCTACCTGTTACCATTAGGGTTATAGAGCGAAAAACGTCTAAAAAATCAGGTTTGTTGTATGGGAGCCCCCCTTAAATATTTATTTTATATTCATTTTAGAATTTGTTGCTATAGCGGCAACAGAAATACATAATCTGTGAAAATTTCAGCTGCCTAGCTATCATGGTTCATGAGATACAGCCCGGTGACAGACAGACAGACAGACGGACGGACGGACAAACAGACAGACAGACAGACAGACGGACGGACAGACGGACATCGAAGTCTTAGTAATAGGGTCCCGTTTTTCCCTTTGGGTACGGAACCCTAAAACGTACGATCAGATCAGTACCCTTATCTTATACGAGATTTTCAACAGAGGCCTATCCTTTATCTAACAATGGAGAAGAGGTTGAGATGATGATGATATTAATTCGCCTATCTCGATTGCAATTGTAATCCTTATTATCTTACCCTTCGTACTTAACATAAGGGTAAGTTTTTCTATTTTATTCTATAGAGTCGTTAGCTCTTTAGTCTACACTACTTAAAATTTTTAAGCGTATTCCAATCTTATTAAAGTCAATGGGGATTAAAAAACAAACAGACTTCTGAAAATTTCTTTATGAATCTTACGTAAGTTACTAATCTAGGTAAGTTACTTAACCATTTTTTGCTACGAAACAACTGAATGGACAAAACAAAACTTTTTGAATCCTTAAATCCTTCCAAAGTAACTTGACAAACCACCTTTGTCTCCAAAATCACTTATATTTTATGATCTAAACTTTTATTGAAATCACAGATAATCTAACTTAGAAGTACAAGAAAATATAAAGCCAACGGAATCGATCCCACGGTAGCACAATTCTAAAGAAGTTGATAGTAATTTAGCAAATCCTTTTTAATCCTTTTTTCTGACCACCCACAACGTTTTTTGTAAAAAATATCCTTATTTCCTTAGAAATAAAAACCACGAAAATGTTATTGAAAAGGATATACGAATGAACGATTCAGTAGTCAAAATGGAAGTAAATATTTGTATCAATTAGAGAGTTATATTGACACCTGTGCACTTCCGGCTTCTCTTTTATGGCGGTGAGATCTGAGAAGGTTTTAGCTAGTGAAATATATCTACTTGTGATTGAAATTTGATGGTAACAATAACAAATATTGTATTGTTGACAGAGCGAAAGTGAAGGTCTGTCCAGATGTTGGTTTTCGTCTTCAGGTCGCTTTTTTCAATGTATCTCGACGAAACTTGGTACACACTTACACAATAAGCCCGATTACAGAGGCGCAATCGTAATTATAATAGCTAAATAGCATAGTTCTGTTTCTTTTTCACTTTAGGCATTTGATAGAGAGAACGCTTTTTACGTTGCTATCTAGACACGCGGCAGCGTGTCCAGCCAAAGTGTTCTACAGAAAACTGGCGACGCAGCGGCCGTGTGTAATATTACACGAACCATTTGGAGCTACTTTTGACCCCCTCACAACTCAAAAACTATTTAGCCTACATACATGAAATTTGGAACATTTACTGAAGTCTTTTAGCTTATCAAGAATCCAAAATTTCATAAATTTTGCTCAATCAGTTATTGATATATTAACGTTTAAAAACTCGTGTTTCATTGACTGATTCACTCACTGATTTACTCACTGATTCACTCACTGATTCACTCACTAACTTATATATCAAAAACCTAACCCACTTCCAGATGAGAGAAGAATATACCTACAACATTTAAAATAAATTTACTTATGTAATTCAAGCTCAAGATCGCCGAGGTCGCCCGTATGCCATTTTACTAATTTTGTTACGTTGACAACACTGCACTGCTCTGACCTATACATATTATATTACATAGCATAGAATAATAACGCCGAGAAACCGAGAACAAGCACGCTAAGTGAAGCAAGAAATACGAAGCTTGAAAAGCTTGGTACGCGAACGGCACGCGGCAGTACTCACAGTCGTACCGTGATAAAAACAGCTCCCGTAATTTATATTTTAAAATGACGGTTTGTGTGGTAAACGGGTGCCACAGTGAATCGGCAAAACCAAACAAACAATGCAACATCACATTCCACATGTAAGTATTACAAATTATCTAATAATTTGATGTAAAACGCCTTCCAATGTAAATATAAATTCACAAAATTTCGACAGACGCCATAAGGACTAAAAGTTGCAAGTAAAGGGTAAAACTTTTCCCCCACATTTTGATATTCAAATTAGTAATGAAATATACTTCCATTGCCTTGACACGGGATTATCAGTACATATTATTATGTTTTCATACATCCTACTTGATAAGTACCAAAGCGAGACATTAGGGCCAATTATGGCGGTACCATCTAACTAGCTAACCGACCTAAAGGCCTCAAATTTGCTAAAAATCCTAATCGTATTACGGAGTCACCATTTAGAAATGTCACTGTCACTGTCACATTCAAATTTTAAATCGAATGAATGAAAACCAACTAAATCTAACTACATTTAGAGATTTAGGCGAATTTGGTATTCTGGAGACACACTTTTAGAGCTGTCTGACGTCATCTTTAAGAATTTTAATGAATTGAGGTTATGTTTTTAACCAGTACCGAATTAGATGGTGGTTAAAAATAATTAAGCTCAAAAGTAAGTTATAAAGAAGAAATGCTGTGTTTTTCTCCAATTAAATGTACTTAGTTACATTTAACATAGCTGATGGTGTTCCTATAAATATTGATTTTAGTTATATTTCATGTGAATTTGCGATGACAAAAATGTTGACGAAACTGTCTTACAATGATTTTCAGCAAAAACTAGAATGAAACAGCTGGACTTAACGAGTCAAATTAATCCACCTCATCATACCGACCACATTTTTGTTGAAACAAAGAAAGGATTACCATTTTGTGGAAAGCAAAGATAAGAAGTACATTTGTACACACAGAAATGTAACTAGGTAAGTAATTTACCTAGTTACATTTCTGTCCATGCAATTTATTAATCCGTAGGATCACACTAGATGCAAGCCGCTTCCAACCGATCTTATTGGAGATCCATAGGGGAGACCTATGTCCAGCAGTGGACGTCATATGTCTGATGGAATGTATTAATAGTAGCTATCTAATTATAATAAGCTATCCATTACATCCAATTAGAAATGAGGATATGCATAGAAGAAGCAAAGTAATTAATATAGCTCCGCGGATTGACAAGTTGAATTAGCTGTCGGCTCGGCAGGGCCCATAGTTGGGCAACTGACAGAGTCAAGTTCTCAAATGAAGATCACAACAATCGGCAAGTGCAAAGTAGGATGTCAAAGTGTACAGATGTTATCAAGACTGCATGATTGTACTAAATGTAAGCCGCTTCCATATAGTCTTATTAGATATCTCTAGCGGAGGCCTATGTCATTAATAATTCTTATGTGAGCTTGCCTATGACAGTAGAATTGTGCTTTAAACAAACTTAAAACCCTATTTGCTAAAACATACATAGGACCCGGCATTATGGGCGGATCTCAAACTTCTTGGCCGCTGTGAAATATGCTACAAGGAGCGCAAAACCCAATCCTGACTTCAGTCAGCCTACAGGCAGCATGAGGACTGGGTTCACACAGCTCGCAGCTACATCCACAGTCGCTAACAAGTTTGATTCGACCTATACCAGCGAGAATAGTGAAATATTGCACTAGGGTAATAGTTGTAATTTGATAATTATTTATTGCTTACATTTTATAAGTTGTTATTCAGTACCCATGTTCTGGTTGCTTGTTTGTTCTACATATATGTAGAGAACGCTATCAGGTTTTGTACATTTTGGTATTTTTGTTACTGACTCTACGTTTCAAATAATTATGTAGTAGTTATACACATTTTTATCGATTAAATTAATTTCCAGATACCTCTCGATGACCAACTTTAGAAACAAGACTAGGAAGTTGTGAACCAGTTCGATGTATAGTAATGGCCCTAATATGTAATCATCATCCTAAATTGATCATCGTGTCAAGACTTCAACCAGGAGCCATAACAAGATGAGGAAGATACAGATTGTTATATCGGCTAAATAAATGATAGACTGTTGATTATATTGTGGTTTGTATTTTCCTTGGCAGGGCAAAGCAAAACTACAGAAAGAAATAAGAAAAGATTTAATTCAATACAAAAATAATTATTCGATACAGTCATTCAATTACCAGGCAGTTTTTAATATCAATCACTTTTTATTACCCATCAGCTTTATTTTACCTATCACTTGATAAAGGTAGTTAATTACTAAAAATATATTAGTATTCAGTAGGTAAGCTTCAGCTTAACAAATAACAGTCCAATAAAAGATCACAAGAACACCACATCAATTATAATATGAAATGCTTTCTTCTATAATAGGTATTCAAATTCATTTATTTTGTGTCTTATTTATGTACAAGTCAGGTTACAATATTTATATCAATAAGTAGAATGTAACAAAACAACCACTCATTTACAATTAATAATTTAGAACTTGTGTTAAAAATAGTAGTAATGACTAATCATGGATAATATATTTATGTAAGAAAACTTAAAATGTAAACTATAGCATCACTTAAGTAGAATCATACAACTTGGCGGCAGTGATGTTAGCTACAGGCTCCCAATCCTTACTGAAGCTCACATAGCATCTGTGTGAGGATTTTGGTTATCCACAACTCTTATCTAACATAGCTTGGTAGGGATAAGTGTACCAGCCGAACATAACAGCTACCTAGTGGTATGTCTCGGTCTATTTATACAATATTTAAGGACTTTTATAGGCTAAATCAACTTACAGACCGAATCAATTTACAGACCGAATCATACAACTTGTCGGCTGTGATGTTAGCTACAAACTGCGGATAGCCCGATCCTGACTGAAGCTCACTTCACATCTGCGCTTAGGGTTGGGTTAGGTTAGGTTAGGATAAGTATACCAGCCGAACATAATAGCTACCTAGTTGTATGTCTCGGTCTATTAATACAATGTTTAAGGACTTTTATAGGCTATATCTAACTTTTTGGCTGCTTTGAAGTTAGCTACGAGCTGTGCAAAACCCAATCCTGACAATCTCACATAACAGCTGCGTAAGGTTTGAGTTTTGTGCAGCTTGTAGCTAATTTAGAACATAAATATTTTACAGACCGAATCATACATCTTGTCAGCTGTGATGTTAGCTACAAACTGCAGATAACCCGATCCTGACTGAAGCTCACTTCACATCTGCGCTAGGGTTGGGTTGTCCGCAGCTTGTAGCTAACAAACACTGATATTTTACACAATTTCACAGTTTTAGGGAGTTTGCCTTCTCATGGTTTGTCTTAGTACCGTCATTGGTGTTTTCAATGTAGTAATCTTTAGTAGTAAGCTTGGAAAGTGCTGTAGACCACCTGCAGACGAAATTTTAGCCGCTGCTGATCTGAAAATAAAAACAACATTAAATACTTACAACTTTTTTAGTTTTAAGAAAAGTTTATTTTCCTGGAAACAAGATGACAATAGAAGTCTGTATTTTCCTGTAATTAGCGAATACCTACCTATTTACAGCCTGTTTAGCTTATTAACTGCTCAAAAAGCCTTGTTAACTTATTACGATCAATTCGTTTAAGCATATTTCTTGTCCGCCGCAGCAATACCTATTGTGTGTGATAACGCCTTTGGATCCTTTATATTTATGTTTTACGCTGGCTGGGACTATTATTTACCCTAAGTAGCAAAGCAAAACGAAATAAAAACCAAACAATTTTGTTTTGTAAAATATAATAATGGTGGGAGTGTTGCCACAATATGAATTAAAAAACACCCGGCTTTACTTTCGTCCCGGTGTCTTACGTTGTTGTTTTGTTTTTAATGTGATGAAGTACGTTATACAAACGATCTTGGTAAAGTTTTATATTGCGGAAATGAATATTTTTTTTAAATTAATGTATGCATTTTATACGCTTATGATTAACAACAACATTAACTCTAAACTTTACTCAAAACTAAAATCCTATTGACGGATAGTTGTTCTACTAAAAGAACCATTTGCGCTGCATATGTGCACTTGCACTGAATGCGTTCTGTGGTCTGTGGCTCTTTTTCTGATTTTCAAACGTATACGTATTAACTTTGATAGATAGTACGAAAGATCCGCAAAGTTGCATAAATGACCTAGCCGTCTTCATACAAGTTTAATACTTACCTACGTCAAAAATAATGTTTCTGGGACTCTATTTCTGAACTTTGAACGGTTTGTACGCTTACGGCACTTCGACAGATTGTGTAAAGAATCCGTAAAGTTACGTTTACGTCCTTGCTGTCTTCATACAAATTCCGTATACGGCCGAGCCAATACGAAAGTCAAAAACAATGCCCCGGGGGCACGATTTTTGAATTTCGAACGCATCAGAACTTTGACAGATTGTATGGAGAATCCGTAAAGTTGCGTATTCGTCCTAGCCATTTTCATACAAGTTCCATATACGGTCCTGTACGAAACTTAAAAATCATGCCCCTGGGGCATCCCTTTTGACTTTCGTACGGTTCAGACGTGTAGGGAGCTTGTATGGAGGGAGAATGAACTTTACTACGGATTCTTCATAAAATCTATGAAAGTTCCGTATACGTTGAAGTCGTTCGAAGTTCAAAATAGAGCCCCAGGTCACTTGCTTAAATGTTTTTATTTATGAAGCCCGAAATACTATTATAAAAATTGTTTAAGCAATAATATGTGGAAGTGGTAATTAACTTGTAACACTGACTACCTCTTTCTTAATTTTTAAATCGACGAAGCCACAGATAATATTAAAAAATTGAACTAAATCGCTGTCAAGCCGGTCACTTGATGGTGTGTAGACGGCATTACATTATATTTTTAAGTACATTTTTTTATCTGTGAACTTCCTTTAGATGAACCTAAACAGAGTTAGCCATCGTTCAATTTTTAACTAAGTGGTGCCTTTATAATAGCAGTTTCTGACTAATTAACTTTAATTTAAGCAGTCACTAACTTTAGAGAATTTTAACGTGGTGACTTTGGAATTGGGCCTATTATCATCATAATTAGATGGTTATGACCTTAGGTTATGACAGAGCGACAGTGTCTTGATTTGGAACGTCATAATACGTCACTTCTTTACATGGAACAGATGCGGTTATCGTAAAGAGATATCATACAATAATCAAGTAGGCCATTATAGTCCAGGAGGCAAGCGACAAAAATGACGACTAGCCCATCTGAAAAGTCAGGCTACAAGTTTCGGGTGATTGGCTGCATTTATTTTTTTATCCAGTGGGATTTGGAAGTATAAATGACTGATCTTAACTCCAAAATCATTGACCTTGAGTCCAAGATCACTTAAGGTCCATCAAGGTCGATGATATTGTAGTCAAGGTCAAAGACTTCCAGGTGTACTTGGGGGTGCATTCCGGATTTGGTTTGTATTTCTACGAACATTTGTCAGGTTGATCTTATTGTGAACAATACTGTGTTGCCTAGTGAGTACCTTCTCCTTAGTAACGTGCGTAAGTGTTTTTAGTATTGTTCACATTCCTGGGTCTTAATAGTCTTGCAGGAGGTATGAAAAGTAGAATAGACACCACTAGAACAAAGGCTAAATGTAACATGTCAATGGACTACGAGTATGTATGAAATGTAAGGTTTATCGTTCTAGGTTTCCTACTGATCCAGTTATTGCTGCTCTTTGGACCGAAAAAGTTAGACCAATGTAATTAATAATTTGTTTGTAATGTGTATGTGTTTGATTACATGTTATAATAATGTCAAATTCATATGACCCTTAAAGGGTCATATGAATTTGACATTATTATGACATGTAATCTAATAACCGCATGTAAAAATGACATATGTTGCAATTGATAATTTAATTGAATTGAATTGAATTTCGCGAATCCCTGGTTGGCCTCATAGTACATTTTGTTCAAAATGATGACCTGAATCACCTCTTTTCGGCTTACACCACAACTTTTTTTTAAATTAAACTGGGTATTACATGAAAGGGCTTTTCGTGTGGAAAACAGTTCGTAGTAACAAAGTAAAACTAAAAACACAATAATTAAATTGGTCAAAATTTTATTCTAATTAAACGGTTTTATGTCCTAAAAGATAAAAAATAATAACTCAACAATAAAATCGTGAGGTCTTCGCCTGAAAGATTTCATTATGTATGATGCACCCCACGATTTTATTTTAGAATTATTCTTTTTTTCTTTTAGTACTTAAACCGTTTAGTTAAAAAAATACCAATTTCACAAACTGTGTTCCACACGAAAAGCCCTTTCATATAATACCCATACTAATGGAATTTAAAAAAAAGTTATTAACAGAAATGTTTGGAGCCACACTCAAAGGCACAAGTATAAGTTATGCAAAATCTGTACTAGGGTCATTCTTTTGGTCAGAGTTTTCAAGCGGCTTTACTTAAAAATAATAGAAATTTTAAAAGCAGCGAGCCAGTTTTTTTTTTCTCGCAAAGCTTAAAACCTATCTAAACTGGGATACTGATTATTATTCAATTATATTTATAAATAAATCTGATAAAAAAAATGAAATACCCCCATTCTTTGATTTTCGTGGAGTGTCCCAATCCCCGATCTGATCACTTAGTGAATTATATATTTTAAACTAAACGATACATCGTTACCAAAAAAACACACTAAGTCCTAAAAAGTTTAAAATACTATAAAAAATAGACCATAGTTCTGAAAGAACTATATTGCCTGAAAAAAAAATTAATGTAACTGTCCCAAGGTAGTTCCTGATTTCCGTGGATTATTATAATTTCACTAGCACATCTCTAAATTCGCGACCTGATGTTGCATAATCCTACTTCAAGTTAACAACTAATTACGCTCCGACTGCTGGGCAGAGTGCTTGTGTGATGGTGCGTCGAGTTTAAAAAAAATAGAGGTAAGAACATTGTTGCGTAGGCTTGGTTTCTCAAAACTTTGATTTGCGTGGTTTAATTATCTCCAGTGTCTGTGAATTTATTTATTTAGTAAAATAATGTAGCGAACAAAATTAAATATAAATTAACGTAACTTATAATCAAAACACAGTCTATTTGTTTAAAAGGTTTTTGTTTATTTTTAGCATAAAGGATTTATTTTGATTTTCGTGGTCGTGATTTGCGTGGTTTACGTGGTAGTTTTGACCCACGCAAAACAATTTTTGCCCATCAAAATAAAATCACTTTGAGTTTTGTATTAGTTATGAATGATAATAATTTATATTACTTAAGTTAAATGTAACTTAGTTTAAATCAAACTTATAATGTCACGTTCTGTGGGTTTCTGACTTAACTGGCGGATAATTCCATATACCATTAAGTTCGCGTTGTCACATTAATCGTGCATATATAAATAAATAAAACAATTGAAAATAGCTTTAGATTAGATACATATATTTATGTTTAGTATATATAACATATATATATATAATGGATTATCAACATTTTGGACCAAAAATGCCATTAACAAGATAAGAAAAAATGTAAAGAAAAAAGTTATCCGAGTGAAGAAGAGAGAGGCTTAAACTTAATGAAGAGTTCAAAGCGAAAAACCGAACGAGATATTATGAAACGAAAACCGAAGGAAAAATACTTATATTCATGACTTAAACCGCCACGAGCAAAAAGCAAAACGAAAGAAATGTAGAATAAGTTCCCGAAAATATAACCTAAAGAAAAAAATCAAGCTAAACGTTGCCTTGTTGAGAAACTCATTTAAGTACCAGAAACTCATTACAAAGAAAACCGTGATCCATTGGAAGAAACTCTTACTCCATTGCTATTGTCACGTGCTGATTCACCAGTAAAATCAGCTTTTGACCGCATAGTTCGTTTAGCAGCGGGTCAGCTAGTAATAAATAATGTTGGACTGATACCACTAAAAACGTTATATCTGCTTTAGAAACCAACTATTTTTGTTATTTTTAAGATGTTTCTTTTAATTTTTCATTTTTGTAATTTCTTTAATAAATAATGTTGGACTGATACTACTAAATACGATTTTTGCCTTAGTAACCTACCTATTTTTTACCTTATCATAACATAATAACTCATTTTCAATATGAAGGAACAGTAAGTAACCCATCTGAGAAAGTCAATTTAAAATTATCATTTTCGTGGGGTGTTTTATGATTTGCGTGGCCTCCATTTTTTTAACCTCGATTATCTCTGTAAGTATATCGCTCTATGAGGTGCCTCTTCTATATAACATATTACTTTTACATATACTTTAAGATTCTGACAAGGATTTGAAAAAAAAATTGAATTCGAAAATTGCCACGAAAATCACCAAAGAATGCCTTACTCGAAGAAGTACCCACTAAAGGCTCTGATCAAATTTCCCAACTTTTTGGGGTAATCTGATTCTGATAGTAACATTACTTGTTTCGTAGTGTGCGTGTTGCCGCGCGTAAATACGTATGACTCGCGCATACATCAATCGTGTTGATGCTTCACTCTCGAGATTTTTTTGACATGAAATTATCATTCTCGGCGTTATTATTCTATGTTACATAGTATAAAATAAAGTCGCTTTCGCTGTCCCCATGTCCCCATGTTTGCTTATATCTTTAAAACAACACAACGGATTTTGATCCGTATTTTTAAATAGATAGGTATATAGTGATTCAAGAGGAATGTGTATATAATAGACCTGTGCGAAGCCGGGGCGGGTTACTAGTTGCTAGTACAAATAAAAAATGTTTGATACTAGGTAGACACCAATTCGGTTTTCATCAGTACTCGCGTCTACCGAGTATAGTTGATACCTTGGCTGCTTATTAAAATATTTTTGTTAATTCACAGAAACACCAACTGCTCCAAGTGTGATTGTGGAGCAGTGCAGACAATGGAGCACCTATCGTCCTGTCCTCAGTGTCCAAACACCTGCACATTCAGCGACCTTTTGGAAGCCTCTCCATCTGGGGTGGCAGTCGCTAACCACTGGGCAAAGCGTGTTTAGATATATCTTGCCAATTTTAGAACCATCGACACGAAGAAGAAGAAGACCGTAACACCACGACGGTTCTCTTTTTGCACATACTCTACTAGTAAATAGAATGATAAATAGTGATAATTGTATCATCACACGTGGCCTCTTCACCATGAGACCGGACACGTGCGTGATATCAGCTTGTGTACAAACCCCTTTATTTAATTCACCTGTGCTTTCTCTTCATTTCAGATTAGTTTGATAGTTCCGACAGTAGGTACTCGTATATCTATGACTAGGGTAGACGCACCGGTTGTGGCCATCTAAGTATCATTTGTGGCCACTTTGAATTTTAAGGATTAATAAGACAATTTTATGATAAAATAATATTCTTAAAGAAATTTCCACACGTTTACACACACACCAACAATACCTAATTATGGTATTACATTGTTTATAATTATCATTAATGCAATAATTTTGACACCAAATGGCCACAACCGGTACAGTGGCCACAACCGGTACACCCACTACATACAATACAGGGTTATCTGCCTGACCTATACTAAGCGGAAAAGAGGGTGATTAACGCTATGATTGATCGAGCGTCAAGCGCAGATCTCCTATTTAACACGGCGATTTTGCTTTCGTCTGTCTAGCTAGTCAATCATGCTACCACGAAAAGCCATAAAAAGAACTCATTTCGACGTGTGAAAAAGTGACAGATATATACTTTGCCATAACGCTGTCTCGTTCTGACACTCCCAAAGAAATAGTTCGTGGCACGCATACTAGCCAGCAGATGTTGGGGCCCCACTGACCATCACGCCAAATGGATGACATCCAATGAATGTGGCTAATGTCAACATTAGCCACATTCATCACATCACTACATTTAGTGTATTTAAGTGTAGACTTCATTTTTTACAGAAACATTGTTTGAAGATATAGGTAATCAGAAATACAATGTACATAGAGATAAGTCCACAGATGATTTAGTTTGGAGGTAATCAACCAGACAAGTCGCCGACGCTTTCGTTTTGACGCTAAAACGCTCGCTATAGTAGTGAAAAGTCGCTATTTCTAATGACGAAGTCGCAAACTCGTAACATCAAATGGATGTCATCCAATTGGCGTGATGGTCAGTAGGGCCCTTTATAGGTCGCATTTTTCAACGAACCTCGACAAAACTTGGTACACAGGTTCTATAAAAATCTGTTGGGGAATCTGAGAGATTTTTTTGTCACCGGCGATTATTGATAAGTTGGGGTATTTCCCTCAAAAGGGGCAAATTAGCTGTCGCGCTATTTATCAACCGATTTCAATAATAATCAATAATATTGTATAGATTTAAATCCTAACATAACATCAATTAACATAATTTCAGACTTGTCTTTTTGTAATATTAATTCGATTTGATTTTATAATAATAAATAAAGCTGCCAATAACGTTGCAGCCTTGAATAGGCAAGTTTGTATTGAGCCATGGTTATGTAGGTATACCACCAATATAACGTGCAAACTGCAATAAAAATTTAGACTTTGACTTTAACAAGATTTATTGCGAGTACGAATTAGGTCGGTCAAAAGCTGAGGTCAAAAGCCGTTTGTGATAAATCTATAAGCTTATTAAAATTCAGTTAAAGAGATGTGTCGCAACATTTATTGTTTAGGTAAATACTAGTTATGACCAACTTATTACTAGTATACAGGGTTATCTGCTTGCTTGTATACTAAGTAGAAAAGAGGTGATTAAGACTATCACTAGTAGTTCTCCGAACAGTAGGAAGATATCGCGTTACATCTCTTTAACTGAATATTCATAAGCCTATTTTTTTTTATCGGGAAGAAGTGCCTTTATTAACTACAACAAAATACAACTACTTTATATGCTAAATCTACCTACACTACTACTACATAAAAAGTATTGGATCATCCACAGACCCTTGAAGGTATAAAGATAATCCAAATGCTCAACAATACCTTTATACTACACCTGCTCGGAAAGTACCTTGATACTTTATCAAATTTACGGTAGAAATTACGTCATTGCATATCGAACAAATATGCGGGGAGAAAACGCATCTGAGCGGGAGAGAAAAGTGCATGAAAATCCATTTCTCACGTGGTTTTTCTTTTTTAATTTTGGGTAAGACTATGCGCTGGTAACCTAAATATCAAAAGCCAAAAAGTTTTTACAGTGAGTTTTTATCTCCAAGTTCGCAAAACGACACTGGCCACTAGCTGTGTGTTGGATGGTGTCAAACAATTTGAAAAAAGAACATGTGAAAATTGCAGACGCCATTGGCGCCATTTTCAAGTGTTACATTAAGCTTCACTAACTGCAACAATTTCAATATAAATTTCAAGTAGTAAAGATTTAGTTTTTTATTTTCCTCGTAGGTGTAGTATAAAGCACTATGTATCACTCGAGAGAAAGTGCGATTCCCGATCTCGGGTGTTTTAAAGCCCTCGCCTACGGCTCGGGCTTCAAACGACACCCTCGACGGTAATCGGTCACTTTCTCCTCTCGGTGAACAATGTACTATTGTAATGCATCTATCAAAAACAAAACAAAACAGTACAGGGGCCTTACTGTGTAAGCGCTCTGACGATCGGCTTCGCTTTCCCTCCCACTCCCACGCTCTCGTGGCGTGAGTAACTGGCGCGAGCAGGAGAAAAAGCAAAACCGAACGTCAAAGCGCTTACGCAGTAAGGCCCCAGGTACTGCTAACGTGGCTCGGATGTCACGCTAAAGTGTAGGTCCCGGTTGTTTTAACTGTTTAGCTATGTCAGAGGCCTTCAGGCGACTTAAAAACTCTGACACCAGAGCTAGCCACCCGGCCTATAGTAATTTACTTTTACTGAAAAGAAAATGATTCTATTATCACCAGTTTCAGACAAATTTATGCACAGAAAGTACGCATTTTTCGCCCACCTGTCATTTCCCAAACTAATCCTGATAGATGATTACTATTATTACCTCCAATATCCCCTATAACCAGGTAATACATTAAATTTGTATAACACGTCAACATATTTAATTCCAGACTCGGCGTAATGATAGAACTAAAACTTACAAAGAGGACTTATCAGTTTTGTTAAATAATTACTACAGTCGCGTCCTCGTTTGGTTGTCGAATGTTATCAATGACGCTAGTAAATTATCGCGAAATAAGCTCTATTGGAGCTTTATAGCGATAAAATAGCTATTATGTCCTGATAACTGTTATCTGAATCAATTACTCGTCGACATTATGGGGCTAATCACAGCTGTTTAATACTTATTTATTTTTCCCGATTGTATAAAATGAGGAGGTTTTTTTACTGATAATAAGTTGTGCGTCTGCTTTCGCACCTTGGCTTTCCGGTGAAAGAAAATATCGTGAGGCAACCGGCATATGTCAGTAGAAAAAATTCAATGGTGTATGTGAATCCATTGAATGGTGGCACAGAAACGTGGTCTCTCACTATGGGCCTTTTAGTAAGCTCCAAGTAGCCCAACGAGCTACAGAGAGGGCTCTATGCTCGGAGTCTCTCTGCGAGATCGAATCAGAAATGATGAGAGCCGTAGAAGAACCAAAGTTACCCACATAGCCCAATATGTTGAAATTGCAATGGGCAGGGCACATAGCGCGGAGGACTGATGACCGATGGGGTCGAAAAGTTCTCGAGTGGAAACCACGTACCGGCAAGCGCAGCGTAGGACGTCCACCCACAAGGTGGACGGATGACCTCATTAAGACCGCAGGATCGCGCTGGATGCAAGCCGCTTCCAACCGGTCTTATTGGAGATCCATAGAGGAGGCCTATGTTCAGCAGTGGACTTCTTATGGCTGATGGATGGATGGATGTGAATACACCAACCTGCACTGGGCTAGCGTAGTGAATATGACAAATTAACATTCAGCAATGGACTATTAAATACGCTGGTAAAGTTTGTGTCTGACAACATCCTAGCTTAAAGCATGCTCGTAAACTAAAAAGTCATCGACATAACATATTAGCAAGTTGAAGTGGCAGTGGGGAAGGCACATATGTAGTTCGTAGAACGGATGGCCGATGTGGCTGTAAAGTTCTCGAATGGAGACTACGTACCGGCAAGTGATGACGGCCGTCGTCAAAGTGGACCGATTATAATTGAGGTCGCTGTATATATGCAAAACGCTTCCGACCGGTCTTATTGGAATTCCATCGGGAAGGCCTATGTTCAACTTTAGACATTTTACGGCTGATGATATTATAAACCGCAACTCCGATAGATATTAATAACTGATTAAAATATATTTATAGGTGTATTAGGGATTCTAATCAAAAGAAAAAATCGGAACCTTTTTAGGATCATTCCGGGGTCATTCTTTCACCATCACGACCTTATGAACAACGAACCGAAATACAAAGAACGCGCTGGAAGTAAGGCGCTTCCAACTAATCTTATTAAAAATCTATAGGAGCGGCCTATTTCCAGCGGTTGAAGTCTTATGTCTAATATGATGCTGTACTGTACCAGCCTTTTTAATGGTCCACTGCAGGACGTAGGCCTACCCACAAAGGGTGATTGGGCCATATCCACCACGCTGGCCCAGTGCGGGTTGGTGGATTCACATACGCCATGGAATTTCTTCCTTGGACATATCAGGTTGCCTCACGATGTTTTCCTTCACCGAAAAGCCAGTGGTGTGAAATTCCGTACATAAATTCCAAGGAATTCATTGGTACGGGACCGGGTTTGAACCCACGACCTCATGATATGATGCTAATGATGATGAATCGAGTGGAAGAGCGATTGAAACAAATCGGCTCAGTTGTTAAACAAACGATTTAATCTGTAGTAACGATGTCGATACAAACAGCATGAACACCGCTTAATTGGATGCCTTTAGGTATACAGCGTGCTGTTAGTCAATAAAACTTTTTTCGGCAAAAATGACACAAACGAATTTAATCGTGTACAAAATTCGAATAGTTTGCTCGAATCGATGTATACTATTTTTTGACCGACGAACCAATCGGAGGAGGTACTCAATTCGACGCGTATATTTTTTTATGTGTTACCACGCATAACTTTTTTCATAGTCGTCCGATTTCAATAATTCTTTTTTTAATGCAAAGAAGTTTGTTTGACTAGGGAGTTGTTGACTCAGGTCGATAACTCCCTTGAATACATGTAATGGTGTTTAGGTTAGTTATACAATGTATATCATTATTTGACATTAACTGTATTGACATTGACTTGAATAAAGTATTTTGATGTAGTTGTCTCGCCAAATAAAAATAAAAAAATGCAAAGAATATACTTTGAAATTGGTCACATTAAAATTTTATTGAAATCGGCTGAGCCATTTTTGATAAATCAACAATAATGTGAAAAATGCTACATCGATCCGTGTGAAATATTCGCGAATTCTGTACACGGGTGAAGTCGGTCATGCTATTTTTTGCAAATAATAATGATTTAATAATGTTTATTTAGAAAAACAGCTCAGCCGATTTCAATGAAATTTAAATGAGACTTAAGTTTGACATACACGATGCGATGATTTGATCAAATTTTCGCTTCATGCCAACTGGGAGCTCATTCAGTTAATTCAAAGGTAGGAATTGGTAGTTAACGATTTGTACTACTACCTGAAACTGGGCGCACAGAACGCGATGATCGCATCAATTCATCAGATCAGTTCAGTGGAGGCCAAATATAGGTAGTTAACTATAGCTGGTTCGTAGTTATTGAGGACCTTTGAATTAATTGAATGAGCTCCCAGTTGGAATGAAGCGAAAATTTGATCAAATCATCGCATCGTGTATGCCCACCTTTACCTCTAAAGTTTGATCCTGATCCTGATACCTACTCGTATACCTATTTCAGAAATTCGAATTTAAGAATTTCGAATATGCGCTCAGACAACCCAAAATGGGCTAAAAAACTTAGGTATAAGCCGAATCAAACACGAGGCGAGTCATTGCGCAGTAGCAATTTATTCCCACGAGTGGGGATTTGTGTACACTGCAATAGGTACAGGCAGTTGACTGGTCCCCTTAGTACCTATAATGGTCAACCAGCAAACAGGAAAACCTATTGAAAAATATACTGTGTATGTTATACCTATTAAAAGTGCAATACTGTCTTTATAGATAAGGACATTTTTATTATTTTCCTTATTTTGTTTATAGAAATTCTTTTGAATTTTAAACAAAAAATACCTGGCCTCCGACACCAGAGATAACAACAACGGAGAATTCCAGATACAAAGAAATCAAATAATAACGATTAAAGTCTTACGATATATTATAACTTTTTTTGTAATCAAAATCATTCCCAGAAAATCTGTAACTGTTAAATCGGCCAAGTGCGAGTCGGCCTTGCGCATGACGGGTTACGTATCATCTATAGACACGGTTTAACGCCCTTAATTATTTATTTTTAAAGATAATACATATACATTATACAGTTAAATGCGTCTACCGGTTGCCGTTATTAATATCGAGCAAAAAACGCCAATAAATACCCTTTTTGTAGGGGAGGCCCCTTTGTACAGGGTTATTTCTAATCAATTACCATCCTTTTAGGGGCTTATTCTGTACATCAAAACTGACAATTTGTTCTGCAACTTTCGTCAAAAGTAAAAAGAAAATTTGGTTGTTCCATAGAAAAATATCGTTCACCCGCAACAAAATGTATGGAACAGCTGATTTTTAGGGTTCCGTACCCAAAGGGTAAAACGGGACCCTATTACTAAGACTCCGCTGTCCGTCCGTCAGTCCGTCTGTATGTCTTTCTGTCACCAGACTGTATCTCATGAACCGTGATAGCTAAGCAGCTGAAATTTTCACAGATGATGTATTTCTCTTGCCGCTACAACAACAAATAGGTACTAAAAACAGAATAAAATAAATATTTAAGAGGGCTCCCATACAACATAGGTTGGGGAAAAAGTCTTTTCGCATTATAGTATGTACTTGCACAACTTTGAACTTGTAATAAAATCTCTTTGGCTATACTATTTTTATCTGGCTGGTTTTGGTATCATTGAAAGTTTAAATTTTAAAGAACATATTTCTAAATTCAAATTAGGAAAATGTGTGATTTTCATTCGTTTTACGTACTATGAAGATAAGTGAATCTAATGAAGAAATTCGATACATTTAAAATTTTACTACAAAAAAGGTAAAAATGTAACGCAAGCCGCGAAAAAAAATTGTAATGTTTATGGACCTAGTGCAGTGTCTGTGATAATAGCACAAATTGGTTTAAGCGTTTTCAATCCGGAAATTTTGATGTCAAAGACGCACGTTGCTCTGGTTGCACTATTACGCATAAAATGGATGCCATTTTTGAAAAAGTGGCGCAAGATCGGCATATCAGTAGTTATGACGTAGCTGAAAAACTGGGTATTGACCACAAAACAGTTTTGGCGCATTTGAAAAAAAAACTGGGTACACGAAAAAACTCGATATTTGGGTACCTCACGAGCTCACTGAAAAAAACCTAATGAACCGTGTACTCATTTGTGATTCTTTATTACGACGTAATAAAACCGAACCATTTTTGAAGAAGCTGATAACTGGTGACGACAAATGGATCACGTACGACAAGAACGTGCGAAAAAGGTCGTGGTCAGGGGCCGGTCAGGCTTCACAGACTGTGGCGAAACCCGGGTTAACTCGCAACAAGGTGATGCTGTGTGTGTGGTGGGATTGCAAGGGCATTATTCATTATGAGCTGTTACCACCAGGCAGGACCATCGATTCTGAACTCTACTGTGAACAACTAATGAGATTAAAGCAAGAAGTTGAGAGAAAGCAGCCGGAATTAATCAACAAAAGGGGTGTGGTTTTTCATCATGATAACGCTAGGACCTCATACATATTTAGCCACTCAGCAAAAATTAAGATAGTTTGGCTGGGAGGTGTTAATGCATCCGCCGTATAGTCCTGACCTTGCACCTTCAGATTTCCACCTGTTTCGGTCTCTTCAGAATTTTTTAGGTATTGTCAGGTTAACATTACGAGAGGACTGCCAAAACCACTTGTATTATACACACGGTATTTTGATCAGAAGGCCCAATATTTCTATAGCAATGGGATCATGTCCCTAGCTACAAGATGGCAAAAAGTTATCGAACAAAATGGTACCTACATACTTTAGTTAAATGTAAATAAACCATATTAAAATTAACTATATTAAAGTTTTGAATTTTCTTAAAAAATGCGAAGAAACTTTTTCCCCTACCTATTACGTAATTTCTTTGCCGTTTTTTGCCGTTTTTTGCCGTCCATATTAATAACGGCAACAGGTAGACGCTTGAAATGGGGCTAAGGGGGTTCCCATAGGGTACAGAACTCTTCGTGTGCGAGTCCAACTCGCACTTGGCCAATTTATTTTTTTGAGTTCCTACAAAAGTTGCAAAACAACAGTTGTTAGTTTTGATGTACAGAATAAGTCTCTAAAGGAAGCTAATTGATTACTAATAACCATGTATAAGTAGATATTGTATGTATTAATGTCGTAGGATCATTTGATAATCGGCTAATTTCGCAAAAATTCTAGGGATTTCGCGAAAACACAGATAATAAAATTATACATTACAATACAATACAACATTATTATAACTTTATTGTACATAAAAAAAACAGCTTAAATAACAAAGTACACAATATTCTTAAAATTAGGTGGTACAAGGGCGGCCTTATCGCCTTGAACCGCCTAGTACATTGTCTATGATGTTTCTCAATATTACTGAAAAAGTTTGGGTTTTTATAAAAACATAAGTTGTACTTATCAGTAACGTCTGCGTATTTTATCTTTGCTTACCCTGTACTAAACCGAATGGGAATATTAGGTCCATCAGTATGAACAATTTTACTTTGAGGCCAATCCGGAATTTAAGGAAAAAAATCAGCTGTTTTCGCTTCAGCGGTCTAGGAAACCGAGGTTAGGAAACAGGTTTCCTAAAGTTTCATAAAAGAATTGCAACTCGGAATGGGCACAATGTATAAAACAGCTGATTTTTTTCTCGAATTCCGAGTTGACCCCATAGTAAAAGTTGTTCATTATGATGGTCTGCATCACCTCCTTTGGCTTAGTACACTAGTAAACTACTTTTGGATAACCCTGTATAGCGGCGGTATTTTCTCGTTCAGCTGTTTTTGTATCAGCTCATTGTTTCTCGCAACATACAACTCATGCACAGAGTTATTTTATATACAGGGTTATCCTCCCTTAGGATAGGTCCTAATCAATTAGCATCCTTTTAGGGGCTTATTCTGTACATCAAAACTAAAAACTTTTGTTCTGCGAATTTTGTCAAAACTCAAAAAAATCAGCCGTTCCATACATTTTGTCGTGGGTGAACGATATTTTTCTTTGGATCAACATTTTTTTTTTAAATTTTGGCAAAAGCCTTGGAACAAAAGTTGTTAGTTTTGTTGTACAGAATAGGCCACTAAAAGGAAAGGTTTACCCATCCCAAAAAGTGCACAACGCTGCTAAAGAAGTTTTCAGTTCAAAAAAATTTAGATTTTGACCACGAAAAGAGTTCTGTCGACGTGTGAAAAAGCGACAGTATACTTCACCATAACTCTGTCTCGTTCTGACACGTCCGTTTGCTGGCCTGGCTGGAAGAGTAAGAATACATAACATTGCCTAGACGTTTTAGTTAGGTACTAAGTAAGTTCGTATAGGCCGGGTGGCCCCCTGGTATCAGAGTTTTTATTTTATTTTATGGATAAACGGTTAAACCAACCGAGACCTACAATTTAACGTGTCACTCAAGCCACGATAGCTCTCAGTTGGAAAATGCCACCCGCTGTCACCCATCCAAATACTGACCGTTCGTTACGGTGATCACTGACAAACACCTAGTCAAACTACGCTACGAGCGCGGGTACCCACCCTTATTGTATGTAATCCTGTATTATACATAAGTGCACATAGGTATAATAATGTAAAATAAATATTCGAGTGCTCGGAACGTACGATTGGTATTAGGTAACGTAAGTTGTTCATCACATATTTCATTTGTTTAGTTAGTCAGCTTACAGCTATCTTTACCGTTAACCTTATGCGATAGTGCAAGTTCACTTTAAAAACAAAAAATAGCATATAATCTATTTTAAATAAAAATTGTGAAATAATACCTAACATTTGAATTACGAACCGTTTATAAACCGATTCACAGATAAATCTGTCAATAGCGAGCGATCGGTGCAGGCGGTCGGTCGGTCAGTCAGTCAGTCCGGAAAATTGCACTCTGTCGACTACACGCTCATTTGTTCAGTTATATTCGCCTATTCCGATTTATTTCAATTGTTGTCGTTTCAATAGTCAATAAACCAATGGAAAGTAGAATAGGAATGTACTTCTTATTTTTTCTTCTACTATTTTGCTACATCAGCATCGCAGAAGGAGGGGGCAATTCACAAAGCTACTCCAAAGATAATGGTAAGTTTTAAGAGAGGGGTGCCTTTCTTTACTTTTAACCATTCACCTGTATGCCTACGGGACACACCTTTACTACGCCACACATTTTTTGCAACTTCTGATTTTTTTTCCTGAGGGGATAGTCCAGGTTTACACGTGAATTGAAACTACAGCTGTTTCCGTATGGCTTCAAACATTTCTGTTTAGCGCCCCTGAAGAACTAACCAAAATGTATGGAGCCACACGCGAACGCCAAAGTTTAAGTAAACTACGCAAAACCTGGACTAAGGGCTCCGGATGTCAGGAAGCCATAATTATATTCAGCTCACAGAGATACCAGAGGGATAATGAGATCGATCGAGAAAATCTGAAAGAGATTCATCGATTTAATATGGCACAAGAACATAAAAAATATCTTGGTTCGGTGGATTTAATATGTTTTGAAAGTTTTGTCAGTAGCTTGAAAAGATTGTCCCTGCATTTTTTTGGATGAGAATTGCCTCAAGTTACAACAGCATTATCAATCTGTTTCATAAAGATCTCAAAGATATCTGTGGTTTAGCTATTTGGGCTGTACGCTTTATGACAGTCAGACACTTACCAAAAACTTAACTATAGGTGTAGAATTATTAATATAGATCGCTGGTCTATTGTTGAAAACGGTGCATTTTTTTTTTCACATTTTTAGATATAATATAATTATGTAAATAGATTTAAGAACATTTTCCCCACTTCTGTATAAAATATATATAAATATTTGTGTTACAGAGTTTTTCACTAATCAAAACTACAATGCGCGCACATACAATAACGGAAAAGATCCTAACATACGAAAAAACATAGAAGAGATGATAAAAGTGATGGTGCAAGACAGCCTGCCAATGGCGATGGAAACCACCGAGCAGAAGTATGATATCACCACAGATATACAAGTCGCAGTAAACGAAATCATTTTTCAAATCGCATTACATGCTTCAAAATTAACTCAAAAAATAATATTACAATCTGGACTAAAACCAAACAGTACACAGGCTATACATACTGAGTTACAACATTGTGAAATGATTGATTATCAGAACAGGAATAAGGAAGCAAAAGAGTTAGCAGACAAAGTATCGTTGCTTTTGAATGTTACTAAAGAGCTTACCGACACAATAAGCTTGAACAACAAACAACACAATGAATCAGCAATCTTAGATAACAATTTAACTTCATCTGAAAACAAGTCAGATGAAGGTAAGTTCAAGTTTCACCTTGGCGATGGGTTTTTCCCTTTTTACACTTCATCTGAAAACGAGTCAGATGAAGGTATGTTCGAGTTTCACCTTGGCGATGAGTTTTTAACTTCATCTGAAAACGAGGTTTCAGATGAAGTTAAGTTCGAGTTTCACCTTGACGATGAGTTCCCTACTAAAAAAAAGCCATCATTGTGTGATGTGAAAGTGCCGATTTCATTAACAACTAAACACAATTCCTGGAAGTATAAAAAGATTCCTGAAATGGATGACTTGGACAACTACATGATTAACAAAACAGGTATATAAACAATTCGTTCCTCTACTCTTTAAAATTTGGCATTTTTTTGTTTCTGGGACCCAAATCTTCATCAGTAACAAGCATCTCGATAGATTTAGTTTAGTTATATATAGGTGCCTACAGTTGCGTAATCATATCATAGCTATGTATAAAACTGAATCGTGGTTGATTTCAATTCAGCTAATGTTGGACAGTGTTGAATTATTTGCGAAAGCGAAGAAAAAGTTTAAACGGTGAGATAATATAAAAAAGTGGAGAGAAAAATGATGAAAACTTTGATTTAATATTTTCATACAAAATGTTCTTATACAGGGTTACAGGCTAAGTCGACCTATTCCCGTTAAGAGTGTGTAGTTTACTACGTTTCTGACTGATTTGACTATGAAACACCATATCCTAAATATCACTGTTTTCGGGATGAGATTTTGTTTATTGTGTTTTTTTTTATAGTGTTAGTGAAATATTTACACATTTTTGTTTTGTTTTTGATGTTGTAATAGATACTAAAAAATTAACAAAATATTTGGTATAGATAACCTTTACTATAGGGTTTACCAATATAGTTATTTTATTTTTTGTATAAGCGTACGTAATTTTGCATCGCGGGTGAGTCATAATGAGGTACCAAAACAAACCTGTCGGTTTTTTGGTATCCTATATTGTAAACTATATTTTGTAAAGTGTGTTGATCAACATTAAAAAAAAAAAAAACTTTTAATAAAAGATTCATTTTACGGAAAATATTGGGTAGTGAGGTCATAAAACATTAGTTTACATGTAAAAATCAAATAATAATAGTAATACGACTTAGACGTTTCCAAATACCTAAGCTGATAGCCGAAAATCAGATATTTTTTTGCTAAATAATAATTTCAAACATCTCGATTTTTAAAAATTTGAGATAATTTGTTTCATATTCAAATCAGTCAGAAACAAAGTAAACTACACACCCTTAACGGGAATAGGTCGACTTACCCTGTAACCCTGTATGTACGTATAAAATTTGCCATATCTGATCTTTGGGAGCACTAAACGCAATCGAAAGAAGATCTTGCAAAGTGGGACCAGACTGTGTACAGTACAGTAGTTTAAAAAATGCTTAATTTGAATGGAATTTCATATTTTTCTAATTTGATTATTGCTCAAGGCCGCTATCACGCCGCCATGTTTTACAAGCAATTTCAAAAGATATTAAGTTCCGAAAATATCAAATTCCTTTAAATGATGATTGCTATAAAAGAAAATAATAGTAAAATCTTTTCCCAAAACAAATACAGCAAGTAATTGAATACTGTACAAGGTAATAGCCTAAGCTCGATAGATTTTTGCATTATTTCTTTTGTGTGATAGATGATGATACGAAGTTCACCGGGTCAGCTAGTCTAGGTATTAGTAGGTATAAACGCGATTTTGCTTGCAGGTTGCTTGTACACGGCTATTGAGCACGACAAACAGTTCAACATCTCGCCAGTTTTCTCCGTTGATGGCCTGGAGTGGCGGCTGGCGGTGCGCACGCGACAGGAAGCGGCCCTTGCTCTGCAGTGGGATGATAACAGCTACTCCTTCTGTGAGTTACTTTTTTTTTAATGCCTTATAACTGCTGGCCACTGAAGCCTCTACAGCCTACCGAGCATGGGCGCACGCATAAGGCAGCTGAGCCCCAAGATTAGGTTATAGGGTGACTAGCGCAAGGGCCTGAGAAGTTACGGACCTCGGCTTGGGCCGTCACCCGGCGGGGGAGATCAGACTTGCCCGGGCACTCCAGAAGGGATGTGCCCTTTGGCCCTAATGGGTTAATCTGGTTGACTATTTGGAAGAAATCTAACCAATCTTCGGACTGAGAGTTCGTGCAAACTGTTCAAATTCTGTACACCGTGGAATTCGGTAATTTCATTTTTTGCGAAAAAAATATTTATCATAACATTAACTAATAGGTACTTATTTAATTTCAGTGTGTAATGTTCTGGATATTTTTTGAAAAGTTTATAATTAGCTTATTTGGATACACTTAAACATTGCCTTTTATTCTTTCTGTCTTTATAGTTATTGGACAAAAAAATAATACGGTGTCGTCTCTGAAAGAATGGTCAACGCAGAAGATTTGGGAGCATTCCACGCCTGGGCTGCTGTCAGAAGACCGATACGTTCCACTCTACATGAAAATATCCAATGGCAAGCATTAAATTATTAATTAAGTATATAGTCTTTCTGCGACATCGAATCAGAAATGAGGAGATTCGTAGAACAACCAAAGTTACCGACATAGCCCAGCGGATCGGGAAGTTGAAATGGCAGTGGGCAGGGTACTTATCACGGCGGACTAATGGCCGATGGGGTCGAAAAGTTCTCGAGTGGAGAAGAAAGTGCAGCGTAGGACGTCCGCCCACTAGGTAGACGGATGCCCACATTAAAACCGCAGGATCGCGCTGAATGCAAGCCACTACACAAAACAGCCATATTGGAGATCTATAGGGAAGGTCTATGTCCAGTGGATTTCCTAAGGCTGATGGATGGATTCAAGCATTAAATTGTACAAGGCAACTTTTACCGCAAAAATTCATTAGGTACATAATTTATAGGACAAATCAATTAAATGAAAACTAGTACAGTAGTTCTTCAAACAGTTAGATTATTTGAATAAATATATTGATTGATTGATTGAGTTAACCTCGTGACACATCTTTTTAAGTGAATCTTCATAAGCCTATATCTCGACTCGCTCTTGACCGATTTGTTTCATACTCGCAAATCTTGTTAGGATTTAATAATAAACAATCTTGACAAATATTATGGAAAACGGCTAGTAAATAGAGCAACAGAAAATTTCCTCCCTTTTTGAGGGAATTGCCGTTCCTATAAAAAATCTTTATTATTATATAGAACATGTACGTATCAAGTTTCTTCGTGATTCGTTGAACAAAGCAACCTGTAGAGCAGTAAAGGAAGACCAACATCTACACAGACGAAAGCAAAATTGCCGTTTTAAAAGGAAGATCTTCGCTTTGCTCGGTCAAAAAAAAACCTGTTTCCGCATTGTTGACCGTCAGTATTTGTATGAAATTTCCAGGGAAGTTGACAGTAGGCCACGAGTGTGACTCGAAGCCCTTCATCACGAGGGACGTACCCCCGAAAAAGGAACCAAATTTCCACAGGTCTCTCAAGCAATCGTCACCCTATGGAGCCAAGTATCTGCACACCTGTCCCGATGGCAGCATCTATTTCCGCCATCGTTTGCCTGGTAAACTTTAGAAAGAATTGAAAGTTTTTTAAAAACCATTCATTTTAATCTAATGTAGTAGGCTAACTGATGAATCTTATCACTGACTGACACGAGACTAGAATAAAACACGCTCTTCACTGGGGTCGGTTTATTATAGGCGCACGCCACTCGTGCATGGGTTTGGCATTAGGTTCCATTAATATCAATAAAGTTATCTTATCTTTGCTCGTAAGCGTAACTGAATGAAGTTGATTCATTTCACCCACAGGAACGTTAAAATTGAGTGTTTTTAAAAACTTTACGATTTTTTTCTATAAAGGCTATTTTTGATTTTATTTGATTGTTTTTTGTTCCCAACATACTATAAAATATTTTACGGAAATTATAACTATGTAAAAAACATTTAATTAATAAATCGTTTTAAGGGTGTAATTTTGAATATTCGTAACAACGAATCGACAAATTTGAATCCCACCTCTCGCCAAACTCGCCAAACGATATTATACACTAAATGTATAACTATTTGATGGTGAGTCTCAAATTTCGATGACGTGATAACAAAAAAAATGTGAATTTTATTCGTGCATTTATTGTGTGGTCGAGGGTGGAGATACAACACACCATAACATAGTGGCTATGTTTCCCATGAATATCGACAAATCGACATCAACTTTGAGTAGCGTTAAGTTTTAGGCGTCAATCTATGTAACCACATAAAGTCATTTGGCCCGACTTAAACTGACGCGATCTCGAATGAAGCGATTTTTAGTCCCTGTCGCCTCGTAGTTTTTTTTTTTTTGTACGCAGTGTGATTGTCATAGAATTACAACTAAATCTAATTCTTTGGTGATTAAAGATGATACGATCTTGACAACTTATTTGCTGTTTCAGATTTTAAAGAAGAATCAATTCACGATCGGCCTGGGCGTTCGGTTTATGATGACATTATCACGTAAAATTTTAGTAGTATTTTTAGTACTTAGTAATTTCGTATTTTTTTTTTAAGAATGACATTATAATTATAATAACACCTTTATGTTAGAGATTTTTATTGTACGACATTGTTTGCAGGTAATTGTAATTAACTGAATTTTTAAGTAACTATCCACATACAAGTATAACTTGACATGTAAAAAACCAATAAGTACTAAAATAAATGATCATGATTATCAAACTTTCCTAGCGTGTTATTTGCCACGGACATAATATTTTTCCTATTCAAATGCACAACTGACCTTAAGAGAGATGCCAGACGGGCGGTGTCGGTGACGTCGCGGCGACACCGCCGCTGCATCGTCGCTGCACCGCGGCGACGTCGCGGCGACACCGCGGCGACGGCAGTCACTGATGACATCTAGACAGTTAGCCAAAAAAAAGGTTTTAAGGATAACTGTTCAACCTTAAGCTGAAGATGAGTAAAATCTCTTACATACATTCTGATTTTGTGTGAGCCAACCGCGAAACCAGATCGTGTGTAACGTCAGCGGTCCTACTTTTTCCACGCTAACTCAGGTATGATTCCGATCGCCGCTGCAGGCAGCAGCAGCAGGCAGCAGTGCTGCCGCTGCACTACCGGTCCCCATACATTTACTATGAGTTTATATGAGAGTACATTCCGAGCTAAGCAGCAGCAGCACGGCAGCACTGCAGCGGCAGCACTGCCGCGCTGCAGTGTCGCCGTGCCGCCGCGGCAGACCAGTAGTGTCGCGACTGCAGCTAAAGCGAAAACAAAAGAGCATCACAAAATAGGGGAGAGGTGCCACGAAAAGGACACGTATTGGATGTGACAACTCACATAACCGGTAAAATAAAAACAATTTGGAGACATCGTTATTTTTGTTGTAAATCAACCTTATAGCAAGTTTGTCGGCTAACTTCATATATGCTTATCATTTGAAACATGGCGGTTTCGTGCTAGTGAAACCGCCATGTTTAATTGAATGTTTTGTGTGTATTGTAATTGAAAAGTTTTTTATTTATTCAGAGGGGTTAGTCCAGGTTTACACATAATTTGAAACTACAGCTGTTTCCGTATACATTTACATTCTATACATTTTTGTACAGCGCCCCTGGCGGAAACGAGGAAGAACTAACCAAAATGTATGGAGCCACACGCGAACGCGAAAGTTTAAGTAAACTACGCAAAACCTGGACTAAGGGCTCTGATATAGTTGAGAAACGTTTCTTTGAGTACTGGAAGATAACTATTTATTAGTGGAGCACTGTTTGAGATAGGTTAGACATCCACAGATTCAGATAAAAAATACTTAGAATGAAGACAACGGGCATAGATTTAAAAAAAATGAAAATTAATTATAAGTGTCTGGATCTTGACTGATTATAAGCTAAACTATTAATAGATAATTATTTGTTGTGTTCATTTCATTTGCCAAAACCTTGCAATATTATAGATTTCTGTTTAAGTTTGTATTTGATATAAAAGTTTTTAATTGTATTAATCTTTAAGATCAAAACGGTAGGATTTAATGATAACAATAGTTTCAGCCACTTTTAAATTTGATATTTGTAGTTATTGTACACATGTTTCCTCGAATTTAGGTACTGTTCCTTTCATTAATTTCTATTTCTCTTAATAATACATGCTAATTATGAAAGGGACAAAATTAACTTTTTTTAAATGCATAAAGAAACATCTAATAATTGATTAATGACAATTATTGCATTTCATTTCAATAGTTAAATAATAAATGCTTTATATTCAACTCCAAATATTTATTCAATAACATACAAGGACCTCAAAATCAAAAATGTACCTATCATGCCACCTCTCCCCTAAAAGGTCCGTTTTGACATTTGTCTTCGAGACGTAGCTAGTGATGTAACCATACGACTCGGTACTCGATACTCACGATAAATCGATTCAAGTTTGCATGAGTATTTGATCGATTTGAAAATGTAAGGTAAAGTGCATTGGATTTAATTAAACTTTGATATTGTTGGTATTTTTAAATGATAGTATGTTGGGAAAAGTCAATTCTCTTTCATTTAATATTTTTCAATCGCAAAAAAAGAGGAAAAGTCTGCAGAAAAATATTCAGTCAATAATTTTCTTAAGATTGTGATAACACAATGACGATTTTGATAATTTTCATTTTTTTTGTGTAATTTGACAAAGTATTGCGAGCTCTATCGACGATATTATTTATTTTCAAATGTCAATGAAAACAACCCAGATATAGAGTCGGAATGCAGACGGATTAGACTTTTCTACACAGTACACACACACACACACACACACACACACACAGTTTTCTACACAGTTTCGTCGGGTGAATAATTCCGCCCCCGCGCCTAAAACTCCCGCGCACGTCGGATTTGTGGCATTAGCCTTGTTCTAGGAAAGGTCACTCGGATCAAATATTTAATTTTATTTATTTTAAAAAAAGAGTTTCTTCATAATAGGTACTTAAATATAAAAGTTACAAAGCCTTGATGGAAATGCGAATGAATCGCAAATTGATGCGTTTTCTCAACACATTTTTTTTTTTTTTTTGCCCTATCGACATGGAAACTGTTGTTGCTTTTCTTAACGTTTTATTTTAGGTCTTACTTGTTGATTTAGTTTAAGTGAGTTTTTAATTATACTTTCGCTGAACAACGACGGATCAAATTTTTTGTAAATATCAATGTTTGTGCATAAAACAACAACACATAATCGTCCTCTTCTTCCTCTTCCAATAATATAAATAAAAGTTTGTCATCAATCGACATCTTACAAATGAATGAAAACACAACAGCAAACATCACTACGTGCAGCGCGACACTGCTGCCGTACTCGGAATCAGCGCGGCAGGCAGCACTGCAGCGGCATCACTGCAGCGGCAGCACTGCTGCCTGCTGCTGCTGCCTGCAGCGGCGATCGGAATCATACCTTTACTGATATTATAAATCATAAAGTGTATCTGTTGGTTTTTCGTTTGGTCACAGATATACTAAAGGAATACTGTGGTCAATCGATAAAATCTGAAAGAGATGCATTGATTTAATATGGCACGCGTTAGAAAATGACATGAAAAATATCTCATAATCCAATCGAGTATGGACTCGTGTGATTTGTCACGTCACGACGAGTGTCACAGTAACAGCTGTCAAACTTCAAAGTGATTTATCTCGGTTATTATTGATTCTAGATCATTGATGACTTCACAAAAGTGATAGAGCTCAACGAGATCTACATTTCAGATGACAGCTGTCAAACTTCAAATATTTCAAATCTTGACGAGCTCTATCACTTTTGTGAAGACAGTAATCGTCTAGAATCGATAATGACTGAGAAAAATCACGTTGAAGTTTGACTTTTCGATTTGATTCATACTCGCAAATCTTGTTTTGATACAGATATTAAACAATCTGGGCGAATGTTATTGAAATCAGCTGATAACTTAGAGCATAATATATCTGTAGAGTCCCAATCGTGCAAAAAAAGTGTCCGAGCCAAAACCCTGCCTAAGCTACGTAGTGGGCAGGCTTTTTAGTTAGTCGTAAGGCGATTGCAAGCCGACTACAACGCCGTGCGATGCCAAAGTCCTCGGTTACAAGCACTAATTAGGTGACGTTACGTCGAGATTCGAAAAAATGAGTCATTGTTAATTATTTAATGTAAATATCTATGTAGGTAAGTATGACGGTGCTCGGACATTTTTTTACTACTTTCACTTGGGGATTGTGGCTCTGTAGATATTTGCTCGAAGGCTGATAAGCAAATTTCTACCCCATTTAGAAGGAAACACGTCCCAATCAAGAATCGCCGACGACGAAAAAAATCCATTGATATTTAAAACCTATGTACCAAGTTTCGTCAAGATTCGTTGAAATATGCGACCTGTAGATGAGATCAACATGCATCAGAATCAACATACGGACAGACGAAAGCAAAATTCTCAAGTTAAAACTGAGACTCTCTTTCACTTCGTTCTCTCGGTCAACTATATATAAGTAATCACCACATAGTGTGAAGTGTTTTATTAATACCTATGTTTTTGTTTGCACATATAGTTCTTTAGTAGTTGTAATTTATTTTGTAGTTTTTCACTATATACTTTTAGACTTTTGGATAATAATTGATTATTTATGAATAAATACAGAATTGTATGAAACAAAGTCGCTTCCCGCTGTCTGTCTGTCCCTATACATATATGCTTAGATCTTTAAAACTACGCAACGGATTTTGATGCAGTTTTTTTTATAGATACTCGTAGACTATTCAACAGGAAGGTTCATAACGTTTAATACACCTGTGCGAGGCCAGCCGGGGCGAGTCGCTAGTTGACTTATAAAGCTGAAGAGTTTGTTTGTTTAGTAAACGCGCTAATCTCAGGGACTACTACTGATCTGATTTGAAATATTCTAGCACTGTTAGATAATTAATAATAAATAAATAAATATTTGGGGACATCTTACACACGGTCTCGACCCCAAACTAAGCAAAGCTTGTGAAGTGGCTGCCAGAGACTGATATACTACTTATACATATTTTAACGTTATATAGATAGTAACTAAATAGGTAACACCCAGACACAGAGCAAACACCTATGTTCATCACATAAATACTTGCCCTGGGTGGGGATCGAACCCACGCCCCTTTGACCCAGTAGTTAGAGTAACTAACCACTGGGCCATCAAGGCAGCCATGATACACGAGATAGCCCATTTGATAAGGAAGGCTGTACAGGGTTATCTGCTTACCCTGCACAATAGTCCGTTCCATAACCGCTGAGACCGAGGGTTGCGACGACCTTTGACAAATATTATTATTACCTGATAGGTTTGTTTAAAAAATCTCTATATTCGGGTAGTTTTCAAAATATAATAAGCGCGTGCTGAACATAGGTAATCAATTATGTATTATTTTTACGACTTGTACCAAATTCTTCAATGGATTTCAACTGATTCAATCGCAGGGGTTATGGAACGTACTATAAGACAAAAGGGGGTGATTATGACCATAACCATGAACAATTTTTACTACGGGGCCAACCAAGAATTCGAGAAAAAAAATCAGCTGTTCCATACAAAATAGGCATGATAACTAAAAAATATACCTAATTAGTCCGTCAGATAGACTGTCCAAAAATATTAGACATGTATTTTTTCTTTTGTCAATTAAACAAAAATTAATGACGATATAAGTATTCCGTCAAAGTTCTGCGAGACGTTACAAGTACCAGACAAATGTATAGACTTCTGTAAGAGAGGTGACTTCACGACCACCACTCCCAAACTCTGACAAGATTATTTTATCTTAGTCACTTGTTGTTTGATTAACACAAGAAAAAATACGTGTCCAATATTTTTTGATAATCTAACTCACAGACTAATTATAACAATGTTTTTTTTTTACCCAGTCATCATGCTTATTACAACACAGAATCGACGAAATTATGTGAAACAACTGATTTTTCTTCTCGTATTCCAAGTTGGACCAATAGTAAAAGCTGTGCATAATGATGTCCCGAATCATTTCCTTTCGGCTTATTACACCAGTTTTAGATAACTCTGTATAGCCTACTTTTTATGATAGGTAGTACCTACTTACATTTTTTGCACTTGCCTCCCGGGCTACAAGGAACGCACTGCAAACCGCTTCCAAACAGTTTTATTAAAAATTAATAGGAGCGGTCTATATCCAGCAGTTGAAGTCTTATGGCTGACCCAATGATTATGATGATGTCAATTACATTAATGTAAAGCCAAACTTTATAAAGGGAGCACGGATTTCCGAGACACAAGCTTAGTTCGGCCATCCATACCTCATGATTCCAAACAAATAAGTTCATTTAAGTTATTAATTATGTTAAATTCAACATATTTTATGTTTATTAGCAAAATGTAATTTATTTGTGTCAATAAAAAAACGTTTATTTTTCTAACTTAAAAAACATTGAAATATAATTCTAAACTACCTAATATATACAAAAATGCGCCAAAAATATGAAACCTACCCTATATACAGAATAAAATAAATAAATAAAGAAACAGAGGCTAAAAATCGAAACAAATACTGTGTCCGTGTGGTAGGGTGCCAAGAACGCTAAAAAAAATAATAATAAAAAAATCATTATTTATTTATTTATTTATGATGAATCGAGTGAAGGGCGATTGGAACAAATCGGCTCAGTTGTTAAACAAACGATTTAGTCTGCAGTAACGATGACGATACAAACTGCATAAACACCGCTTAATTGGATGCCTATAGGAGTATTGGTATACAGCGTGCTGACAAAAAATAATTATTTAATTCTTCGCCAAATACACACAATCGCTCGAATCGATGTAATTATGCCATTTTTAACTAATAATCTAACCAATCAATTTTGATAAAATTTATACTGTACAATAAAATAATTATCAAAATCGGAGTAATCTGTAAAAAGTTATTCATAAAAAATTTCATTATATATACGCGTCGACTTGATAACTTCCTCCAATTCGTAGGTTACAAAACAACGGGCTGCACTCCAGGGCCCTATTTTATAAAACTACAAGTTACAGGCTACAGGTAAATTACTGGCAACATTGACGGAATCCGCATTCGTGATTGGTCGAGACGCGTCATTAATGTCAATTTGCCTGTAGAATTGTAACTTGTAGCTTTATAAAATTGGACCCAGGTGTGCTGGTAGAAGTGAAAACTTGAACGTCAATATCACACACGGAGTGTGCACTCGCGCAAGCGTAAATAAATTCCAAGGAATTTATGTACGGAATTTCTTTCAGAATCAGAATAACATTTATTGCTTGAACTGTGTACAAGTTTAGGTGTTACATTAAATTTTAGATCCAACAGTTTATCCTAATAACGGACATGCAATATAGGTAGTATAGGGGTGGTATATAATGTAGATTATATACAAAATACTAATACACATGCCTTTTACTAAATATACCTACAAATGAAAATAGACCAAGAGTTACAAATATTACATAGTTATATACAATGAAAATAATCCTAAATCTAATTTTCTAGGTACAATTTTTTTATATAATCATCGGTATATGTATAAAATTCATCCAGTGTATAGAACGCTTTATCTGTCAACCAGTTTTTGAGCCTATATTTGAATTTCTTACCATCTGAACTTTTTAAATGTAATGGAAGTTTGTTATAAATTTTTGTTGCAGTATTAAATGAGTTTCTATAGTACATTGTGTTATTTACTTGATGAACATTTATATTATGTTTGTATTTCGAGCGTTGAATATCGGAGCGAACAGATTTATTAGCCAAAAAATAATTTAGATTATTCTTAACAAACATACAGATTTCGTATATATAAATACCAGTAAGAGTAAGAAATTTGTTTTCTTTGAAAATATTTCTCACAGAGTCTGTACTATGTAGATTAAATATTGCTCTTAGACATCTTTTTTGAAGTTTAAAAGTTATTTTAGCATCCACAGAATTACCCCAAAATATTATCCCGTATTTCAGATGAGGGTAAACATTACCATAATAACCGATTTTTGAAATTTCTTTCGATGATATATTGCTTAAGATATAGAGAGCGTAGCAATATTTTGAAAGTTTTGCATTTGTTTCGGAGACATGCGCTTTCCAGTTTAGATTGGAATCGATATTTACGCCTAGAAACTTGGATTGACTAACTTCGCATACTTTAGTACCTTTATACAATATATTTAAGTTTAAGGGTTGTGTTTTGTAGTTTCGAAATTGCATTATCTTAGTTTTTTTAATATTTACTTTTAAGTTAATGGATTCTAATGATTTTACTATTTCTTCCAGTGTGATATTTATTTCTTTTTCATATTCCACTAAATTTAAGTCCTCATTTTTTGGTATATACACTGTAGCGTCGTCAGCAAACATAACACATAAGTGTTTTGTTACTAAAGGTAAGTCGTTTACGTAAATGAGAAAAAGTAATGGCCCTAATATACTACCTTGAGGTACACCAAGTAGTACTTTTTGAACGCTTGAATCTACTCTTTCTATAGTTTTAGTGTTTCTATTATAGAATTCTATCCTAGTAAGCTGGCATCTATTTGACAAATAGCTTTTAATTAATTGTAGTGCTATTCCTCTAATTCCAATGTTTTCAAGCTTTTTTAGCAATATCTCATGCACAACACAATCAAACGCTTTTGATAGGTCTAAAAATAATGCGGTACCCTTTATTTTATTATTAACGTCGTCCAATACTTGTTTTAAGAATTTAAAAATTGCTGAGGTTGTATCTTTTCTTTTTTGAAATCCAAATTGATTGTTGTTTAGTATACTGTGTTTTTCGAGAAAAGATGTAATTCTGTTGTAAATTACTTTTTCGAAGACTTTCGAGAAGCAAGGAAGAATAGCAATAGGCCTGTAGTTGTTCATATCGTTTGTCGAGTCTTTTTTATGTAAAGGTCGTATGATTCCTTTTTTGAGGTCGTTTGGAAAACAGCCGGTTTCTATGGACACATTAATAACGTGTGAAAGTGGGTCCGCTATAAAATTTACGGCGCTTTTAACAACCTGTGTAGGTATATCATCATGACCAGTACTTTTTTTATTTTTCAAGGTTTTTATTATGCCTATAATTTCTTGAGGAGTAACTGGTTTAAAGAAGATAGATTTGCTATTTTTATCATTGGAAAACTTCTGTTGTGAGCTTGAAGTGTTATTATTATTTAAATTCACAAAATAGTCATTGAATGCTTCGGCAATTTTCAAGTGGTCATTGATTTCTATATTGTTGATTTTTATACTATCAATAGATTTAGGGAGATTATTGGTTTGAGTTGTATTTTGTTTGATAACCCTCCAAGTTGCTTTACTTTTATTTTCACTTTTTTTAATATATTTTATGTTTGAAATTTTTTGCGAAGTAGAGATAACTTTTTTCATGGTTTTGTTGTATCGTTTATACGTCGATATTTGTGTAGTATCATTACTTCGTACGGCTTTCCAATACATTTGACGTTTATGCTTACTAGATATTTTGATTCCAGTAGTTTTCCAGTTTGTTTTTCTTTTATGGGTAACTTTTACTCTTTCCACTGGTATACACAGATTAAATACCATGCTAAAACGATTTATGAATTCATTATACGCGTTTTCTGCATTTTGGTGTTTAAATACTTCATTAAAACTTATTTGTTTAATGTATTTCATAAAGACCTCAAGGTATTTATCTACGTTACGCTTTTCAATGTACCAGAACTTTTCTTGAAAGCTCACACTTGTTGGTATTGTAAGTATTTGTGCTGTGTGATCAGAAAAATCTGGTTCTACTTTTATTATTTCAGTCTTATATCTTTTTACGTTAGAAATTATATTGTCAATGCATGTCTGGGTTAATTCATTAATCCTAGTTGGCTCGACAATAGTTGGATGTAGATTGAATGAATGTAATGTGTTTCTAAAAGTTTCAGTTTTATAATTTTTTTCAAGCATATTTATGTTAAAATCGCCCAGTATACAAATTTTTTTCTTATTGTACCTTTTCCTTTTCGTTATTTTATGTAATAAAATTTCTAAACTTTTAATAAACAACTCAAAATTACTATTAGGTGTCCTATACACACATATAACAATATAGTTTAATTCAGTTATACTAGCACCGCAGACTTCGAAGTGTCTTTCTATGCCCATTTCAGCTATCCAGTCTAGTTTAATAAAATTTATTGAGTTTTTTATGTACAAACATACACCACCTTTCTTTTGTTTCCTACGCGAAAAGTGAGCTGCTTTTTGATAGCCATCCAGTTGTAATATTTCAACTTCATTTTGATTTAAAAAAGTTTCACTTATTCCGCAAATATCGATGTTATGTTCGTTTGTAAGTAGTTCCAGTCTTTCTACCTTTTTTCTAATGCTTCTGGCGTTAAAATGCATTATTTTTAGGCAATTCACTTTTTCATTTTGTTTATTGTCGAAAAAAATTAGGTGTGCTAGTTATTGGTGAATTGTTAAGTCTAGCGGGTGATTTGACACGCTGAATTGATTTAAAATAGTAAGGTATTGTCCCGGGTTTTCCTGTGCTACTAGGAATCGTCGAATCATCATTTTGCTTGGGTACAATTTTGTCGATCGAGTTTTTTTGTGATCCTCGTATTATGTTCCGACCTAAGAAGCAGCTTTCGTAATCATTTACATTTATTAAGTGATTTATATTTTTATAATATGATGTTGGTATGTAATGGCAATTCACAAAGTTGCTAACAATAAATTTAATTTCTCTGTTTAGTTTGCTTTCATTTAAGTACGGATTGAATTTGACACCGGATACTATAATTTGGGGTCCATTTACTTTTTTTAACAGTGCGGATAATTCTATACGGAGTTTTGTAGGATTAGTGTCATTTGCTCCTATCGATAGTATCAACCAGTCTTCTTTATACAGTTTCACATCGGCAATATTACATTTTTCAATTATATAGTCTGTGGGTGCTCCTGGATACGACTTACAGGTAATATCATATTCTTTGGCGTTTTTATACTTAGTTCTAATTTTGGTCAACAATGAAGCCATGCTTCTGCAGCTCTGGTCTCCAAGGATGACTATCTTTGGTCGGTTTTCAGGCACTTTTGGTTGTTCTTCGGTTATGTTTGAGGTTTCTGATGCCGTATCCGTATCTTCATCACTATCACTTGTATTTTCATTACTGTTTCCAGTACTAGTCTCACCATTGTCTCCGTTTCTTTGTATTATTTTGCGTCTTTTTTGTTTTCGCTGTTTCTTCTTATTTTTATTTAACACAGGTACTTTTGTGTCAATATCGTCTGGAGATTTACTATCACCTAACATTATGTTGTTGGTATCTTCTGTTTCTAGATTTTGTGTGCATCTACAATTGGTAGTCCTTGATTGAAGAGCCATGAGTTTATTTTTCATATCATTGTTTTCTTGAAGTAGGTGACTTATTTCACCTTTTGCTTTTGAGAGTTGCTTCGTCAATTCTTCATTTTCATGTTCAAGTTGTTTAGTTTCCGGATGCGACGATTTTGGTGTTTCACATAAGTTAATGGGACTGCACAGAGTAGTGTATCTTGAGTCATTAATCGTGCAATTGACATTAATGTTAGCGTCGTCCAGTTCCGGTGGAGATTGCAGTAACACCTTTGGTTTCCTTATTGTAACATTGTCTCTATCCTGCATAATAATGTTGAGTTGCTTCTTATCTGTGATATTCTTTTTCGCTGTTAAGGTATTATATTTTGTAACTTTGTACTTTTTTCCAATGCACCATTGGCAACTCCAGGAAGTTTTGTGCTCACGTGTCATGAGTCGAAACCTTGCTATTGACACGTTTCCGCATGTCAGGTCATAGGTTACGTTGCATAGAGAACATTTGAGGAATTCTCTATTCAAGATTTTATTAGGGCACTTTCCGCAGTCGCGAGGTTGTATAGGTGTTTTTGGCGCCATCTTGTAATTATGCGATGTCAGTATGTGAATTGGAGAACTTAATCGAAATCTCCTGTTCTAGCCTGTGTAGACTGTACTCTTCAGTTCTCAAGTAGAGAGAATTCCGTGCCCATGACATTAGCGGGTAACCATAGTAGGTAGCCAACACGTGCGAACAAGATGTCACAGAGTTCAGAGAGCACAATCAGTTGAATGAAACTAAGCATGCGATTTCAGACTATTAGAGTCACTTATTTTCAAATGATAGTCACTTTTTATACACACTGTAACATGTCCTGTCGTTCGAAACTTGATGAAGATTTTCCATACAAAATCTTGTATAGTTATGGTGGCAGTTTGGAGAAAAGTTTTGGCGAAATCACGGAAATCACAAAGTTCACATCGAGTTAGTTTGTCAAATTCACACTTTTCAACGTAAATACACCAGCTTTACAAGTATTTAATAAATGATCGGCGCGTGATTCAAACGCTTATTTTAGCGGTTGGTACAAAATTCAAATATGCGTTTACACTATCTTAATGGTCAAACTAACTACAATTGACAAGTTTCAATTGAAGAGAAAGGTTCGGTGTTAATAAATCAATCTTTAGGAATAAACAAATAAATCGCTAATTGAATGTGTTCAAAAGGGGAAAATCTTAAAATAAAGTGCGCAATGAATTTGATTTAGTAGAATCCAACTTTTATAAAATAATAAAATCCTATGACCCCATACGGTCTCAGTGCTTTAAAGGACATGGAATTATCAAAAATATTTTTGATTTTCCCAATTTCTAAATGGGCCTTTTATAATGAATTAGTCAATCATCTATGTTCAATTCTAATCAACACATTCCGAATAACTAGTACCTATATACTATTTATAAACATATTTATCATTCTTCACGTATGTATAGGTAGATATTCAAACCAATGGACCAACGTATAAATTATACGTATTTTTTAACCTCTATAAGAGAGAGAAGCCACTTCTGAAACTGGATAAGTGAGAAACCTGGATAAGTGAAAAACCTCTATAAGCGAGAATTAGATGGCGGTCCCTTCAACTCTCTCTTATCCAGGTTTGACTGTATCTACTTTTTAGAGTTCCGTAGTAAAACGAACCAGGGGCGTAGCTACCGCCGTATCTGCCGTATCAATTATACGGGGATACGGCAGATACGGCGGCCACGGGGGCCCCGACATGCGTAAGCAAAAATTAAAATAAATAAGGTAAACTAAAGTCAGCATCAGCTATAAATGATTTAATAAATCAGTAGTTTGCCGAAAAAAATCAAGGAGAGTGTTTATTTAATTTGAATTATGTATTTGTAAAACTTTTGGGAAAAGTGACAGATAGATAATTATGATGAATAATTTTTTTGTTAAATTTTAATGCATTTTATTTTCTTCTGTGAGAAATATCTACCCTTCTATTAAAAAATTGTTTGGCGTACGTAACTTCGTTGTTTCCGTCCGCCCGTCCTCACTCACAAAGTCTTAAAACTTCCACATTTACGAGAAATTGAATGATAATTTTAAATAAGTAATAGAACATCAAACAGCTGCATATTTAAGGGGCAGACACCTATTGCTCCCATGTCCCCATGATTTCAAACATTGCTTTTCATCATACTCATAATCATCGTCACCATCTACGGAAGCCTATCATATGCGTGTATCTACACTCACTTGACTATTTTTTTATTTGTTATGAAAAAAAGTCTTAAAAGCTGTGTCAAAAAAGCTAAATATATATTTTTTTTGAAATAGCTAGTAAAAATAAAATATTTTAAGCTGAACGGTTTTATGTTCTTTTAAGAAAAGTATTAAATGTAAATATTTACAGGATTAAAATCCTTACTTAATATTATAAATCCGAAAAGTTTGTTGGTTTGTTGGTTTGTTACTCTATCACGCGCCAACGGAGCAACGGATTGACTTGATTTTTGGCATGGATATAGTATAAAAGGCGGAAGGAGCTTTAGGATACTTTTTATCCCGAAAAATTTCATAGTTCCTGTAGGACAGGACAAAAACCCTCGAAAGCGAAACTGTCGCCACTATCACAAAGACGCTAAGTGATTAATTCCTCTATGACGCTAATATGGACTAACGAAACGTCACAGCCAAACGTAATTAGACGACAGGTGACATTGTCTGCAGACTTTTATAAATCACAAGTAGCGTGGCAAGGCGACAAATTGTTTTTCTACCATTATATCCCCTTGAAGAGGAAATAAAGTATGGATTGAAAATGACAACTGACATTAAAATTGGATAAAATGTTATTTTCCCTCTGCATGCTACATGTTACTATGACGTTTAATACCAGGCCGTCATTTTGTCTGACATTAAAAATATTTTTAAATATTCTATCATTAGAGGTTCAACATGTTTTTTTATTCTACCTTTATGGTACAGAATCATCATACTTTAATACTATCAATCCGAAAAGTTTGTTGGTTTGTTCCTCTTTGACGCAGCAACGGAGCAAAAGATTGACCTGATTTTTGGTATGGATACCTATGGTTTAATAGACAGAAAGTGATAATAGGAGACTTTTTATATCTCGAGAAAATTCGTGATTCCCATGGGATAGGACAATAACTGTTTCTCAGCAATGGAGCAACGGATCGACTTGATATTTGGGGTGGGCATAGTTTGGAAGACGGAAAGTGACAAAGGATACTTTCCATCCCGAAAAAATTGTGGTTCTACGTGAACCACAATTTTTTTCGACTTAACGATAAATTTTTCTCAGCAACGGAGCAACTTGCCTTGGCATATTGCATGAATATAGTTTGAAAGACGAAAAGTGACATAGGCCACTTTTTATCGCAAAAACTTTAACAGTTCCCGTAGGATAGGATAAAAACTACGTGGGCTGCGGTAGCAGCCGTCTAAGCGCCAGAAATAACCTGTCATGGCACTCCTTCGCGGCACTCAACAGCACTAGCCCAGACTCGGGCTCCATAACGGAGCTTGCGCTCTCGCCATAGTGACGGAGTGTTTCGGAGCACAAGACACATCGTCATCCACCACTCGGGACTAACCAGTACTGAACGTCAGACAGCATTCCAACGCCCTGGTCCCAGTGCAGTGGGTCAGTCATAGTAGCCCAGCGCCTGCCTCTTCAACTGCAGAGGGCAGTGAGAACGGCAATCGCGATACCGACACCTCTCTTCCCCTGCAGCCCCACTGCGTCTGCCAACACGTTGACGGCCTAGCGGAAGGTAGGGTAGGTGGCGGCACCCACACCACCAGTTCCATATATCCCACCGCGGCCCCTTATCCTCGGCTGTCATATCAGAGTCCAAGAAGCAGCCTTGCTTTATGAAACTAAGAAAGGTTATTCCCAGCAAGTAACTGGAGATAGAGAGACAGAAAAGAAGCCACACCCAGCGCAGCAGGAGGAGCTGGAGTTCATATGCCTGGCAGACGGAGCAGCACTAGAGCAAAATCTTAACCGAGAAATTAACATATTTACAGACGGCAGTAAAATTAAAGGGAAAGTTGGGGCGGCATTATCCATTTGGGATGATGCCGCTGAGATCAGTCCCGCAAGCTGAAATTGGCCGATTGGTGCTCTGTGTAACAGGTCGAGTTATTGGCACTTCTTGAGGCTACCGAAAAAGCAAAAATCTTTTGTGACTCCAGGTCTGCACTGGAAACGGTAAGTAGTTGGCGTATCTTCCCTCCATCCCTTAGCAGTAAATTCAAAGCTAACATAAAGTTACTACACGCACAAAATAAAATAGTGAAACTTTATTGGATTAAAGCGCACGCGGGGATGGAGGGAAATGAGAGAGCGGACCAGCTAGCAAAGGAAGCAGCACTGCACTCGAAGTGCAGACCTATTTAGGATAACTGCCCCGTTTCATTCGTCAAGCGAGAAATCCGAAAGGACTCTCTTGACGAGTGGAACCGGCGGTATCAGGATGGACACACAGCGGCGGTAACCAAAACATATTTTCCGGATGCAAGGGCGGCATACAAGATCGTAAGAGAAATAGCACCAGTGGGAATCATAACTCAAGTGCTGACGGGGCATGGTGAGTTTTCCCAATACTTACATCGATTTAAGTTGAGGGAAAGCCCATCGTGCATCTGTGAACCCACAAAAGAGGAGACTCCACTGCACATAATCTTGGAATGCCCAGTTTATGGAAAGCAGAGATTTGATTTAGAACAAAAAATTGGAATTAATCTAACACGAAAAAACCTTAGAAACAATTTTATCGAATTTTTGCACAAATATTTGTAAAAAAGCAATACTTAATTAGGAACAAGTAGGTATAAACTATGCTGTACCATTGTAATGTTTATTATAACTGCAAACAGCCAAAAACATTGAAATATAGGTATACTTAGTTTTTATTCATTTGTAATTAAGACCCCTGATCATGTCAGGGATATTTCGCGATATAATAAAAAAAACTCCTCGGATGCAGCGTCGCAAGAGCGGCACTGCAGCCCGCCTAAGTTGCGACACTCCTCATAAGGCATGCAACCTACCGGCCATCCTCTCAGCTGCTTTAGTTAAAAGCGGCTGAAACTCGAGTGCCAGCCTCTAAGCTTCCTTGGGGGAAAAGACCCAAAGAAGAGGGAGACTTCGAGCGCCGCCTTTTCAGCTGCCTCAGACCTCCCCCACGACAAGGCGGGAATACACGGGGGGGTTGTATATACACTCCAACCGTAACTTAACCAACAAAAGCATTCCTCTAAGGTATTTTGATATTTGTCAGTTAGGTTAGGTTTCGCAGCCGACATAAACATAAGCCAAAATCAAAATACAACGCGGGCGAAGCCGCGGGTAAAAGCTAGTACTTAATAATCTTGACAAATATTAAGTATCGATATAGTTAAGCTCAGCACGATGCTCGAAGGCCTCAATCGGGTTTCTCAACAGGTGGGTCTTAAGATGAACATGGACAAGACGAAAGTCATGTGTAATTCCCATGTTGTACCCACCCCGATCTCTGTTGGGAACTCGGTTCTTGAAGTCGTTGACTCGTACGTCTACCTAGGACAAGTAGTCCAGTTAGGTAGGTCCGACTTCAAGAAAGAGGCCAATCGCCGAATCCAACTCGGCTGGGCAGCGTTCGGAAAATTGCGTAGCGTCTTCTCGTCCGACATACCTCAGTGCCTCAAGTCGAAAGTTTTCGACCAGTGTGTGTTGCCAGTGATGACTTATGGCACAGAAACGTGGTCTCTCACTATGGGCCTTATTAGTAAGCTCCAAGTAGCCCAACGAGCTATGGAGAGGGCTATGCTCGGAGTCTCTCTGCGAGATCGAATCAGAAATGAGGAGATCCGTAGAAGAACCAAAGTTACCGACATAGCCCAACGGATTGGCAAGTTGAAATGGCAATGGGCAGGGCACATAGCGCGGAGGACTGATGACCGATGGGGTCGAAAAGTTCTCGAGTGGAGACCACGTACCGGCAAGCGCAGCGTAGGACGTCCACCCACAAGGTGGACGGATGACCTCATTAAGACCGCAGGATCGCGCTGGATGCAAGCCGCTTCCAACCGGTCTTATTGGAGATCCATAGGGGAGGCCTATGTCCAGCAGTGGACTTCTTATGGCTGATGGATGGATGGATGGATAGTTAAGTTACCGACATAGCCCAGCAAGTTGAATGGGTAGGGCACATAGCGCGGAGGGCTGATGACCGATAGGGGTCGAAAAGTTCTCGAGTGGAGACCACGCACCGGCAAGCACAGCGTAGGACATCCACCCACAAGGTGGACGGACAGGATCGCGCTGGATGCAAACCGCTAGCAACCGGTCTTATTGGAGATCTAAAGGGGAGGCCTATGTTCAGCAGTGGACGTCCTAGGGCCGATGGATGGATGGATGATTATAGTGCGACAGCAAACTTCCTCCCTTTTCGAGGGAAGTACTCCCACTTATCAAAAACCGTTGACGACATTTGTACCAAGTTTCGCCGAGTTTTGTTGATAAATGAACAATCGGGACAGATGACAGCAAAATCGCCGTGTTAATACGGAGATCTTCGCTTACGCTCGATCAAAGAAATAAATTCCAAGTAACGGGTTACACCCTGCGCGATTCTGTGGTCTCAAAGATGTTTTTTTCGCTTGACCACCAACTCGCCTGATGGTAAGCGACGTTGTGGTTGAAGATAAAGCAAGCAGATCTAGAAGATACCTATTTACTCTGACCTTGAAAAGCTTTAGATTATATCTCTTAGGGAACAGGAAAGCAGGAAGACTGTTCCATTCCCTGGCGGTACGGATCAGAAATGTTGAGTCAAACCGCTTCGTAAGTACGTATCGAAGGAAAATCGACATATCATATTCTGTCATCTTTTTTGTTTGGAAACCCATACTTCAGGAGTTTTTTCATTTAAATTTTATCGAAATTGGCTTTTGTAAAATCAACAATAATCTTTAAAAGCATACATCGATTCGGGCAAAATATTGGAATTAATTTCGTAGATTGTAAAGGTTGAAGTATGTTATGCCATTTATGACGAAAAATAATTCCTACTATTCAAAAATTTGTCACACTCTGTATCTAAACTGAATTTAACCAATCCCCGTAATTGGCAATCGGTCGCTTGCAGAAATTGGTGAAACCAATCTTTAAAAAACTGACCCATTAGAGAAAAGCAGCTTTACAAAACGTATATTTTCAATGTGGGCAGGTTGAACCGGATTTATCTAGTGAGGATTGGATATAACTGGAAATTTTGTTCGAAATTGGAAGATATTTTTGAAATTAAAGAAAAATCTTTTATCTAAAAACGGAACGGCTTTCGTGAATATTTAGAAAGTTTTATTTAGTGTTTTGTTTGTGTGAAGTAGTGGACATGCTCGTAGAATTTGTTCTGTTGGTGTTGGTGACACGAGTGTGTGGTAGCTCTTATGCTGAGGGTAAATATTATTTTTGTAATTTTATAGGTATTTGTCTTCGAGCAAATATTTATAGAGTCACAATCGTGCAAAAAAAATGTGTCCGAGCCAAAACTCTGCCCAAGCTACGTAGTGGGCAGGCTTTTGATTTAGTCGTGAGGCGATTGCAAGCCTACTACAACGCCGCGCGATGCCAAAGTGCTCGGTCGGCTCGGAAACTGATTTGAGATTAGAGATTAATGATTAGAGAAAACGGGTCATTGAATTATTTAAAGTAAAAATCTAAATCGGTATGTATGACGGCGCTCGGTCATTGTTTAACTACTTTCACTTAGGGACTGTGGCTCTGTAGATTACCAAAAACCAAATAGCGACAATTAAAGTGCTATTCGAGATTATCTCTGCGTTTTTAACTGGATCTCGAAAAGTACAAGTTGATAAAATTTTGTTGACCCTGTTAGAAAAATACCTACTGATAAGGACCGTATCAATATACGTTACGTACTGTACCGTACCAGCCTTTTTAATAGTCCACTGCAGGACGTAGGCCTACCCACAAAGGGTGATTGGGTCATAACCACCACACTAGCCCAGTGCGGGTTGGTGGATGTTACGTGCGCCTCTTAAAATATTGTGAGCAACTTTCAGGAGATCTAATGAAGACTATTTTAATTTTTTTCTATTCTCTTTGTCCTTACTAATATATCTATTATACCTTATAATATTATATTCTATCAATACCTTAATAATAAATCCGAAAGTGTGTTTTATGGTTTGTTACTCTTTTTCGCAGCAACAGAAGAATGGTTTGACTTAATGGAATAAATGTTAATAAAGTTAATAATAGAGCCGCTGTGCCAACCACCTGCCTACCTGTGTAGCTAAGTATTTAGCGGTAGAATAAATTTTAACAAATAAATATTACGGGACATCGTACACACGGTCTCTGACCCCAAACTAAGCAAAGCTTGTGATATGGCTGCCAGAGACTTATATACTACATATATGTGATATACTTCAGGTATATATATATAGCACCTAAATAACATCCAGATTATTCCAGATACTCGTACAGAGTACTCACCTATATTCATCACATAAGTCGATGTACCCAGGGCAAGCCCCTGGGTGGGAATCCATCCCACGCCTTTTTGATCCAGGGGTCAGGGTCACTAACCAGTCAGCAATATAGCAAATAGCAGTCAAAATAGCAACAAGGGATCTGACCGCCAAGACTTTCGTTTCTAGTTCCTGCAGATAAAAAAAAAAATGTGTATATGTTGTAGAGCCACGCCTGAGCCGACGCAGCGGCATACCGTCGCCGGGCACGTTGAGCTCCGTCGGCGGCGGCAGGGAGGAGAGTCCTCCCATCTATCGACCTGGCTCACAGGCGTAAGAACACCACTATTTTTATTAGCACACAATCTTAGTAAAGCGTGGCTATTTGTGCCTTCGATCATATATACCTGAGATATTTAGACATTCTATTTCTTACTTTTCTTATCTTATTAATAGGTATTATAAATCCAAAAGAGTGTTTGTTTTATTGGTTTTTTCCTCTTTCACGCAGCACTGGAACAACGAATTGACTTTACATTTGGCATTTACATAGTTTAAAAGACGGAAAGTGACCTTTTATTCCAGAAAAATAAAATGTCCTCTTGGGTAGCACATAAAATACCACCAAGCAGATGTAGCCGCGGGCAAAAGCTAGTATTTCATATTTCTGTCTCACTGACGTTTTTTCGCCGTAAAGTATATTGTAGTACTGCTCTTTCTGAGTTATGTACTCAACGGCACATTTAAGCATGAGGCTAGTATAGTTTTTTTAGCAATCTACGCGGATGGCCTTTATGACTGAGCCATACATACCTACATGACTATAATGACTAACTAAATTATAGATCCCAGTTGTTTAAACCATCTACGTCTGAAGCAATTTCAACTCCCTTTTCTTGCATAGCATCTTTCAAAAACTTCCAAAGCAACTTAGCTAGGGGTAACTAATACAAAACATTATCCAGCACCGTAGTCTCCCAATTCGTGAAACCCAAGCCACCGCACCAGTACTGGGAAGAAGAAACCTCCCTGACTCTGGTACCTGAGAACAAGAACTGCCTGTTCTGTGAGACTCAAGACTCTGGAGCCTGTCGAGCGATGCCGTCTTGTATCTACTGCGAACCCACCGTCACTGCGCTCTGTGAACGTAGCACCCCCTGTTTGAGATGCACAGGTAAGTATTTTATTAAACTTTTCAAAGTCAAAGTCAAAATGTTTATTTTGTGGAGACATGGGTAACATGTAGGTGTTAAATAAGATTCATTATTATGTGCACCATGCTCTAGCATCAGGGCATGCAAAATTATCATTCTTGATTTTATATGTAGGTATAAGTAAGTAAGTAAGTAAGTTCGTATAGGCCGGGTGGCTAGCCCTGGTGTCAGAGTTTTTAGGCCGCCTGAAGGCCTCTGACATGGCTAAACGGTTGAAACAACCGGGACCTACAATTTAACGTGTCATCCGAGCCACGGCAGCGCTCAGTTGGAAAATGCCACCCGCGGTCACCCATCCAAGTACTGACCGTGCGGAACGTTGCTTAATTTCGGTGATCGCTGACAATCACCTAGTCAAACTACGCTACGAGCGCTATGTAGGTATTAATAATATTATCGTAATTATACATTAAAAATATTGTGAGATAAAAATGATTATTACTATAGTTACAATTCAAATTACATACAAAAGAAAAAATACAAATTACAAAATCACAGTAAGGCGATACGTGCAGTCAATCTCCATATTATTGTGAGATTATATTTCATACATTATATTTGCACAAAGATTTGTCATTTAAAAACTCATCTATGGAATAATATGTCTTGTCTATTAATAAATAATAAATAAGTAATAAATAAATAAATATTTGGGGACATCTTACACACGGCCTCTGACCCCAAACTAAGCAAAGCTTGTGATATGGCTGCCAGAGACTGATATACTACATATACTTATTTTTAAATACATACTTATATAGATAGTGACTAAATAACACCCAGACACAGAGCAAACACTTATGTTCATCACATAAATATTTGCCCTGGGTGGGGATCGAACCCACGCCTCTTTGACCCAGAAGTTAGGGTCACTAACCACTGAGCCACCGAGGCTGTCTCTTAAGTCTAAATTTAAAAATTTAAAAATGTCAATATTATTTATTGCAAAAAAAAAAGATTGGGAAAACGAGACCTTTCTGTCTCTGGTCCCTGTCATGTTAGCTCACTTTGTTTGGTGCGGTAGGAATGTTAGGGTTTTATTTTGAATTGAAAGTTGCAATCATTTATTCCCAGTGATCAAGAACCCGTTCTTCAAATGCATACCGGGAGAGAAGTACATGGATGAGTGCGACTCGTGCCGCTGCACGGACGGCCACGGCGGCTGGTGCACCAACCAGTTCTGCGAATTCCGCTCGCTGCATATCTACGCTATGAAGCTCTCTGATGGAGAGTTTTATTAAACTATTGAAAAAAAAAATACTTTTTATTATTCACATTATCTTAAATACAGAACTCATAGGTTATGAGCACGGCCACCTCAAATTCTCTCATGTGCGAACCGAACCATACCTGAGGACTCTGCGCATGAATCCATATGGCGTCATGACCGTGGTTGAATTCAACCATTTATTTTGACGAAATTTGGTTATGGACATGCCCATGTTGCCATATAGGTGGATCAGCGCTTAATTTTATAAGTGCCTTTAAATTACCAATTCTTGTAAATTATGCATACCTATTGGGTCCCGAAAACCGCTCTAACAATTTGGATCAGATTTGGTTTTAAATGAGTTTTTTCTTAAATTTATTCATATGCTGGAACAGTTTTATAGTCACAAGACTATATATGACTCGTGCCGCTGCACGGACGGCCACGGCGGCTGGCGCACCAACCAGTTCTGCGAATTCCGCTCGCTGCAAATCTACGCTATGAAGCTCTCTGACGAGGAGTTTTATTAAACTTTTAAAAGACTTTACTTGTATTATTCTCATAATAGGTCACATTACCTATCTTATAGGGCACGACAATTTGATCCGAATACGTTCATATCCACATCCCAGCGGATTAGCAACTTGAAATGGCAGTGGGCAGGGCACATAGTACTTCTTCTTCTTCGTCGTGTCGATGGTTCTAATAGTTTCTAATAGTGCTAACTATACAAGTTTCGCCCAGTAGCTAGCGACTGCCACCCCAGAAGGAGAGGCTTCCATGAGGTCACCCAGAGTGCTGGTGGTTGGACATTGAGGGCAGGACTCTGAGAACTGATGACCCATGGAGTCGTAAAGTTGAGTTGTAGACCACGTACCGGCAAGCGCAGCGTAGGTCCCACAAGGTGGACGGATGACCTCATTAAGACTGCAGGATTGCGCTAGATGCAAGCCGCTATATCAACCGGCCTTATAGCTAATCCATTGGAGAGTCCTATGTCAAGCAGTGGACGTCAAACGACGACGAACGACGTTTATATATGCCGGGTATCAAGCCCTGGTGTAAACCACCTGAAAAGCGTTTTATACATAGTTGCTTAAAACTACCAGGCTCCACAATTCAACGTATCATCCGCTGCAGAGCTCAGTTGCCACGCCACCAGCGGTCACCCATCCGCAGACTGACCGCGCCGAATGTTGCTTAACTTCAGTGATCTGTAAGAAACACCTAGTAAAACTACGCTATGAGCGCTACAATACATTTTATACGTTTGCTAAGAAAAAATGCCATGTCGATGGTATGCTATGATTGTATAAAAAAGTGTGCACCCTTCCCCATTGTGCTATTGCCATTTGTCCTAATAAATGTCTTATATTAGTCAATTAAATCAGAACATTGGTCGCACACGCACAATATGTTCATTGACAACTAAATTCGCAACGAAAACAATCCGGCCCTCTCTTCCCACATAAATTAAACTTACCCAACCTTCTACGACTTCAGCTGGCCAATACAATTTTTGCTAACTATCCACTAAAATTACTGCAAAATTAACCGTAATCTCGTAAAGCAAAAGCCCAAATTACAATGCCCTTTCGAATGCTTTCAATGAATGGAAGTGAGTTTTTGAACAAAAGATTTTGAACTTTGATGCTCTGGCTTAAAGATCAAATTTAAATACAAAAGTTTGAGAAGATTTGTTCAAAATACTTATTTAATTGGTAATGTTGAATGTCCAACGCCTTGTCGTTTTACAGTTGGTGGTTAACAAAATGTTCAGTCGATGGAAACATGTGGAAATTATGAAGTCAGTGAATATTTTGGTTTTTGATTTGCGTGAGAAGGTGGTGGTGATTTTTAATATTTGCATCTATTTGCATTTTATCTTGGTGGGGGATGTTAGACTAGAAGTACCTATTACAGAGGGTCATTGAGCATTTTATATGAAACAGCTGATTTTATTTGGCGACTTCAGGGTTGGTCCTACACTCAGTAAAAATTGGTCATAATAATGAGTAAAATGATGTCACAATGTTTTTGTCTATAGTCGCACCGTTTATCTGAGACGTCGCCTGCGCGGGTACAGGGGCGCGCGGGTAGACGACAAAGGGGGACTGAGACCGGTGCGGGCGGCAGGGACCCGCCGCCCGCACCGGTCTCAGTCCCCTGTGTCGTCTCCCCCGGCGCCCCTGTACCCGCGCAGGCGACGTCTCAGATAAACGGTGCGACTATAGTGATATACCTACTACAAAACTTGGAATGACAATTTTCAGATAGTCCACTGCTGAACATAGGTCTACCCACAAAGGGCGATTGGGTCATATCCACCATGTACATGGTGGATTTGGTAGATCCACATACTACATCGAATTTCTTCTACAGACGTCAGCAGGTTGTCTCACAATGTTTTTCTTCACCGAAAAGCTAGTGAAAAATTCTACAAACAAAAAATTTAACGCATCACAAAATTACTCCTACAAATTAAAGGAAAAATAGTAGCAAATGAACTACATGTAAAGCTACTTAGCGCCGGTTGACATGGCCGCTCGGGGCGGGCTAATAATGTGGCAGAGGGTCAATTGACCCAATAATAACGCACCCTACTGTACGGGCCGGCGAGGCGCACATTCACGAAGAGAAACGTAGCGTTTTCTTTGTTCTTCGTGTTGTCTGAGTTTATATTTGACGTTCTGTAGATCTGGGGGGCAATTCTGTTAGCCGATCTATTTACTGAAGTGATACGTTCTTGAACCTCTCTCGTTTTTCTGACAGTTCCGACGGCTCAAAACTGTCAAAAACACGAGACAGGTTCAAGAACGTTTACAGAATTGCCCCGCTGTAGAAATATTAGATCTGTAGAAAGAAAACTATTCATACATTTTAATTTCATAATTTTTTGTAAAACATGCTTGTCGCAGAAACGAAGGAAAAATTGCAAAAATGTATGTAACTACGCTGAAGCTGGTCTGGTCTCTGTTAAAGTTCTAGACTGACGGAATTACAAACTGAATACAAGGCATATCATTATTCCAGAATTGAAACTAAGTGCTTTATAGGTTTAATTCTAGAAATGACACTAGATGCTCTGTGAACTTCTACAAATATAATTGCTGTACCTACCTATAAATTAGGTATTTATTTTTTATTCATCGTACAAATAATTTTCAATTTTTCTCTGCAAACCCACTCCTAGTACACAGCTTAAATAAAATCTTAAAAAACTAAGTTAGAATAGAAAGTATAAAAATAGACATTAAACGATACATCGAGCAATATTACAAAAAACAGACTAGTCAAATTTTAATTAAACACACTTTTAAAAATAAAATCGTATAACACATCGTATAATCCGCGTCACTCAAGTCGGCGGATGAGAAGTTGACACTTCGCCGTAATTCGCTATTTATTGCACATGTGTGCACAATGCCGACGCAAGTGGCGAAGTGGTGAGCAGGGGCGTAGAGAGCGCGCGAGAGGAATGAGGTTGGCGGGCGGGTGTGCCCTGGCGTCTCGTCTCTCAGGCTCTCGCGCATACCTATATTTTGCCTTTTGCGCAGTGTTCTGCGCCTGATAATAGTAGTGTATTTTATTGTTAGTAGTCACAATTATTTCAACGTTAAAATTTCCCAATGTGAGACGCACCTTACCACGGCTGTAAAGAAGGGTACTGTACCAAATCGCTGTATAAACTTAATATCGGGTAAATTGGCCCCCGGGGGGGTAGAGCGGGCAGAAGGGGGGCGGAAAGAGGGGGTGGACAAACATCTACAGCTTTTATTGCGATGATCGTCTATTGATTCCGGTTATAAGCCGATGTCACCGCGTAATTTCATTCGACGCTGCACTCGGCAGTTTTATTAGATAGGGGTCTGGTAACACTGGTGTTGGCACAGATGGACTGCTAGTTTGTATTGTGGACTTTTCCTGGGAAGACGTTAGGTTTAGTACGGATATTGACTTGGTTTTTGCACATAATTGTCACTAGGTGAAAAACTTTTTTTCTTGAGAAAAAAATACCTAGGTTACCTTAACACAAAATTATAGTGTGGTAGTTAATAATGAGGACTCGTTTTGGGAAGACGCTGAGTTTTATTAAAGACACTGTGCTGGCTATCGCACATTTAGTTTCAGTACATGTGTATATACAGGGTTATTTCTAATCAATTAGCATCCTTCCAGGGGCTTTTTTGTACATCAAAACTAACAACTTTTGTTCGACGACTTTTATTAATTCTCAAAAAAAAAGTTGATATTCCATAGAAAAATGTCGTTCACCCTCGACAAAATGTATGGAACAGCTGATTTTTTTTTTTGAGTTTTAACAAAAGCCGTAGAACAAAAGTTGTTAATTTTTTATGTACAGAATAAGCCCCTAGATGCTAATTGATTTGAAATAACCCTGTATACTTAGACATTAGTTGAAGACTAAGTCTACGTTGCCCTCAAATTACATACTGTACAGAACCGAACCGGACTTTTGATAGTTCTCTGGTGAACATAGGCCAACCTACGAACGGTAATTGGCTCTGTGCACCACGCTGCCTTAGTGCCCATCGGTGGATTTACAATGGACACGCCATGGAAGTAGTATACGAAATGAATTTCGTTTTTTCGTTTAATGAAGAGATGTAAGATTTGTCAATGTTCCGTACACAAGTGGGTACCAAAGATCTTAATAATATGGGACCGGGGTTTGAACCCACGACCTCCAGGTAAGGTGATTACTACCACTAAGCAACCGGTACCACAGCAATCAATTCGTCCAGCTCATTTTGTTGCGAGCCGCTTCCAATCGGTCTTTCAGATCAATAGGGTAGGACTAAGTCCAGCAGTGCACGTCCTATGGCTGAAACTATGACTATTATGACAGCTTATCAGGCGGCCAAAATACAGTAGGTACTCATTTTAGGGTTCCGTAGTAAAACGAGGAACCCTTATATCTTCGTTGTGTCCGTCCGTCTGTCCGTCCTAATGTTACAAAGCCTTATAACTTCCACATTTAGGAATTAAATTACATGAAATTTGATATTATGACAGTTTAAGTATAGATCTCAATTTTCATTAGGTACCTAAAAAATTCAAAACTGTCTATTAAAGTAAGGGGTAGCTCCCATACATGTATAGTAGGGATGACATTTTTCAACCCCACCCTCTTGTTTGGGGTATCGTTGAATAGGGTTTTAGAAGGAATTTAAGGTTTCTCAAACCATTTTTGTGACATGTACCATATGTGAGATATAATTTGCCAAAGTTGAGAAAAGAGTGTCGTCGTCCCCTTAATTTTTAAAGTAAACTTTTATAGACCATACTAAAAATTTTAAATGAAAAAATTTTTTTGCACTGTGAGATAATAACTTTTTAAGTTATAAAGGAAAATTGAAATCATAGCTCAAAGTCATTGACCTCGCAGACCTATTTCATAACAAATTATGTTTTTCTAGCACTTACTTAAAAATTGGTTTTATAACATCATCATAATCATCGTCACCAATTCACCATCTACGATGCCAATCACACGCGTACCACGACACGCACTTGACAACTTATCAAAGATTAGCATAATATAATAGTAACTGCTATGAAACTGTACCCTCGTTGGCAGACTGTTTGCCGCTGTTTTTCGGAGGTTTCTTATTTGCGAGGGAGAGGGAAAGAGCTATCACATAATTACGTCGGATAAATAAGGGAGTGTATTTTACTCATTTTCCTGATTTTGCTGACGGTTAACCGTTACAATAACAAATAAAATTACGAGATAAATAAATACCTCATCATACCGAAATTTAGACCGAGTTGATTGTATCGTGGTCACTGGTCACCCGTGGTCACCCTTGACCACGTTTGATGCAACTTTTTTTATCTCGTAATTTTAGTGCGCGATTAGTCCCGTAGTATACAGGGTTATTTCTAATCAATTAGCATCCTCTTAGGGGCTTATTCTGTACATCAAAACTAACAACTATTGTTCTACGACCTTTGTTAAAACTAAAAAAAAAAACAGCTGTTCCATACATTTTGTCGAGGGTGAACGACATTTCTCTATGGAACAACAACTTTTTTTTTGAGAATTAAATAAAAGTCGTAGAACAAAAGTTGTTGGTTTTGATGTACAGAATATGCCCCTGAAAGGATGCTAATTGATTAGAAATAACCCTGTATAATAATGTGTTCAAATCGCGAAAGTTTAAAAACAACAATAACAAATAATGTTTGAGAGAAGCTAGTAGGCTCCAAGTAGCTGTAGCTTGTAGCTAACTTTACATCCGCCAACTAGTGTGGCGCGGCCTGTAATAGTACATTGTTCACCGAGAGGAGAAAGTGACCGATTACCGTCGAGGGTGTCGTTTGAAAAACACCCGAGATCGGGAATCGCACTTTCTCTCGAGTAATACATAGTGCTTTATACTACACCTACGAGGAAAATAAAAAACTAAATCTTTACTAATTGTAATTTATGTTGGAATTGTTGCAGTTAGTGAAGCTTAATGTAACACTTGAAAATGGCGCCAATGGCGCCTGCAATTTTCACATGTTCTTTTTTCAAATTGTTTGACACCATCCAACACACAGCTAGTGGCCAGTGTCATTTTGCGAACTTGGAGATAAAAACTCACTGTAAAAACTGTTTGGCTTTTGATATTTAGGTTACCAGCGCATAGTCTTACCCAAAATTAAAAAAGAAAAACCACGTAAGAAATGGATTTTCATACACTTTTCTCTCCCGCTCAGATGCGTTTTCTCCCCGCATATTTGTTCGATATGCAATGACGTACTTTCTACCGTAAATTTGATAAAGTATCAAGGTACTTTCCGAGCAGGTGTAGTATAAATAATATTTTTTTATCCAGTCATCAACCCTTTTAAACTGCTTTTAAGTATAAACCAACCATTCTAGACAGCCGAACTCAAGATGTAATTAAAGCCGTCTATGTACTCTCGCTGGATAACCAAAATAAAACTAATAAAGCTGTGGGCGGGGCGGGGGACTGACGAACCTGGAGGAGACGCTAATTAAACTCTACCCCTGATCACGCAGAAAGAGTTCAGACCTTTAAATTGAATATCTTAAGTCTTATTTGTAGTTTTATTTTTATCCCTTTCTACAAACGCTAGAAAATATTTTAATTATATGGTCCTAACTACCATAGTAACGGTCATAACATAGCTAGATTAGGACTTTCTTAATCATCATAAAGGTTAAGCAACGCTCAGCACGGTCAGTCTTTGAATGGGTGACCGCAAGTGGCATTTGCAACTGAGCATTGCTCGGAAGACGATTGTAGGACCTAGGGCCTTATTGTGTAAGCGCTTCGCTGTAACTAAGCAACTAAGTAACTGGCGCGGACAGGAGAAAAAGCGAAGCCGAACGCCAGAGCGCTTACACAATAAGGCCGGCTCTTTCGTGGTTTCGCCCCACAAGCTATTCGGCCCGCGGGGCGAATCAACGAAGCCTCTTTTTGAAGGCCCTCTTTCGGCCCGCAATGTTTGGAGCGGGGCGAAAGAGGGCATTCAAAAAGAGGCTTCGTTGATTCGCCCCGCGGACCGAACAGCTTGTGGGGCGAAACCACGAAAGAGCCATAAGGCCCCTGGTTGTCAATTTGACCATGTCAAAGTAATTCAAACTGCTTGCTCACTTACTGTACTTACCAGACTTGTTTTAATAGTCCAATGCAGGACATAGGCCTAATCACGAAGGGTTACTCTCTTACTCAGTTTAAAACAACCGCTCGAAACAAAGTCAAGGTGTAATTAAAGTCGTCAGGTAAATCGCACGTTTACTGATCACAAATTCATAACACGTTCATTCGTCGCTACGGCGCACCCCTACGACTATTGTGTACCGAGACAGTACCAAGTGTATACCGAACTCCGCGGCGCGTAGGTATGATTCGCGTTCCGACCGTTTGTATGAAGACGGAATACTGTTAGATATCATTACCGTGGCCTTGTGGTGCTGTCTCATTCTTTTCAGTGGACTCTGTGTTTAAGAAAAAATATAGATTCTATAGTTACATTTAATAACCTGCACCCACAGAAGAGTCGCATCTCAATAATCAAGTCATCCCGGCGCCACAATGGACGCCATTCGGCAAACATTTGCAATTGACAGTGCACCTACAATGGAATCAGCGAGGTGCACTGCAGCCCAGTTAATAATGTTAAAAAAAGTAGGTTTATAAATCCTTACTTTAATATTATAAATGCGAAAGTAACTCTGTCTGTCTGTCGCGCTTTCACGCTAAAACTACTGAACCGATTTGAATGAAATTTGGTACACAGATAGTCTAGAGCCTGAGAAAGGACATAGGCTACTTTTTGATTCGAAAAAATAGTTTTAAAGGGTTGAAAACGGGGGATGAAAACGCATTGGCTAGAATCTTAGAAGAAAAAACTTATTTCCTACCATGACAAATGGTAATTTGCATCTTGACTTTCCAAATTACATTCTCTATGCCCAATGCCCATTCAAGGCTGCTCGAGTTGCAAATGTCAAAGTCAATCAATCTTTTCCTGTAAAATTTAGAAAAGGTTACATGTATTTTTTCAGTTTAATTACGTAGTTTTCATTCTAATAGGTATGCCTACAAAACGCAAATCGAATCTAGCGCGTAGTTCTAGCGGAGCTCGCGTAAAGAAAATTGCTAGAAGCCAAGAGTCTGAAGAGCACACTTAAATGCGTTTGACATTAGATGCCGAGCGCCACGCATCTCAAAGAGCTGCTGAGACTCAAGAGCGAAACCAAGCGCGTCGAATTTTAGATGCTGAGCGTCACGCAGCTCAGAGAGTTGCTGAGACTGAAGTTGAAAGTCAAGCGCGGCGACTTTTAGATGCTGAGCATCACGCAGCGCAAAGAACTGCTGAGACTCAAGAGCAAAAAACCAAGCACGTCGAATTTTAGATGCTGAGCGTCACGCAGCTCAGGGAGCTGCTGAGACTTAAGGAGAAAGTCAAGCGCAGCGACTTTTAGATGTCGAGCATCACGCAGCGCAAAGAACTGCTGAGACTCAAGAGCAAAACCAAGCGCGTCGAATTTTAGATGCTAAGCATTAGACGTTAAGCAAAAAATTGCATAGTTCCTGTAGGACAGGACAAAAACTATCGAAAGCAAAACTGTCGCCACTATCACAAAGACGCTAAGTGATTAATTCCTCTATGACACTTAACGAAACGTCACAGCGAAACGTAATTAGATGACAGGTGACATTGTCTGCAGACTTTTATAAATCACAGGTAGCATGGCAAGGGGACAAATTGTTTTTCCACAATTATATCCCCTTGAAGAGGAAATAAAGTATGGATTGAAAATGACAACTGACATTAAAATTGGATTAAATGTTTTATTCCCTCTGCATGCTACATGTTACTATGACGTTTAATAACAGGCCGTCATTTTGTCTGACATTAAAAATATTTTTAAATCTTCTATCGTTAGAGGTTTAACATGTTTCTTTATTCTACCTTTATGGTACAAAATCATCATACTTTAATATTATCAATCCGAAAAGTTTGTTGGTTTGTTCCTCTTTGACGCAGCAACGGAGCAAAAGATTGAATTGATTTTTGGTATGGATACCTATGGTTTAAAAGACAGAAAGTGATAACAGGATACTTTTGTATCCCGAGAAAATTCGTGATTCCCATGGGATGGAACAATAACAGTTTCTCAGCAATGGAGCAAAGGATTGATTTGATTTTTGGGGTGGGCAAAGTTTGGAAGACGGAAAGTGACATAGGATACTTTCCTTTCAGAAAAAATTGCGGTTCCCGTAGGATAAGATAGTAACTTTTTCTCAGCAACGGAGCAACGGATTGCCTTGACTTATTGCATGAATATAGTTTGAAAGACGAAAAGTGACAAAGGCCACTTTTTATCCCAAAAACTTTAACAGTTCCCGTAGGATAGGATGAAAAGTAAGTGAGCGGGCCGCGGTAGCAGCCGTCTAAGCGCCAGAAAAAACCTGTCATTTCAAGTTTAGGACGTTCCTACATTTTTCGCACTCCTTCGTGGCACTCAACAGCGCTAGCCCAGACTCGGGCTCCATAACGGAGCTTGCGCTCCCGCCGTAATGACGGTGTGTTTCGGAGCACAAGACACATCGTCATACACCACTCGGGAGTAACCAGCACTGAGCGTCGGACAGCATTCCAACGTCTTGATCCCAGTGCAACGGGTCAGTCATAGTAGCCCAGCTCCTGCCTCTTCAACTGCAGAGGGCAGTGAGAACGGCCATCGCGATACCGACACTTCTCTTTCCCTGCAGCCCCACTGCTTCTTCAACAGGTTGACGGCCTAGCGGAAGGTAGGGTAGGTGGCGGCACCCACACAACCAGTTCCATCCCACCGCAGCCCCTAATCCTCGGTTGCAGCGTCGCAAGAGCGGCACTGCAGCCCGCCTCAGAAGCAACACTCCTCATAAGGCAGGCAACCTACCGGCCATCCTCTCAGCTGCTTTAGTTAAAAGCGGCTGCACTACGAGTGCCGGCCTCTAAGCTGCCTTGGGGGAAAGACCCAAAGAAGAGGGAGACTTCGAGCGCCGCCTTTTCAGCTGCCTTAGACCTCCCCCGCCACGACAAGGCGGGAATACACAGGGGGGTTGTATATACACTCCAACCGTAACTTAACCAACAAAAGCATTCCTCTAAGGTATTTTGATGTTTGTCGCTTAGGTTATGTTTCGCAGCCGACATAAACATTAGCCAAAATCAAAATATAACGCGGGCGAAGCCGCGGGTAAAAGCTAGTTAATCTATAAACAAGTATTATATTAAAAAATCCTTTTGTTTTATAAAAAAAAAACAAGCTTTTACTGAACAAGTACTCGCCAAGACGAATCAAACGAGCCGAAACTCGTCAGGGTTGCGTCGTTTCATTACAGAGTTCCTATGACCACCTTCCAGCTCCATCATCAAACCCTGGTTAAATTTGAAAGACAAACTACTCGCTAAAACCATTCAAATGAACCCAAACTCAATGATGTTGTGTCGTTTCATTGCTAAGTTCCTTTGGCCACTTTCCAGCTCCATCATCAGATCAGCACCATGTCATCATAATATTGCATTGTCACGCGATTTACACAAGTGTACAAAATTTCAGCTCAATCGGTAACCGGAAAGTGGATCAAATTTAACTTGCAAGATTTGATTACAGACAACGGGACATGTTAAAGTAAATAAAAGCATGTAATGATTAAGGCCCATGCAGGTATAAGAGACCACGTTTCAGTGTCATAAGTCAAGGTGTAATTGAAGTCGTCTGTGTACTCTCACTGGATAATCAAGATGTCATGTGACTAAAGCCGACTGTGTACTCTCGCAGGACAACCAAAACAAAACCAATAAATCGGTGAGCGGAGCGGCACATGTTTCAATATTATATTTGCTTCGGTATATTATAGCCGTGGTGGTCTAGTGGTAAAACCGACACCCGCCTCTCAATCGTTGGGTCGTGGGTTCAAACCCCGGTCACGTACCAATGACTTCCTTGAAATTTATGAACGGAATCTAACACCACTGGCTTTTCGGTGAAGGAAAACATCGTGAGGCAACCAGCATACGTCCGGAGAAGAAATTCGATGGCGTATGTGAATACACCAACCCTCACTGGGCCAGCGTGGTGGATATGGCTCAATCACCCTTCATGGGTAGGCCTACTTCCTGCAGTGGACTATTACAAAGGCTGTTACAGATTACAGATATTATAGATGTCCGTAAAAATGAGCTATTTCATGTACTGAGTGGCTATCCATTGCACCCCTTTACAATGGCGTCCTGACGCTGACAGGGCGCCCGAGGTCCATTGTTTTTCGCCATAATTACCGCTTGTAAGCAGATACCCATTCATTCTTGATCGGGAGTTTTATTTTAATGAATTCATTTCGAATTTAAATGGGTATGACTTTGTTATTACGGCTGACGTAATGAAAAAAAGAAGCTGATTAGATGTTTTATGCGAAAATAGGGCTACATTTGGCCTTCAACTCTCCTGATCTAAAGCGAAGTTGTAGCCGAAAATAGAGTATGTAGACTTAGGAGACCTATTCACTCTTGGCTTGAAGATATTCAAATTGTAATTATCAGCAAAACATAAAGGAGGCAGGGCATTTCAATCGCGGCCCGCAATGTGAAGGAAGAAGCAAATCGCTTAGTACGAGCAGTTCGTATGTCCGGCTATGTAGGAGTGGTATTTGATTATTACTTAGATAGTTTAAGAGCATTGAATCTCAGACCAAATAAAAAAATCAAGACAGAATGTTGTGAACAAACAAGTGAAGCCAGCAAAACTATGCCTCGCTGTGTACAGACACAACACACACATACCCATACAAATAATAGGCAAGGCAATAGAAAAGGCATAGTGCCTTGGCTCGTCATGCAGTCGAACTATGGCTGCGCAACACCGACTCACTCACACATGTATAAAAAAACCGGCCTCACTTGTCTGTTCACGAATCACGACGTTCCGTCTTGATTTTTTTATTTGGTTTGAGAATTGAATACAAATCAATCCAATCACCTATTTTGTACGTAAGTTCGTATAGGTTGGATGACTTGCTCTGTGTTGTAGCTTTTAACCCGCTTCTTTCTGATAATCGGCCAAGTACGAGTCGGACTCGCGCACGGAGGGTTCCGTACTGTATGGGAGTCCCCCTTAAATATTTATTTTTTTTAATTTTATTATTTAGTATTGAAGGGAATGTAAAACTAAATATTCTGTGAAAATTTCAAGCATCTATATGGTACCATTGTTAATATAGAGCGAAAAACGTCTAAAAATTCACGTTTGTTGTATGGGAGCCCCCCTTAAATATTTATTTTATTTTGTTTTTAGTATTTGTTGTCATAGCGGCAACCAAAATACATCATCTGTGAAAATTTCAGCTGCCTAGCCATCATGGTTCATGAGATACAGCCCGGTGACAGACAGACAGACAGACGGACATCGAAGTCTTAGTAGTAGGGTCCCGTTTTTCCCTTTAACAACAACAGGGATTCACAATTTAAAGTATCATCCGAGTCACAGCAGCGCTCAGATGTAAATGCCATACCGTGTTAAAAGTAGTTAATTAACTTGTTTAGTTAATGGCTTACTTTTATATAAAGATTTCTTATTGATTTATTTTTAAAGTAAGACCTTAAATAGTAAGCATATGTACTTATACGAAATTATACCTTCACAAACCCCAGAATAAAAGGCTCTCCTTTATACGCTTAGTACAAAATCTCCGACGAAATAAAAGTATCAAGAAAGTCCACAAAAACATCGTTTTATTACTTTGCAAAGCTGCTTCGAAAAGTTAATTTAATAAGCTCTAATACCACAGACTTCAAAATAGATATGGAAAGACTGCGTAAGTTTTTCGATCATCTATTTTTTTTCTTCACTTATCTACAATCTTAACTGTTTTAGCGCATTACTATCTTTCTTATATGATGCGGATTGCTGCGGATGTGCAAGTTTAAATGATAGCGGGTAGGGCTCATATAACGGAGGAGTGGACGGACCAATGGGCCCGATAAGTTCTTGAGTAGAATCCCAGGAAGCCCAGCGTAGGACATCCAAAGATAAGATATGATAAGATCCGTTTATAAAAAGGTAAACGGATGACCATATCGAGACCGTAGGATTGTGCTGGATCTGTCTATCAGCTGTAGGACGTCCACTGTTGGACATTGGCCTCCCCCATGGAACTCCAATAAGCCCGGTTGGAAGTGACCTGCATCCAGCGCGTTCCTGTGACCTTTATTATATCGTCAGTCCATTTAGTCCGTGGACGTCCTACGCTGCGCTTGCTGGTCCGTGGTTTCCATTCCAGAACTTTACAACCCGATCTGTCATTCATTCTTCGAACTATGTGCCCTGCCCACTGGCACTTTAATTTGCTAATCCGCTGGACTATGTCGGTAAATTTAGTTCGTCTGTGGGTCTTCTCAATTACAAAATAACTTTATTTGCCTTAAAAACACTTTTAACCATATTCACTTGTCCATTGACTCTGAACTAGTTAATAACTGTATCTCAGAGACAATGACTTCTCCCATTATAATAACTAGCGACAAAAAGTTATACCTACCAACATGAGTAAAATTAAATTTAGAAAATCAATTTAGACTATTTATTCGAAACATGTAAGAAAAAAATATATAAATATCCTATAAAGCATAAATTCTCGTGCTGGATGCAGTCGCTTTTACCCGATCTTATTGGAGATCTATGAGGGAACCTTATATCTAGCAGGGGACGTCCTACGGCTGAAACCACGAGGACCACTTACTATGTGCCAAAACAGTTTTTTAAACGTAACCTATGCTGTCCCACTGCTAAGCAAAAGTATACCTGGTTTCCGTCCAAAAATTCCATCGCTATCCCCCAAAACATCATCATCATCGTGTCTGCCATAGTAAGTCATCTAGTGATACAAATTTCACATTAAATCTGTTGTAGAAATGCAGCTTGTATTCAGCGCATTCCGGGGGACTTTTGTCCACCAAGTGGGCTTCTTATCCAATTGATTCACTCGTCAACATCATCATTATCAGTTGTAAGACGTCCACTGCTGGACGTAAGCCTCCCCAAGACTTCCAATAAAACCGGTTGTAAGCGGCCTACATCTAGCGCGATCCTACTGTCTTGATCAGATCATCGATTGAGTCATTGTGTTTAATACAATACAGGGTTGTCCAGAACTGGTTTACTAACCCGAAAGGAGGTGATTCAGACAATTTTAATAAAACACATTTGCTATGGGGACCGCCCAAAATTAAAAAAAAAAACAGTTGTTTCATACATTTTCGTCGATCCCGATGTTGCAGTTTTGTATGGAACAGCTAATTTTTTCTCTCGAGTTTTGGATTGGCCCCATAGTAAAAGTTGTTTTAACTATGGTCTTAATAACTCCCTTTTGGCTTATTACAGGTAACCCTGTATATTGGATGACACGTTAAATTGTGTAGGAAGCCGTGGTGGTCTATGATACCCACCTTACAATCGTGAGGTCGTGGGTTCAAACCCCGGTCCCGTACCAATGATTTCTTTGGAATTAATGTACGGAATTTCACACCACTGGCTTTTCGGTGAAGGAAAACATCGTGAGGCAACCTCGTATATTCGTAGAAGAAATTCGATGGCGTAAGTGAATCCACCAACCCGCACTGGGTCAGCGTGGTGGATTAGGCCCAATCACCCTTCGTGGGTAGGCCTACGTAGACAAGTAAAAAGGCTGGTACAGTACGTAACCCTTCAGTAGGCCGAGGACGTATGCTTCCCACATAGATTTTTCGATGCTGTAGCCAGGTTTTGGCAACGAAAAGCCCACAATCTGTCAAAATTTAATCATAAATATGTACTCTGTGGTTCCGATTAGCAAGCTCTGTGTATACGAACGAATGGTACACTTGACAGCCATTTGAGTTTTGAGTGTACGGTACAACAATGTTTTTGTGTGACTGTCCAAGTTTTATTTAGATTATGCCGAAACAAAGAAAGGTAAGTCGTGCAATTTTTTGATATATTAGAGATTTTTAATTTTTCTATCAAGATTTACATTATTTCTAGTTGATTTCTTGCTAAATTGTCTAAAACAAGGTAAATAACAATGTAGGGAACATGTGACCATAGCCTGTTGAGTCGAACTAATTTGTGGGAGCTATTTAACCATTGCCTGTTCAAATTACACTTACACTATATTTCTTTTTCATTAAGTAAAACATTAATAATAAATAAATAATTCATACTTACACTATATTTTTTTACTTCACGCAAATAACCTTTTTTTTTTTTTTTTTTTTTACCAGGGGAAATCTTTTATAGATACCACCGCACCTCGAGGGCAGGCGGGTGGTTATGTGGGAGTCCTGCCGACTGGACAGTATACCCACCAAAACCCCTGGGTGTTCCGCCACTGCGCTTGGTGTCGGGGCTACGGGCACGCTTGCGCACTCCTCCGCGGCACCCGACAGCGCTGGCCCAACTCGGGCCCCACCACGGAGCTTTGGCTCCCGCCAGAATAACGATGTGCCGAACACCAGACACATCGTCATCCACCACCTGGGACCAACCAGCACTGGGCGTCATACAGCACCCGTGTCCGACAGCCCTGGTCCCGATGCAACGGGTCAATTAAAGTGGCCCCGCGCCTGCCACTACGGCTACAGAGGATAGGGAGAACGGCCGTCGCGATACCGACACTCCTCTTCCCCTGCAGCCCCACCGCCTCCGCCAACACGTTGGCGGCACCCGTTAGGGCCGCTGGCAGGACGGATAGACAGCGGCACACTCGCCGCCCGTCCATCCCGTCGCCGCCCCCGCCTCGATGGGCTCGGCCGCGGTATCGCGACGAGCGCGACACCGCAGTCCACCTCAGTCGACTAGCGACCTACTGGCCAGCCTCCGCACGGGCTTGTCGAGGCCCAAGACCCGGAGAGGCCGGCCCCACCTCGGGTTCCTCTTGGTTCACCAGGCTGGCGAGACCTGGCTACTAAGCCCCCCCGCCACGACAAGGCGGGAACCCACTCGGGGGGGCACGCAAATAACCTAAACTAACCTAAAAAAAATAACCTAAAAAAAATTATGAACAAACAAACATTCGACATTTATATATAGTTATCACATAAATTGTAGTCTCTACCCAGGCAATGGGATTATGTTTTCCCACATTTTTTTTTCAGGCTTTTCAGGCTTTTTCAAAAAATTTGTTGATAAGGAATCATACAGGGCGCTACTCAAAGCCTAAATCCATTTACACCACTTTATTTCTTGCAGCGGTTCTTCGGGGCCTGTTTAAGGGTTAAATTGTAGGCCCGATTGTTTGAACTGTACAACCTGACACCGGGGCTTGTACGAACTTATTTTGAATTTGTGAGCCTCTTTACAGCCTGTGATTTGTATTTGTAATTATTAGATTTAATAGATGAATAAAATATTATTTTTGTGATAAAGTTTTTAGATAACACTGCATTTCTGTATCTAGTGTCATTATTAGTAAAAATGAGAAAAAATGTTAAACCGGACGAGCATGTTAATGAATCAAAATTATGCAATATTTTTTGTAATATTAGGTTCTATTAATATCAATAACGTTATTTTATCTTATCTTCGAGGCGTGGGTTCGATCCCCACCCAGGGCAAACATTTATGTGATGAACTTAGGTGATTGCTCTGTGTCTGGGTGTTATTTAGGTACTATGAATATAAGTATGTATTTAAAATATGTATATGTAGTAAATCAGTCTCTGGCAGCCATATCACAAGCTTTGCTTAGTTTGGGGTCAGAGACCGTGTGTAAGATGTCCCCTAATATTCATTTATTTATTTACTTAGTTACGCGAACGCAGGACTTGAATGTGCCTCTTTCAGATCACCGGCCCGCCGCTCTCCCAACTAAGCTAGTTCGCATCCTGAAGACACGCCAAATTTGTGAAGTGTTTAGCATTTCTAGTACCAACTTATAGCGTTGGCATTTACTTACTTTTTTAATAAATTTAAGTTGTCTATTCTTTAAGTCTGCGTCCAAAACCTAGTTATCCGCAAGCCATTCTGGGCGGGTTATGGGCGTGGGCGGGCGGGATCTAATAAACTTAATAACATTAGCCGCCGTCCGCCCAGCTGGGCGGCGGCAGTGGCTTACTTCTACCAACATGGGAAACAGTGAGATTAAATTACGAACTATGTAATAAGAGAATACCTGCTTGGAATATTAATTTATTCCAGAAACCAGCGTGGTTTTTGCATATTTTTATGCTTACTGATGTTATAATTCTGAAAGTGTGTTGTTTATGTTTCGCACAGCTATACAGGGTTATTTCTAATCAATTAGCATCCTTTTAGGCGCTTATTCAAAACCAACAAGTTTTGTTCTGCGACTTTCGTTAGAACTCAAAAATAAATCAGCTGTTCCATACATTTTGTCGCGGGTGAACGATTTCTATTGAACAACAATTTTTTTTTTTTGAGTTTTGACAAAAGTCGCAGAGCTAAAGTTATTAGTTTGATGTACAGAATAAGCCCCTAAAAGGATGCTAATTGATTAGAAATAGCCCCGTATAGAGAGGGATCATTGGTCATTTGATGTCAAAATCATTGCATAAATAGATTACAAACAATGTCACATCATAAATAATTTTAATATGAATGTCAAAATATGAAAATTTATTTTAAAATATCATTTTAACATTAAAATTGTCTACACAATCCTTAGTATTCAAATTGGCCAAAGCCTCTAAGATGGGTAAACCCGGTAGAGTACACGTTATCCTAGTCTAAAGAAGTGTGTCTTAAACTATGTATTTATTATCACAGAAAAATAAATGATTCTTATGTTCAAGAGAAAATCGAGATTTAGTTTTATTCAGTTAAACAGATACGAGGTTTACTGTTCGGAGAACTACTAGTTTGAACTATGAATAGTAGTTTATGCAACTGTCATATAATGAAGGGTATTAAAACACGAGTGTGAGTTTCGAGTCATAATAGTAACGAGTGTTTTAATACCCGTGTTATATGCAGTTGCATACACTACTTTATCTTCACTAATAAAAATAAAAATAAACATATTGCGAAACATTAAATTCACGCGTACGTGTATTGTCACAGTGAACTTGGCGCCATTAAAATCTAACCAATGAGAGCGCAGCTGCGCGCGCAGGGCCAATCAGGAGCGAGCGCGCGATGTTATAATGAGATTTTACGATATCGATGTGGATATTATAACATCATGTGAAATTGCTTAAATTGAGTGTTTTGTTGTCTGTGCAATAACAGTAGTCATTATAAGTCAAGTATTTGAAACATAAGTAGAATGTTACAACATTAGTGTAGATAAAATAAGTTAATGACTACCAAGCTTAAAGTAAGCAGTACCTACTTTATCTCTGCTACTTGTATAACTCACCCTAGACGTTGCTGTTAAAAAGCCTTCAAGTCGGCAAAGTGGATTCAATCTGCACCACTTTAAATCGCAACAATTTCAATTAGATACAATTTTCCACCCATTTCACTTTGATTACTCAAATTCCATTGACGCTATTATGGCTGCTATATTTTCTATATTATTTTTAGTATGTTTATACTTCGTGATTATTATAGTACTAGCTGACACGGCAAACGTAGGATCCTCAAAAATATTTTGGATTGGAATATAATACAGATACTCACGCGTATCTGTATTGTCAGGTTTACTATAGTTTCGACCACATTTGGCGATCTTTTTCAAAAAGAGTACCTACTACTTTGTATCTACTCATATTCCCATCAAAAACCATGTCATTTCTATTATTATCATACTTACAAATAACTTTATATTCGATAAAGAATCTGCAGCCAGAATCACCCTACACCAATCGGCTTAACTTTTTGCCGAATTTTTCCCAAATTAATCTTTCTTCAAACACTCGAGTTCTTTGTGCAACAATCGACTGCCAAATTTAATCTTCGACGCTCTAAACTCGATGCTGTACTTGTAGATGTGTGGATTTTGAGATTATATCTTCGAGATAGTGTGTATTTTTTTTCTTTTTTTGTTTTGGATTGCGTTTTACTACACACTGCCTGATGTTAAGCAGATATGAGGTCTAGGATGTAACACGCTTACCTAGAGGATACCTATTTATTAGGGATTTGAAGACACCTACATTGTACTTTAGCGGGAAGGCAGACACAGGTGAAGCGTTCATCATTCTGGCAGTTCGTATGAGGAATGTGGACTCGAACCGCATGGTTCTAACGCGCGGGATGTTCACTATACAAGGGTGGCGCTTTAGTCGCGTCCGTCTATCCGTACGATAGAAGAAAGGGGCCAAATTGTGCAACTCCTGGGCGCACTCACCGAAATGTATCCGATAGAAGGCTGATGGACACGCAACGCTACGTCGATGCTCGAGACTTAGCAGCTTCGACTCAGTCAAGGTTTCGTTGCCTATCTGCCTCCTGACTCGCCTTTCAATGGACTCTAAAGCCTCCAGCTGGTATTTGGCAGAGCCATCCCAAAGGTGAGAGCAGTATTCCATTCAAGACCTGACTTGCGCTTCATAAACACTAAGCAGTTGCTCAGGTGTGAAATATTTCTCCTTAGAGAGAACACCAAGTGTTTTGAAAATTATCATTTAATTGATGTATTTTTCTTTACAACGTTAATAGTTATAACCCCAGTCCTCAAAACAATTTTTAAAGAAAAGTTTTAGTATCACTACATAGTATAAAACAAAGCCGCTTCGCGTTCTGTCTGTCCCAATAAGCCCGACTACAGAGGCGCCAGCGTAAATTTAAAAGCAACGTAAAAAGCGTTCTCTCTATCGAATGCCTAAAGTGAAAAAGAAACAGAACTATGCTATTTAGCTAATATAATTACGATGGCGCCTCTGTAATCGGGCTTTATGTATGCTTATATCTTTAAAACTACGCAACGGATTTTGATGCGTTTTTTAATAGGTAGAGTAATTCAAGAGGTAGGTTTATAATTATGTATAATGAAAAACTAACTTGTAATGCTTATTATAGTTATCAACAATATATAGATGATAGAAAGGCTTGGGAGTAGCTCTGCCATTTCTTAGCTGGCTAAAAATAGTGTATAACAAGCCTATGTACTTTTTTATTTGTGTAGTTTTAAGTTATTGTTACAACTTGACGTGCCTAAGCGCATTTTGATAATGCCAAAAGGCTGAAAAAGCAAATACAAATACAAATAATACAACTGTGCGAAGCCGGGGCGCATCGCTAGCAGCTTATAAACCCAGGAAGTTAGAATATTCTTGTATACCTACGAAATTAAGGGCCCTCTGAATGGTACATGTGACAAAAAATGTTTTAAGAAACATTATATTTATTTTAAAAATTCTATTTAACTATACCCCACGCGTAGGGGTGGGTTTAATTATTTTTTTATCCCCATTTTATATGTATGGGAACTTCCCCTTAAATACATATTTTTGAAAGTTTTTAGTATTGAAAATTGAGATCCATACTTAAACCATCACAATGTCATACGCAATTCAATTTGTAAAAGTGGATGTTATAAGGCTTTGTAACATTAGGACGGACAAACAGACGGACCGACGGACGAGCAGTCGTACGGACGGAGGCAACGGGTAAGGTTTTTTTCAAAAATAGGCAGTGAAATAAAAATCTAAAAGTTCACATAATTATTTATTTCTCTACATTTATCATTGCAAACTCTCTACGTTTCTACATACAATAAATTACATTATTAAATACCTATACGCTATTATTACCTTGTGATTTTCTAAAACTCTACTGTGCAGTTAACTTACTTAGATAATAACTTTAATACGATTACTTAGATACAAATGTACACAGGCTAAGAAATAGTCAAGTTTTATTTTATTTCTATATTTACATTTTATGAATTATATTAAGAGTGGTACACACTGGCAAAGTCGATATTTAATTTTTCGCTGTTATAATATCTTTATACAGGGTCATCGGTATTAAACGCAAAACATTTTAAGAGCGGGTCTAGTGCATCTAGAGTCTAGACCAACAACAATTGTACTATGACTTTTAAAAATTCGCAAAAATTAAAACACTTCATACATTTTTCCGCGCGTTGACGAACTTTTTATATGAAAAAGCTGAATTTTTCTTTGTGATTTTCCCAACTTCCTAGAACAAAAGTTGTTTGTCTAGATGTACTAGACCCAGCCTTAAAAGATTTTGCGTAAAATACCTACGACTCCGTTTATTTTAAAAATATTGACAGGAAGTTTTTAAAGAGTCTCTTTTGTTGACGATACACTCGTTGTGATTACAGGGTTATCCAGAAATGGCGTACTAAGCCGAAATGAGGTGATTCAAGCCGTAATTACGAACAAATATTTCTATGTGGCGAAATCGAAATTCGAGAAAAAAATCAGCTGATTCATTCATTTTGTTGATACTGAGCTGCAATTTTGTATGGAACGGCCGATTGCTTTTACTCGAATTCCGGGTTGACTCCATGGTAAAAATGTTGATAACGATGATCTGAATTATCTCCTTTTTAACCCCCGACGAAAAAGAGGGGTGTTATAAGTTTGACGTGTCTGTTTGTGTGTCTGGCTGTCTGTCTGTCTGTGGCATCATAGCGCCCGAACCACTGAACCGATTTCAGTTTAGTTTTTTTTGGATGAAAGGAGACTTAATCGAGGGTGTTCTTAGCTATGTTTTATAAAAATCGATTGAGCCGTTTAAGAGTTATGGTGGGTTACAGTGGGGATGGAAGAACCAAAATTCTACAAATGTGCCCAAAATGGTTGTCAATTGAAAGTTTGTTGTCAAATATTTTTGTGTCGGGGGTTTTTTAATTAGGTATATTTAAGGTTTTGGATTAGTACAAGGTAAGCAGATAGCACTGTATAATTATTTTAAAATATTGAAAATCAACATTTTATAGACACTAAGTGTTTATAAAATGTTATAGAGATTTAGTTCGTGTTGTATTTCAACAAAATTCAATATATCCAAGTAAAACAAATGTCTCAAACGATCCAGTCAGTAACGACGATCCGTTCAGTTCTAGCAAGCAACAAGCACATTAACTAATGTGTACACACCCTAAACGTTCCGCCTGATTCATTTTTACTTCTCTGAAAAATACAGTTACAGTCAAATATAATAAATAAACAATATTTTTGAACTTGAATTGTTTACAGTATGCATATAACGGGACTGAACTCACGTGCACGGATAGAAAACAGAAAAAATGCCACTTCAATGACGAATAGTCATAACGAGTACAGTTTCAGTCGCGCATGTGTGCATTGCGAGACGGCTCCGCGCTAGCACTCGCCAACTTGAGAAAGATCTCCAAACACGGTAGAAACTATTGTCATTATGACTATCCGTGCACATGAGTTCAGTTCCGCTATACAAAGTATAAAAATATGTGAAAACCACGTTAGTTTCCATAGTTAAATTGTAATAATCAATAGATGAGCAAGAAATTTGCAGAAGTTCATTCTTGGCTATAATCGGATTACATTGTCGACACGAAAAATTTAAGTACTTACTCTGTATGACCATTACTCTATTTATTGTTGACCATTACTCTTAAATCAGAAAGAAGTTATTTTGATGTTGGAACATTATAACATTTAATAATCGGTCAAGTACGAGTCGGACTCGCGCACGGAGGGTTCCGTTCTGTATGGCCCCCCTTAAATATTTATTTTATTATAATTTTATTTTTTACTATTGAAGTGAATATAAAACTAAATATTCTGTGAAAATTTCAAGCATCTACCTGTTACCATTATTAATATAGAGCGAAAAACGTCTGAAAAATCATGTTTGTTGTTTGGGAGCCTCCCTCAAATATTTAATTTATTTTCTTTTTAGTATTTGTTGTTATAGCGGCAACAGAAATAAATCATCTGTGAAAATTTCAGCTGCCTAGCTATCATGGTTCATGAGATACAGCCCGGTGACAGACAGACAGACGGACAGACGGACATCGAAGTCTTAGTAATAGGGTCCCGTTTTACCCTTTGGGTACGGAACCCTAAAAATAACCATAAATTAAAGTAGGTAGGTGTGTACTAGTATATAACTTAAATTAAAAAAATAAAAGACGTGTGGCACTCGGGGACTGCCGCGGTAAAGCTATTGCATAGCATATTTCGGAGCAGCTCGTCTCGATTCGTGCGAGTTTCGTAGAGTCGTACAATACGTCTAATCGCACACAACGCCGTGTCGAAGACTGCCGAACCGAAACGACGTTAGACGATGCACGGCCTTCAAGCCACACCTCCTTGCCCGTCGGAGTGGGGAGCGTGAGGTTTTTTCGTTACGGAATTTCTGGATTCGGTCCCCGCGCTCAAGGCCCGCGATAGAAGCTATGCAATAGCTTAAAAAACACAATTTATCATCGAATCTTCAAAGACAAATCAACATAGAAGAACGTTAAGGCACACGAATTTTAAGTGTTCGTTTTAACAGGATTTTTACAATTTCGTTAATGTTTCGTATACCAAAATTTACATTTGACAAATTAAAAAGTTACATTATTTTAATGACTAGGAATATTTTATGCTTATCTACAACAGTGTCACTTATGTTAAAGTTATTTATAAGCCAAATGTACATCTATACGTTTGCTTGTATGATTTTTGTGGTTTCAGACTAACGATTTTTACTACGAGTATAAGCTCTAATACCGACACGACACCACTCGGCTGTTCATAATCTAAATATAGTAACTCAAGATTAAACAATTGTTTAGGAGAAATAATCGGCCAAGTACGAGTCAGACTCGCGCACGGAGGGTTCCAGTACGGAACCCTCCGTGCGTATGCTGTATGGGAGCAGCCCTTAAATATTTATTTTATTTTAATTTTAAAATTTATTATTAAGGTGAATATAAAACTATTTTTTTGTGAAAATTTTAAGCGTCTACCTGTTACCATTATTAATATAAAGCGAAAAACAACTAAAAATGCAATTTTGTTGTATGGGAGCCCCCATTATATATTTATTTTATTCTCATTTTAGTATTTGTTGTTATAGCGGCAACAGAAATACATCATCTGTGAAAATTTCAGCTTCCTAGCTAACATGGTTCATGAGATACAGCCCCGTGACAGACAGACAGACAGACGGACATCGAAGTCTTAGTAATAGGGTCCCGTTTTTCCCTTTGGGTACGGAACCCTAAAAAAACAGGTTATCCACTTTGATCGTTTGCCCTAAACGAACTATTACAGTTATAGTCACGGGCCTTGGACCAAAATATGCGTCATATAATCAACTACATTTTGTCATTGCTCCTATTTCAATAAAGTGGATAGTACTCCATCTTAAAACACGCGCCACTTACTAAATTCACTCAAACGATTAAGTATGAATGGGACAAATTTAATTCGAAACAGCGTATGAAACATGGACAAGTTTAAAACCTAGTAAGTGTGTATGTCTTATTAAGTTTTTAAAAATGTTTTCTGATTTACTGTGATTTGAATTTGATCTTTTGAGGTAACAGTACGTTTATTTCAAATTACCTCGACTTATAAATTTATAATTTAAAAATTTGTAAGAGAATGGCTGTTTTAAGCAGCCCAACTTAACTTACCCAACTTGCGTATACTTAAACCTAGTAAGTCAAAAAACCTAAAAATACCGATTTTTATAATAATTGAGTTACTAGGTTTTGATTTTGAACAGACGCACTACCGGTTAGAGCGACCACGCGGAGACGTGCTCATTTAAGCTTTTTTTAAGCGCTTATTGTAGCGCGCGTGCAAGCGCGTATGCCGAAACATCCGTATACGCGCAGAAAAATACGCTAATCTTAAACCGCTCCAAGTTATTTTATATTTACAGAATGATAGGTAAAAATTATTTTACGATTTCGGAACCACGGTATGCTGTATTATTTGGAATGATTGGACACTCTGTAGTATAATACGAGTATATACCTATAGTTGGACTGTATTTTAATGAGAAAAAAAGTATGAAAGAATTTTTCTCAACACAATTTTCGTTCAATGTGGCAAAGGTTATATATGTGTAGCTTATAAAACTTACACCGAGTAATGTAAAAGCCATATATAAAGATGGAATAAAGTCAAAATCATGATCCGACAAACTTTTATACAACCATAGTGCTAGTTGCTACAGTAACGAAAATCATGCCAGCTTTTATTATGTTACTTAATCATAGATAAGCGTTGAGAACAACGTTTCCACGTTTCATATTTTCGTGCTAATGCTCGATTCTCTTCATTAAGGAGATAATTCCCAAACAAATATTCGCATGGTCTGGTCATATCATCGTAAAGTCCACTATAAGACATAGCCTCTTATTGAATGATTATATTCTCCAATTTTCAAAATTCTCGTTACGTATGAACCTTGTTATTATGCTGCAGCACTCTGTCCTGTATAGCATCGTGGGCCCTCAACCGTAGAGTGTCGGCGCTGGCGAGACGTGCCAGGGCCGTACTGGGTGACGGGGGCGAGGGGGGCGACGGCTCCGGTTCGGGCGGGCGCAGCGCGGGCGGGGGCAGCGCTAGCACGTATCTGAGGAATTATTTAATTCTGTAACTTAATTCTTCATATCGCTGACTGTAGGAACCTAGGAACGGAGGACTTAATGGACTTGACTCGATAAATAAATTGCACTATTCTTCTTGGAATTATTCATTATTAATTTTTAATTATTATTAACTACTTGGAATTATTCATTATTATGAACTATTCTTCTCTGATCAAGCTAAATGTGAATAGACTTTTTGCAAACAAGCCCTTGGTGAAAGTAGCGGACAGTACTCATTGGGTCCTGTCCGTTTACAGGGAAAATACACTAAATGTTTCTCTATATGACCTACAAATTAGGACATCATTTTCATGATCATGATACCCATTTTTTCTATGAGAGCCTGAAATAGCGACAAAACATAGCTTTTCCGTACATTTTACTAATAGGTCAACAACATTTTGTAAAATACTGTAATTTTTATAGTGAACTCCGGAGTTAGTCAGTTGGTCAACCACCAACGATCACAGTTCGTCACAAATTCACAATGATAAAAGAACTGTATGTATCCAGTGTAACAGCGGGTGTTCTAAGCAAAAGCCAAAGTTATAAAGCCAATAGCGACCTTCTTTCTTAAAACTACTTTTCTAAATTATTTAAAGTGCACTTTCTTATTTACTCACCGGTGTAAAAGAGCCCGGAAAGCCGCGGCGGGTTCGTCGTGCCAGAGCGGGGCGGGCACGCCCAGCGCGCCCAGGCCTGCGCCCAGCCCCAGCGCCCACCACTCGCCGCCCGCCGGCGCGCCGCTCCACTCGCCCACTACTGGACAAAAATATCGTTTTACACTTTTAAAGGACATTGGGTAAACCGCATAGAAGACTTGGCGTTGATTGTTTTATCCGAGTATCGCGTAACTATAGCCTGGTTATTGAAGTATAGATATTATTAGATAGTCTATTTTATTTAAAGTGTCACCAACTTAAACCGCCTGAAGTCCTCTGATTTAGCTAAACGGTTAAATACCTAACCGAGTCCTACAATGTAACGTGTAGCGCTCAGTTGAAAACATCACTCGCGATTTGAAAGTTGACGCGGTTTCGAAGACTAACCGAAGAATACCCAATCCTTGTGAAGTGAGCTTCAGTTAGTTGCACAGCTTGTAGCTAATTTCACAGCTGCCTCCGAGCAAAAATCTATAGAGTCACAATCCTGCAAAAAAGGTGTCCTCGCCAAAACTTTGCCCAAGCTACGTAATGGGCAGGCTTTATAGTTAGTCGTAAGGCGATTGCAAGCCGACTACAACGCCGTGCGATGCCAACGTGCTCGGTTACAAACACTAATTAGGTGATATAACGTCGAGATTCGAGAAAACGGGTCATTGTGAATAATATCAAAGAACTCTAACTTTACGGTTTAAAGCTGATTTTTGCAAAATCACACAAATGGGACAAAAGTTCCCATCGACGTTTGAGGCAATTTTATTTTTTGGACAAAAGTTCCCATCGACGTTTGAGGCTATTTTGCACTTGGACAAAAGTTCCCATCGACGTTCAAGAGGACTGTGTCTTTGTAGGTATTTGCTCGAAGACAGTCGCCAAGAACTTCAGTTCAGCCTATAGCTAACGTGCCAGTACCAACTCAAATCATAGCATATAATGACGCGCACAATTCGTCCACTTCCCCGCGGCATCATCCGTACAATTAGGCCGTTTGCAGCGTACTGTCTCTTACTACCGATTACGAACAGACGCCCCTCCCACAAAGAACTTCCGTCACTTTGATCAGGCTGCCTCCACGGCATGATTAAGTGTAATTTTTCTTCTGGCATTCGTTTAGCGTAATGGCAGAAAGATGAAACGGGTAGAAATGTAGAAAATAAGTCGATAAAACGAGGTTTGAGAATTGGTTTGTCTAAAGAAAGAGTTCAACGCGCGCTTGTGCTTGTACTTCACCGGCTTCGAGAGAATATCTACAGAGCCAAAGTCCCGAAGTGAAAGTAGTAAAAATGTCCGAGCGACGTTTTACATACCGACTTAGATAATTACATTAAATAATTGAATTAAATAACTCGTTTTCTCGAATCGCGACTAGTCTTGTAACCGAGCACTTTGGCATCGCGCGGCGTTGTAGTCGGCTTGCCGACCTTACAACTAACTAAAAAGCCCAAACCCTGCCCACTACGTAGCTGGGGCAGGGTTTTGACTTGGACACTTTTTTTTGCAAGATGGTGACTCTATAGATATTTGCTCGAACTTGACACAGTCACAAATTCGATGGCATTCGATTTGAATCCACCAATCCGGCTGCGTAGTAGATATGGCTTAATCACGTCTCGTAAGTGGGCCCATGTTCAGAGGTGGAGTTCTTCACTACAGTATACTGTACTAGTCTTTTAATGTCCCATAGACACAATCATGTCATTTTAATGGTAGACAATGTTGTCATCTAGAAAAACATCCAGTCAAAGATATAATTTTTCACCAATAATAATAGCACAACAAATGGCGATCTACAAAATTCGAATAGTTTGCATGAATGGGACCAATTTCGAGATATACCCTACCCTATACCCTATTCAATAAAAAAATCGGCCAAGTACGAGTCGGCCTCGCGCACGGAGGGTTCCGTACTGTATGGGAGCCCCCCTTAAATATTTATTTTATTTTGTGTTTAGTATTTTTTGTTATAGCGGCAACCGAAATACATCATCTGTGAAAATTTCAGCTGCCTAGCTATCATGGTTCGTGAGATACAGCCCGGTGACAGACAGACAGACAGACGGACATCGAAGTCTTAGTAATAGGGTCCCGTTTTTCCCTTTGGGTACGGAACCCTAAAAAAGAATTACCATACATCATACATAACAAATGGTACGCTTCGACTTGAGAACCTCCTCCGTTTCGTCGGTGTAATAAATTTTTTTCGAAAAAATGGCAACACCTAGTTTCACCGTGTACAGAATTTGAATAATTTGCACAAATTAATGTGACAGCCATGTACATTTTTGTTGATATATCAAAAACGGCTTAGCCGATTCTGATAAAATTTAAATGGGATAACCTCGAAAGTATACTCTTTAGAACTAAAACAGATTTTTTTAAATCGGTTCACAATTGGCAAAAGTACCAATAACATACACAAAAAATACAGACGAACATAGTACCTCATCCTTTTTGGAAGTCGGTAAAAATTCTCAGGTATAATACCTATTTATCGTATAACCACGAATCAAGCACACACTTATCAGTTTAAATCTGTAATAATTGCCTAAACGAGGCTTAATGTGAGCTCACAAACAGCCCCATGTGATAATTGTTACGGAAGTGACGGAAAACGCATTTAGGGAACGCAACCTGTTATTTTTATAAACATGTGGGCAGGCAAGCCTAAGGTGTGTATACAGATGCGCGAGCTTTCGCGCGGGAATGACATAAGACTTTACTGTTTATTTTTCGCAAAAAATGGCAAAACGACTTCCATCGTGTATAAAATTCGAATATTTCGCTCGAATTGTTTACATTATTGTTGATTTTCCAAAAACGGCTCAGCTGATTTCTGTAAAATTGAAATGGGACCACTTCGGGAGTTTATTTATCCTTTCAAAGTAAAAAATATTTTTTTGATTCGGCTCTCAATTGGCGAAATTATCGATGAAAATACACAAAAAAAACATACAGACGAACATAGCCCCTCCTTCTTTTTGGAAGTCTGTTAAAAAGCTAATATAAGTAATTAGCAGATTTTTTCAGCTCAGCAACGTCTCAAAAATTTTTTTTTCCTATTATTATCATTAAAACAGAAAAGAGAACTAGAAATTAATGTCTTACTTTGAAGATGCTTAACATGTAGAAAAAAACGTCATACAGAAAAATACTCATTGCAATTAAGAGGCGGTTGTCACATATTCTAGATTTTAATTATTTCTCTTCTTGTAATGTATGTTATTAACAATAAAATAGAAGGGAAGTGGTCGTTCTATATATGAGCTACAGCCATTTTTATGCAGTAGTTACAATAAAATACAATAGAATGCGAAGTTTAGACTCACTTTAGAATAGTCTGATTTCTTCATGTCTAAAAGTGCTTTCACAATTATTATACTATCTACTAATCTACTTATCAGGCAGTATGTGGTCAAACGCAAACCAATTCAGAATAAAAAAAACTATATATCTAACATTCATAAGTTTCTATTTCCCACCACGAAAGCTCGCCCGTGTAGAGCCAGCCTAACCCAGTTAATGCTCAAATAATGACTGTACAGATTCGTGTTTACGCGACGCCATGCTACAATTACGGGGTATCGGTTTATATTCTGATTTATTATCAACGTATTTTGATATAAATAAGCTGATTGTGGAAATCATATTTCAATTATTGATTTATTAATGTTATGGCGTTTAAATAGGTTGTTAGGTGTATTATTAACTGTGAATTTGGGTGTGATTTGTTTTAGCTTTTTCCTTTGTACCGTTTGATATGTATTTTTTATCCGGTTTCGACCTATATGATAGGACATTTAATACCTACATATTTTTACGTGACTTGACATTTTTTAAACTTGATGATACTGTGGCAGTTGTTCTGATTTAAATTGATTTTTTATTGATTATACGTTATACGTTTTATGGTCTTTTATGACGTGATAGAGAGAAAAACCGTGTTCATAGATTGATTTAAAACTAAACGTTTAGATCAGCGCGTAAAATTCAAATCATGCGTTTTTGCAATTAACTGATGAAATGCTCTTCATGATTCAAAGAAACTAGTTTTGCTGTAATATAAGGTTTGTATCAATTATTGAGATCAATTGAAAAAAAAGGAAAATCGGCAATATTATCATTGCATCATCCTTCCATCCATCAGTCATATGACTTCCAATGCTGGACATAGGCCTCCCCTAGGGGAGGCCTATGTCCTTACAACCGGTCTTATTGGAGGTCTATAGAGACCTCCAATAAGACCGGTTGTAAGCAGCTTGCATCCAGCGCGAACCTATGGTCTTGATGAGGTCATCCGTCTATCTTTTGGGTGGGCATCCTACGCTGCGCTTGCCGATACGTGGTCTCTTAGGAACTTTTTGACCCCATCTGTCATCAATCCTCAGTCAGTCGTGCATGTATCATACTTATATAAAAATGAATGTTTGTCTGTATGTCCTTTATAGAATCGGATGCTATACATTTGTGATGATCTTTAGCAAAGTTGTTGTGCATGAGCCAAAGAAGGTTTCTGAGTTGGTGCGACCAATTGCGTGAAACGAAGTTCGCCGAGTCAGCTACTAAGTTATAAAAATTCATAATCCTGCTTCCTTGGACGTGAAAAGCAGTAAAAAAATATCAAACACTATTAAATATTCATTATCTTCCCATATTAATACCCTAATAAAAATCATACCCTTCACACTAGTGTAAACATCAAGCAGTAGGGGCGTAAAGGTGGGCACACACGCAGGTGGTGGTTCACAGAGCGCTTATTGTACGCTATCGTCGACAAATATCGCGCGCCGGTGTGATGTGTCACCTGCTTAAACTCTTTCTGATTGATTTTTAGCCCAGCTACTGTTTTTAACCGACTTCCAAAAAGCAGGAGGTTCTATGTTCGTCTGTATGTATTTTTTTGTGTATGTTCATCGATAATTTCGCCAATTGTGAACCGAACTGAAAAATTCTTAAAAAGGGTATACCTACTCCCGAGGTGGTCCCATTTAAATATTACAAAAATAGGCTGAGCCGTTTTTGAAAAATCAACAACAAAGTAAACAATTCGAGCGAAATATTTGAATTTTGTACATGAAATAAGGCAGTTTTGCCATTTTTTGCGAAAAATAATTGTGTATTCATATCCTACTTAACTGTTTTTGGAAAGAATTTAGAAAATATAGTAAATAATACTATACCTAGTAATAATAAATAGTTACATAAACGTTGCAATGCAAAAAATTAAACTTGACACCTAAAGGGTCACAACTTACTGGTAACTTAGGACATAAAATAAAAGTTTCACAGCAAAATTTGGCGGTTTACAGAACGATTATTGTATTCCGTTGTCGACAAATACGAGTACCTATATATTAAGCCCGATTACAGAGACGCCAGCGTAAATTTAATAGCCACGTAAAAAGCGTTCTCTCTATCGAATGCCTAAAGTGAAAACGAAACAGAAATACGCTATTTAGCTAATAAAATTACGATGGCGCCTCTGTAATCGGGCTTATTGCCCCGTGCCGTTGTGACGTGACACCTGCTTAAACTCTTTCTGATTGATTTTTAACCTGGCTACTGTTGTGTGTTTTTAGAAGGGGTGCTATAAAAGGAATACCACAAAACAAAATATACTCGTAGTACGACAGTACGGACTTCCTCATGACTGATTCTGAGAAAACCCATATAAAAGTCATGAGTCATCTTGAGTAGGTGTAAATACTTTTGAGTCTTATAATTATGTTATCGGTATTTTACCAGGTTTAGTCTTTTGTGTTTGAGCTTAAATAGTTAATTTTTTCAGTCGTCTGAATCAAATCATTCTATATTTATTTTCGCTTTGTTATCAGTATAACCTGTTTTAGTCATATTCATTTATCATTTTGCGATGCACACCACATCGCTTAAACCTTATTGTTAATCTTTTACAAGTAACGGTTGTCTGGAAGAAATCGCTTTTTAGCGATAAGGTCGCCGGTTGTAACACCACTAAACTTGTTTTCCTAGTTTATTTAAGTTTTGGTTTGTTATTATAGAATTGATCTATCTATATATTTGAAAGTTTACCGTTTTAAGGATTATTATTTTATTTAAAAAAACCTTGCATACGTTGAAATGGCCAAGTCAGCCTGCGTGGGTAGGCCAGTTCATAAATGAACTAAAAAGGTTGACATAGCATTTAAAGTCACTCACCGTGCTCATGGTGCATGAAAGGAGCGTGATCTCTTCCTAGTGCTTTTTCTCTCTTACGCCACTTTGCTCTGCGATTCTGGAACCACACCTGCAGTAAAAAATAAGCATGAGTTCTGGCAACGGCCTAGCTTAAATTTATATAATTCATTAATAATTCATAACATACAAGACTATATCTGCAGTCCTATTTAGGTACTTCATTGTTAAAACATTGGCGGCTCTTTCGTGTAAAAATAGTTATCACAGAAAAAATAAATATTTTTTTTAAATTTAACTAAAATATACGATTTTTCGTGTCATCTAAACCATTGTAGCAGCGCTGTATTATAAATACCACCCACATTCACCTAAACGAAAACTGGAGACCATTGGTTTCCGCTTTGAATCATGTCGGCCACGCTACGAGCGCTACGAGTGCTACGAGCTACGGCTACGTGATTCTCAACTGTGGATTGCGGCGACTTTTTAATTTTTTTATTGTGTAATTGTCGACAATTTGCTTCCTCCCTCCCGCCGGACCTCTCGACTACAATAGGAGTGTAATGAAAAGCAATTACTCATACGTGGTTTCCATGCCACCGTCCGCAATACTCAATTACGACTCTGCTACGCTGGAATAGCGGCTAATTTTCAATGTTAGCTGCCAGAGAATAGAAACAAATTGAGCTACAGAGCTACCAACTTACTCATGCAGTTGGTTAAGGAATAAAACTGAAAATTTGGTTCAAGTTTATTTAGAAATCTGTGCAGTGGCGACATCGTTTAGCTACACAGTAATATGGTTGTAGTAGTCGAGTCGTGCTAATAAAAGACATTGTAAAAATTGGCGTAATTTAATAATTTTCAAATGTCTCTGACTGGTTGCGCGCACACAATGGCTCTCGGTACGACTTAGCCAATTATTGTTAAATTACCTTTCGTTTTACCCATTTTGTTGAGATTTTCTTTATGCTTTCATTAAATTATGAAGCTGAAAAGATTGGAGCTTTTATCGCATTTAACAATTTGTGACTTTATTTCAATATTAGGTACGTTTCAAAATTTCTTAAAAGAACATTGATCCGTAAAAAAAATGATAGGCAATATTATTCGATATCCTAAAATAATATATGTCCGTATTTTTATTTATTTCATATAGGTTTGCGTTTTACTAGATACTGCCTGATGTTAAGCGGATATGTGGTCTAGGGTGTAGCACGCTTACCCAAAATATACCTATTGACTCAGGATTTGAAGACACCCACGTTGTACTTTAGCGGGAAGACAGACTCAGGCAAAGCATTCCACGTTCTGGCTTTTCGTATGAAGAAAGTGGATTTAATACGCTTAGTTTTAACGCACGGAATAAAGAATATTATCTAGAAATAAACCTAGAATATATTTTTTTTACTAAGTGTAATTGAAGTGAAACTTCTAATGCGACTTCCAACAAGGTTGCGTTAAACGTTTAACTCTACCATGGAGGGGGTATGTATGAAAGCAAGCACGGTTGCGGCGAAGTTTCACTTCTTCCGCCCGTAGGGACTCTACTTGCATTTTTATATAGGTTCACTACATTATGTCTAATTGTAAAATAAGCATATAATGTAGTCATGTAGCACGCTTATCTAGAAGATTGGTAGCATTTGGTTTATTGATCAAACTAAAACAAAAATTATAAGGCACAAACAAGTTCACGGGTCAGGGGGTCTATTCTCAGCATCTCAATTAAAGTCCGGATCAAAACGTACAATTAATTTGACGACTGCGTCCAAGTGGCACTCGAAGACTATAGCACGTGTCGATTACAACCGACGATCTCTTGACATTCCTTCTTAAAACTACCCGCATTTTCACACAATTTTCAACTTAACATTATTGAATTAAGGTTTGAATTTGAAGGTTAATGATTAAAGCTATAGCGAATAGCGTGTCAATCAGTGTTGAATTTTAATTCTTTATGTTAAAGTACAAAATCGATTTTGATTGAAAATGTAAAACTACCCGCACTTCAAACAGATTAAAACTTAAAAGTCTTTGATTTAGAGTTGAGAATGGGCTTGTAGGGGTGGTCTTTTGTTGTAAGCGCCATCTATCGAGTGGATTAAAAGCAATTGGCGCGTCGAGTGTGATTCGAGTGCGGTGCACCCCTATTTGATGACCGTAGGGGTGGCTCTGTGGGGGAGTGGGAACTTATCGCCAATTTAGTAGGTTATTAAAGTTTTATGAAGTTTTTAAGTTTTTAGTAAGCTGTATGATAATAGTTTTATTTTACTTCATCATCATCACCATAATTTCTGCCAAAAAATATGCTGCTACTAGATGTGTGTTTTGGGATGCAAATATATAAGCTCCATAGTAAAAAACAATCACCATCTTCATATCAGTCGTATGTTTACTACTGGACAATGCCTCTCCTAAAAAATAAAATTAGACTGGTTTTGAAGGTCGCATCAATCATATTATATCCTGTGTCCACCTTGTGGGCGAACATCCTTTGCTGCGCTTTCCAGTAGATGCGTGTTGCATGAATTTTAATCATTATTTGAAAAAAGTTCATCTATTAGGTATTAGAAATACGAATAGATAGGATAACAATTTTTCGCTTTGGAATTCGAAGCCAGAACTTTTAGACTAAAATTAAATGAGTCTCCCAAAAAAGGCAACAGTTTTCTGCATTGTAACTATTAGTTAAAATGAATACTAAAGTTCTCAGTCCAATTTTCGACAGCCCCTAACTCTAGTGGCTCTACATGTTATACAGTCTCCAGTGCAGTGTAGAGTTGATAATTACTAAATTGCGTCACTACCGAGGTAGAGAGCCTGCAAGTTAACCATTATTAATTTGAAAGGATTATAATTACCTACCTCTGCTCTATGTTAAGTTGCCGACTCTATCCTTAACATAGGTTCTTTCAGTGGTTTTTCTCGCGACCGTTTGGAATTTGTTTGCTAAAAGTGTTTTGAGTCAGTTTTCCAGGTGGTCGAAAATATATCAAAATCTCATGCTAATGCTTACAAAATTGATAATATCTTTTATTCACTTGATCGCAATATATTAATTTTTTGTTCTTAAAAAGCCCTACTTAACCTACCAAGGGAAAACATGCGTTTTTAAATATTAAAAAAGCCAAAGATAAGGGCATAGGCCACCCTTATAGATTTTCAATAAAACCGATTGGAAACGGCTTACATCCAGCGCAACCCTGCGGTTGCTTGGTTGGTTAGGTTAGGTCACTTATGGTTAAATCCCTTAAAACCGTCAGCTACGTCCAGTTGTTCCTATACGCACGGAAGTATGTCAAATTTTTCATTCATTCTCACATTTTAGTCCCGAGATGCTTTCATAACGTTCATTTCAGTTAATACACCCAAAATTGCCAAATTGAGCCCGTTAACCAATGGATGTGGATTTTTCTCCAACATCAATTGAAATTGCACTAATGAGAGTCTTACTCCATCTGCACTAGCAAATGCATACACACACTAGCAAATTATGATTATGATTGCGCTACCATACAGAATACTTCCCACCCCGATATACAAGACGTATCGTCTTGCATTAAGAAATCTATCCCAAATTGTTTACTTAGATATAAAAATTACGCGCTACGCTTACGCTTAGTAAAACTCATAATTCTCTTTCCTCTACTTACTTCAAACAACGCTTTTGACAGAGCGTAAGGACTAAGAAGAAGGGAAGGGAAGGTTTAAACGTTGAGAAAATATAAAAATGTTGTGGTGAGATGAAGTTCACCGGGTCAGCTAGTACAGTATAAGATTTAGATAAGATGAGTCGTCGCCCATGAGATGGACCGATCAGATCAAGTCTGTGGGCGGGCCCGTGCATGAGTGTACCCGATTGACGTTCAATAGACAGAAATGGCGAGACATAGTGAGGCGCATTACATCTGCCCCTACCAATAATAATACTGCTTAATAACCACGACCGCTCTGTCAAGAGCTCAACGTTCAAGAAGAAGATTTCAAACAACTATTGCGATATTTCCCATTTTAATCGTTGAATTTTTCACCCATTCACTGCATTTCGGCCCCGAGATGCGTTCATAACGTTCATTTCAGTTAATTCACCCGAAATTGCCAAATTGAGCCCGTTAAACAAAGGCCGCGGATTTTAATCACACGTCAGTTGAATCCGCACTAATGAGAGTCTTACTCCGTCTGCGTCGGAGGATTTAAAAACAAAACGCATGGAATGCGGTTTTGGGAATTACATTTTTAAACTTGGAATTATATGCTTGAGACATGCGTCCCGCAAACAGCTGTGGCATACGGCTTTACGGCCTATAATGTTACCGCTTAACTTAAATAATGAATGGGTTTTCATCGTCATCTATACATTATCCTTTTTTTGTATCTAGCTTTTTTATTTTTAGGGTTCCGTACCCAAAGGGTAAAAACGGGACTTATTACTAAGACATCGATGTCCGTCTGTCTGTCTGTCACCGGGCTGTATCTCATGAACCGTGATAGGTAGGCAGCTGAAATTTTCACATATGATGTATTTCTGTTGCCGCTTTAACAAAAATACTAAAAACAGAATAAAATTAATATTTAAGAGGGGCTCCCATACAACAAACGTGATTTTTAGGAGTTTTTGCTCGGGCAAGAGAAATGGGGCGGTACGGAACCCTTTGTGCGCGAGTCCGACTCGCACTTAGCCGATTTTTTTTGTTATTAATTTGTTTAGGTTTGTAAATATAGTATAGTAGTGGTAATATATGGTTTAGTTTATGAAATGTTATTTAAGTTTTGTTGCAATAAAAATTAAGTCAACGTGAATGCTTCAATGCTTGCATGAATGCTTCATTATTTTAAAAAAATATTTTTTACAATTTGATTTTTCTCCAAGCAATGTCGAGATAATAAGATCCGGAAAGTATGATATTACAACCCGGTCAGAATATCTGTGCACCTCGCTGGAATGCGGCGCCTTTCCCGCTTCCCCTGTCACCTCTCCGGTGCGACAGTATGGTTAGCCACTTCGTTGCCGATACACGTCCCGATAATAATTTACGTCCGGACGGTATACTAGACGTCCGGTAATGTATATACGTCCCGATAATTCGATATGACGTCACGAAGTCAGGTGCACAGATATTGTGACCGAAATCATTACCAAAAGAAATAAAACAAACAAATAAATGCTGTACAAGGTAATGGCCTAAGCTCCATACATTTTTGCATTACCTATCTTCTTATATTGTTTGGATTCATTTAGAATAATTAATACCCAGGAAAAAACCTGTTACGTTAGTATCTAGTGATTTTGGTAGTAAATTAACAAGCCTGTTTAGAAGAGACAAAACTACGCGTTGATTATTTTTATTCCACACCAAACTTAAAATGCACCTAGATAAGTAACCAAATTACAAATGAAGTCGCAAAATCTGGACTGCATTTTCACACAATAGCAACAGCTTAATTCGTCTAATTAAAGCTGCGTTTAAGGCATTTACCCGGTATTTAAGGCCCTAGGGTGTAATAAAAGGCTTTCTGCATATCTACGGCGATTACTGAAGACGGAGCGGACGCTGCAAACATTAGCGCCCTCTAGCGGAGTGCATAATGACGCGGAATTACGCGGAATTAGCAACCATTGTGGATAGTCAGTCACTACCCGGTGGTGGGCAGAAATAGAGTACACTAACTTGGCTTATGACTTTTTTACCCGACCGCCAAGGTAGGGTAATTTTTTCGCTTATATATTGTACGTTTATGTCAATTTTTTTTTTGTAAGTTTGTAAAGTTATACTCAAGTTACGTGTTAAATTTCAAGTTAATCTGTCCTATTGTTTGGAATGTTACAAATGATAAGAAATTGTGACAAGGAATTATGCGGAATTAGCGGCATTCAACTCAAGTGCAATTCAAGAGAGGACTCGTAGAGGGTCATGAGGTCATGACATGAGTTAACCCACCCTGTGCATAACAGAGAGTAGATATTTTAATAATTTATCATACAGAAAAGCTCCACCTTAAAGTTATTTGGAGTTTTTCCGCCATATTGCAGAGACGCCAATGTAACATGTGATCAGATCACAGAGCTATAACAACCAGAGGCATAATGTGGTCAATCGAGAAAATCTAAAGGAGATGCATTGATTCAACATGGCATGAGTTAGAAAGAGACATGAAAAATCTCTCAATTTAGTGTCTTTTACCGTGGTTTTCTCCCGATAGTGTCGAAATCCAATTCATATTAAACAGTTTTGACAGCTTTGGGCAAGATTTTCCATACATTTTTGTGGTTGAGAATTGCCTCAAGCGACAACAGTGATATCTCTCTAGTTGTAGTAGCTCTGTGAATCAGATTGATCAGTAGTTCAAATGTCAATAGTTTCAAGTTATGTCGTTGATTGCTTATCTAATGTTTCTACGTGTTTTCGACCCCATGCATCATTTGATAAGACTATTTGTATGAGATGGTAATCTTCTGGTGTTCGTTTTTACCAAGCACATAAGAGTATCCATGCTGGGTATCCAGATAACCATGTCCAAAACTTAGAAATTCGATTTAAAGTAGAAAAGATAAGCAGACGCATCGCTAAGTTAAAAGGGGGGCAATACTCTTGGCTAGACGGGATGTCAACAGGTGGTCCAATGCAGTTAACGAATAGTAATCAAGACAAGAACGATGACAGAGGCAAACTACCAGCTGGTCTACGACATGGTCAGATGATATTATAAAATATGACGCCTTTTTAAGGTAATGAAAAATAAAAAAAATGAAAATTAATTTATTTCTTTCTGTACAATACATGAAATATGAAGCCACGGCCATCAAACTAGGTGTGAGAACTCCTGTATTTTGATGGATAGTTTTCATAATGTGTAATTACATCATTATGAATTGTAGGTACGGTTTTAATTTCAATGGTAACTAAAAATTCTTAACTTCCTAACTAACAAAGTAATAATATTGTTAAGTTTAAATATGGTCTGAGCTTACAAGTCATATTACAGTGTTTTTTGTTTTATAAGTTTCAGAATATTTAAATGATTACTTTTTTGAAGTCAAGTTAATTAAAATCAATGAATGAGGCTTGCACAAGATCAGAAAGAATGGCAAGAAAAAAGAGGTCTATATTCTATAGCCAGCAATGGGTGGATACAGGCTTTCAATGACTGTAATTTTAAACACTAAAACACTTTCATAAAATTCATGAAATCTTTAGTTTCAAGACGCGTAATATGGAACTTTAAACGAACCTCAGTTACTGTATTCTACTAACCTAATGACGGTGCGAAGATTACTGCACTGATTTGTCATACTCCAGTGTGATTAAACTTGGTGAAAAAAGGTGGCTCGTTTTCACCTAGATTCAGGGCAAATTAGTGCATCTATTCAACTTGGGAAGGCCTGATGTCCTTTGCAAATACTTTACAATGGAGGCTTTTTCCATGTAAGGGTATTTTGTGAGACTAGAAGCTATTCCTGTATATATCTAGATCAGATCTATGGAGTGGTGGAAATAACAGAAAAAATCGAATAAACTATCTTTTGCACATTGGTGGATTCGCACACGCCGTCAAACTTCTCCATACAAATACAATAGGGATTTTTACTGGGTATAAAAATCATTATTATAATTACTCCGTCAGTTAGATTATTGAAAAATATTGGACACGTATTTTTTTCTTTTGTCAATCAAACAATTAGTGGCAAAGATAAACCTTGTCAAAGTTTGAGAGTGGGGGCTCGTGACGGCACTAGCCGGTACATTTGCTAGCGGTTAGTGACGTCACGCGGAATTTTAACGGGCTATATCTTCATCAATTTTAAGAAAAAGTACGTGTCTAATATTTTTTGACAATCTATTTGACGGACTAATTATATTTTTTTAGTAAACAAGCCTATTACGGTACCTATACAGTCTAGTGAGACTAGCTAGACTCTAGTGATAGGTATATTGTACCTAGGTACGAAAATACGTACCTACTATAATTTCCTAAAAACTCATTGGTTCCAGATCCAAGATTCGAACGAGTTTTTCCTGCGGAACAGCCGATGTGTTTTAGTGATGATGGTGGTTGTTTATTTTTGCGATGTCAGTGTTGATCCCGTATTCAGTTTAGGCAAAATTCGATAAAAATATGACCAGTAGAGGACAGAACCAGCATGCAGGACAACATGCGGTCATTAATAATCGAACCGCTAAATATAGAATACAGGACCACCCTAGTGTGAGATTTAGGGTTCCACTCTGGAAGTCTGTAAAAATCTAAGTACCTACTAACACTACCAACATTTACTAACTCCAAACCATGTAAGTTATTAGGCCCGATAACAGAGGCGCCAGCCTAAATTTAATAGCAACGTAAAAAGCGTTCTCTCTATCGAATGCCTAAAGTGAAAAAGAAACAGAACTACGCGTATGTTATTTAACTATTATAATTACGTTGGCGCTTCTGTAATCGAGTTTCTTGACCAAATAAAATAAACATTATTAATGAAAAAAAAGCCACTCTCGAAGCATCTCGCTCGCTCGGTTAATTAGAATCTTACAAATTATTTCGTATGTCCGAGCCAGTTTGTGGTACAGCCTAGTCTAGGTACCAGCTAGGTGCTACAATTTAGTACCATTGTGTGGCGCCACCTGCCGGAGAATGGCGCTTGATTTTAATTATGATTGCCTTCGCTTGGAGCACAGTACTTATGAATATGAGTGTGACAAAATGACATTAAAATCAGACAAGGCATTCATTGGATACTTAGAAAAAGACTTTTTAAATTGAATTCTTAACAATAATAAAAAAAAATACTATTTCAAATTGGTTAGTAAGTAAATGATGGAGTTCTGAACACACACATTAAGTATAACATTTACTTGCTTTACCATATAAAAATAAATATAGAAATTTCCACCTAGAGGTATAAAAAATAGCCTAATCAATCTATTCTCAGATCTATCAAATGCAAACAAAAGATAAATTCTTCAAAAATTGGTCAAGCCGTTTCAGATGAATTCAAAAACAAGCACTGTGTATTGTACCGTGTGATTTTTATTCATTTGTTAGAAAAAAATACTACTGTTTTTTGTCATGTTTTATACAAAATTCTGACGTATAGCCTTCGAGCAAATATCTATAGAGTCACAATCGTGCAAAAAAGTGTCCGAGCCAAAACCCTGCCCAAGCTATGTAGTGGGCAGGCTTTTTAGTTAGTCCTAAGGCGATTGCAAGCCGACTACAACGCCGCGCGATGCAAAAAGTGCTCCATTACAAGCACTAGTTAGATGACATAACGTCTAGATTCTAGAAAACGGTTCATTGTGAATTATTTAATGTAAATATCTAAGTCGGTATGTATGACGGCGCTTGGACATTTTTTTACTACTTTTACTTAGGGACTGTAGCTCTGTAGATATTTGCTCGAAGTGTATAGCTAATTCAATAACAACGAAGAATTAATTTAGACTCTCCTTTAGTGTAAGATGGAGTAGGCTAATTATTTCTCAACTATAGTAAACGAGTATATTAATTTAATGACGACACTCAAACCCGCGATATTTAGTTCATTAACTAATATTAAATTAATATATCATGCTTACATTTATTAATAATCAGAAATTAGTTAATATTAATTTCAAATCAAACACTGACGGTGAATTCAAATTAATATACGTAGTTTAGCATCATTAAGACATAGTTTTAATTACATATCTCGTTATCAAATATCTTATTAAGTACGTTATGCTGTTGTTTACCCACCTAACGAATAAAGTGGGTAATGTTTTAGACATGAGTTTCTAGGTTTATTCCTCCAGAGTGGGTCGAAGTAAAGGGTTGCGAAGTTAAGTGACTTACAAGACTAGGTACGAGTATTTAACAATTGAAATTTGCTCTTATTTGAAATTAATGTTTATAATTGGGTGGGATTGATTAACACAATTGTTGCAAAAAGCTTATTTATCCTAGATTGATTGAGAACTGTAAATAAATGTATCTACTATTTTATTATATGTATCAACCAAAGTAGTCTCATAATGTTTAGGTTTAGTTTCTAAGGCATGTATAGATAAAAACCTTAACTTGCCTACCATGGCATAAACCTAAGTATTACGCGAGCGTAACGAGCGAGATTTTGTTGAATATCTTTTTTTTTCCATAAATTACTGACAGCATATGGGGCGTAACAGGGAATAATCGGCAAAGTACGAGCAGAACTCGTTCCGTACCATATGAGAGCCCCCATTAAATATTTATTTTATTTTAATATAATAATTTATTATTGAATTAAATATACAACTAAATATTCTGAGAATATTTGAAGCATCTACCTGTAACCTTTATTAATATTGAGCGAAAAACGGTTAAAAATTCAGGTTTGTTGTATGGGAGCCCCCCTTAATATTAATTTTATTCTGTTTTTAGTCACATACAACATCTGTGAAAATTTCAGCTTTCTAACTATAACGGTTCATGAGATACAGCCTGGACAGCGGAGTCTTTGTAATAGGGTCCCGTTTTTACCCTTTGGGTACGGAACCCTAAAAACTAAGACTATGAGATGTTTTTGACAGTACAGAAAAGGGGAAAAAGACACTGACCTGTACTCTCGCCTCGCTAAGGTCCAGCCTCATGGCGAGCTCCTCTCGAGTGAATACGTCGGGATACTGCGTCTTATCGAACGCTCGCTCCAGTTCATGTAGTTGGTACGTGGTGAACGTTGTCCGGCTGCGGCGCACCTGCTTGAGAAAGGGACAACCATAGAGATATAAAATTATGTCACGTTTCATGTTTATTCAACCTTAAATATAAAGTGTTCGTGATGCAATCATGGGCGTAGCTAGGAGGCTTTACCCGCCTTACAAATTTCTTTGTCGGCCTCAGAAAACTTGAATATCAATACTAGAGGTATATTGTTAGTTAGTTAGACCAAAAGTTGGCAGCAACGGGTGCTCTGGAGAAAATCTCTGGTTACTCAAATGGCTCTTTTATTTAACCTTAAATACAAAGTGTTCGTGATGCAACCATGGGCGTAGCTAGGAGGCCTTACCCGCCTTACAAATTTCTTTGTCGGCCTCAGAAAACTTGAAAATCAATACTAGAGGTATATTGTTAGTTAGTTAGACCAAAAGTAGGCAGCAACGGGTGCTCTAGAGAAAATCTCTGGTTACTCAAATGGCTCTTTAATTTAACCTTAAATACAAAGTGTTCGTGATGCAACCATGGGCGTAGCTAGGAGGCCTTACCCGCCTTACAAATTTCTTTGTCGACCTCAGAAAACTTGAAAATCAATACTAGAGGTATATTGTTAGTTAGTTAGACCAAAAGTAGGCAGCAACGGGTGCTCTAGAGAAAATCTCTGGTTACTCAAATGGCTCTTTTATTTAACCTTAAATACAAAGTGTTCGTGATGCAACCATGGGCGTAGCTAGGAGGCCTTACCCGCCTTACAAATTTCTTTGTCGACCTCAGAAAACTTGAATATCAATACTAGAGGTATATTGTTAGTTAGTTAGACCAAAAGTAGGCAGCAACGGGTGCTCTAGAGAAAATCTCTGGTTACTCAAATGGCTCTATCTCGAAGTCAGAATGTGCGCCGCACATCTACCTACTGGTATTATCACTGGCTTAATGAATGCAAACCTATCATGTATGAAATACGTGTGATTTTAAGTACAACAATTATATTGCTTAAAGTCCCTAGGAATGCAAACAGGCTACTGCCGGCATCTATCATCTCTAGATGGTAGCTATGCTCAATTTGATCGTGCTCACTGTGCCTAATGTGCTCGTGCTCTAAATAGGACTTTGCGTTACAAATCTATTTTATTAATTGATAGAATTACCTTTAGTAAAGTGAACGCAAACCCATAACAAATAAAAACACGTATGCTCAATTGCTCATCGTAATGCCATAAAAGTCCCCAAGAATGCTAACAAGCAACCTTACGCGACCGGCCGGCGTCCATCGCCTCCAAATAGTCGCTTTGTTCGTTTTGCTCACCATGATTGTACTTATACTCACTGTGCTCTACACTGTACTGCATTCTTATCGTTCTCTACATCAGACTATCCTACTTATAATATTATAAAAGTGAAAGTTTGTAAGGATGGATGTATGGATGTTTGTTACTCTTTCACGCAAAAACTACTGAACGGATTGAGATGAAACTTTGCAATTATATAGCTTGTACATCAGAATAACACATATGCTATAAGTTATAATGATATTGCGTAAATTTTCCATTATATAACAATAAGTGTTAAGTAGGAAAAATTCTGGCATCTGCGAGCTATTCTAGCGTGCGCCCTAAGAAATGTCAAAAAAGAACTGTCAAATCTAACAAATTTCAAATCGTTTTTTTTTTGTTTTTTTTTTTATTTTCCACCTCCTTTATTAAGGGTGGTAAGGTAGGGCCTCGAAATATCATGCGGGCGAAGCCGTGGGCAAAATCTAGTCCGCAATAAATTCACGCATTACATTAGCAATGCGTGTTTTACACATCATAATCATTCGATTATGATTTGTAAAACAAGTTATTTTCAAACGAGTACCACGAACATAGTGTCTTGCAATGGCTTGAGGAGATACGCGAGGGAAAACAAGATCCACTAACTTGACCTTTATAGACTCTCTTTTGTTTTGGGACGTACGTAAAGATCTAAACGTTTCATCAGAGCTTATCGACTAACAGTAGTTCAGTATGATGAGTATCACTAAAAAAAGACGCAAGACTATCATATAGGTATACAAAACATACCTACGTAACTCTAACTATATAAATTATGCTCTAATAATGCTAAAAGTCCCCAAGAATGCTAACAAGCTACCTTACGCGGCCGGCCGGCGTCCATCGCCTCCAGATGGTCGCCATGTTCGTTTTGCTCGCTGTGATTGTGTTCGTGCTCACTGTGCTCAGCTTGCTCGTGCTCTAACTCTGAGTCAGAGTGTGCTCCGTTTTCGCATTTCAATTCTACTCGTTCTGTGAACAAGAAATTATCTGTGTAAATAATAGATACAATAATTGTTTTTCGCCGAAAATGGGGCAACTGACTTCAATCGTTGCAATTTACGTAGGTACTTAGGTACAATTCGACGGAAGGAATCGATTTATTAGACACTGTTTAAACCTTTTGTAGGTTTAAACAGTGTCTAATTTTACTATGGAAATTAACGTGGTTTTCACACATTTTAAACGATATAAAACGGGACTCACTCACGTGTACGTATAGTCATAACACGACTATAGTTTCGGTCGCGTTCGTGTTATGACTATACGTACACGTGAGTGAGTCCCGTTTTATATCGTTTAAAAAGTGTCTAATTTTTTAACTAGTTTACTTTAGATAGGATATTGTAGTTTAAATAAGATAATTTAGTTTAGATAGGTTTATTTAAGTTTGGATTAGTTATTTTAGTTTAGATAGGTCATTTTGGTTTATATTTTTGTGTTATTTAAGTTCCATTTATACCCTTTTTAGATTATTGTTGATTTTTCAGAAACAATTCGACCGATTTCGATACAATTTAAATGCAACCACTTCAGAAGTACGACCGACCAAAAAAAAAATTTTTAAAATCGGTTCATCGCGTAATATACATAGAAAAAAAAACGTAGTCGAATTGAGAATCTCCGTTTTGAGATAGATTAAAAAAATTAAAACAAGAGTTTTATCTAAATTACAATCCTAGAAAACATAATGAAAACAAAATGCCTGGCAAAAACGATGTAGGTAGGTAGATATCCCAAAAAATTGTTGCTTAAAGCCATGGAACAACTTAAAAACGACACATTTATGAATACGACCCGCCTACAGATTTCCAATAGGAAATGTCCTTGTGAAGTCTGCTCAATAACTCTACGACCAGACTAAGCAAACTAAATATTGCTGGCAACTAAAAATATTAGTAAAATGATTTAAACGACACGTTGCTTCAGAAAAAACATTTAATGTTATTGATTTGCAATTTCAAACAGCTTATCGACTAACAATTAGATGACGAATTTAAAATGCTACATCCAATCTCTTTCCCACCATCCACCTTGACATGTATCTTTTAATCCTACTGCAAATAGCACGGTTAAATAGTACTACTACCCCAATCATCCACTAATTACTTTGAAATACCATTCGAAATTAGATTGTATAACGATATAAATTGAGTTCACTTTCGCATAATTTTCGACCCCAAAATTGACCCCTCGATTCCCTAGTTATGCACTACCAAATTCTATTTGCTGTTGTCTGAATAAAATTACTACAATTTTTCAAAGGGAGCGTTTCGATTTTGTTTACAAAATGCTGTCGTAGCTCTCTAGTTGGGGTTTATAGATAAGTTGGTAGTTTAATACAAAATACTCTATTGTTGCACACTTAACGTCAGTCCTTATTTTCGTTAAGCTATTTTATTTATTTGTACTATTTTTACAGCGCTTTTGTTAATTGTGTTCTGACAAGAGATTAGTGATGTTACGGGTGATTTTGAAGAGTTGTTATTTTTAGAATAGAATAAGGGTAATTATTTGATAGTTATTTTCAAAGGTGAATATTGAAGTACGGTTGGAATTCTCATTTGTTAATTTGTTATAAGAATATTGGATTATGTATTTATTCTTCTTCTTCTGTATTTTAATATACTGTACTTAAGATTTTGATTGAAATAATTTGATGACGTTTTTATTCTAGTCTAATTTTAGCAGATCTTATTACAATTTAAAGTTAAATATAACTCCTCTAATACAGCATGCGACCACGAAAAGCCACGAAAAGAAATCTTTTCGACGAGTGAAAAAGTGACAGATATATACTTTGCCATAACGCTTTCTCGTTCTGACATGTCGAAAGAAATATTACTTCGTGCACATTCTACCCCGCAGGTGTGTTGTTACTCGCGCGATAAAATTGTTCAGAAGACATAAATACGAGTATACCTACCGAATTTAATTTAATTTAATTTAATTTATTTATTCAATTAGTACCGCATACACGAATTACACTAATGAGAAATTGAAAATGATTAATTAATTATGAATTATATAAAATTAATGTCAAAAACAAATAAATATGTCAAAAATAATATTATCAAAATTAAGAAAAAAAAGAAGGGAAGAATTAGAAAGACGTCTCACTACGCACTAGAGATTGCAAACCCAATCACAAAGGGTTTGCGCCGGGCCCGGTCACCGAACCCTTATGACATGTTTACTACTATAAGCTGCGTTATTAGTTTCTTATTTTAATACTATGTTTTCAAATAGACACTATAAAGGAGTAAAGAGAAAGATCTGCTTGTTTAAACTTATAAAAAAAAATACTAATACTAATGTTACTTTTCCGTCTATAAGTAAAAGTAATAAATACTAAATTAAAGTGTGATTTTGACACTTGAGTGAGAGTTGGGACTGAATGTTGTGATAGTTTTTAAATAATTATTATCCTTGAATCATTTTTTTTTCCATTCATATATAGATAATTTTGATAAAATACTTTAAAGGTTTCATCGCTAAGACACAAGCTGGCCGGGCCCGGTGGGTTGCCGACGAATGCGACCGGGCCCGGCCGGGTTGAGAAACATACCGAGTTGCAATCTCTACTACGTACCCCTACTGTTTTCTGCACTGTCGATTCGAGTTTTCTTCGATAGATTACAAAGCGGTTTGACTTATATTATTAGAATTAGCAATGTTGTTTTTAGGCCAAATTATTAAAAAGAAAGCTTGGGTCATGTAGCGCGCGTTTTCATAGAGATTCACGCTACCAAACGTTATAAAACACTAGCTGCCCGTCCCGGCTTTGCCCGACTACGAAAAAAAAAAATGCTATAAACCTATAAACTAGCTGTAAGCTACGAGTATAAACCTTCCGGAAGAAATATTCTACAGGATTAAAAACTGCATTGCAGTCTTTTGTGTACTTAATTAAGATATAAGCAGAAACACAGACAGACACACAAAAAATAATAGTATGCTTTATAACATGTTGTTAATCACTCGTTTAACAAGTAACAAATTATTTTGTCAAAGAAACATAATTGGATCTTCTAACACAACTTAGTAGATGAAGTTACACAATACACGAACTTTTGATTAGGATAATTTGATAAGGTTCTGTTTGAAAAGTTGTCCTTTGATCAACAACTTAGCTTTGCTTTATTAACTTAACAGCGATACAGGATTACTGATAACCTTGGGTACGCATACGTCTTGTAGCGGACTATTAAAAAGGCTGTTATAGCCCGGGAGGTAAGCGCAAAAAATTGCAACTACTTGCTAAAAGCTGAATTTTTCAGCTCAATTCAAACAGATATTCCCGCCGAACGGTAAGCATCCCAGCTATCTGAATCCGGGGTATAGTTGTACACCACCATGATAACGTGATACCAAAAATTGAGCTTTTAGAAAGTAATTGCATTTTTTGCACTCACCTCCAGAGCTATAATACCACGCGATCAGCCAAGGCAGTGGGCAGAGCGCAATACCATACAAGCCGAGAGTAAAAGTCGATATGTCTATTATACTTCGTAAAATTGCTTACTATTATTGAGTCTACATACTCTACATGAGAGTAATCCTGTCAAATTGGCACTCGACGATATGTGCTCTACTCGTTTATTGATGTTAAAAGCGCAGGGGCGGTTTCAGGGAAACCATAAACGGGAGCGACGGTATACTTAGCCAATAGAAAAATAGTAGATCTACCCAAAATTAGCATGGACAAATAGGTTCAATTTGTATGGAGAACACAATTTCATGACGCGTATGTTGATAGGTTTTCTGTGAAAATAAATCGGAGGATCATGGTTAAATAAAGTCTATTTCAATTAATTGACTGTGCAAGAGAAGGGAGGAAAATGATTTTTCCGTGCAATTTTTGCGTAGATCTACCGTTTTTTTTTGTAAATAATAGTTTTACTAGTTTAAGAATTTTGCTTTAACTAGTAGGTAGGGTTACTACCTATTGCAAAGACGGCTCTGCATTTAGTAGAATATAAGTAGATGTTTATTTGTTTGAATATTGGTACTCACTAGTAGTAGCGTTTTCAACTAATCTTGACTATATGTGGTGCGGTTTTACAATTCACATTACTTATATACTTTTTTTATATAGACAAGACCTACATAATCTAAAACTACATAAACTACTACTATATAACAAGCAATTTCATCATCCACAGACCCTTAACGGTCCAAAGATAATCAAAATGCTCAAGCCCACTGCCAGTTGTCAGCGTGCCCAGCATGCTGGCAGCATTGCCACGCTGAAGGACAATGCTTATACGTTGAGTTGAGCCAAATAAACACCAGCATAGACTAAACTATATTTACTAACTCCAGTTTATCCTATAAATATACATATAAGTATATTCTCGTGACACTTGTTCGATTTTGTTTCAATATCTACTATATCTACTGGTACTAAAATATATAATTTGAATTTTCAAACACAAAAATTACGTAGGTACCTTCAAGTAGATATCTATAGATTCACAGTCCCTAAGTGAAAGTACCTAGTAAAAAATCTATTTTCGAGCAAATATCTAAACAAAATAAGGAATAATAATAGGACTGCTAGCTAAACATATATTTTAGGTAACTAAATCCTTACTCCAACTTCGCCCCTGCACAAGCTCGCAAAGAAGACATAATAATATTGTCGTTATTCTAAATGGTATTTGCATTTCTAACATTGTACAATCCGCTTAGAAGCCGAGTCGGCAGCTTGTTTGAGATACAAAGTATTATTTTATTATTTGACATAATATTATACAAAAGGCTTCGTCACCTAAAAATATTGTTACTCGATAAATTGTTTTGCGTCATAAGAGGCTTAGACAATTATGTCTTCGTATATAAAAATCTCTTACCAATCACAGTTTTTAATATCAAACTCCTTCGAAACGGCGAGTCTAGATCGTTTTTAGGGTTCCGTACCCAAAGGGAAAAACAGGACCCTATTACTAAAATTTGGATGTCCGTCTGTCCGTCTGTCTGTCTGTCACCGGGCTGTATCTCATGAACCATGATATCTAGGCAGATGAAATTTTCACAGATGATGTATTTCTGTTGCCGCTATAACAACAAATACTAAAAAGAGAATAAAATAAATTTTATAGGGGGGCTTCCATACTGATTTTTGATTCTGATTTTTTAGATCTTTTTCGCTCTATATTAATAATGGTAACAGGTAGATGCTTGAAATGTTCACAGAATATTTAGTTTTATATTCACTTCCATAATAAATAATGAAATTAAAATAAAATAAATATTTAAGGGGGGCCCATTCCCATACAGTACGGAACCCTCCGTGCGCGAGTCCGATTCGTACTTGGCCGATTTTATTTTTTATGTATACAACGACATATAGGAGGAAAGAGGTTCTATCAGATTATTTCTCAGACCTACCACGATAAAGGGGGGCTCCCATTCAGTACGGAACCTTTTGTTCCCGAGTCCAACTTGTGTTAAACAGAAATGACAACACAGAAAATAAATATTGGCTTAGATGAAGAAATGTATGTTAGGTAAAAAATAATACAAAAAGTAATGTTATGTGTGAAAATACAACCTCAAACAGCTATAGCTACCCACATAGTAAAAGGCAATTTGTCTAACATTATTCAAAACTACATTGCAACTAGTCCATTTGCAAGGGAAAAATGACAAACATAGCAAACAAGACATTCTTCTTCTTTGTTCAAATTACAAATGACTTTTTAATTACAAAAGCTTGAGAACACTTTCTCGTAAAAAGACTTAAATAATTTCGTTCAAAAGTAGAGATTTTCGAGTAAGTAGAGAGGCTGCTGATAAGGACAAGCTCATCTCTGATAAGCAGGATTACTTACACTGAGCATTGAAAGTAGGAATTAAAAAGTACGAGACGGACTCGCACACAACGGATTCCGTACCATATAGGAGCCCCCCTTAAATTACGTAATTTAACTGCGTAATTGAATATACCTATAACTTACCTGCCTAACCTAAAATCACGTTTATAGTATGGATTATATTAAATATTTATTTTATTCTGTATTTGGTATCTGTTGTTATAGCAGTAATGAAAATACATCATTTGTGAAAAACACAACTGTCTAGATATCACGGTTCATGAGATACAGCCTGGTTACAGACAGACAGACAGACGTACGGACGGACAACGGAGTATTAGATAGTAATAGGGACCCGTTTTTACCCTTTGGGTACGGAACACTAAAAATTAAAATGAGTTAGTAATGTATAAGTAGTATTAAAAAAGTTTCTATGAAGGCAATTATAAGTTAATGACCAGAATCCGGAGTGTGTTAGATAACTTCTTTTGTAGTGGGCTTCGATGAAGTACCACAATCTTTGGTAATGAGCTTTTAGACGATTACGCGGGCTTAAATATTGCGCTGTTGAATTTATTACCTTCAACAAAAAATAAGTTATTTGTACTTCCCAACGAAATGTACAGATTTAGATGCGGTTGATGATTTTATGAATAGTTATTTTGAAGTGATTTTTTTTTGTTAGTTTTAGTATTCAGTATTCAGATATTTATGGCACCAAAAGTAGCTTAAAATATTAACATACACAATTGGTATATGAATAATACAAAGTACACTTAAGGACCCTGTTCTATAGGGCGTCGCAAATATACAAAAGTTAATTCTTACAGTCTACGTATAAATCTAATTTAATACCTAAATTACTTATAAACTAGTTAGGAGTACACATATTATGTAATACCTGTTATTTGTTCTTATATTATTATAATATTTTTATTAGGTATGTTTGTATAGTGTCTAATAAGGTAACTTCGTGATTTTGTGTTTTATCGTCAAGATACTCTTGTATGCTGTAATAGGATTGTTTTAATAGAAGGTAAGTTACTTTTGTTTTGAAGGCATTTACGTTTGTTTCTTCTCTTAATATTTTAACGTTGGTGTTTCGAGATGATCCTGAAGAACGTATTACATGTTTCTTTATTGTGACTCATTTTATATTTCAACATCAATATTTCGCGATTTAAAAAAATACATAAATAAAATAAATTAATTCTTGGTTCACAGTGAAGTAAATACGTTTCAACGGCCATTTAGGCAGTCAAAACGCCCTGTAAAGTACATGAAATGTTTTGTATCATTCTCTATCGTTCGTTACTCTGTATTGTACTCTTATTAATCAAACAAATTATAAACCTTTTAATGCATAACTAAATAAGTAAATAAATTTCCAATAACTCAGAGACACTTGGGTAATTAATTAATTAAAGAACAATTTATTTGGTTGCCTATAACAGTTCTAGCTTCGGTCATAATCATTCAAACGTAATTCATTTAATTTATTAGTACACGCAATTAATAACTTTTTCGTAGAATCGTATAATGTCATTATTATTATCTTTAATGGATATTAATCTCTGTTTTAATTATGACTTTATTCATAAACCTATTTTAGTAATCACTAGGTACATAGTATACAACAAAGTCACCTTTTTCGTGTGTTTGTCTGTACTCGTAGGTACGAGTATATCCGCATATAATTATCTTCTGGCATATTAGCAATTAACATGACAAATTGCAATGTGGCATTCACTATTTTTTAGAATATTTCTTTCAGACGGTTTAGGGCATTGGTTCTCAAAGTGGTTCGGGGGGTCTAACGTTGGCGTTACCAGTAGTTACGAAAATGTATCTGGTTTACATATTATGTACTTATAACTACCTATTTTATAAAAGATTATTGTACGCTCGAAATGGGCAGGCTGTTGAATCCAATTTTTCGTAACATCTTTTTACACGGCTTAACACTAAACATTTTCTTATTCTTATTCTCATAGTAAAGAACTAAAATAGTATCTTGTTTTCACCTAATAATGTAGGCAGAGGTAATCATGCATGCGTGTTATGCATAATGTAGGTGAGAAGATCAGCTACTTTTACTGTTAATAAATTTCTAATTCCAGATAGCTTAGCTTACGACTACCAAAAGAGTTTTGTGGACGTGTGAAAAAGTGACATATATATATTTACCATAACTCTGTCTCGTTCTGACACGTCGATAGAATTATTTCATGGTGCATATGCTAGCCCGGCTGGCCAGAACTCATAGGTCTGATCTTCACATTTTATGTCTACTGAAAATAAGGGAGAAACGTACCTAGTTGCAGGGGGTCCAGTGGAACCAGCAACATTTTTAAAGGGGTCTACGCAAAAACACGTTTGGGAACCTCATAGGCTTAGAGCTATGATTTATTCGTAGTCGGGCTAAGCCTAGACAGCTAGTAATTAATGAAATCGTTTTCAAAGACCACTAGCTCAACTGCTGCTCTACTTGTGAACCTCACGGTAAAGTAAGTTCGTATAGGGTGGATGGCTAGCCCTGGTGTCAGAGTTTTAGAACCGCCTAAATACCTCTATGGCAAATGGTTAAAACAATCGGGACCCATAGTATAATTTAACGTATGCTACTCGCTCATTTGTACCTAAATGCTACTCGCGGTCGCCCATCTAAAGTCTGATCTTGGCGAACGTTACTTATCGTAGGTGATCTCTAAGAAACACTTTGTCAAATTACATTATGAGCTCTAGATACTTAAATAAACTTACCGTAAATCGTCTCTTTAAAAGTTACATAACTTTAGACGAAAAATTCAAAATGTCTGTATATTTTCAGCAATTACAATAAAATGAATGACTAACAATACGGGTTTACAATAAACTAGACGACCCGCCCCGGCTTCGCACAGGTGTATGTGTGCACACTATCCATTAAAAAAAACCGCATTAAAATCCGTTGCGTAGTTTTAAAGATTTAAGCATACAGACAAACAGACAAAAAATAGCGACTTTATTTTATACTATGTAAGGAAGGATGTTATTGTTATGGTAAATAAGTTGTAAGTAGTTATACTTATTTATCAAAAAGCTCAAAAAAGTAGGTATCTACTTAGTCACTAACTTCCGACCGTGTAGAAGGCCTTTACATTTGTATGCACTATTTCGACACATAACAGTTTAAACTTGTGATCATACAGGGTTATCTGCTTGCCCTGTACTACTCGTAAGCCGAAAGGAGGTGATTGAGGCCATCGTTATGGACAACTTTCATTATGGGACAACCCGGACTCTGAGAAAAACATTCAGCTGTTCCATAAAAAATGCAAGTCGGAATCAGCAAATGTATGAAACTGCTGTGTTTTTCCCAAATTTTTGGTTGGTCCCATAGTAAAAGTTGTTCATAATGATGATCTGAATCACCTCCTTTCAGCTTAGTACAACAGTTCTGTATAGTCCCTCTATAGCCGCGCGTAACTTTATCTGTAACCCGTTTAACCAAGTGCCACCAAGATACAAGTTTAGCCTAGCTTGGGGCCCATTGGAAAGACACAGACTATGTTTTCATAACTAATTTAAAAAAATACAGTATTTTAAAACTACAAATGATTTTTTTTTGTAGAGTCTCGAAATTTAATTCCTCAAAAAAAGAGCCGACTTCATTCACGCAAAACTAGTACTAAGATAAAAGAAAATGTGCAATGTTAGCAGAGATATTTTGAAGTACCAACTTATTATCTACTAGTTGCTGCAATAATAACAAAAGTTTAGTCTAGTGACTAGACTAAACTAAATGACTGGATTCAAGTCGATTAGGGCACAAAAGGCACCTAAATAAAAACCTGTGCCTTCTTCTACGGTGCTCAGGTAAAAAAAATAAATTAAAAACAAAAAAATGTAATTTAGTATTTAGGTAGGTACATTGTACATCCGTCTAAAAAAATATTTTTTTACAAATTGCTTCAAAATTAAAGAGTGAAAGTAAATTATTTTTTATGGAACCATCTTGCGATGTTTATTGTAGAAAAAACTCTCAAATTGGCCCAAGACAGCGGAGAAATAGTAATATAAAAAAAATGCCTAATAGTTTTGTATCTAAAGTAAATAAATTATAACATACCATGTTCCCTGTCTGTGTGTCCCAAAATATTGTCGATAGTATACGCAGTCCCCCTTCTACTTGTCTCCGACATTGTTGAAAATTCACTTCACAACACCACACCAACAACAAATAAAAAATTCTAGTCCATCCACACTCAACGTTCAAACTTTAACATAATAAAAAAACCAAAAACATCAACAATAAAAATAAATAAACAAAATCTAAACTCGATAAATCAAAGACGCAAACGATAAAAGCTCAAAAATCGCGACTCGAACGTGTCAATCGCAAACATTGACTGTGACTGATGAAACCTTTGCTTCCGTGCAACCCTAGCTATTCATTCAACCTGCGTTCCCCATCTCTTTCCTATTCCAACGTACCTACATGTTTCCATCTCCTTCTCAAGCCCCGCCCCTCGTCAGTGATTGGTGGATGGGACGGCAGGGTTGTAATAGATACGACATCTCTGTAAGCTGTCGAGGTCTTGGAAATATGCTGTGATTAATATAATTGTTTGTAAATTGCGGAAGATGAAGATGATATGGATTTAATTGGGATGGACCGGGATTTCGACAATACCTTTTATTTGTTCTATGTCTGTGTGGATTGTATTTAATAACGTTTTATTTATTAACGTAGAGAGTGTTTGGTAGCCTTATATTAGATACATAATACACAACTGCAACGTAAACGAATGCAACGAATTTAATTATATAATCAAACTTTTTTAAGTATTTAGGCATTTAAAGTGATAAAAGTAGTAAAGGCCCTAAGTTTACAAAAAATTAATCTCGTTTGTAATAAATTATTACTGGGGTAGTAATTCCTAATTTATTGGAGAGTACGTAAAATAAGTTCGTATAGGCCTAGTGGGTAGCCTAGTGACAAGTGGTGTTGGTTTTTAACTGACTATAAAAAACAAGGTTCTCAATTCGACTGCACGTTTTTTGTACCTATGTAATTAGTATATTACTCGACTACCTACTCCGCCAGTTATGAACAGATTTTGATGACTAGGTTTTTTTTGTTTGGTGGATCATGTACTTCAAAGATCCAATTTAAATTTTATCGAAATCGTCTGAGCCGTTTTTGAAAAATCGACAATAATCCAGCATATATAATCCACATTCCAGCAAGCTTTTTGAATTTTATACACGATTGAAGTCGGTTGTGCCATTTTTACCGACTTCCAAAAAGGAGGAGGTACGTGATGTGTTCGTCTGTAGGTATGTATTTCTTTATGTAAGCGTTATGTTCATCGACATTTTTGCCAATTGTGAATCGATTTAAAAAATCATGTTTAGTTCGAAAGATAGGTGTACTTCCGAGGTTTAAATTTAATCTAAATCGGCTGAGTCGTTTTTGATAAATCAACAAAAATGTACAATGTGACATACATCGATTCGCGCAAATTATTCGAATTCTGTACATACTCGTATGTTCTGTATGTAGTACATGAAGCCGGTGTTGCGATTTTTTGCGGGAAATAATTATAAGAATTATTATTCTAGTTTACTTAATTATTTACTGGATATAGTCGTCTATTTTTATAGGTGGATTTTTAAATAGCCACATAACAAAAGAAAGTATATTCTACAATTATACATATTAACTTTCGGCAATGGCGACTGCATAGTTTCTTCTATGTTACCTAGGTATTTCATGGATCCTCACATGACTGAAGTAACCAATAGCAGTGAAAGTTCGAGAACAGGTGTTACAAGTGAGTACACCATCAACGTAATTAAAGTAGGTATGTTTGCAGGCCATCTCTTGATGTTGTTGTTCTCTTTTTGACCGACGAAACGGAAGAGGTACTCAATTCGACACGTATATTTTTATGTGTAACCAGTATAACTTTTTACGTAGAAGGTAGTCTGATTTCAATAAAAAAAAAATATTGGAAAGAGTTTCGGAATCGGTTTCATTTAATTTAATTTTATCGGAATCGGCTGACCTATTTTTGATAAATCAACAATAATGTGAAATTGCTACATCGATCCATGCGTAAGTACCATTCGCAAATTCTGTACACAGTCGAAGTCAGTCACAGTCATAGTCATATATCTTTATTGCGGTCATACCATTACAGTCATACCATTTTTTGCGAAAAATAATTATCGCATCTAGATCGCGCCTTCATTGGTCTTCAAATGCGTAAATCTTTTTGTGAAGCGACTGTCTCCACTCAGAACGATTGCTGGTTTGATCTTTATGTTGAGGGCTCGATCCCCTTCATTAAAAGTTCGTATAAGTCGGATGGCTAGACCTGGTGTCAGAGATTTAGGCCGCCTGACGGCTTCTGACATGGCTAAACGGTTATTACACTGGGACCTACAATTTAACGTATCATCCGAGCTACTATCACTTCGCTCTATATTAATAATGGTAACAGGTAGACGCTTGAAATATTCACAGAATATTTAGTTGTTCACTTTAATAACAAATAATAAAATTAAAATAAAATAAATATTTTAGGGGGGTTCCTATACAGTACGGAACCCTCCGAGCGCGAGTCGGACTCGTACTGGGCCGATTATTATTGGCTCCTAAGAGCTAAACTAAAGGAAAGAAATTAAGTTATACCACCTACATGAGAGGATCGAAAGTACCAAACGTAAAATGTTACAAAAGTAGCGTGCTGGCAATGCTGAAGAAGATACATTTTGCCATTGACATCTTGAAAATGACAGTACGATTTCAAACTATTATCGCCATCTATTGGAATACTTTCATTACTAAGATTAAGTTTTCTGGAAAACGCCTCATTGTTCTTGTAAAAGAAATTCATCAGTGTCACAGTTTTTATGCCACCTAAAGACCTCTGACCACGACCGGGACCATCAATTTAATTTCCCGCACATTTTTAGGGTTACGTACACAAAGGGTAAAAACGGGACCCTATTACTAAGACTTCAAGCCCGTCTGTACGTCTGTCCGTCTTCTGTCTGTCACCAGACTGACCACGATAGCTAGACAGCTGAAATTTTTACAGATGATGTAGGTATTTCTGTTATCGCTATAACATCAAATACTAAAATCAGAACAAAATAAATATTTTTGGGGCTCCCATACAACAAACGTTATTTTTTAGTTTTTTTTAATTCACGGCCATAAAGAAGAGAACAACCGCACCCTATAAAACCCTTAAGTCCTTAAGGTGTTACCATTCGAAATCGCACGAGTCGTCAAAACCCTTTACCCGCACATTAAGGTGGGTGAAGGAACCACATGAGTGGTTAAAACCATTCGCGTACGGACGATTATATCGACGCATTGAGTGGTTGATGGCTTCGATTGCTGCGCCATTTTCGATACGGCTCGGGCTGGTGGAGTAGCGGGAGATGGGCAATGGAAAGCTATTTTTTTTTCAAAAGATAATTTTGTCACTTTAATTATAAATTGTAGGTAATACATATTGTAAATTAATTTTGGATAATGTCTGTTGAATAAACAATTTAATTTCATTTAAAATTGCATGAAGGTTGGTTGCCTGGAAGAAATCGCTTAAAGCGATAAGGCCGCCAGTTAGAAACTTATTAAGTAATTGTATTGATTTTTCCGTATTAGCAAATTAAAGTGGCAATGGGCGGGGCACATGGTTCGAAGAATAGATGGCCTATGGGGCCGTAAAGTTCTCGAATGGAGACCACGGACCAGCAAACGCAGCGTAGGACGTCCACCGATTAGGTGGACTGACGATATAATAAAGCAGGAACGCGCTGGATGCAGGCCGCTTCCAACCGGCCTTTTTGGAAATTCATGGGGGATGCCTATGTCCAGCAGTGGACGTTTACGGTTGATGGGATGGATTTATTGATTTATCCTTGTAATTAGTTTTTTTTATGTAATGAGGTGGTCTAATAGAGTGTTATTGTTCGTAGTTTGTATAAAGATGCTCCTAATTTGCCGACATGGCCCAACAGATTAGCAAGCTAAAGTGTCAATGAGGCAGGCAAGGGTTCCGTACAAACCCCCACTTTGGGCGGTTTAATAAATTGGTCTAGCCTCTAGCATGGTCTTTACGAACTAAATAACCTTTTTTAACCGACTTCCAAAACGAAGGAGGTTCGTCTGCATGTATTTTTTTGTGTATGTTCATCGATAATTCCGCCAACTGTGAATCGAATCAAAAAATTATACTCAAAAGGGTATGGTGGTCCCATTTAAATTTTATAGAATTCAGCTCAGCCGTTTTTGATAAATCAATAATAATGTAAAAATTGTATTTGTAAGTACATCAATTCACTAACTTTTCGAATTTTATAGGTACACGATGGAAGTCGGTTTTGTTGTTTTTTGCGAAAAATAATTATTCGCATTCTTTGTTACTTACTGTTGTCTTGTACACCCGAAAGCTTTTTTATGGCTGGAATTATGTAGAGACGATAACGCTAGTCCTGCCTATTCCAGTTTAGCTATAATTATCGCGTATTAGCTATAATATCACAAGTCGGCGGATGAGAATGTAAACAATTCGACCGAAATGTAGTTGTTATGTACACTACATTGTGCAATAAAGAAATAAAGAATAAATAATAGTCGAATTTTAGGTGGTTTAACCATTTTTTGCGAAAAATAATTATTATTATGGTAGAATAGTTTAGCCTTGCAGCCCCAGTGGAAAGCCAACCGACCCCCACTGATGGAGTTACAGAAAGCGAGTATTGTCGCCGCGCGAGTGTCGCCGATCCGATAAGAGTCGTGGAGTGTAATGCGAAACCACTCGGCCAAACCCGCGCCGATTGAACGTGGAGCAGGGACAAGTCAAGTTTGGCCGGATTCCAGTTTGGCCGGAGTCAATATCTATGACTCAAGCCGGAAAAACTATTCCCACTGATTTCTAATGTATGTGTAATATGAATAAGCATTCATTGTTTTCGCATATAGTAAACGGAAAATGTTAAATCAATAATAATGTCATTTTCGATAAATTGTGAGAAATGATATTTAATTGACAATACATATATCAGAGAGATAGCGCTGTTGTCGCTTGAGGCAATTCTCATCCACAAAAATGTATGGAAAATCTGGCTCAGAGCTGTCAAAACTGTCAAATATGTACTGGAATTTGACACCACTGAGAGAAAAACACGGCAACTAGCAACTCAATCGAGACATTTTTCATGTCTCTTTCTAACTCATGCCATCTTAAATCATTGCATCTCTTTCTTTTTTTTTCTCGATCGACCACATTATCCCTCTAGTATCTCTGTGATTGTGACTAGATTCGATAATCATGGGCGGGCTTTTTGGAAAATATCGTGAGGCAACCTGCATACGTCCGTAGAAGAAATTCGATGGCGTATGTGAATCCACCAACCCGCACTGGGCCAGCGTGGTGAATATAGCCCGATCACCCTTCGTGGGTAGGCCTACGTCCTGCAGTGGACTATTAACTACTAAAAAGGCTGGTAAAGTACAGCACAGTATACAGGTAGGTACATAAACTTTATTTCTATAGATTTTAATTATTTTTTTTAAATATTTTATGTCATCTACCTAGTACCTAGGTACCTATTTTTTGTAGTGGTATTTCAAAGTATCACTAATGGAGTTATAGAAATCATCCGTTCTACGAACTATGTGCCCTGCCCATTACCACTTTAATTTGCTAATCCGCTCTATGTCGGTAACTTTGGTTCGTCTGCGGATCTCCTCATTTCTGATTCGATCCACCATCGACACCGAGCATAGCCCTCTCTATAGCACGTTTGGCTATGTTGAGCTTATTCATAAGGCCCACAATAAAAGACCACGTTTCAGTTTCCACGTTTTCTTTTATCAATTGACCATTTTATCCGTCCAGATACTCTATTAAACCATATTTGGCCGAATAAGTAGCCGGAAAACACACAACCCTAAGTTATAAGTCTTTTGAGACATCGATTTTGAATGAATAAGGTTTTAAACGTTCCATTTAGGACGGATTGAAGCATTAATGTGGAGTGGAAACCGATTTACCAGCATTCGAGTGTTTGAGAAAAGAATGTAATCAAACTCTACCTATGGAGATTTGTGGAGAAAGAATTTAGGTAGGTACCCTTTTATTCTGTGACAAAAGCTTTTTAAATAAAACGTATAATAATCAAGGCTCGCTTATAAAGGCGCTAAAAAGTAAAATGTTATATGGGTACCTACTACGAGTACCTACCAGGTACCTCAAACCGCAAAACAAAGCTATGGCTATGGTGGCCTTTTTTCCGAGGGGGGAAATCTTCGGAAGCCCGATTGCTTTGTGCAGTCGGGTTATATGGGATTGTACCCACTAAAACCCCCTCGGTGGCCAGCCTTTATGCCTTTCTTGGGAGCTTCGGGATCTCCAAAAGGAAAGCACCGGTGCTTTCAGCACCCTGACTACTCGCCTGGTACTAGGACCAGGCCTGTGCGGTCCTCTACGACGGCGTTGCCACACACGCTGTCGTCCTCACCGGGCCCGTTTAAGTGGACGGCCAGAGCCCCAACTCAGACCATCCACGGCCCCAGAGGTCCCCTTTTACGGGTGCCTGTAGTAGAACCTACTAAAGTAGGTTATTTCTGCATTAACGGCATCGGTATCCCCAAACCGATGCCGTATTGTAGTGCCCCTGCATCAGAGCAAAAAATTGAAAATTCCGTATCTGAGATTCGAACTCAGTAAGTACTTCAATCCACCACAGTACCAACTTTGCTATTTGAGTAGATGACTATGGTGGCCTAGTGGTATTAACGCTCGCCTTGGAATTGTGATGTTGAGGTTTGAAATCTCGTTCCTGAACTAATAATTCTTTGGAATATACGTACCTACGTACTACCTGTAAGTATTAATACATGTATATTTAACAACTCTGACTTTTCGCAAGGATTTTAGGAATTTAAGGAATATATCGTGAGGCAACCTGCATTGGTTGTGGGTTTAACCCTTCGATGTCAAAATTATTGCATAAATAGTTTCATTATAATGTAGGACCATAATAGTAGTTTATGCAACTTTCATATAATGAACACTCGTTACTATTATGAAACTCGCTGCGCTCGTTTCATAAACTCACACTCGTGTTTTAATACCGTGTTACATGCAGTTGCATACACTACTTTATCTTCACTAATAAAAATAAAAAATAAACATATTGCGAAACATTAAATTCACGCGTACGTGTGTTGTCACAGTGAACTTGGCGCCATTAAAATCTAACCAATGAGACCGCAGCTGCGCGCGCAGGGCCAATCAGGAGCGAGCGCGCCATGTTATAATGAGATTTTACGATATCGATGTGGATATTATAACACATTATGGATGATATAACAACAATATTATAACATGTGAAATTGCTTAAATTGAGTGTTTTGTTGTCTGCGCTATAACAGTAGTCATTATAAGTCAAGTATTGGAAACATAAGTAGAATGTTACAACATTAGTGTAGATAAATATTGTTTGTGTGAATGTCAAAGTTTGAAAATTACTTTATGAATATTATTTTAAAATTGTACAATCACAAAATTCGAAGTGGCCAAAAATGACCACTTTGAATATTATGATTCACTTTAATATATTTTGTGAATCTGAATCCTCCAATCCGCACTGGATCAGCGTGGATACGTGGTAGATACGGCCCAATCGTCCTTTGTAGGTAGGTCCTATCAGCAGTGAACTGTAAAAACTCTACCAAAAGTAGGTACCTACCTACTGGGAAGTGCTCCAGTCCATCAAACAAAATCAAATTCCTTTTCATGTAACAATCGAACAACTTTGCCTTATTCAATAAGGACTTACGACGATTCTTTGGGCCACGATTAAATTAAGGCAATTTTCTGAACGCGGCGGAAAATAAAATAATAGCTACCATTAACGAGCTCTCCACCCTCGCAGATGGAAAATATAGGGAAAGAACAGTAGCACAAGTTCACACATACTCGTATGTATGTTGTACCTACCTACCTACTTAGGTAGACCTAGTAGGTAGGTTAGGTAGAAGATTTGAATAGGTAACTATACCTATCATAATCGTTTATTTCGTAAACTGTAGGGCACTTCCGTGCCAAGACGAGCCAAGCGAAGCGAAGCGCAAGGGCACATCTTTTGTCGAAGCGCTTTGTCGTTTTTTTTTGAACCCTTATAACTTGATTTTGACTAGGTACACCTTAGTCGATATTATGTGGCTTGGCTGTTATTTAGGCTTCCGTTACGTTACCTACACGAGAGTACGTATCTAGTAAGCCGAATAGGCCCCATTCACCATCAGGCCAAATGGATGACATACATTCGATGTTACGAGTTTGCGAGCGTTTTAGCGTCAAAAATAGTTTAGCAACTTGTCTGATTACCTTCAAACAAAATCATCTGTAGATTTATCTTTATTTACATTGTATTTCTGGTTACCTTTATCTTCAAACAATGTTTCTGTAAAAAATGAAGTCTAAACTTAACTACACTAAATTGGCAACATCATCCACTTTCATTTGGATGTCATCCATTGTGATGGTGAATGGGGCCTGAAGATTAATTCACTTGTAGACTTAGTTAGGGCGTGTAGATTCAGAAGCATGGCTTCACATGAGGTCTAATACCTTTTAGAAAGTTTAATTTACAAATTGTTAAAGCTTAAGTTAAGAATATATAATATTAAGTGTCATAACTGAAATAAGTATAAGTAAGTTCGTAGGTCTACGTATATCGGGTGGCTAGCCTCTAGCCTTGGTGTCTGAGTTTTTAAGCCGACTGAAGGCTTCTGACATGGCTAAACGGTTAAAACAACCAGGGCCTACAATTTAACGTGTCATCCGAGCCACTAGCGCTCAGTTATAATTGCCACCCGTGGTCCCCCATCAGTATATTGACCGTGCCGAACGTTGTTTAACTATTTTAACTGAAATTATAATTTCTTTTGCGAAATAAAGTTCTTTAACCCGAATTGTCCTTACTGATTCTGCCATGTATTGCGTCAAAGAAGCTCGCTAATCGTCGGAAATAAATTGAGGAGTCTCGGAGCACGCCACTTTGTGTTCTTCCGAGTCATTTAACGCTGGATCAGTCTGATTGTGACGAGATTCCGCTCATTTCCGCCGCCAGACGGGTGTTGCTGCTGATGTCATCAAAGAAATTTAACTACACTGTCTTGGTAGTTATCTATATTCTGTAAGAACATTGTGAACTTACACGTCAATTGACGTCTATATCTATGTATTTTGGAATGGGACCAACTCGGGAGTAGGTAACCTACCCCATAGGTTGATGATCAGCCGCGCTCCGTCAGCGAGACCAATCATTAGTCCAAGGTATAAATCTACAAACGAAAAAAAAAAAATTGCTTTGTTTTACAATTGGCAAAAATATTGATGAACATACTAACCTACACAAAAAAAATACTACATAAGTACAGACGAACATAGTAATCTGTTTTTGGAAGTCGGTTAAAAAACAGTTCAAATAAATTAAAAACAAAAATAAACTTAGTGTTACCACATGATTCCTATTGGGATGCATTCAAAAGTAGACCGCCAATTCAGTTTTTAGGTTGCTCACTGGATCCAGTTCATTCAGTTGCATGATTCGATCGCTGAACTGGAACAATGTAAACCAACCATTACCTATTTTAGCGCGCTAATTTAAGTAAGGGTTGCTACACACATCATATATTACAGTTCGGCACATTCGATTCGGCAGGTTTGTCGAACTGCAACATCGATCCGAAACAGCTACTATGTATACTTGTTCGGTTTAAATCCCTTGAACGTGCCGACTCGCGACCTTACAAAGTTGTGCTTATTTTGACGTAGTTGTGCCATTTGGAATACGTATTTTTGACCGACGATACGAGGAGGTACTCAATTCGACGCGTATATTTTTTTTTTTTACAATTATTTTTTTATTGGAAAGTGTATACTTCGAAATTGGTCCCATTTAAATTTTATCGAAATAGGCTGAGCCATTTTAGATAAATCAACAATAATGTGAAAAATGTTACATCGATCCGAGCGAAATATTACGAATTCTGTACACGGTTGAAGTCGATCATGCTATTTTTTGCAAAAAATAATTATGAATGTACAACTTTGTGTTGTGCAAAAGCAGTTGGTCCACGAGGAACTCCTCTAGCCAAAGCCGTTTGGCATTTCCCGAACCGGATAATTTATCTACACATAAGGCCCAATTATTAAGGCGCCATCGTAATTATAATAGCTAATTAGACTATTTCTGTTTCTTTTTCACTTTAGGCATTCGATAGAGAAAAAACTTTAAACGTTCCTATTAAATTTACGATGGCGCTTTCATAATTGGGCCTATATTTGGCTTTGCCGATAGTTCCGAAACCGAATATAAATGTGTAGTAACCCTTATGAATCAGGTGGATCAGTAGAGTTGCTAAGAGAAAACTCGGGCTGGACATAAAGGTGCCATAAAATAGGTTCTGATAACAACATCATTTTTTTTTTTTTTTTTTTATTCAATATAGGTTTGCGTTTGACTACATACTGCCTGATGTTGAGCAGATATGCGGTCTAGGATGTAGCACGCTTACCTAGAAGATACCTATTTACTCGGGATTTGAAGACACCCACGTCGTACTTTAGCGGGAAGACAGACCCAGGCAAAGCGTTCCACATTCTGGCTGTTCGTATGAGGAATGAGGACTCGAAACGCTTGGTTCTAACGCGCGGAATGTCCACCATAAAAGGGTGGCGCTTTGGTCGCGCCTGTCTAGCCGTACGATAGAAGAAAGGGGCAGGTGGGACCAGATTGTGCAACTCCTGAGCGCACTCTCCGAAGTGTATCCGATAAAAGGCCGACAAACACGTCACCTTACGTCGATGCTCAAGACTTTGCAGCTGCGACTTAGTCAAGGTGTCGTTGTCAATCAGCCTCCTGGCTAGCCTCTCAATCGACTCCAGAGCCTCCAGTTGATATTTGGCAGAGCCATCCCAAAGGTGGGAGCAGTATTCCATACAAGACCTGACTTGTGCTTTATAAAGACTAAGCAGTTGCTCAGGTGTGAAATACCGTCTCACCTTAGCGAGAACACCAAGTTTTTTGGAGGCTAATTGAGCTTTTGACTCTATATAAGAGCCAAAGTTAAGAGTCGATGAGAGTGAAACGCCCAGTAGTTCCAAGCTGTCAGTTACCGGAACGGAGACACCGCGGAAAGCGGGAGACAATTGAAAGGGTCTCTTTTTGGCCGAGAACAAACAGCCTTGAGTCTTCGTGGCATTAAACTTGACCAGGTTAGCATCGCCCCAGTCAGATACCGATATTTTATTATAAAAGTCACATTATTAAAAACATATTTGTACATTTTATACATAATATACAAAATAGTTTATTTCCACAGCAAATATACATAATCACAATTACTAGGAGGCCTCAAACTCGGCTAAGCCTGTATCTTGAGGTCCGGTGTAGAATAGATGCAAATGGACTATGTTACATAATAACTTCAAAATTCAAATTCAAAATTCTTTATTTTGTACAACAACATAAGGTTACATAAACAAAGAAACGATGCTACCCGCAGTAGTCACGAAGACTGTGTCGCAGATAGCAACGCCCACCTTCAGCAAAGAATTTTACAAAATAAGTATATACATAGTAACTCGTACTGATGTCCTTGTTTAGTTTGAATAGTAATTAGATTAATATTTTATGTTAATTTATTTCATGTACGAATTCCTGTAACACATACCTCTGTACTTATTTCTTATTACTTGTTAAAATACAATTCAAAATATTCAAATCATTTATTGCAACATTTGAAATTTACATGCGGTTCTTAGTTAACATGTTTTGTATAGTTATACATATGACCCTATAAGGGTATGACAATTTTATTATTTGTATTGGAACGATTATTACGTTTTCTAGATTATCGTTAAAAAATTCGTCTTATATATAATAGCATTTCGATAATAGGATATTTTTTAGTTGTTTTATGAAACAGTTTTCACTTTCGATATCTTTTAAATTATTTGTCAATTTACTAAATATTTTTAAAGCCATAGAATTTGGGCTAGAACTGTGCATTGGTAAGTACAACATCTTATAATATTGCACGCCCGTTATGGAACCACTATTAGAACTCTTACATTTATTTTTTGAACAATGTACATAGTATTGCAATAAAAGTTTTGAGATTTCAGAAAAAAAAAACTCAATCAAGTATGTAGAAAAAACCATAAATAGCTCTCTCTGAACTTTGTTAACTTATATTGTAAGTAGGAAGAGTACATTATACTCAATAAATTAATTATAAAATAAAATAAATGCTTGTAAGCCTCATACAAAATTGTACAGCACCTTGTATCACATTTTTCTTTTCATTAATTTTACATAATACATACAATATACATACATCATAAAAATATGTTAGGTATAGTTTTATTACAGAGGTATTTTACTAATTATATTAGTGAATTTACTAGGTTTATAAAAAGTCATAATAATCTCCCAAAAGTGAGCTCACAAACTGTGCTCATCAAATTAATTAGGTTAACATATTATTTATTTGATAACATTTTCGCTCGCTTTGTCCACGTAATAATAAGTATCATAGTGTATATTATGTTGATAAACAATAGCAATTACCTACTAGTGTCCATTGACCACTTATTGCACTATTTTAGCTTACATAAAATTATTTAAATGATTAAACTTAAACCTCTACGTTTATATATAATTTTAAAAAATAGACGGCCCAGCGGAAGGTAGGGTAGGTGGCACCACCACTTCCATCCCACCGCGGCCCCTAATCCTCGTCTGCAGCGTCGCAAGAACGGCACTGCAGCTCGCCTCAGTTGCGACACTCCTCATAAGGCACGCAACCTACCGGCCAGCCTCTAACTTGCTTTAGTTAAAAGCGGCTGAACCTCGAGTGCCGGCCTCTAAGCTGCCTTGGAGGTAAAGACCCAAAGAAGAGGGAGACTTCGAGCGCCGCCTTTTCAGCTGCCTCAGACCTCCCTCGCGACACGGCGGGAACACACGGGGGGGGTTGTATATACACTCTAACTTATCCAACAAAAGCACTCCTCTAAGGTATTTTGATGTTTGTCGGTTAGTTTAGGTTTCGCAGCCGAAACATAAGCCAAAATCAAATAATAACGCGGGCGAAGCCGAGGGTAAAAGCTAGTAACGTTGTAAATACTTTGACATTTGCGAAATAAAGTAAAATTCAAAAGCCTCTGTTACATTATTTAGTTTTTTATATATAGTATTTTAGGTAAATTTGCATAAAATCTAGCGTAATCTGTAAAGCTATATTTTACTGTAAATAAATAAATTGAATTGAATATTATATTAAATACCTATTTGCTTATTAATTTTAAGTTATATTAGTCATTTGTTAAATAACATTAATTTCTAAACCGATATACCAAATGTAAAATATAAATGCGGAATCCAAAAACCTCTTATCACAAATATTTAGAAATTAATTTCGCTCGCTACGCTCTCGCTATACATTTTGACAATAATCTCTCAGTGCAACCAAGCCATTTTGGCTGACTACTTTAGTGTGATATCCCGACACGTTACTGTTGATGTGTGCGTTGTGTAGTTCCGATATTTGTGTGGAACAAGCAGCGGCGGGATCGCCTGACGAGCCTAGTTTACCGATCCTGTGAATAGAGATAGCATTATCATCAATTCAGCCCTAAGATGTCGCTCGAAGGATGTAAGAAAAATTTGGGTTCACTAATGTTTAACAAACAAACCAAGAGGTACTCGACATGGTGAAAGAGAAAAGAAAAATTCTGACAACAGTAGAAAATAGAAGGGGAAAGATGCTTGGCCACCTTGTACGGTATGACAATCTAATGAAAATCATAATAGAAGGAAAAGTTAATAAATCTAATTTCCAAACATAAATAAAACGTATGTATACCAAATACCAAAAGGATGTCTAATAAACCAATCCAGTAGAAAGAAAGAGAGGAAGGGGAAGACCACGGAAGGCATTTTTAGATCAGGGGCCTTACTGCGTAAGCGCTCTGACGTTCGGCTTCGCTTTTTCTCCTGCTCGCGCCAGTTACTCACGCCATGAAAGCGAGCGGGAGGGAAAGCGAAGCTGAACGTCAGAGCGCTTACACAGTAAGGCCCCAGATCAAAGAAAAGGTAGATCACATGTCGTACAGGTACCTGGCGGAAGACCACGAGACGTGAAGTTGCTCCACCGACAAGAGCCGCGCTCTTAAATCCTGAATGAATGAATGTTTAACAAACATTTTTTGTTTGTCAAGCGTTGGTTATCACATGCCAGTTTTTGAAAAAAAGTTTGTGAAATGAAGGGATACCAAGAAATATTCAAGAAATAGTTTAAATTATTTCAAACGGAAAATTACTTGTACAGTGTAACAAATTATTATAATGCTACTGCTCTACCTCTGTTCTATTGCGCTAATCAAGCTCTTACTTAGATGTGACCAAAGTTCTAATGCGTAAGTTCGTGAACGGGTGGTTAGCCCTGGTGTCAGTTTATAAGCCGCCTGAAGGCGTATATGGATATATGGATAACATTTAACAACCGGGACCTACAATTTAACGTGTCATCCGAGCCACGGTAGCAGTCAGTTGTGAAAGACAGACCGTGCGGAACGATACTTCGGTGATCGCTGACAAACACCTACTACGCTACGAGCGCTACGTTTTAAAACCTAAGACAGCAGGGGTCTGATTCGCTATCGAAAAAACGTAACGAAACGCGGTAAGTATTTGAGTGAGTTTCGTTTGGAGAAATGTTTGATAAATGTAAAATTACGTTGAAATAAATTATAAACAGAGTTTAAGTTATGTTATTTGAAAAATAAATATTTTACACACGAATTTCTTAAAAACAAAGCACGTTAGAGCGCGTTACGTGCTTGTTTTCTTACAGAATCACCCACCAGGTAGTTACAATGCGACATAAAAGACTTGAAAATAAATGAGTTCGCCGCTATCGCTTTGTTAGCATATTTTGCATTATTTTTTGCATAATGATACTGTTTCCCTGTTCACAATCCACAAAATAGCACAAAACAAGAAAAATGCTAGGATGTTAACTATGATTGACAGCTCAAGTTGTGGTTCCAGCAAAAGTGATAATTTAGTTCCCGAATAATTAATTTCATCTCTTTTGTGTCGCACTGTATGTAATAGCTTAATTACCGCGCTAATGAAATGCCAGTGGGCAGGGCACATAGCACTAAGGACTAAACCGATAGATTCGAAAAGTTTTGAATGGAGACTACGTACAGGCAAACGCAGCGTAGGACGTCTACCCACATGAACAGATGACATTTTCAAGATCGCAGGATCGCGTTAGATGCAAGCCTCTTCAAAACCGGTTTTATTGGAGATCGGATAGGCCTATGTCCAACAAACGTAGACGTATGGCTAATGAAGGGATGGATAAAAAGCAAACAGCAGTAATGTAGCTCTTTGAATGAGTTTGTTTTTCAGTCCGGAAAAAAGCTCAAAAAAGGCGACTAAGTTTTTTAGTACCTACATGATTTAATTTGCATGTGTGTATATTTTTTGGAAAAAAAAATTATGTTAGACCGCATCTTTCTGCCGTATTTACACACAAAATAAAACAATCGGCCAAGTGCGAGTCGGACTCGCCCACGAAGGGTTCTGTACCGTATGGAAGCCCCCCTTAATATTTTTATTTTAATTATTTATTTTTGAATGGAATACACAACTTAAAATTCTGTGAATATTTCAAGCGTCTACCTGTTACCATTATTAATATCGAGCGAAACCGGCTATAAATTCAGGTTTGTTGTATGGGAGACCCCATTTTTGTTTTTTTTGTTTTTATTATATATTTGGTATTATACCGGCAACAGATATACGTCATCTGTGAAAAATTCAACGTTCTAGCTATCACGGATCATGAGATACAGCCTGGTGACAGACGGACAGACCGACAGCGGAGTCTTAGTAATAGGGTCCCGTTTTTACCCTTTGGGTACGAAACCCTAAAAAACAGTTCAATTGCGAACACTCTCCTTTTTTAAAGTCGGTTACTAATGTTTTTAGTTTTTTGGAAGGTACCTAAAAAAATATAGAAAATGTATTACCAGAATTCATTTCCGGGATGTGCGTTTCCGTCCCACGGGTACTGCATGACTAAGAGTTTGTCTGCGTGTTTGTTTGCTAGTTTGGACGACGGCTCGCGGTCTTCTAAATACACGTAAATACCTCCTGAAAATTCAAATTGTTACAATAAATATACAGCAATGTTTTATTATTTATCGAGGCCGTGGTGACCTAGTAGAAAAACAATTAATTGGTTCAAACGCAGTCAAGTATCAATGAGTTTCTAGGAATTAATGTACTGATGATACACCACAGGCTTTTTAAATAATTATTTTTTGCAAAAAACAGCATGACTGATTTCACCCGTGTACAGAATTCGCGAATATTTCGCACAGATCGATGTAGCATTTTTCACATTATTGTTGATTTATCAAACATGGTTCAGCCGATTTCGATTAAATTTAAATGGGACCAATTTCGAAGTATACTCTTTCTAATAAAAAAAGAATTATTGAAAACGGACTACTATGAAAAAAGTTATGCGTGGTTAAAAAATGTACGCGTCGAATAGAGTACGAGTACCTCATACGGTTGGTTCGTCGGTCAAAAAGAAAAAAAAAATAAGTTTAATTATTTTTAAATTTAAATTTAAGAAAAATAAGTTGTTTGTAAATTCGGTTTATAGACAATAATTTTACGTGCTAACGTCATATCATAAGGAAATATTGTTAAATCAACAACTGAAACAAGCCGAACGCTTAGGCCGATCGTGCCTCTCTATCGCTTGTACCGCGCTCTCACTTGCACGCTCGGCTCAGGCGGAACGTGACAAGTCATGCGTTTTAGTACGTGGTGGTCTAGAGGTAGTAACACCCGCCTTACAATCGTGAGGTCGTGGGTTCAAATTCTGGTCCCGTACCAATGATTTCTTTGGAATTTATGTACGGAATTTCACACCACTGGCTTTTCGGTAAGGGAAACATCGTGAGGCAACCTGCATACGTCCGTAGAAGAAAATCCATGGCGTATGTTAATCCAGTAACCCGCACTGGGCCAGCGTGTTGAATATGGCCCAATCACCCTTCGTGGGTAAGCTTACGTCCTACAGTGGACTGAAGAGGCTGGTACAGTAGGTACAGCCGGCGTTCACCAATTTCTAAAACGTTATCACATAAAAATAATCGGCCAAGTACGAATCGGACTCGCGCACCAAGGGTTCTGTACTGTATGGGAGCCCCCCATTAAATATTTATCTTATTTTAATTTAAGCATTTACCTGTTAACATTATTAATATCGAGCGAAAACCGGCTAAAAATTCAGGTTTCTTGTATGGGAGATCCCCTTAAATATTAATTTTATTCTGTTTTTAGTATTTGCTGTTATAGCGGCAGCAGAAATGCATCAACTGTTAAAATTTCAGCTTTCTAGATGTAACGGTTCATAAGATACAGCCTGGTGACAAACAAACGGACAGACGGACAGCAGAGTCTTAGTAACAGGGTCCCGTTTTTACCCTTTGTGTACGGAACCCTAAAAACAAGCTTACCATTCGGATGTTCTTTACTGGGTATGAAAGTCTCCAAGATTCCATCTTTGTTGGTACCAAAATACGCTGAAAATAATAAATAAATATGAATTAAAAAGTTAACTGGCAATCTTCGAGTAAATATCTACAAAGCCACAGTCCCTAAGTGAAAGTAGTAAAAAAAAATGTCCGAGCGCCGTCATACATACCGACTTAGATATTTACACAATGACCCGTTTTCTCGAATCCCGACGTTATGTCACCTAATTAGTGCTTGTAACCGAGCACTTTGGCATCGCGCGGCGTTGTAGTCGGCTTGCAATCGCTTTACGACTAAGTAAAAAGCCTGCCACTACGTAGCTTTGCCAGAGTTTTGTTTCGGACACTTTTTTGCACGATTGTAACTCTATAGATATTTGCTCAAAGCTGGCAATGGATAGCAAGTAGCAAGCACAGCTGCACAGCAAAAGTTCTCGAATGGCTACCGCATACCGATAAGCGTAGCGTAAGACGACCAACAGCAAGGTGGACAGGTGGCCTGATTAAAACCGCATGATCGCGTTGGCTGCAACCGATTTAGATCCGGTCTGGTTGGAAATATATAGAGGCCTATGTCCAATACTGAGCTTTATTTCTAGACTGCCTCGTTGGCTCAGTGGTTAGTGACCCTGACTTCTGGAATATTCTGGATCAAAGAAGCGTGGGTTCGATCCCCACCCAAGGCAAGCATGTATGTGATGAACATAGGTGTTTGCTCTGTGTCTGGGTGTTATTTATGTACTATCTATATAAGTATGTATTTAAAATATGTTTATGTAGTATATCAGTCTCTGGCAGCCATATCACAAGCTTTGCTTAGTTTGGGGTCAGAGACCGTGTGTAAGATGTCCCCTAATCTTTATTTATTTTATTTAAAAGTCTAGCTGTATCCAGAGCGTTTCAGCGGATTCGCAAATTAATATGGAAGTGGGCACAAAGTACGTAGTAGAATTTATATTAGATGGAGCCGTAAAGTTTTCGAACCGAGACCACGTTTCGGCAAGCGCAGCGCAGGACGTTTACCGACAAGGTAGACATCGTTCGTTAGATCGTTTCAGCCATAGGACGTCCACTGCTGAACATAGGCCTCCCCTAAAATTCTCCAATAAGACCGGTTCGTAGCGGCTTGCATCTAGCGCGATCCTGCGGTCTTAATGAGGTTATCCATCCACCTTGTGGGTGGACGTCCTACGCTGCGCTTGCTGGTACGTGGCCTCTACTCGAGAACTCTTCGAATAGTAGTTTTGAGTAGTAGTAGAACTTTTAGAAGGTAGACAGACGAATTGATTAAAATAGCAGGATAGTAATATAAAATTAGTACTTTTTTACAGAGCAAGTGCCTTTATTAACTACAACAAAATTAATATAACAATACTTACATATAGGCTAAAACTACTACCTACTTAAGCAATTGGCTTGTTAACTAAAAAAAATATAATTAGTCCGTCAAATAGATTGTCAAAAAATATTAGACACATATTTTTTCTTTTGTCAATTTAACAAAAATTGATGAAGATATAGCCCGTTAAAGTTCCGCGTGACGTCACTAACCGCTATCAAATGTACCGGCTAGTGCCGTCACGAGCCCCCACTCTCAAACGTTGACAAGGCTTATCTTTGTCACTGGTTGTTTGATAGACAAAAGAAAAAATACGTGTCCAATATTTTTTAATAATCTAACTGACGGTCGATTTTTATACCCAGTAAACATCCCTATTGGACCATCCACAGACCCTTGAAGGTCTAAAGATAATCCAAATGCTCAAGCCCACTGCCAGTTGGCAGCGTGCCCAGCATGCTGGCAGCATTGCCACGCTGAATTAGAGTTTAATTTAGTTTAACTACACTAATGTTGTAACATTCTACTTATGTTTCCAATACTTGACTTATAATGACTACTGTTATAGCGCAGACAACAAAACACTCAATTTAAGCATTTCACATGATGTTATAATATCCACATCGATATCGTAGCTGCGCTCTCATTGGTTAGATTTTAATGGCGCCAAGTTCACTGTGACAATACACGTACGCGTGAATTTAATGTTTCGCAATACGTTTTTTTTTTATTAGTGAAGATAAAGTAGTGTATGCAACTGCATATAACACGGGTATTACTACACTACTATTAAACAGCAAGATAATCAGTAAATAGTAGTGTCATTTTACTTCCCATTACCAGTCATGGCCATTAGACAGACTCCAGGAACGCATTCTCTCGCTAGATATACTAAGCGCCACACAAATCGGCGGATGGGGAGTTATGCGCAGAACGTTGCGCAAATGCCGAAATATAGGTATGCGCGGGAGCCAGAGTGACGAGACGCCGGGACACACCCGCCCGCCAACCTCATGCCTCCCGCGCGCTCTCTACGCCCATGGTCAACACTACGCCCCTTGTGTCGGTATTGTTCACACATGCGCAATAATTAGCGAATCACTCAATCAATCTGGTCCCACCTGCCCCTTTCTTCTATCGTACGGCTAGACAGACGCGACCAAAGCGCCACCCTTTTATAGCGGTTAGAACCAAGCGTTTCGAATCGTCATTCCTCATACGAACAGCCAGAATGTGGAATGCTTTGCCCGGGTGTCTTCCCGCTAAAGTACAACGTGGGTGTCTTCAAATCCCATATCTGCTCAACATCAGGCAGTATGTAGTCAAACGCAAACCTATCCGGAATAAAAAAAATGTCATCTGCGGCTAACTTCTCATCAGCCGATTTGTAACTATAGCGCATAGTATACCAGAGAAATAATGTGGTCGATCGAGACAAGAAAGAATGAGTTGCAATGATTTAATGTGGCATGAGTTAGAAAGAGACACGAAAAATATCTCGATTCAGTGGCTAGTTGCCGTGTTTATCTCTCAGTAGTGTCAAATTCCAATTCATATTTGACAGTTTTGACAGCTCTGGGCAAGATTTCCCATACATTTTAGTGGTTGAGAATTGCCTCATGCGACAACAGCGCTATCTCTCTAGTTGTAATATCTGTACTTACATTTTAAACTTTTTGAAGCCTTGAAGGCGAAGTTTACGTCGGTGACGTGCGGTATGACGTCACAGGCTAGCAGCGCGCGGATTCGTTCCACGAAAGATAAAACATATACGTCGTTTTGGTGGGGGGATATCTTCCAAACGCCTAGACCTGGGAAAGAAGAAATAAATTATTTAATAAAAAAAATGAAATTATTAACCCATTCATTGCCTTTCTGAAAAGTAACGATATTACCCAGGTGCCGCCAAGTTATTGCAGTTTAAAATCAAACCGCCCATGGGCGATCTCGGCATGAAAGTTAAAAAAAATTGCCCGCCGATGGGCGGGCTCGGCGCTGAATGGGTTAACAAAAATCAAATTGTTATACGGAAAAGTTCTCGAGACCAATCCTGAACTTGTGAAAAAAATGCTGTTCCATACGAAAAATGGTTATAAACTACTAGTATCTACAAAATATATGGAGCAGCATATTTTGTGGATAAATTACCTCATTTAAACCGCATGTTAGTGTATACAAGCTAGAAAAAAGTATATAGGCCGAATCAAACTTTTACGTAGCTTACGTAGCTTTTACTCTTTCAAATAAATTCTGTTGCTCTCTACTAAGTAGCAGTTTTACCAAAAATGATATAGGCCGAATCATACATGTCGGTGGATGTGAAGTTAGCTACAAGCTGCGCAATGTCCAATCAACGCGCAGCTTTATGTGAGCTTTAGTGAGGATTAGATATTGCGCAGCTTGTAGCTACCTTCACATCCAGCGACTTGTGTGATTCAATCTGTTTTAATAAATCAATAAAAGTACCTACCACCCCTAATAAATAAAAATAAAAATATTTCAAACTGGCAAATCCTTATGAGTAACATTAAATATACAACTTTCCTCTTCTCAGCATTTCTAGGCCATAATATTAATTTTCACATCCATCTTTCAAAATGTTTGAAACAACTATGTAAGTTTAGTTTCGCTACTTCCCGTTAGATGGCACTTTTTACAATTTTCATAAAAACTAGGATTAGTCATAGAAAAAATTAAAAATTCCTTACCACAACCAATAACATTAAGAAACACACTTCTCCAAGCTTCAACCCCTCTAGCCTCAGCTTCCAAGAGGCTCGAATCGGTGATAATATTCAACCGCTTGTGATAAGTACAGTTGTCGAAAACGGCGCCATCTTTGCCGACTGTCTCGAAAGTGTCTAAGCTTTTACTCTTTCAAATAAATTCTGTTGCTCTCTACTAAGTAGCAGTTTTACCAAAAATGACATAGGCAGAATCATACAAGTCGGTGGATGTGAAGTTAGCTACAAGCTGCGCAATGTCCAATCAACGCGCAGCTTTATGTGAGCTTCAGCGAGGGGATTAGATATTGCGCAGCTTGTAGCTACATTCACATCCATCGACTTGTGTGATTCAATCTGTTTTAATAAATCAATAAAAGTACCTACCACCCCTAATAAATAAAAATAAAAATATTTCAAACTGCCAAATCCTTATGAGTAACATTAAATATACAACTTTCCTCTTCTCAGCATTTCTAGGCCATAATATTCATTTTCACATCCATCTTTCAAAAGGTTTGAAACAACTATGTAAGTTTAGTTTCGCTACTTCCCGTTAGATGGCACTTTTTTATAATTTTTATAAAAAGTAGGATTAATTATAGAAAAAATTAAAAATTCCTTACCACAACCAATGACATTAAGAAACACACTCTTCCCCGCTTCAACCCCTCTAGCCTCAGCTTCCAAGAGGCTCGAATCAGTGATAATATTCAACCGCTTGTGATAAGTACAGTTGTCGAAAACGGCGCCATCTTTGCCGACTGTGACGAAAGTGTCCGTGTAAAGTTTTTCGTCCTTTCTTAGCTTTTTCTTTTCGCTCGGTTGGGACGCTAGCTTGCCCGTCGCTTCGTCGTATGTGTAACTTTTTCTCTGGAATACAAAAATGCAGAATATTAATTTTGATATAAGAACACGTTTCGTGATTATGGAAGCTCTACATTTTTATCGATTCATTTTCAAAAGCGACACTAGTTGGAGAACTACTACTATAGACAGGGTTTTGTTCCTTATTTATTGCGTAGGCAGGATAAATATTATATTATAATTAGATAAAACCTAATACTATTCGGTTAAACAACGTACGGCGGCGGTAAAACAAAACAAAAATAATTATTTTTCGCAAAAAAAATTGAAACCGCCTTCCATTGTGTACAAAATTCGAATATTTCGCTCGAATTGTTTACATTATTGTTGATTTATCAAAAACGGCTCAGCCGATTTCTGTAAAAATTAAATGGGACCACCTGGGGAGTATATCCTTTTGAACTAAAAAAAAATTCGATTCGGTGCAGAATTGGCGAAATTATCGATGAACATACACAAAAAAAAATACATACAGACGAACATACAACCTCCTCCTTTTTGGAAGTCGGTTAAAAATACATTTTACATAACACCATCTCGTGGCAACAGGTGACATTAACTTCGTCGTATAGAATCGTATACGTATAGAAAAGCCGAGCAAAAGTCGTCCAGATATTAAAATATCAGTATGAAGAAAACTGTACACCTTATAAATAAACTCAAGATAGCAAAACGCGCTATGGAGAGGGCTATGCTCGGAGTCTCTCTGCGAGATCGAATCAGCAATGAGATCCGCAGACGAACAGTGGCGTAGCGTACCTTGGCGGGGCCCCGTATAAATATTTATTGGGAGCTCTTATGAAGAGCAAAGATTTCTACAAAAGAATACAGCCTGGAAACAGACAGACGGACAGCGGAGTCTTAGTAATAGGGTCTCGTTTTTACCATTTGGGTACGGAACCCTAAAAAGTGTTAGCATAAAATTAAATAAAAAATGTATTCATCAAAAACATAATAATTATCAATTCAACTTTTCCAAAATCTTTACAACCAAATCAAATTAAATATACACTCTCTTTGCCTTTTTTCGGCAAACTGATTTACTAAATCATTTATAGCTGATGATGACTTTAGAGACGAACCAAAGTTATACTACTGTACCAGCCTTTTTGATAGTCCACTGCAGGACGTAGGCCTACCCACGAAGGGTGATTAGGCTATTATCCACCACGCTGGCCCAGTGCGGGTTGGTTAGCGGGTCAGTTATACTAAGCGCCACTCAAATCGGAGGATGGGAAGTTATGCTCAGAACGCTGCGAAAAAGCCGAAATACGAGGGTCAAACTGAAAGTTCTTAGAAAATCAAAAACTGATTACATTAGCCAGTTATTAGTTTTATTATATCTTTTCAAAATATTGTCCATTCACGTCAATACACCGCTGCATGCGATGGAACCACTGGGAAAAGCACTTTGCCCACTCGTCCTTAGGGGTCTCTTCAATGGCATCGCGATACGCAGCCACCGCTTCTTCAGCATTCATAAACCGCTTTCCTTTAAGTTTTTCTTTAATTTTTGAAAATAAATAAAAATCACAAGGCGCGAGGTCGGGGCTATACGGCGGGTGACCCAGTAATTCAACGTTTGATGTCGCCAAATAGTCGATCGTTCGCTTGGCGGTGTGCGATGAGGCGTTGTCGTGGTGAAGGAGGATCCTACTGCGAGGTCGTTTCTCTCGAACTTTTTCCAAGACAAGTGGCAAACAATTGGTAGTGTACCATTCTGCAGAAACTGTTTTTTGATCCTCTAACACAATTGTCGCGAAATGACCTATCCTTCCAAAGAACGAGGCCACCATTTTTTTCCCCGCACTTCGATCTCTCTTCACTTTAGTTGGCAACTCCTCGAAAGGAAACACCCACTGAGCAGATTGTCTTTTGGTTTCAGGATCATAACAGTAAATCCAGCTTTCGTCACCTGTTAGTATGTCGAACACAGCATTTGAGTCACCTCCGTTAAATCTTTCAATCATTTTACGGCACCAATCCACACGATGGAGTTTTTGAGCCTCAGTCAAATTATGAGGTATCCACCGGGCGCAAAGCTTCCTGACCGCTAAATGTTCGTGTAGGATTTTGTGCACTTGACTCATACCGATGCCTAAGCTTGTCCGAATCTGCTGATAGGTCACTCTTTTGTCAGTCTCTATCATACGCCGCACAACACAGATGTTATCTTCAGTCGTCGCCGTAGAAGGCCGTCCCTCACGTAAATCATCAGTGAGATTAGTGCGACCACGTTTAAACTCATTAAACCAGTTGTAAACAGTCGCACGAGATGGGGCTTCATCGTGAAAGGCCAATCGTAGTCTATCATAACTTTCTTGTTGACTTAAATGACATCGAAAGTCATAAAAAATCATTGCACGAAAATTTTCTCGTGTTAAATTCATGTTGACGTGACACAGACAATTTTCAATTTGCCGCCAAATCGTAAAACAAATGACAAATGAATGAAGTATATACTCAGTAATATTGGCAAAGAGTTCTATTTTCAAATTATAGAATTATTTTTTTATTATATTGTTTATAAGTGGCCAGTTCTAAGAACTTTCAGTTTGACCCTCGTATAGGTATGCGCGGGAGCCAGACAGGCGAGACGCCGGGGCACACCCGCCCGCCAACCTCATGCCTCCCGCGCGCTCCCTACGTGAGCACGGGTGCTCACCACTACGACACGCGGCGTCGGCATTGTGCACACATGCGCAATAATTAGCGAATCACAGCGAAGTGTCATCTGCGGCTAACTTCTCCTCCGCCGATTTGTGTAGCGCTTAGTATACTGACCAGCGGATTACATTAAACACGCTGGGTGCCGGCCGCTTCCAACCGGCCTTATTGTAAATCCATTGGAGGCCTATATCCAGCAGTGGACGTCCTTCTGCTGATAATGATGATTATGACGATGAAGAAAAGCAAATAATAAATGTACCCACCTCATAAAAGTTGGCCCAAAGCTTTCTCCACAAAGATTTCTTGTTGTTCTCGTCGGCTCTGCCAAATCCATTTTCGGGTTGATTCTGTATTTTAGTAATCAAAATGTCTTCGTTGTCCATTCTACCTTCGCGTTGGAACCTTGGACCTATCACTCCTGAAAGATAAAAAACTGGTTGTTTGTAAAGTCGATTTACGGACGATAATTTGTCATAAACAAAAAATCGGCCAAGTGCGAGTCGGCCTCGCGCACATAGGTTTCGTACCGTGTTGGAACCCTCTTAGCCCTATTCCTCTTGTGCAGGATAGCATAAATACTCTTTTATATTTCTTACCTAGTTTTATGTTTCCTTTTTTCAAGTTGTCAAATATAATGTTATTGGTTGCTATGGATACCAAATAGAAATAGAAAGAATGTGGTATAAATTTATAAAATACAGATTTAAAGTTTAAGATATCAATTGTGTGCTAATTTAACTCGACGAACCTACAGAGCATGTGCATGGTGCACATCGTGGTCCTTCGAGCCGGATAAGAGGGAAACAGTAAGAACATACAATTAGCATACAGTTAGATAAACAGAATGCCGGTCACAAGGTCATTGACTCATCGGAATAAAATACGACCAGCTATAGAAACCCGTGCGGCGGAAAATCCAACAGATACAACAGTGCCGGGAACGTCCGCTGCCGTGGCTGGCAACAGCGAAACTTTTTTGGTGGCAAAACTTACAGAAACAATAGCGCCAAAAGCCTTCGCTGCCACGGCAACCGTAAATAGCAAGATTTCTCTGGCGGCAACCGCCCCTCCTCGCCATGAACAAACAGACACACACAGTAAAGGCAGCAGGCAAACTACCAAAGAAAAAAGAAAAGCCGCTAAGATTGCCAGAGCAAAGATAAATGAAGAAGTAATTCGCCTTAAGTTGGAGCTAGCACTAGCACAACAAGCTACTTTGGAAGCCCAACTATCTGATGAAGATGAGAGCCCTGAACCATCGGAGTACACCAAAGCGTCAGGTACAGCAAGAGTGAGTGACTGGGTCGAAAATGTAGCACTCAATGAAATTCCGAGACCAATGACTCATGAACGATTCTTACCACAGTGCAGCTACACTGCAGTAGGACAACAAGATGCAGTCGAGGTTTGTCCACAGCTAAATGCCCATCATGATAGGACATCCGAATCAGAGAAGCTAGTGAATAATAATCTTCAATGCCACCAAACACCGGCGGGAGAATGTCCTAAATCAGAAATAGCTCAACTAGCATCTGCGATTACTATAGCTATAAAATCTGCACAGCAACCGAAGATAACTGACCTACCTTTATTCTTCGGTAACTACCAGGATTGGTTACCTTTTCGAGCAGCGTATTATGAGACAGAAGGTACATTTTCTTTAGTGGAAAATACTATGAGATTACGTCGCAGTTTAAAAGGAAAAGCAAAAGAAGCTGTACACGGACTGTTGATCTCAAACACAAATCCAGCTGATATTATGAGAGCTTTAGCGACACGATTCGGAAGACCGGAATCGATAGCTATGGCAGAAGTAGAATCTCTTCGCCAACTACCACGCGTGACAGAGTCACCGAGAGATATATGCATTTTTTCGAACAAAATAACAAACGTTGTTGCTACCCTACGAACTCTAAATTGCATCTACTTTTTTTACAATCCCGAAGTCACGAAACTTTTGATCGAAAAATTGACACCAACTTTACGATACCGCTACTATGACTTCGCTGCCGCTCAATCAAACGAAGAACCTGATCTTTTGCGTTTCGAAAGGTACTTACGACGTGAAGCAGAAATATGTGGGCCTTTCGCACAGCCCGAACAAGTAAGCAGCGATTTTAACCAAAATCAACGTTCTCAAAAGGTACACGAAATTACAGAACATTCAGTCAGGTCAAATCAATATTCAGTCAAGTGCCCTATATGTACAGACACCAACCATACAGCCACTGATTGCGAGAAATTTAAGAAAAAAGATTCTGATGGTCGGTGGGATATGGCCAAAAAATATAATTTGTGTTTCAGATGCCTGCGCCACAGAACTAAAACTCATCGCTGTAAAGCGCTAGTGTGCGGCATCGACCACTGTAAACGTTTTCATAACAAAATGCTACATTTTGTCAGAAAAACAGTGACAGAAAATTACAGCCCAGATAGTGTAAACACCGTACAGACAGAAACAGATGGAAGTAACGTACAGACAGAAGCTATCAACTCTACATGGAATGAAACACAGAAACAGTCGTATCTAAAAATTATACCGATTCAGGTAAAAGGACCAGCAGCGGTAGTCAATACATACGCTCTGTTGGACGACGGATCAACAACAACCCTTATTGACGACAGCATCTGTAAGAAGATTGGTGTAACAGGACCGATCGATTCATTAATCATAAAAAGTATTAACAATATGAAGACCATTGAAACACAGTCAAGGAAAGTAAAACTCATACTCAAAGGACTCAACAATCGCGAGGAACCTATCCAAGCACGAACCATACAGAATCTACAAATCTCATCACAGGAGATTCCTAGGAAACAGATTGAGGCATGCAAGCATCTGCGAAATCTCAGCCAAGTCCTCGCTTACAGATATGCGAAGCCACTCGTGCTGATAGGTCAAGACAACTGGCAACTGCTACAAATAGAAAAGCTTCGAAAAGGTAACAGAAGTCAACCAGTGGCGTCACTAACCCCATTGGGTTGGGTATTGCACGGAGGTCTCAAACGAACTCTCAACCGCAACAACAACTTTGTATCACACATTACAGATAAACAGGATAAATACAACAGAAGAAATATGATAAAACAGAACATCGTCAATGACAACACACAGAAACCGTATACAGTTTCAAAAAAGCGAGCCGTAACAGAAAATAGATGCAAAACCGCTCCTTTACAAAACCAGACCAGAAACAAAACAGATAAAAATCCACTGTGGACAAGGAACACATAGATAACAACAGCAAAACTGTCAGAGAACGAAAGACAACAGATAATTAAAGACACACAGAGACATTATTCAGGCATATTATAACTCAGGCAAGTTATGAAACCGGCGGGAGCCCCATGGACGTGATCCCGCAGTGATAATAGATGCAGAGTTACTGCGGCTTGTACCGGGCCCGACGACGTTGTTCGCACGATAGACATCAAGACAAGAATAGGCGTGCTACGCCGCCCGGTCCGGAAGGTAGTCGCCTGCCGGTCGACGTTGTTCCTGCACCAGTTCAGGATGCGTGAGTACGCACGGCGGGAGAATGTGCAGGATAGCATAAATACTCTTTTATATTTCTTACCTACTTTTATGTTTCCTTTTTTCAAGTTGTCAAATATAATGTTATTGGTTGCTATGGATACCAAATAGAAATAGAAAGAATGTGGTATAAATTTATAAAATACAGATTTAAAGTTTAAGATATCAATTGTGTGCTAATTTAACTCCCTCGACGAACCTACAGAGCATGTGCATGGTGCACACCTCTTGCCGTTATTAGTTGCGAGCAAAAAACTCCTGAAAAATCACATTTGTTGTATGGGAGCCCCCCTAAAATATTTATTTTATTTTTTTAAGCATTTGTTGTTATAGCGGCAACAGAAATACATCATCTGTGAAAATCTCAGCTGTTTATCTATCATGGTTCATGAGATACAGCCTGGCGACGACAGACAGACGGACGGTGGAGTCTTAGTAACAGGGTATCGTTTTTATCCTTTGGGTACGGACCCTAACAACATTGTTGAATCAACAACTGAAAAAAGCCGAACGCTTAGGCCTATAGTGCCTCTTTGAAATGAAATATCTTTGAAATGAAATGAAATGAAATATCTTTATTCGACACAAGTACAAATAAATAAAAAAACTTATAAAATAGTGAAAAAACAAAAGTGCCGAAAGGGACTCACCTCAGCTATAAAATGCTGAGTGCTGGGAGGACCCAACACTCAACGCTGGTATTCTGGTGAGCCCCTTTATTCAAGGATAGGCGTAGGTAACAATAGATCATATTAAAATATTAAATAGACAAAAAATAACGAAACCGTGACAAAGCGCTTAGATATCAAAAAACATCCACAGAAAATGCACAACAGCAAAAAACAAGAAAGTAACAATAAGATATAAAATTATTATAAATAAACTACACATATTGGTGACATATTAATAAATATACATAAACATACTTAAACTTAATAAAACCGTATATCATACAAGGAAAACAAAAAATGTTGCTCGCAACGAAAAAGAAAAACCTAAACAAAAAACACTAATTTAAAAATTGTACAATAAGCTATTCTTATCACACATGAGACACCGGCAGACAACGAGACAAAGACGGACAAAGTCAGATGAAGGACTGATCGTACACTATCAACCCGTGCTGAAGCTGTTTTGATAGTAAATATTGTTTTAGTTTTAACCGGAAAGAATAAAGGGATTTGAGTTCTCTGACGGGAGGTGGCAAGTTGTTCCAGCATTTGGCGGCCGCATATCGGAAGCTACCTGTGAAATTGACAGTGCGACAGGGCGGCACCGCCAACTGCTGAGCGCACAACCTACGATAGCCGTGCCTAGCGTCAGAGACCCATCTAATTTTGTCGTACAAGTAGGGAGGATTACTGTGCTTCACAACCCCAAAAAGAAGACAAGCCAGATGCAGTTTTCGCCGGGATTTCATTTTCAGAAGAGAGTTACTGTTGAGAAATGGCGTAACATGTGATCTTGGTGGAATAGCGAAGCAGAACCTGGCACAAGCATTTTGTACACGCTGAACAAGGCGCTGCGTACGAGCAAGGAGCCGAGGGCCAGGCTAGGCTAGGGAGTGAGTTAAAAAAATGTTAAGACTGCATATATTTTTTTGTGCGATATTTTGACATTTGTATGTAGTTAATCCGTTTTTAAAATTTTATAATATATAGCCTTTTTATGCGTTATAAACATTTTGAAGGTGTAATATAACCTATTTTCTTCATAACCTCAAAATTTCGTAGTGGCCAATAGCTGTCATAATTATTTGAATAACTTATAGTAATTGGCCTCCTATGCCAATAACTGTATTTATAAAAAAAAAAACAAAGTAGCGTTTTCATTCAAGATAACGTCTTCTGTTACATTGTGTAGTATTCTCTACAATTTCTACAAATTTGAAATCACTATGCACAGTTAATAGCCTAGGCCAATAACTGTATCATTCGCAAAGCTAGTCTATAGAAAAAGTAGGCCATAACTATAATACTATACTATAGTACTATAATGTTTTTTTCATTTATTTTGGATAAATTAGCTAAAAATATTTACTTGTTTGTATCAGGTATACAAGAAAAGAAAATGCCGAAAATACCCGAATACGCAAAAGAGGCCCTTGACGAGGCTTTAGAAAAAATAAATACAAAAGCAATGTCTTTGAGAGCAGTCGCCAAAAATTATAATATACCCAGAGCAACTTTACAATTCAAACTAAAAAACCCTACTTCAAAATCTCAATTTGGGCCAACACCGTACCTATCTAACAAATGAGGAAGAAACTACCATTGCAGAGTGGTTGATTAATATGGTCATTGCATTCCTCAAAAACACCAAGAACATATATGCCAGATGACGATGAGCTTTCAGATTTTATATGCCACAACTGTTTTTCGTTGAATGATGACTCTGATGATGATTGTGAATCTTTCGAAGATAAAAATGATGATGAAGACATGTAAAACATATATCTCCAGACATGTGAAACATATCCTCTCTATCGCTTGTACCGCGCTCTCGCTTGCATGCTCAGGTGGACGGAACGCGACACTTCCATCGATTAACATAAAACGTTATCACGTCAAAAAGCATATACAGATATATTCTTCGTCTGTGTCAAAAAGAAACAAAACAAAATATCCTACATAATAATAGTACGGGTATTATAAACACGAAAGTTTGTGAGTATGTATGGATGTTTGTTACTCTTTAACGCCAATTAATTACTTTGTTGTCTTATTGGAAAGTCGTATTTTCTTTATCTTGATTCCATTAGACTTACTATATCAGTGGTGCCACCTAGTATTGAATATTTCAACATGGATTTACTGCTTATTAATCGATAAAGTAAAGCGCCTTTGAAGCTTCTGCCATTTTAGAAAACGGATTGTTTTATAAAATGAAGAAAACTTCAAATGTCATTTTAGCACTTTCGTTTTCTACTTTTCGAAATCTAGTTTTGAATTTGACAAGCTTCCCAATATTACCAGCATTTTCTTCTACAGGGTTATATCTAATCAATTAGCATCCTTTTAGGGGCGTATTCTGTACATCAAAACTAACAACTTTTGTTCAGCGATTTTTATCAAAACTCAAAAAAAAAATTGTTTTTCCATGGAAAAATATCGTTCACCCGCGACAAAATGTATGAAACAGCTGATTTTTTTTTGAGTTCTGACAAACTCGCAGAACAAAAGTTATTAGTTTTGATGTACAGAATAAGCCCCTAAAAGATGCTAATTGATAAGAAAAAACCTGTATATTCTTAAAATTATTTTAGCGCCATCTAGTTTGTAATAGAAACTTACCAATAATAACAGCATTTTCTTCAACGTTCTCATTTTTTTCAACACCTAAATTTTTTCTTGTTCCATCGTTTATACAGAACGTATGTGAACTGACATACACCATGGCGGAAAGTTTTAGTTCGTCGTAGCTTAAGCAGTTGTCTAATGTTAAGGGAGCTTTTTGTTTCGATGTGCCTATCTCTTCCCACCCGTTGTTTCTGAAATATTGCAAACATATTATTAGTTAGACCATGGGCACCATCTGTTGGCACCACAAACTTGCCACCACATCGCCGACTTGTATACTTGTATACGATGTGAAGTTAGCTACAGCTGCGGTGCTCAGGCGCCTCGTGGAGAGTGTGGCGGCACCATAATAACTCTGAGACTAAGACGATTTCATTGAATTATTTATTATTAAAGTAAGCATGCAGCTAAATATTCTGTGAATATTTCAAGCATCTACCTGTTACTATTATTGAAATCGAGCGAAAAACGGCTTAAAATTTAGATTTGTTGTATGGGATAAAAATTAAAAAAAACCGGCCAAGTGCGAGTCGGACTCGCGCACCGAGGATTCCGTACAAACCTGCAAGGTTTACAAAGTTCGTTCATTACGACAAAAAAAATAATAAGTTTATATTTATTAAAAAATATATATTTTGTAATGTAACTAAAAATTTAAGGTTTTCGGAATTTTTCCTTTATGTGTGCTATAAAACGTTGCTTCATGCCAAATTTCAAGATTCTAGGTCGACTGGAAGTACCCTTTAGGTTTTGATTCCCTTGCGAGTACTTGCGAGTTTCAAAATATGCAGCTTAAATTGCTGTATCTTTTGATTGCGTTGGCTTAGAAGTTTGATTTTTTCACAGCTTCAAGGGACAGTAGACCTGAGTAATTGATATAAATTTCAGCTTCATACCTCCACGCGTTCCTGAGAAAAAGGGTCTTGACAGACGGACAGACGGACAACAAAGTAATCCTATAAGGGTTCCGTTTTTTCCTTTTGAGGTACGGAACCCTAAAAATATTAAATATTATTTTTATTCTATTTTTAGTATTTGTTGTTATAGCGGCAACAGAAATACATCATCTGTGAAAATTTCAGCTTTCTCGCTATAGCAGTTCTTGAGATACAGCCTGGAGACAGACAGACGGACAGCGGAGTCTTTGTAATAGGGTCCCGTTTTTACCCTTTGGGTACGGAACCCTAAAAACAATCATTCAGTCTGTTGAAAACAATGTTATATAAATACATACCCTCTTTCGCCAGTGATGAGCAGGTATTTGTCGAACCGGCTCATAAAAGTCATTGCACGTTTCTTCAATATCCTGTCGATCAAATCCGGGACCGCCATGTCTTTGTACAGCTCTCTTTCTATACTGCTGCCATGTTCCCTGTAACACAATATAAAATAACATGGTAAGTAAGTTCCTATAGGCCGGGTGGCAAGCCCTGGTGTCAGAGTTTTTAGGCCACCTGAAGGCCTCTGACTTAGCTAAACGGTCAAAACAACCGGGACCTACAATTTAACGTGTCATCCGAGCCACGGTAACGCTCAGTTGGAAAATGCCACCCGCTGTCACCCATCCAAATACTGACCGTGCGGAACGTTGCTTAATTTCGGTGATCGCTGACAAACACCTAATTATACTACTAATAACATAGTTACTTGGATATAGTAGTCGGAGACAGTTTGTCCAAATTCAAAATTAATTTAATCTCTACTTTGGTCGAAATGGCCAAATTGATGGTGTAATCTACATATATTTCATTATGTTATTTAATTTTTTCTGTAGATTACTTTAGATTATAGAAGCTAATGTAATGTAATTCTAAATACGTAATTTTTAATTCTTTCTTTTTTTGATTGTATTATAAGGCTTTAATGCATGCTGTGCTTTCTTAAAAAATAGCACATTAAGTTAATTTATATTTTTAATTAAATTAAATTAAATTCATTTATTTCAGGCCATTGACCCATAAAATTAATTACAATACACTTAATTCAATTTTTGTCACAATTATCATAAATTCCAAAATCAATAAGAATGTCAATTTCAACATAATTATTAAATTATTATTTAAATGCGGATTATTTTAGTATCTTCTCTTCGGCATCGGTACAGAGACATGTCTATCACAACAATGCCGCAGAAAAGTACAGTCCACTCTCTCCGCTATCATGGAGCTGGCCCGCACCCTGCGCACCAGGGACGCGCTCCGCTTGCGCATGCACGTGTGAAAGCAATCCGTGCGCGCGTCCGCAAACATGCCTGACGCGCTACAGAATCGGGGCAGCCCCAGCACCATCCTGAATGCATTATTGTACAGGACGCGGAGGTCACTGTACTTTCTTTTTGTATAGTTAGCCCACAAGTTGCACGTGTAGAGGGATGTACAGTATGCCCTAAACAGCGCAATCTTGACCTCCACTGAGCAGCGTGCGAACCTGCGGGCTATCATGTTCGCTCTTATTGACAGCGCCCTCCGCTCCCGCTCAATGTCATCATCGTCTTTTAAATCGTCAGTCACCACATGTCCCAGATATTTAAAATGGCCCACCATGTTGAGGGGAGCCCCAGAAAGAAGAACAGGTGGTATCTCCTGAGGACATATTTTGGTGGCTGACGTCGCCTGAAAAACCATGCATTGGCTTTTCTTCACATTGTATATTAGACCGTGGCCACCTGCGTAATCCTCACAAACTCGTATCAGCTTCCTCAAGCCACAGATCGACGCGCTCAGCAGCACCATGTCGTCAGCATAACTTAAGTTATTGACACAGACATCGTCAATATGGCAGCCGACATGAAGACTGCTGAGCGCCACGATAAGCTGGTTCATATAAAAGTTAAACAGGGTTGGAGATGTCAATCCGCCCTGTCTTACACCGCATTCAAGCTGATACGGGTCCGACATCGCCCCCGCCCATCGGACGCTGTTGAACTGGTGTGCATACCAATACTGGAACATGTTGACAAGTTCTTTAGGCATTTTCGTTTTCCTCAACTTAGTCCAGAGGAGGTCGTAGGACACCAAGTCAAATGCCCTGGATAAGTCGAGGAAGCAGGCATACACTGGAGTTTTACGATCTGTATAATATTTGACTGTATGCTTAAGACACAATATGGCGCTTTCAGTAGATAACCTAGGACGGAATCCGAACTGGTTGTGATGCAGCGTTACGTAGCTATTTAACTGTGTATTAAGCATAGCGTCAAATACTTTGGCTATGATAGTGGCTAGAGAGATAGGCCTGTAGTTACTTTTGTCTGTTAAGTTACCAGTTTTATTCTTCACTACGGGCACTAACACCGTTCTCATAAAATCCTCAGGCAAATAAGAGTGGCCCACGCACAACGAGTAGAACATTGCCAATAATCTACAGATATGTGGTCCGGCGTGTTGGAGGTGTTCAATGCCGAGTCCGTCGTGACCTGGCGACTTTCCTTTGGATATTTGTTTTATAGCTTTCGCTACATCTTTTGCCACAAACAATGTCTCCACTGGTTGACCGTTCATGTCAGCATTGATCACCTCCCTCGCCGGTCCCAGCGGTGAACTCACAGAGAAATGATCTCTGAAAGCATTCGCAATGTCCTTGGGATCACTCACTCCATCGACGCTCACAGGAAGGCCAGGTCGTATGTTTACTTTACTATATAGTATCCCGCCAAAAACCACGAAAATTTCCTTTGGAATGTTTTTCCGCTAGAGCATCCATTTTTATTTGGTCTTGATGGTTTTGACACCATTTTAACCGAGCCTTAAAGGTTCTCCTGCTGTCGCACATTTCCTTGTGGACACATCCTGTCTTAGGCCTACCACACAACACCCATTCTCTGAACCTAGCCCTGGCTGTCCCGTGAGCCTCGCTGACGTGTTTGTTCCACCCCACCAAGCGCGGGCCACCCCCACCCTTTCTGCTGCTCCCTCGACTCGTCACTGCCGCCTCTCGAAGGGCACCAACAATGTCAGAGTAAAGCTTATCCAGAACACGCCTGTGGTCACGGTTATCACAAAAATGGTCAGCACAATGTTGAAAGTCAGCAGGAAAATCAATAGTTTTCAGTTTAGTATGACACTCCTTTTTAAAGCTAATTATTTGCTCTTCACTCCTGTCACCCCATACTACGTCCCTGTTTAAATCAATATTCTTGGGTACAAATTTGGGTGTAAATACGTCTAAATTACACTCAACAATAAGTGGGTAGTGGTCAGAATAGTGGTCAGAGTTTGCCGTGGTGTGCCGGCAGAGTAGAATAGCACCCCCCTCTTGTACCAGGTGTCGTAAAAGCCGACTGAGGTACTACGGAACCGATTGATGGCGGTATAACCATCCTAATTTGGCGTAGCCTAAATGCCACAGGCCAGTGTCGGGGAGCAGCGGCACTGGTGCGAGGAGCTACGTCCTGCGATCGCCAACACGCTTGCCCAGCGCGGCGATTATGGGCAACAACCCCCAATGAATTTAAGCCACACAAATAGGCCCCCAGTCCCCGGCGGCTCCGCTATCCCTGGCTCTGGTAGCGGCCACGGTAACGGCGGAGAGGGGGGTGCGAAGAATCTCCGGCAGGCGCCCCGCTACCACCCCCAACGGAAACTGGCCCTGGTGACACACAATATACGCACTTTGAGGACGGATGAAAAGATTGTTGAGCTGGAAGAGGAGATGAGTAGGTTGCGCTGGGATATTTTGGGGTTATCTGAAGTCCGAAGAGAGGGTGAGGACACGATAACTCTGAAATCGGGCAACCTATTCTACTACCGGGAAGGCGACCAAAAGTCCCAAGGTGGTGTCGGGTTTCTCGTCCACAAGTCCCTCACTAACAACATCGTAACCATCGACAGTGTTTCGAGCAGGGTCGTATACCTAATACTCAGAATATCCAAAAGATATTCGCTGAAGGTCATTCAGGTATACGCACCGACCTCGGCACACCCAGATGATGAAGTGGAGACTATGTATGAGGACATAAGTCGGGCCATACATATGTCTGAGACCCACTTTACTGTTGTTATGGGGGATTTTAACGCAAAGATAGGCAAGAAAATTGATGATGAGCTGAAAGTGGGGCAATTTGGGTACGGGCAACGGAACTCAAGAGGTCAGAGGCTGGCTGAATTTCTGGAGAGAGAGGAACTCTTTATGATGAACTCTTTCTTCCAGAAGCCGCCTCATAGGAAATGGACCTGGATAAGTCCCGATGGTTCCACGAGAAATGAGATAGACTTCATTATGACCAACAAGAGACAAATATTCGATGATGTCTCCGTGATCAACCGGGTGAAAACCGGTAGTGATCACAGATTGGTAAGAGGCACATTGAATGTGAACGTTAGACTTGAAAGGTCTCGTCTGATGAAGTCTACGCTCCGGCCTACTCTCGCCCACATCCAAAACCCCGAAAGCTTTCAGCTAGAGCTCTCAAATAGTTTTGCTTGCCTAGAGAATCTTGCGTCGGTGGATGAGATCAATAACAGGCTCGTAGAAACTGTCCAGACGGTGGGTTCTAAATTTTTTAGACCACGCCGTTCAAATAAAACCCAGAAAGTATCCGATCACACTTCAGACCTCATGGCTGAACGACGTTAGTTAAGACTGCAGTCTACTAGGGACGCTGCGTCATATAGGCAGCTTAATAGACAAATTTCAAAATCCTTGCGGCGTGATATACGTCTCTTTAAAACAAAACAAATTAAAGAGACTATCGAGCGAAACAAAGGCTCCAAAGTGTTTGCAAGGAATTTGTCTATTGGGCAAAGCCAGCTGACAAAGCTAAAGAGAGAGGACGGCAGTATAACGTCGACCAAGGCAGAGGTATTGGAGGAGATCGAAGGGTTCTATGGACAGTTATACGCTTCGGTAGCTAAGCCTGTTGACAGCACGGCTAAAGACCCGAGAGCCAAGCTGACTCGACACTTCACCGAAGACATCCCGGACATCAGCCTGTACGAGATTAGAATGGCCTTGAATCAGCTTAAGAACAACAAGGCACCGGGTGATGACGGAATCACTTCAGAGCTTCTGAAAGCGGGTGGTAAACCGGTACTTAAAGTCCTTCAGAAGCTTTTCAACACCGTTGTCCTCGAGGGCATAACGCCGGAAGCATGGAACAGAAGCGTGGTGGTGCTATTCTTTAAAAAAGGTGACAACACCTTATTGAAGAATTACAGACCCATCTCGCTTCTGAGCCATGTTTATAAGCTGTTTTCAAGGGTCATTACGAATCGTCTCGAGCGCAGACTTGATGACTTCCAGCCTTCCGAACAAGCCGGCTTCCGAAAAGGCTTTAGCACCATGGACCACATCCATACGCTGCGGCAAGTTATACAGAAGACTGAAGAGTATAACTTGCCACTTTGCTTAGCGTTTGTGGACTATGAGAAGGCCTTTGATTCGGTCGAGACATGGGCTGTGCTTGAGTCTCTTCAGCGATGCCGTATTGACTATCGGTATATCGAAGTGTTGAAGTGTTTGTATAATAACGCCACTATGTCGGTCCGAGTACAGGAAGAGAGCTCTAAGGCGATCCCTTTGAAAAGAGGCGTCAGACAGGGAGATGTGATATCTCCGAAACTGTTTACTGCCACTTTGGAGAACGCCTTTAAGCTCCTGGAATGGAAAGGATTTGGCATCAATATCAATGGCGAATACATCACTCACCTTCGGTTTGCCGACGATATCGTGGTCATGGCGAAATCGATGGAAGAGCTCAGCTCGATGCTCGAAGGCCTCAATCGAGTTTCTCAACAGGTGGGTCTCAAAATGAACATGGATAAAACAAAAATCATGTGTAATGCCCATGTCGTACCCACCCCAATATCTGTTGAGAGCTCGGTTCTTGAAGTTGTTGACTCGTACGTCTACCTAGGACAAGTAGTCCAGCTAGGTAAGTCCAACTTCAAGAAAGAGGTCAATCGCCGAATCCAACTCGGTTGGGCAGCCTTCGGAAAACTGCGTGACGTCTTTTCATCTGATATACCTCAGTGCCTCAAGACGAGAGTTTTCGATAGTTGTGTGTTGCCAGTGATGACATATGGAACTGAAACGTGGTCTTTTACTATGGGCCTTATGAATAAGCTCAGGATAGCCCAACGTGCTATGGAGAGGGCTATGCTCGGCGTCTCTCTGCGAGATCGAATCAGAAATGAGGAGATCCGCAGACGAACCAAAGTTACCGACATAGCCCAGCGGATTAGCAAATTAAAGTGGCAATGGGCAGGGCACATAGTTCGGAGAACGGATGGCCGATGGGGCAGTAAAGTTCTCGAATGGAGACCACGGACCAGCAAGCGCAGCGTAGGACGTCCACCGACTAGGTGGACTGACGATATAATAAAGATCGCAGGAACGCGCTGGATGCAGGCCGCTTCCAACCGGCCTTATTGGAAATCCATTGGGGAGGCCTATGTCCAGCAGTGGACGTCTTACGGCTGATGGATGGATGGATGGATGGTCAGAATAAAGAGTATCATACGTCACATATACATCAACAATAGCTTGTTTTGCCGAGTAGGTTGCCACACAGTGATCCAGCCAACTGTCTGTCCAATGTACTTCACTTATAAAAGTAAAAGTGCCCGATGCCAACCCTAGCATATCTACATCCACTATAGACCATTGCTGTTCTTGGCTAGGGCATGCAAAAACCGGATGGTTTTGGAAAACCAGGTTTTTCGGTTTTTTATTTAAAAAACCGGGGAAATCGAGTTTTTCGGGTTTTTCGGTTTTTTTCTAGTAAATTAATGAAAATACTAGTAAATATAACAGTTTGTTTGTTTATGAGCCTGTACTGCCTCATTGTTGGGCAAAGGACTCCTCTCGAGATTTCCAGTTTAGTCGGTCTTGTGCTGATGCCGCCAATTTGGATTAAATGTATTCAGTTCATCGCACTATCTAATAGAGGGTCTGCCACGAGGCCGCATCGAGTTGGGACTCCATTTGGTGGTGATTTTAGCCCAGAGGTCTTCCAGAGGTCTTCTGGCATTCGACTGATTTACCCGGCCCACTGCCACTTCAGTTTAGCGGCTGTGAAAGCTACATCTTTGCTTTGAGTTCTGAAACGCAGTTCAGTGTTTACTCGCAGTACCTACTCGGTCTATTAGCCGAGAATACTGCGCTCCATTGCTCTTTGGCAAACCTTGAGCTTGGACTTTTGGACCTTAGTTAATGACCATGTTTGTACACCATAAGTCAAAATGTGATCGGAAGGCGTTTCTTCATATGTTCTTTCATGGCCCAACAGCTCTTCCAGGCGTTCTCTGTTCTTCTTGGTCTTGTCTCGCCTGGAAGGTGACTATTTGGCCAAGATAGATGTAATCGTGAACGTATATCGTCGCCTCAGTCTTTGTTTAGCCTAACGACCACGCACCAAATTTTTCAGGAGACGTTATTTTTAGTTTAAAAATCAGATAATCATGAAATCATAAAAAAAATTAGCGACATAGGAAGAAAATTGTAAGTATTTATGTAACGTCAAAATCGCATTTTAATAAAACAAGTTCAAGTGTGTTATTTATGGGTTTTTTGTGGAGATAGGCCAAATCTGTTCCGAAAAATTTTTGAGACAGGGATATTGGCACAAACACATGATGATAGGGCTCGAACGTGAAGAGAGAATTTAGTTCTTGAGTGGTCAAGTGACCATCGTGACGCGCATACAGCGTGTTCAATATTTTATCATTGAATTTAAATAGTTTGATGTCTAGAAAATGAGGTAGGTATTCAAGTAATTTTACAATTAATCCAGTGAAATAATTGGTGTAAATTTTTATTGTAATATTTTATTTAATATATTATTAGTTAGTAGAATATTTTGGCTATCTTATTTGTGATTTGTAAAGTAGGTACTCTCATAATTATTTCAACGGCGGAGATGATGATGATTATCATAAATTGTTTCTAGTAGTTTACTTCGCGCTCATTGATACCAATTGAACTGTAAATAAAATCATTTGAGGTACTTTTTTAAACCTGTATAATATGATAATAAAATCATTACCTAATAAAAGCCTAAACACAAAAAAGTCTAAATACTATTTTATGGTGTAAAAACTAACTACTATAAAACCACCCAAGTGTGAATTGGACTAACGCACGATGGGTTCCGTACCGTAGATAATATCATAATTTAAATTACATACTTTAATAACTTATTTTTGAATTGAATAAGTAAACAATTAAATATTCTATAATATCATGTAACGTCACCTTTACCCATAAATATGTAGCGAAAAACGGCAAAAAATGGGTATGTTGTATAGAGCCCCCTTTTAATGATTTATTCCGTTGTAAAGGAATATTGAAAATCTTAAGCTTATACTATACTATGCACAGCTCAGATATCATTGACCTCACAAACATATTTTTTTCCCACAAATTATAATATTTAGTAGTTTTTTTTTACTCATAATCATCGTCACCGTCTACGGAAGCCTAATACGCGTGTCTCAACACGCATTTTTGTCAACTTATTATCCTTTGGTTACGGAATCATAAAAAGTATCACATACAAAAAGTTACAACAAGCAGACCACGACCTTAAAGGGTTACAAACATTTTGAAAACAATAGAAATTGAGTTTCTTTGTGCAGTTGTGCGATTAGACCATAAAAAAAATAGACAAATTTCTCTCTAATTTCTTTCTTCTTCTCAGTTCTCTGGGCGCTATGCAATGTGGTCATAAAAGTTTTTTGCCACTACCCCGAACGTCTTTGTTTTAAAGTTTTGGCCACGTGCGAAAAATAGTAATGCTTTTTAACTTTTAAATAGTGATTAAGAAATCAGTTCGTTTCTGAACTTTTTGGTTTCCCTTTTGTATTTATTTTAGTAGTCTCCATATTATTCCCAATATTTGAATTATTTCACTTTATTACTATTTATTCTTTCTTCATCGTTTGTTTATCCAACTGCCAAAAAAATTTGGAACATTTTGCTAGATACGAGTAGGTACATGTTGCATTTCAAAGCTTTAGAAAAAAAGTGAAACCTACAGAAATAGACTGGTTTTTGCTTCATTCAAATAAAGATACGTTTATAAACCCAAGCGCGAGAAAACAAGTCATTGTTTTTAAGCAAGCAGTTGCAAGGATTAATAAAAAGAAAAATCGTAAAAAAATGCTCGTTTTGTTTAAAAATTTAAAAACAATATTACTGCCGATATCACATCATTCTATATGTTGTGAGACGTTGATCAAATTTTAGAAATATAGAAAAATAAATTATTCTAATGCCTTGCCTTTCTAAATTAAATTTAACTTGATCACAACTTTGCTTTTTGATCGTCACAGACATTGTAATTAATTTTTTCTAAATATAAATACACTAAAACAACAAAATTCACTACAGAAACACACACGCGCGGCAAGTTTTTACACAAAATGAACTTCACAAAAAAAGGTCGGGGTGGCGTCATGGAGTGCGACCTTCGCTGTGATTGGTAGATCAGAGGAGTTGAGGCGAACAAAGACTGAATTTGAGTTTTCAATACGGATGTTGGCGCCAGCTACGTATATTGGCTAAATAAGGACTCAAAATTGATTTCGATTTGGAGATAGAATATCTTAATTTTACAAATTGTGCCATTTCTATAAAAAAATTGAAAAAACCGATTACACCATTCGACGTGTAAATTTTTTCTCTCTATTATGATATCAAAAAGTCATTTTTGATAAAAGTGGTCGATAACCCATTCAAAGACTGAGGCGACGATATGTCTTCGCCATCGACAGTTACCCGATGTTTGATGCCATTGGTCATTACTTTGGTCTTTAATTAACATGTTTCGTAACCGCAATCCAACTTCAAGGCTTGCAGTGGTTAGGTTTTGTAGCATTGATTATAGCTCTCTGACTGAGGAAGAGATACTAGCTGACGATATTGTCTGCAAAATGAAGGTTAGTTAACCATTTTTCACCAACATTAACACGCCATCCTTCCCAGCTTGCCGCCAGCTTTCTGAAAACTTCTTCGAGGACGCCCGTGAATATTTTCGGGGACAGTGGGTCTCCCTGTTTAACACATTTCTCTATTGCAAATGCTGGACCAGAAGACTGTAATTTTGTTGCAGCAGTACTTTGTGAATGGGTGAGGCGGAGAAGATTAACGTGATTGATGCTATCAAATGCTTTTTGACCGACGAAACGGAAGAGGTACTCAATTCGACACGTATGTTCTATAATCTGGTTGATTGCGTGGAGATGGTCTGTAGTTTAAATAGCCCGCGACGAAAACCAGCTTGTTCGGGTGTTTGTTCCATGTCTAGTCTTCCTGATATGCGATGTTCTATGATTTTGATGAAATAATAGTCATTATTTATATTTCTTTTGTTTTTTAATTTCAACAATCGAGCTTACTTTTATGTATAATTTACAAATACATATTAGACAAACGTGCAATATATACCACGCGTAGTTTTACTACGTAGCTTAGCAGAGACTGCCGGACTAAAGTAACGAAACAAAATGGCGGTGGTCGATAGCGTTTCGGTGAAGATGAGACAAAACGCGTCCCATTACGCTTATAACGCTACAGCGCAGCGCTCTGCCTATATCACGATACTCGCTATGTAAAGGCAGAGAGAGAGTGAGAACTTTCGCACTTGAATTTCATCCTTAGCACGTATACCTATACGAAAAAATTACGTCTAATGTACCTACATTAGACGTAATTCTGTTAACGTCTTAGTTCGTTTGGCTTATTATTTCTCTGTAGGTTAGAGCAACTAGATGACAATATTGTATTTTGATGCGAAGGGGAAAGTTAATATGCGAATTTAAAAAAATTGTAGAAAACACCGATAAACCCGAAAAAACCGGTTTTAGAACTAGAAAAAACCGAGTTTCTAATGCGGTCGGTTATTCGGTTTTTTCGGTTTTCGGTTAACCGGTTTGCATGCCCTATTCTTGGCACAGACTTACCAGCTCACTGTAGAACAACCCACCAGGATTTGAATTGAAATCGCCTAACAAAAATACGGACTCTATACCATACTCGTCAATAATGGCGTTAACTGTACTTAAACATTCCGTGAATTCCGGCAGATTGTCAGCAGAGTTCGTTGGCAAGTATACACTCATCACTATCACTGGCCTATCTCGGGCCATTAATTTAATTGCACATATGCGGCTATTATTACACTGTAACACAGATACCTGCTGGAAAGCACTATACCTCCATAACAGAGCGACACCTCCGAAAGCACGACCGCGCAACAGCACATCCGGCTGGACAGCCGATGTCGCGGTGTACCCAAAATTACTATCCACTGTACTCACAAACGGTATGTCGTGAGGTAACAGCCAAGTCTCCTGCAGGCAGATGACGTCACACGTACGACACAGGTTTCTGATATCTTCAATAGAGCGTTTTATATTTTTGCAATTAAAAGTAGCAAAGCGATGTGTGCCTTTATCCATTATTTAGCTGATTAGGGCCGTCACTAACAGTTTTTCTGTACTTATAATTTACAAAACGCCTAAAAATTATACCCGCAGGCCAGTGTTTCGTTCAAATAAAGTGATACTTTGGACTCCGTAGTCATAAACTTAAAAGCTTTGTAGTCCCTCATGATTTTCATATTGATTTTCTCTAATATCACCGTTTCATTAGTTTTATTCCTTATGTAACTAATAATATCTTCCTCAGTCGTGTCATGATGTATATTTGTTAGAAAAATTGGAATTTTCCTTTCAGCTGCTTTAAAATTACAAGTCATGTCTCTGGCTATACCAGACTTGCCTAAGAAACGATATTTAGGCGATTTCTTTCGGCGTGAGACTTGCTGCCATATTCCCGTCTTATTTTCATTCGTATCTTCGTGGGCACACCCCGGATCCGAGTCCGATCCCAGGCATTCAACCGCATAACTAGCGGGCTTAATATTCGCAGTTATCAGCTGACTCGCTGCTTGTTGTGTCGAGCGCGGTGTTTGTATCGCCGTCGTATCTCCGCTTATCGAACCGGTTCGGGCGCTCACAGGCTGAGTCATCGCAGGCGCCGGTAGCCGCGCGCCTCCCGTACCGCTGCCGGCCCCCGCGGCCGCCTGTTTGACTTCCCCAGACAGTTGGCGCTCACTCATATTACGCATGGATTGTTTTTCTTCTACCCTCATATCTCGATAACAATTTAATGTTGATTCCGTATCCACTAGCTCGATATCACGATCTGTATGTGATTCATTCACTGATGGATAAAGGTAGTCGTGTGATAATCCCGCAGGTCCACTGTCCAGCCACGCTCCGCGTTTTGTGTTTACTTTGAAAGCCGATGTTGGCGGCAATGAGTCATTTTTTATTCGAAGAAAGTCGGTTTTCAGTTCATTTATGCTATCGATAGTAGCATAGGTTGTCTTTATGTTATTAATTTCGCTTTTTAAGACTAACATATCTTTCAAAAGCTTCGTGCAATCCAAATGATCGAAAAGGATCGGCGGTAGCTTCTCTAAATCCTTTGCCACAAAAATAGGAATTGCGTCGGGTTCAGTAGACTTAAAAAGATTTACTATGTCTGCTAGGTCACGCTCTTCTTTTCCTTTATTTTTCCTCAGTATTTTTCGTTTTTCCGTTGGCATCGAATCGAACAATAGTGACTTCGAAGTTTTTATTTCTTCGGAGGAGAAAGATGAGGTACATATTCGGATTAATGTTTCCTCATCTATGACCGACACTTTATTTTGCACGTAAGACAAAAGTTCGTTCACAATTAAATTACACATATTGCATTTTACAACATTCGTTTCCGCCATAATGAATTACGCGAGTCAAAGCGCCCGACGCGGGTGGTTGCGCGCGCGCGACTAAGTAAGTTTTTAGGGTTCCGTACCCAAAGGGAAAAACGGGACCCTATTACTAAGACTTCGATGTCCGTCTGTCTGTCTGTCTGTCCGTCTGTCATCGGGCTGTATCTCATGAACCATGATAGCTAGGCAGCTGAAATTTTCACAGATGATGTATTTCGGTTGCCGCTATAACAACAAATACTAAAAACAAACTAAACAAATATTTAAGGGGGGCTCCCATACAACAAACTTGATTTTTTTGACGTTTTTCGCTCTATATTAATAATGGTACCAGGTAGATGCTTGAAATTTTCACAGAATATTTAGTTTTATATTCCCTTCAATAATAAATAATAAAATTAAATAAATATTTAAGGGGGGCTCCCATACAGTACGGAACCCTCCGTGCGCGAGTCCGACTCGTACTTGGCCGATTATATAATGTAGGTATGCTTTAATGTAATGTAATTTAATATAATAATATTATTTAATGTTTTCATTTTTTATATTTATTTATTGATGTAAAGCCTCAATAAATAAAAATAAATCAGATTAGCTTTTACTCGTGGCCTCGCCCGCGTGGTATCTTAATTTTTGTGCTATCCCATGGGAACCTTTTATTTTTTGGGAATACAAAGTAGCCTATGTCACTTTCCGTCTTTCAACTATATCCTATGCCAAAAATCAAGTCAATCCGTTTCTCCGTTGCTTCCGTGAAAGAGGAACAAACGGACACACACACTTTCGGATTTATATTATTAGTAAGGATATCAGATTTATAAATATTGCTTGTTTAAATTTTGTAGCGCTCGTTATTCTTTTTAGGGTTCCGTACCCAAAGGGTAAAAACGGGACCCTATTACTAAAGGCCGCTGCATACGTAACGAGAAAATACCTCGGACGGGACGTGAACGGGAAAGGGGCGTGGCTGCCCCGTTCGAGACGGGAACGTGTTCTTAATGCATACGTACCGTAATGTAAATTCGGATCTAACGTGCTAGTGTTGTGAAACAGGAAAGATGGATTTTTCATTTTAACAATTATTATTGGCTTTAATTGCAATGCAATAAATGATTACCGTCTCCAGTGAGTGATAATTCGAATGCAATTTTATGCCACAGATAATTCTTGAACTCTAAATAATAATCATAATCACTTTATTCATAACATTCTGTCACAAGTTATATATATATATATTCAGTTAAAAAGATCGCGTCTTGAATATTCTATAAATATCATTCGTTCTTTTTACCTTGTAAAAAGACAATAAAATTATTTATCATTTAATAAGACAATCAATTCAATTAATTACAATTACGTTAATATGATAGAATTACGATTCTATAGTTAATTAAACACAAAATATGTCTACAATGCATTAATATTAATTATTGCTCACAAAATACTAACAACAATGTCAACATATAACAAACTAAATAATCGGCCAAGTACGAGTCGGACTCGCGCAAGGAAAATATATAATTTATTTTCTTTTTAGTATTTGTTGTTATAACGGCTACAGTAATACATCATCTGTGAAAATTTCAGCTGCCTAGCTATCATGGTTCATGAGATACAGCCCGGTGACAGACAGACAGACAGACGGACATCGAAGTCTTAGTAATAGGGTCCCGTTTTTCCCTTTGGGTACGGAACCCTAAAATTGAATAAATACTTTGAGTTAGCTAAATTATAAAGGTAAAAAGCTGGATGTGTGACCATACACACATGATTAGTTTTTCGTCGTCCATTTTCGACGGTGATGCAAACGTACAACACTACTTTTCTCTCCGGAACGAACGGAGTGACTGTGCATACGTAGCGGAAACACGGACGGGACGGGGCACGTGCCGGACGGGACGGGCTAAACATCGTTGGCGACGATATTTTTCCCGCCCCGTCGGTGCCACGTTCCCGTCCCGTCCGTGTCTCCGTGACATATGCGCTTCCATATACATTTTGTATGAAACGATATTTCTAAAATTTCCCGTTCCGTCCCGTCCCGTCCCGTACGTGAAAAAACCCGTCACGTATGCAGCGGCCTTAAGACTCCGCTGTCCCTCTGTCTGTCTGTCATCATGATCATCATCATCACGGTGACTACGCTTAGGGCGGCTGAGCCACGTAAACACTTCCACCTTTGGAATATGTTGTCGGATATAGACGAGATAAAACGTATTTAAGTGAGTTATGTCCGCAAAGAGCGATCACAGTCGAACAATTGAGGACATCACAAAATTATAATTCGTTTAAGATTGGAGTCCCAGAAGATTGCTATGAGAAATGCTTTTCTATAAACGTCTGGCCGGAAAATGCTCGTGTGAAAAAGTGGATTAATTATAGAAAGCAGAAAAGTGTGTCTGATGATAAAACGTTTCGACATGGACTCGGCACCCAATGAGCCGTGTACCGAAAAGCAGCCACCAATTAACATTTTTTATCAAAATGTAAGAGGCTTGAAAACGAAATTGTCAGCTTGGCAAGCCAGTTTACTAACGTCCGACCATTTGCTGGTAGCCGCTACGGAAACGTTTCTCGATAGCTACATAGAAGACGCCGAGGTGGTGCCGGATGGGTGGACTCTCTTACGTAGAGATAGAGGATCCAGGTGCGGGGGTGTCTTGCTTGCTTCTAGACCTGGAGTGACAATGACACGTCGAAAACAACTGGAGTCGAATTTAGGAGAGGACCTCTGGGCGTGTGTCACTTACCGCGGCATCTCTTACATCGTATGTGTGGTGTACATCAAACCGAAGGCCACTGATGCCACCTATATGAATTTATTTTGTAATATAGAATCTTTTTTATCAACTTCAAGACACAATTTCTTTGTATTCGGGGACATTAATATGAATAGTGCCTCCAACGATGTTAAAAATTATTATTGTTATTTTTTAACGTATTGTAACTTGGTCAACTACAATACAATAATGAATTCACATGGAGGCATTCTCGACGTAGTATTGGCGCAGGAGTGCGTTGAATCTGAGTCGCAGAGAGTATGCGTGCGCGAGGCTGCCGAGGGGTTTGTCGCTATTGATGCACTGTATCATCCCGCGCTTGAAATATTAGTCTCTCTCCGATCGCATAGTGGCACGGGCGTCCGCTTGCAGCCTAGTAATATAGATCCGTCACGTGACTGGAACTTCGCGAAGATAGATATGGCGCTCTTTCTATCATTGCTCGAAGAAACGTCGTGGGCTACAGTTCTGGAATGTAGCGATGTTTCAATGGCCACAGACGCTTTCTATGATATATTGTACAATTTATTTAATGAGTCAGTTTCTAAAAAAATTAGGCGAAAAGCAAAATCTAATAGATATCCAGTATGGTTTGACATAGAAATTATAAAAGACATAAAGCTCAAAACTAAATTACATAAAATTTGGACGAGATCAAAATGTAGTACGGCATACAAACAGTTTTCGGATTTACGTGCTAATCTTAAGTCGCGCATTGCTCTAGCATACAAATCTCATATGGCATGCATCGAAGAAAACCTACAGCAGTGTCCTCAACACTTTTGGAGGCATGTGCATAGTCTCCGGTCTAAGGGGGGCTTTGAACCCCGGGTCTCGTATAACGATAACGTCTATAGCGGAGTAGAGGCTGCAGAAGCTTTTGCAAACTATTTCTCCAGTGTCTTCCAAGATGATGTCCCAGTACTAGATGCAAGCTCATCCTTGGAATCGAGTGGTCATAGCGGTTTCGTCTCTATACCGGTAGTATCACCAACAGACATCGAAAGCGCTATCAATAAGCTAAAGTCGAGCAGCTCTCCAGGCCCCGATAATTTTCCTAGCTTTGTTCTTAAAACAGGTAAAAGACATTTTGTTCTTCCGCTGTATCATATATTTAATCTGTCACTTGAAAATGGGAAGTATCCTAACAACTGGAAACTGTCTAGAGTGACGCCTATCCCAAAGAACAATAAAAAAACGTTAGTCGAGGAATACCGGCCTGTTGCGATTTTGTGTGCGCCAGCTAAGGTTTTTGATTATATTTTACACAGCGAAATATATAGACAAGTTAAGCAACATATAGGTGAGGAACAACATGGTTTTAGGCCAGGCCGCTCCGTAAATACGAACCTATTATGCTTGGTGGACTTTATTTCTAGAGCTATGGATCGTGGGTCGCAGGTTGACGTTATATACTTCGACTTTCAAAAGGCCTTCGACAAAATTGATAATGACGTTTTGTTGCAAAAGCTTTCGTCATCTTTTGGTTTCTCTCAGAGGCTTTTGAATTTTTGGGCGGACCTCATGAAAGATCGATGTCAATATGTTAGGCATGGAATATACGAATCAAGACCGTACCATACCAGATCTGAAATAACACAAGGTTCAATTACCGGTCCGTTATATTTTCAGATGATGGTTCATGATCTTCCAAAAGTTTTGTCATCCGCTCAGTGCCTTTTGTATGCCGATGACCTCAAACTCTTCGTTGAAGTAAAATCTCTTAGCGACTGTATTCGCTTACAAGACGACATAAATAGGGTATATGAATGGAGCGTGAAGAGCAAGATGTACTTTAATTTCGGTAAATGCAATGTAATGACATTCGATCGGAAAAGAGATCCCATTCATTTTGATTACAAGTTAAACATTACGACCATACATCGAGCAAATGCCGTGAAAGACCTGGGAGTGACGTTTGACCGCGGCTTGACTTTTCACGAGCATGTGTCTGATCTCGCGAAAGAGGCGTACCGGCGACTCGGGTTTGTACTTCGAAATGCGAAGGATTTTGAAAATCCGGAAGTCATGAAAACCCTTTATAGCGCCTTAGTTAGGAGCAAGCTTGAGTCGGGTGCATGTGTATGGAACCCACATCACGTTACGTACACGCGATTGCTTGAGAAAGTCCAAAAAGCTTTCTTAAGGGCATTGTACAAAAAACGTTATGGGTACTATCCTTTCCTGTACCCGACTAAGTTTCTGCTTGGCCAGCTCGGCTATAACTCGTTAGAAGTAAGGAGAACACTAGACCAGCTCACTACATGCGTCAAGGTACTCAGAGGAGCAGTAGACTCTATTGAGCTACATGACCTACTGTGTGTGTTGTTCGTGCCGGATAGACCCGGGGTTCCGGTGAACAGGCGAGGCCGGCTGCCGAAGTTGTTTCACGTGGAACAGTGCCGAACTCGGGCTCGCACAATGTCACCATTAGTTCGCGCTCGCAACCACTTCAACGCGCTCCTGACCGCCAATACTGATTTTGACTTAATTGTTGATAGTTGGAAAACTGTTATATCTGTTCTTAGGACATATTGTGAAAACCTTACCGACCAATGGGACAGATCGATTGACATTGTAGAGATTCATGATGATTATTGAAGTTTGACATTTTATAATTTTAAACCATTTATGTTGACATTTTATAATTTTATGTGGTATGTATTTGATTATTTTTAATTTTAGTTTCCATTGACTTCTTAAGTAATTTAATGACTTGTAATTGTATTTGTTTTTTAATCTGGTCTAATTAATGTGAGATGAATGTAAATGTTTTTGAAGGCGTTTTTATCTCAATAAAATAATTTAATTTAATTTTAATTTAATTTAATTTAATCATGCTGTATCTCATAAACCGTTATAGCTAGAAATCTGAAATTTTCACAGATGATGTATTTCTGTTGCCGCTATAACAACAAATACTAAAAATAGAATAAAATTAATATTTAAGGGGGGCTCGCATACAACAAACCTGAATTTTTAACCGTTTTTCGCTCGATATTAATAATGGTGACAGGTAGATACTTGAAATATTCACAGAATGGTTAGTTGTATATACAATTCAATAATAAATAATTAAACTATAACAAATATTTAAGGGGGCTCCCATACAGTACGGAACCCTGCGTGCGCGAGTCCTACTCGTACTTGACCGATTATATTGTTGTATTTGTTATTGTCATAGGGTTCTTATGAAATAGAGGATTGTTGTGTCGGCGCTAGTGTTGTGTACCTCATAAAAGAGGCACTTCAAATGTCCCAAACAAAGGAATGAATTGTCCCATCACCTCAAATACTTATTTTGTACCACTACAAACTCGCTGAGGTGTTGAGCTTGCAGTGTGAAATTGTCGCTCACTCGCTCACTCCTCAAGAAAGAGTAAATGAATGAGCGAAGTGCGCACGCGCGCTTAGCATTTTGAAGTGTTTTGTCCTACTCGCACTTCTCAAGTTCTCATGGTTAAAAGATGATTGAAGAGAATGAAATAATATCCGTGACGTCTGTTATCCAAAGTTTGGAAGATCGTTCCGTTATTTTTTTAAAAGGATTTCGTTTGTATAATTAATAAGTATTTAATATGTAAAAAAATGCACTGACATTTTATAATTATTTTATTAATTAAAATATCAATCTTTTCAAATTATTTTTTTATCCAATTTTATGTTTCCCAAGTACCAAAACACTTCAAACTCAAGTCATAGTTCGTTACTTCATTTGCTATATACCTACTTCATCTAACACAACACACACAACCGCCTAAAATACGAGATGGGCTCATTTTGTGTATACTGCTTCTTTTGAGGACCACCTCAATTGAGGTGGTACATTGTCCTACCTCATTTCCCAAAATGAGTACCTCATACAAACTCATTATTTTGGTTTGTCCTACCCATCACTAGTCGGCGCGAACTGAAGATCCTCTTCATCGATATCCCGGTATCCGTCGGGGATACTCCAGCACACTGAGCGAAAACTATAGTCGTGTATGACTATACGAACACGTGAGTGAGTCCCGTTTTATTTCGTTTAAAACTTCAATTTTCCCATACAAAATGTTCGTACCATTGATCGGTGGTGCTAAACGCCGCGCCGACGAAATTAGAATAAACCGAATTAGTGAGATGATGATGATATGAAGTTCATCGAGTCAGCTAGTAATATAATTATTTTTTGCAAAAAAAGAGCATGACCGACTTCACCCGTGGTACAGAATTCCGAAAATTCCGAAAACGAAATATTTCGCACGGATCGATGTAGCATTTTTCACATTATTGTTGATTTATCAAAAATGGCTCAGCCGATTTCGATAAAAAATTTAAGGGACCAATTTCGAAGTATACTCTTTGCAATAAAAAAAGAATTATTGAAATCGAATAACTACGAAAAAAGTTACGCGTAACATAAAAAAATATATACTCGTCGAATTGAGTACCTCCTCCTCCGGTTCGGTTCGTCGGTCAAAAATATTTTGTAAAATGCTACCTTTTGTAAACCAAAAACTCTGCCATAAGCCGCAATACCCTCTCATGTACAACTGGATAAGTGGATGCGATGTTTGTCTTCAACATTTCTTCAGGTTTCTTCTTTTTAAGGGTTTTCAATCTGAAACATTTGACATACATTTTTTACACAACAGCAAAGGGCAATATCAATACATTGCTAAATACTGTTATGCAGTAGGCCGCGCCGCGCGCGGTAATTACGGGCGGCGAGTTGTTTACACCTAATCGCGAGATTTATGGTTTTATGACTCAGGCGGCACCGGTCTTTGTGTCGCGTCTATTGTGTGATTTTTTTGGTGTTTTCGTAATAGTTGAGAACAATAGGGATTCTCGAACTTTACACTTGTTTACTTTGTCAATCACAATGGCACCGAATATTCTACAAATTTCTAGATAACCCTTGTTCCGATATAAATAGGGCGATGGTTTTCGTTCGTGGCAGTTATCGCGTTTTATACCGGAGTGAAAACATCTCGTGTTCAAGTGCGGTACCAGTGATTGTGAAGTGACTAGTTGTGTGAATATCAGTGCCAGTGTGAAGTATTGTGCGAACCAGTTGTGTCGTGTGTACTGTGATTTTGTGCAATAAAGTGCAAAGTGAACAATCGGCGTTTTAACTGATTATCCAAGAACCCATCTCGTAACAATACTAACATTATTTATTTCAATATTTTAAGGCATCCCAAACATACCACATACCAAACACGGACCAGAGATTCATACAATAGTTTTTATTTAATTTTTACTTAATTTAGTATGTACCTTATTTCTTCTTCATAGTGTTAGTTCATTGTGGTTTTAGTATTGTAATGTTTTTTTTTAATTGTTCATGATTTTATTAATGTGAAATGACGAGAATTGTTTTGCGGTAGGTACTTACTATAGGCCGCGCCACACAAGTTGGCGGATGTGAAGTTAGATACAAGCTGCGCAATATCTAATGCTGACTGAAGCTCACATGGAGCCACAAGTTGATTGGCTAACTTCACATCCGCTAACTTGTGTGGCGCGGCCTATACCTACCTATATATGTGTATTATTGAATGAACATAAGTGTTTGCCCTGTGTCTGGGTGTAATTTATGCTATCTATATAATTATGTATTTAAAATATGTATAGGTATGTGGTATATCAGTCTCTGGCAGCCAAATCACAAGCTTTGCTTAGTTTGGGGTCAGAGACCGTGTGTAAGATGTCCCCTAATATTTATTTTTTATTTTATTATTATACATAGGTACAAATTGTTGTAAATTTAATTTTAGTATTAAGCTTAATATTTCAATGAATGATCTAATTCATGATAATGATAATAATAGATTAGAGCATGTAATATTAACTTTCTGAGCGTCTGGTGGACGCGACGCGTGACCAAAATGCTGGTGTTTATTTGGCTCAATGTATAAGCATTGCCATTCAGCGTAGCAATGCAGCCAGCATGCTGGGCACGCTGCCAACTGGCAGTGGGCTTGAGCATTTGGATTATCTTTAGACCTTCAAGGGTCTGTGGATGATCCAATTGATTTCTATGTAGTAGTAGTGTAGGTAGTTTTAGCATATAAAGTAGTATTGTATCTTATTGTAGTTAATAAAGGTACTTTTACCCATTAAAAAAAATTGAAAGAAAAAAACTTACCGAACACTTTCTATAGGGAAATCTATAGGAAACTCATCGCTTTTATTTATGATCTCCTCAATATCATCATTTAGTACAGGTTTTGGCATCTCTGAGCATTGTCGGAGCAACTTCTTGGCTTCTTCAGATAATGCCGGCAAAGTCCAGTCTTTAGCCCTGTGAAGAACATTGTTAAAAGAATTATGTAGCATTGGTTAAAGGTATGTTAAAAAAAATTTTTTTTCGCCAAAAATGGCATGACCGACTTCAATCGTGTACAGATGAATAGTTGGCATGAATTGATACGTCATTGTTGATGCAGCAATTTCTAATAATTTAAAATTTCTAGCAATTCAAATTAATTTAATTTTTTGTAATTTTTAGAAATTACTAGGTACATCAATGTTTATTTTTCAAAAACAAGTATACATGAATTTAAAATAGGATCACTTTGAGAGTATACCTGCCCTTATATACCAAAAAATATTTTTTTATAAATTGGTACTGATAAACATACACAAAAAAATACATTATACAGATGAACATAGAACCTCCTCTCTTTTGGAGTTGATTATAAAATAAAGTTATTTTTTTAAGTACCAATTTTGCACCATCTTCTAAAATAACTGAAAAGTTTACAATAATTACCTAATGAATGAACAGGTTTTTAAACATTTTTTTTATACATATTTATTTTTTGCGATAGCACCTGTCTGAATATAAACGACACACCAAAAACAAACCAAAAAAAAAGAAAACAGACATGTTTTCTTTTTTTTGGTGTGTCGTGACAGTTTCACAAACTATTATAGGTACTACTGCCAGTTCATTTGAAGTAGTCAATACAAAGCAGTGGAGTGGATATTCCGTGGCTGTTACATACTATATTCCTTCTTTAATTTATTAATACACTAGCAGCGCCCCGCGGTTTTACCCGCGTTGTGCCCGTTCCCGTGGGAATTTCGGGAATTTTTGTACATATAAACCTTCCTCTTGAATCACTCTATCCATTAAAAAAAACCGCATCAAAATCCGTTGCGTAGTTTTAAAGATTTAAGCATACAGACAAACAAACAAACGAAAATAGCGACTTTATTTTATACTATGTAAGGATATTAATATAATATACTAGACGACCCGCCCCGGCTTCGCACAGGTGTATTATACATATAAACCTTCCTCTTGAATCACTCTATCCATTAAAAAAAACCGCATCAAAATCCGTTGCGTAGTTTTAAAGATTTAAGCATACAGACAAACAGACAAAAATAGCGACTTTATTTTATATGTAAGGATATATATATATTCCTTCTATCTATATTCAATATACTTAAGTACTTTAACTAGGTAAATGGATTTGGAATAGGAACAAAAAGTTTTGTAATAAGGTGACATCATTTGCTTACAGACAAGTTGAGGCAAGTCATACAATATTGTGAAATGTGAAATAGTATTTTTGAACTGTTTGGAATTTACTCACCATGCAGGGTTCTTAAGATTTTTAAGTTTATCCATTATTTCGGAAATCTATACTTAATATTCGTATCAAGAAAATCTTTCATCTACAGTGGCAGATTTTGGTATTTATTATACCTTTTTCACAAGTTCAAACTTCCCTCGTAAAGTATCGTCAAAAATCAAAAAAATATAATTATTTTAGCGGCCAAAGTAAATAACTGACACCAGCACCAGTTGCCCAGCCCACTATTGCACAACTTGAATTCTTGAAAATGCAGTTTAAAAATAAAAACACAATCTTTGTGTTCACTGACAGGCACCGGCGGAGGTAAAACTTGGATGGAAATGGAAAATGGATAATGAAAATGAGCAGTGGGTGGAAATGACGAAATGAGTGAATGACAGTGTTACCGTCAAAGAATTTTTTCTCCCTAAATAGGCCATAAATAGCGCCAGATTCAGAAAAATAACGAGATATAATAATATGTCGTTAAGCGCCTGATCCAAAGAGAATTTAAGCACTACGTTTAGCCTGATCCACATTCCACGTATAGAAGACTTCGACGGTATGAAGGTCTTTACGTTTCATTTGACACTTTTCTGTTTTGCAGCTTACCGATTCTATTAAAATAGCAGTGTTCAGTATTAAAGTGGTGCGTGATTAATATACATAATTCTTTCTTTAGTTAAAATTATCAATTTCACCTAACGCTTTAGTACTGGACACGGCTATTTTAAAAGAAACGGAAAACTGCAAAAGCAGAAAGCGTCAAATGAAACGCTAATTAAAACCGACAACATTGCTTGCGGCTCGTCAAGGTTTTATTTTGGCTCGCCACGCAGTGTTACCAACACTATGACTGTGACTACGTTCTATGACTTTCGGGTGGTAAATTTCTTCGGACATTTTTCAATAATTTCTGTAGTCTTTGGCTTCTACTGTCAGTTCATGGACTACATTTGTGTCTGAGAAACCGAGACCTATTTTTTATTCAACTCCTAACCCACATTTTAGGACATTTTGGATATTTTCATTAATTTCGTTGAATGCTATAGCGAGATAACGTAAATTTTCTAACTTTGAAAATGACAACATTTTGTAAAGTCGCGGTTTTAAAAACCGACAAGTGTGACTCGTCAACAGTAAAGCTGTGTTACCGTTTTCAAAACCTGTAGACTACTAAACGTAACCATTTTTTCCACCTAAATCTATTGACATAACTTATTCTTCTCATAATTCTACCCCGCCGGTATCCGAAATCAGATAAGGGTGCGCGGGCCCCAAAAAATCGCATATATGAAATCTAGTGAAATCTACCGATTTTTCAAAACCTAGTGAAAATCTATCACACTACCAAATTTACATCGAAAATCTACTATAATAGCAATCAGTCCACTAAAAACGGTCACACTAATGTAAAACCAAACAGTCTTTAAAACCGCTGACGAGCCAAACAGTCTTCAAAACCGCGGTATATTTTTTGACGTGGATCAGGCGCTTTAGATAAAGATAAAGTAAATATTATGTTCCGTTTGTGATGTTGGATTTTACGTTTGACACCACAGTTTGAAAAAATCCGCTAGAAGGCGCTAAATATTTTTTGGCGCTAGATTAATTTTGTCAAGCGCTAAGACCATTGAAAATGATTCCGATCCGATCCACAGCACTTCATCAGATTTGATAGAGCGAAGGTGCTAGCACGAGAGAAGTTTTTCGTGCCCCGTAAAGTTAGGGAGGCTATTGAGATTAGCAGACGCCCTAACTTCAATAGAGACGGGGGATGGACACTGCCACCGACGTGGAGACCGTGTCTTCAGGGAACCAGAGGATTTGACCGTGGGACTGGTGGAGACATAGTGAGCTCAGTGTGCTGGAGTATCCCCGACGGAGACCGTTATATCGAAGAAGAGGATATTCAGTGCGCGCCGACACAACAATCCTCTCTACACGCCCCCGCCCCGCCACCGCAACCGCTGTCATCGCGAGCGCTACGCGCCGCAGCCCGCAGTGCATTGCGAGACGGCTCCGCGTGTTAGCACTCGCCAACTTGAGAAAGGTCGCCGAACGCGATCGAAACTATAGTCGTGTTATGACTATACGAACACGTGAGTGAGTCCCGTTTAATATCGTTTAAAACCATTGAAAATGCTCTAGATCTAGCGAGAAAAGCGCTAAAACGATAACACTGAATGTAAATATGATGGTGCGTTTCATCAAATAGTTCCTATGCCGTTATGTTGGCACCCCTGCAGGAGTGCAAAGAAAGAATTATATGCCCTCACTTTTTTGCATCACTGCCAACATGACGGCATAGGAACTATAAGATGAAACGCACTATAAATGAAAAATTAATCACTAGTGTTACCAAGTCCCATAAATTGCAGCCAGCTATAGTCGAGGTCGCTACAACTCAAACCTCGCAAAAAATATATTTTCAAGGAATTTTCAAGCACAACTCGAACTTAAACTCATTAAAACCACAGAACAATATTAAAACTTAATCACAGACTTCTAAATTAAGTACGTCAATTTCTCAAAAAATGTCTAAAACACGACAAGGTAGTAAGATTGGTAGGAACACTGGTAATAAATTGTAAGTGCTATTCCTCATATATATCAACAATTTCCCAAAAAAACTAGAAACTCCGTGTGTGATATTCGCTAATGATGTATCGTTAATTTTTAATTGTACATCAGAGAGTGATGCTCAAGCTAAAGTAACTGATACATTTGAAAAAGTGAAAACTTGGTTGACAGCCCATAGCCTAGAATTAAACGTAAATAAAACAAAATTTATTCAGTTTCGTTCCTACCAAAAACGACCACTAAATCTCTCCACCCTAACAAACAGCATCAATATCAACGAAACCCATAGCGCAACACTCATAAGCATCACCATGGACACATATATCTAAATTGGGAAAATCACGTCAAAACAATAAAAAACAAAATGCTGCAATTCTCTTATGACCTTTCAATACTAAAAGCAAATACAAACCTGCACGCCGCAAAAACCGCCTACTACGCGTACGCCTACTCATGGCTAAAGTATGGTATCATAATATGGGGAAATAGTACAGACGCTAAAGACCTATTCATAACACAAAAAATGTATACGAATCCTAATGAACATCCGCCAACGGAACAGCTGTCGACCACATTTCACACAACAGAACATACTGACGCTCCCAAGCATTTACATAGCTGCATAGGTAGGTACTAGAAGCAGCAACATTCGTGAAGTAACATCCTACTCTATTCAAATACAATACTAACGCTCGCAGACAAAATCAACTCGTGGCACCCGAACCTAAACTCGAAACAATCAGAAGAGGACCAGAATACATGCTTATAAGAATATTTAACCGCCTGCCAAAAGACCTAAGAGAAGAGAACAAAATAAAAAAAATCCACAATAAACTCAAAAAGCTGCTAATTCAAAAATGTTACTACACAATACACGATTACCTAGAAGAAAACTTTTCAAGCTCGTGAAACTTAGAACTAAGATAAATAATTTTTATTTTGTATAATTTTAATTAAGCTCAATAATATATACGATTTGCAACACCCTTAGACAGGGTATAATTTGTACGAAAGTATTATACTTGATATATTCTAATAGACATATTATATAGCAACTGTATATTTTAATAAATATATAAATAAAATAAACCACAATTTCATATCCGAAACACGGCAGTGAATTTTTATCTAATGTAATGGCAGCCCTGGCCCTACTTAACCTCACAGAATACTACTAGCTTAACCCACAGAGCTAAGTTAAAAAAAACTAACTAACTAACTCTGTGGCTTAACCGCACTGGCTATTCATTATCTCAGAACTGTCAAAATAGGGTTACCATCTAAAATCATTGCCGCTTTACCCTATATTTGGGAAAAAGTTGGGCACTTTAGGGAAAAAATTAAGGAAGAAAATTCTTAATCTATACATCTTACATATTAATAAAATCGGAGTGTCTGTTTGTAATATTGAAATAAACGTTTTTAGTACATCTATATAAATGTACATAGGGTACGTACACCAAATTAACATTTTTTACAATTTTTGTCTGTCTGTCTGTTTGTTTCGGCTAATCTCTGAAATAGCTGGACCGATTTTGACGGGACTTTTATTGGCAGGTAGCTGATGTAATAAGGAGTAACTTAAGCTACGTTTATGAAAAAACTTTTTATCTCGGTCTAACGTGGGTAACACCACAGGGCGCAGCTAGTTATCAATAAATTGGCAGGTGCACCGGTTTTGGGCGCTTCATTGGCTTTATAAGAAACAAAAGAAAATGGTTTTGGATAAGGATAATAATCTTCGGCTCTTTTTGACATGACTGTGGCATTTTATAGCACTGCAACTACTGCAAATGCATAGATATTTTTATGATCTTTTAAAATCAAAAAGTGATAAATCATCTGATTTCTTATGAAAATATTCAAGAGCTCCTTTGAAGTCTTTTGTAACGAACTTTTAATGATATTGAGTGTATGTAAGTATTTTGTTTCGAATTTATAACAAATCTACAACTCTGAATAATGTCCTGGAATAATAATAATCAGAAAATGTGGAAAAACATTTAATTCCTAGCACTTTAACGTAATGTGCCCACCTTACGTTGAAGTACTAGGAATTAAATTACAGCCGGTGGAACAATTTGATTGCTTTCCCGGGTTTTGGCCATTTCGCTGACTTGACCTTCTTCGTAGTATCATTTTTGGCCACTAATTTTAGTTCACAACATCATAATTATGCAGCTACTCTACACTTTTAATCATCATCATCTTGATAATCAAGATATTTTCTGTTTCAAGTAAAACGATTAAATCATTATCATTGCAGTCACGTAACATCCATAGTTTGGCGCGGGCCTTTTTATGTATTTTCTTTAAGCTAAGTTGGAAGCGGCTTGCATCCAGCGTGATGCTCAGGTCAAAAAAAGATCACCTTCCCATCTTTTCAGAAGGCATCCTACGCTGTGCTTGCCAGTACGTGGTCTCCACTTGAGAACTTTTCCTCCATGGGTTACCAGTGTTATTATTGAGAGTGCGCAAATGTACCCTTGATGTCAAAAAGATTGATTCAGCGTGAATCATTATGACCAACCAATACTAAAGCGAGGGCCAACTTTGCACTTTCAAAAAAAAATAGTGCGTGGAGTCCCTCCGCGCGGAAGAAGTAAAACTTCGACGCTTCATACCCCCTCCATGGTAGCGTTAAACGTTTACCGCAACCTTGTAGGAAGTCGCATTAGAAGTTCCACTTCAAAAATAAAATCAGCTGATCCATATATGTCATCAAAGACCGTAAGGAATTATTTGTGTGTCAGATAATTTGTGTCCAGGCTGTCTGGGACGAGTCAGACATGAATCATCCCGGCTCGGTATAGCATAAATCATCACGTCTTATTAAATATTTTACACAGAATAGCTGATTTTTAATCATGATTTGAGGTTTAGTCTCATAGTGAAAGTTAGTCCTATTGATCAATACCTGTATGACAAACTTTGAATATTTCCCTTTTTCAAAAAAAAACTTATAATTCGATAGTTAGATTGTGTGGAATTTTGACTCATTGATTATAGCGATATTTTCCCCAATGCGTGTACACACACATATACAAAATTCCCATTGTTTTGACTATTGTCACTCACTACCATTCTAGAGAACGACACATCCATAGATATCTATAGTAAAGGAATAGAGTTCATAATACCATGCAAAACTGCATAAGTGCTTGGTAACGTGCAAAATATCTCTGTGTGAGTGAAACTCCCAGGGGTGCGTTTACGCACTCTAGATAATATTTATGCTGGATAAACATTATTTTGAAGGGCGTCCGTGAACGGCGTCATAGCTCTCGACCTATTATAGCGCTCAAATCTACTACAAACCAGTCACATCCGTCAAGCTCTTGATCGATCTGTCAAATTCGATTCGATGACAACTAGCTGACCAATCAGAGACAAGATAAAATTTATCTAACTAAAAACTTCGATAAAACTTAGCTTAGTCAGGAGAAAAATTATACCGGTGGGAGTGCGTGAACGGGGCAGATTAATTTTTAGCCAAGAGGTTTTTCGCCTGACGGATGCCCTAAACGGGTGACATAGACTTTGCCAGGTTAATTATTATCTTAGTCTGGAGTGCGTAAACGCACCCCTGTACGACAGTACGACACATACCAGTGTTGTCAGTCTAGAGCTACCTGACCTAATTAGTAGTTTTTTCATTACCTAAATTAAATATCGCAATTGAGATTCGGAATTTTAACAACAAATAATCACTTCGAAAGTTTAGATATGTAAAAAATCCAGAAAATGCCGAGATATTTTTTTATGACACATAGAAGAATACTACGCCGTTTTAAATTTTAGGTTCGTAGTTAAATTTTAAGCGCTAAGCCTGTCAACTTTGTCGTCGTCATTGCGTGATTATAGTGTAGTGGTAGTGCTTGCCTAATGCCTAGTTAGCCTACGTGATAAATATAACCTCTTTCTTCAAATACATTGGAGTTTTCACGGAGTTTTAGAATCAGTTTTTCTTTTAAAATGTGCGATCTGTAGAAGAAAAATAAATGTCACAGAACTCACAGATTTCATAAAACATTTTCTGACGTAGTGATTAATTCCTCTATGAAACAATAACTAGCTTCTATTTTACGCTGTTACTGATGAAATCTCGCTGCCAACAAGGGTGCAAAGAAAACACGACAATTATTACTATAATATCTGGATTGTTTGTCAAATTATAAAACATGAGCGACGGACCACTCCTGCCATTTGAAGAACTCATCATAAAACCCGAAGAGGTTGTTATCAAAGAAGAACAGTTCTCGTGTAATCAATGTGCGTACACTTCTACATGTTCAGATGCTCTAGAAGAACACATAAAAACACACAATGATGAAAAATATTCCTGTGACGTGTGTGACTTCAAAACAAAGCATGCATTGTTGCTAATACGCCACATGAAAAAACATGCTGAACAGTATAAGTGTGATGAGTGCAGCTACAAATGTTCTCAAGAGAGTGATTTAAAGATGCATTTAACTATTCACAAAGAGAAAGTGATTCTTCAATGCGATAAATGCAGCTTCATCTGTGATGAGCCTTCAGTCTTACAATATCATTGTAAAACACATGAAGTACCATCGGCACACACATCTGTTGAGATCACACACACTCTCATGCCCGGGGAAGATAAAATAGATGAAGATTGTTCAGATTTTGGCATTGGCATAAAAACAGAATCGAACGGTAATCAAGAGTATGTATGTGAAGTGTGTAATGCTAAATGTTATGACAGAACTCTTTTTTATCACCATTTTAAAACACATAGTAGATATGAACCTTACTTGTGTAGTCACTGTGATTATATGTGCTTAAGACATCAAGATTTAATTGAACACTGCTCAAAAGTACATCTAGAAGAAAACAAATGGAGAAAGAATGGTGATTCTTTTCAGTGTACTCATTGTGACTTCGAAGGTACGTGGGATCGTTTTACAAAACATTTGAGTAGTCATTACAAAGAGCTTCAACATGCCTGCAGTATGTGCAGTTACAGATGCTCTATGTCTAAAGATTTGAAAATCCACATGAAGAAAGCTCATAAAAAAGATGATTTCATTCTAGAATGTCAGTTCTGTGACTTAAAAACAAAATCCCAAAAAGCCTTGTTGAAACATGTGAGAATACAACATAAAGCCTACTTCAGATGCTGTTTATGTAACTTTTGGACTGCATTCAGGGCAAGATTGACATCTCATATGAAATTCAAACATAACACAATTGTTTCAAAGTTCAAAAGGGTATATTACAACTTGAAGAAATGTCAAATATGCAGGTTTAATGCAAAGTCAGAAATACATTTGCGGCAACATATGCAATTGAAACACAATATTAATGATAAAGTTTTTAAATGCGATGAAAAAAATCTAACTACGAAAACATTACCTAAATGTAGAAGTGAATCTATAATATTAGAGAAGAAATGTGACATTTGCAACTGTGAGTTTAAACATGAGAAAGACCTGGTAAACCACATGGCAGAACACAATATAGAAAGGATATACTCTTGTAGTTTATGTAGCTATAAGGGAAAATCCAAAAATAATTTAAAAACACACATGGCATTTCACAAACAGAACAGTGAAATACCTCCTCAATGTGATTTTTGCGGTTACCAAGCCACAAATAAATTTGTTCTCAGGGATCACATAAGAACACATAAAAAAGGAAATTTTTTTGTGTGTCATCTTTGTGACTTTAAACACAGGAGAAAGTATGAGTTCCACAGTCATATGTTGACTGTTCATGGAATGGCAAATAAAAAAGTCACTTCAGAAACCAAAATAAAATGTGAGCCCAATGTTAATTCTTATCAGGAAATTCAAATACCAGTGTCTCAAGAAAGCAATGTGAAATGATGTATTCTAGTACTTAATATAGGCATGTTTTTTTTTAACTTGTACTGTCCTACTCCTGGGCAAAGATCTCCCGAGGCATGATGACTGGGTAAATAATCATTATTGTACTTAATAAAATTAGTTCATGAGTTAGATTATCAAAGTATATTGGACATAATTTTTTTTTGTTTTGTCAATGAAACAATAAATGACCAATAAACCCTTCGATCAGGTATACAGGATAAACCTCATGAAATTTAGGGAGTGGGGGCTAGTTACGTCTCATTTCTCTGTCAAAAGTCTATGTAACTTAATAAATATTAGGTACATTTATAGTGTCACACGAGCTGTATCTTCATCTATTTTTGTTTAATTGACAATCTAAATACCTAATATTTTTTCAAAAAAATGAAAATGCAAACTGACTTGCATCATGTACAAAATTCAAATAGTTCGCTCAAATTGATGTACACAATATTCCCATTATTGTTGTTGTTTTCAAAAACAGATCAGCCGATTAAGATAAAATTTAAATGGGACCACCTCGGGAAAATACCTTTTCGAACTAAAAATATTTATTTTGATTCAGTTCACAATTGGCAAAAATATCAATGAACATACAGACAAACATAGAACCTCCTCCTTTTTGGAAGTTGGTCAAAACTGTGTCTAATATTTTTTTGTAAAAGCTATCTGAAGGACTAACTATATATATACTTTAGTCATTATGCCTGTTGTAGATCCAACCCTTGAAATTAATAATAATTGTGGATTCATTGTATTGTTTTATTTATTGATATTGTATTGTAGTTGGTGTGTCTTATGTTACGGCTGTCACGCAGATATTGTGCAATATTTATTATATATAAGTTGTAACAAATATCCATTTGTATTTTATTTTATCTGAAATTATAAGAACTTTATAATGAAACTTCAAGTTTATTACTTCAACACGAAAATTAAGATGTTGGCTGAACAACTTACTAATGTATTCTACTTCCTACTAATATTATAAATGCTAAAGTTTGTATGTATGGATGTATGTTAGTATTGTTAGTTCCTCTTTCACCCAAAAACTACTGAATAGATTGAGATGAAACTTTGCAATAGTAATTCTTATACATCAGAATAACATATAGGCTGTAATTTAAGATACTTTTTATCCTGAAAAAATAAATAAAAGGTTCTTAAAGCACAAAACTCACAAATTAAATTAAAAACAAACAATAGAAAAATCTCATTGTATTAAGCATAATAAATATTGAAGCAGTCTTATTAACAAACTTTAAAGTTTAATTACTTTTACTATATTAAACAATAACCTATACTTAGGTATTAGTATCAATCAAGTAAGAGAAAACAGTATAGTAAGGCACACACTGATTGACTAAAACAAAAGTCTTCAGTTGGGTACCTTAAACGACATATAGTCCGAATCATAAAACTTGGCGGTTGTGATGTTACTGTGGATAACCCAATCCGGACTGAAGCTCACTTAACAGCTGCGCGATGATTGGGTTATCCATTATAAGTCTTGAGCATCGACGTAAGGTGGCGTGTTTATCGGCCTTTTATCGGATACACTTCGGAGAGTGCGCTCAGGAGTTGCACAATCTAGTCCCACCTGCCCCTTTCTTCTATCGTACGGCTAGACAGACGCGACCAAAGCGCCACCCTTTTATGGTGGACATTCCGCGCGTTAGAACCAAGCGTTTCGAGTCCTCATTCCTCATACGAACAGCCAGAATGTGGAACGCTTTGCCTGGGTCTGTCTTCCCGCTAAAGTACGACGTGGGTGTCTTCAAATCCCGAGTAAATAGGTATCTTCTAGGTAAGCGTGCTACATCCTAGACCGCATATCTGCTCAACATCAGGCAGTATGTAGTCAAACGCAAACCTATATGGAATAAAAAAAAAAACTGCAGCTTATAGCTAACTTCACAGCCACAAAGTAGTGTGATTCGGACTATACAATATACATAATTTATATCCATTGTTAGGGTGAACGCGCACCTGTAAGCGCGCCGCAGTTACAGTGCGACATAAAGAGTTGGAAATAAATGAGGGCGCCACCACCGCTTCTTTTTAGCATATTTTGTTCATGATGACACTTTCTGTTCACAATACTTAAAATGACACAAACCAAGAAAAATAAATGACTGATAGTTTAGGTAAACCTCAGTCGCGGAGCAGGAAGAACGGCATCTGTGCGAGCGAGACTATTTACATTTACGCGGGAGTGACAGAGAGAGGTAATAGCAGGTCATTTTACGAAATTCTTACTGCTCCGCGACTGCGGTTATTATTATAGTAATAATATCCTGTCCCGAATAATTTTTAAGATCTACTCTTTTATGTCGCACAGTAATGTGCAAGTCTGACATAATTTGATTAAAAAGTGTACAGCACAGAATGGCGTTACCTGCATAAAATTTCATTTAAATATTGATTATATCTAAAAAGTCTTTGAAGTTAGCTACAAGCTGTGCAAATCCCGACTCCTTACAGGCGCTGACATATGAATTGTGCAACAACTGGCCTCGTTGCATACAAGGTTATTTAACATCTATTACCTGTCCAATAGGAGTTAAATTTCCTTGTGCGCAACTTGACAGCTGGCGTTCCTTTTACGTAACAGGACATAACAATGCTTAGGGAGCAAATGGATATGAATAACTTTTATTTATATAACAAAATATGAGGCACAATAATAATTAACTATACATATAAATGTATCGAGGAAAATGTGCTGCTGCATATTTATAAGTTTTTGTTAGTATTGGAAAACATTCCAGTACTAACAAGAACTTATAAGATTATACAAAAATCTTGTTGGTTGGTCTGAGTAATCAATTTCGCTTTACATATCATACAACCATTGTATTCGGTCTATCTAGGTACTTAATTTTCTAAGAAAATTAAATTACATTCTATACAAAAACAATAACTATGTTAGGTACCAACAAAACTCTATCCTATTTGATAATAGTACAAAACCTCACTCATAATCACAACATATCCCTGACAAGTTCATTCGAGTTCTTTTCCCAGATCTGACCTGATCTATACAACCTGTAAATTTTATCACTCGTCAAGCTCTGGCCAAACCTCAACATGGCACCTTCAAATTTGTGTTGAAACACTTGCATTTGTGTCTCATTGTATCCTAGACCACTTGGGTGGAAGCTCTTAGGATCTCTACATTCTGTATACTTATGCGCTCCTAGTAATTCAAGAGGTATAACCTTACTTTGTGTTAGGTTAAATATGTCCTCAAATGATGACATAGAGTCTAAATTCCTAACGTACAAAGGTTTTAGCTTCTGTGGAGTTATGTAATAGTGAGATTTCCTCATAATATCTGGGTACCCCACTTCAGCGTTAGAATCTACTTCTTGATTGAGACAGAATAATAAAGGAGTTATTTCAACTGTGCGTAACTTCCTTGTCGGATCAAAATCGTCTAAAACAGCTTTTATGTTGCTATGCACTCGAGGCACTATGAATTCATCCCAAGATGTTACCATTGCATGGCTAGCTTTATTGCTTTCGTCTTTATCTAACCTAAAATTTCTAAACAAACAGTCTAATTCAATAGCATCACGTACTATGCTGTATGATTTTGCAAATATGTAAGGATAGTTCAATGGGAAGAACTGTATATCCCACTGTGTTATATCAGAAGGTAAGAGATTTAGACGACGTATGATATCTTCAGAGATCATGCTATCGTAAATTATGAAGTGGTTGACACCCATCATGTGATGGAATACTAGAAATTCTATAAATGAATCTCGAGCAACCAAAGGAATTTGATTAGGTATGACACACAATGCTGGGACAATATTATTCACAAATCTTATACTACTATTTTCTCTAGGTTTTCTTTTAGTATTGACAGGTATTAATCTATTGATTGGAGCGTGAATAGGGTTAATATTATAATCGTTGACATAAAAGCTTACTCCTTTTGGCTTCCCCAAATTTTTGTTCAAATAACATTGAAATATATAAAGGCGGTAGTCATTCATCGGCTCGGAGACTATTTTGAAGCTGAATCTTCCTGCTTTAGGTTTGTCAGAGTTCTCCAGCCAAATGTTGCAACGGAAGTTTGGAGGAACGTGCGCTTTCCCGACAACGATCGTATCAATATTATGAGCGTGTGATGGCACCAGCTTGTCATACTTCTGGTATGAGCGTAAGAATGACGAATACGAGTAGAAATTGTCATCTATTTGCTGGAACAGTGGCGGGGTTTCACGCACTTCCATTGAAGTATTTCGAACTATCTCAGAGAGCATCGTGGCATTGAATCCTGGGCCACAGAATTCTATCTCTGAAAGGCCGGGTTTGCCAAAGAAATTCAGCACTTCAAGAACATATCTGAGCCTGTAGTACTCATGGCGGTAAATGAGTAGAGTCACGATGCTGATGAAACATACTATTACGAGTATTAGCTGGTAATACTTCCTCATATTGCTTCCCGAAGATTTACGGGCTGTCTTCATTTATTCGCCGGCATCTGTAAGAGATATTTGCTTAGAATAACGAAATTATATTTAAAGAAATAATACTAAGTCGTAAATACTTACCTAAATTAATGAGCTGTGTATAAAAATACAAATATAAAGCTAGTTTTGTAATCATACATTAATTTTGAAACTATTTTTGTTAATTTGTTAGAAATAGGTCACTGGTCACTGACTACCGCACTGCAGTAAAAGTCAAGTAAATGTCATTGTCAAAGTCGAATAGTAAAGTTAACCCTTTGAATGAAAGACTTTCGAAGATCTGTGGCACAAGGCCTAATGTCAAAGAAGGATCCTCCAATGTCGGAGAAAAAGAGATTGTCAAGAGATCAAACTCCAAGCCCAAGTCAATTAAAGTCAAAGCACCGAGAATTACCACATTTCCTCTCTACCCTTTCCTAACGACTATATAATAAATTGATAAATAACGATTTTTGGTAATTAATTCGTACTATGTACCGTTTAAGGAAACACATATATTTTTTTTAGATTTTTATTAGTATTCTAGGTATTGTTTTCAAAACCTGGACTTTTTAGTACCGTCAGTGACTTTTGGTAACCAAAATGTCCAGGTTTTTGTAAAAACATTGGACATATTTTAGTTCTAATTTTTACCACTTTTTTACAAAATTTCTATGCCGTGATACTCTGAAAAGCAATTTTTTTTTCTCATTTAGACATAAAAATACATTGCAGTGAGAGCATTTTGTGTGTGGCTTGGACTGAATGTTTTTCATACTGCAAACTTCACAACGTCCTTTATTTTTCTCAAAGCGAGGCCAATGGCTGCCTCTTTTACCCATCATTACCTACATCTTTTAGGGTAGAAAATCCCGTTATGCGGTGCTTTGACTTTAATTGACTTGGGCTTGGAGTTTGATCTCTTGACAATCTCTTTTTCTCCGACATTGGAGGATCCTTCTTTGACATTAGGCCTCGTGCCACAGATCTTCGAAAGTCTTTCATGGGCGTTGTCTCGCAGAAGGCCGTGTACAATGAATGCATTGCTGTATCCGTCTAGCCCCAGAATAAGCGATGCCACCATTTCGGAGACTTTCTATCTACACAATACAATGCTCGAAGACGATCTGCGGTATCTACTCCTCGACGTTGGGGCAGGTTACTGTGGATTTAGAACCATTCTTTTCTTTTCTTGTTGCTGTGGCTTGCTCATTTCCGTAAAATATTTGAGACAAAATGTACTACTTTATTATCTTTCCATTTCCAAAATCCAATGTCTATCTGGAACTATTTGGAAATCTGTAGTCATATTCTCCTCTTTTCAGTTTATTGTCAGGCTTCATGTTTGTTGGTAGTCCTTTACGGTTAGACCTGATAGTTCCACACCCAAATGTCCCTTCAGTCAATAATTCCTCTCTATTTTTTTTTATTTCACCTTTGCTCTACTTCAGGTCTTTTTTTTGAAGACAAACCACTAATTGATGGAATGACTGGTGTTGCAATTCCTGGCATGTCAGCAACATTCAAATCAGTGCTGGATGTAAGAAGTATAGTTTGTGTTACCTGTTGAGAATCACAGGATTACATTTCACTGTCCAAATGTGGCTAGTCACTAAGATGAAGCTCTCTTTCCAAGGCCTCTTCAAAAATTGTGTCGATATCCCGTAGCAATGGAGGTTGAACATCTTCTGGAGTTTCGTTGTCGGATTGTTCAACATCAGATTCCGCATTACAGTTAGGGAGGTCTTCTAAGAGCCACGCTTCGATCAGTGCTTTGTTTCATATCATCCATCGTAAGAAACCTGAAATAGATTGAATAAACTCTTTATACCTACCCTCAATGTAACTCAAATCTTACTTGAAAAAAAAACACGAAGTTACTGACGGTACTTTTCGGTCCTCGTCAAAATTTGTCATTTTTTGAAAAGAAATAACAAAAAATATGTAAAATACTTATCATTTTAGTAAAAGTAACAAATTAATGTTACTAATTCATTTAGAAAATCTTAACTTACCTCGTGAATTATATTTTTAAATTTATTTTGAAAATCTCTCACTTGAATTGCTTCTTCGTCAGTGCAGGTCTCAATTTGCAAGCTTCACGGATTGGCTGTTGTTCGTCATAATTCAAATAAAACTATCTAATTGGCTAGTTAAATGGTACTTCTAAGGATCGACAGTAAGACTTGAAGGTTGCGCGATCAGCGGGGCAATTCTGTCAACCGATCTAGTTACTAAGGTGACACGTTCTTGAACCTGGCTCGTTTTTCTGACAGTTTTGAGCTGTCGGAACTGTCAGAAAAACGAGAGAGGTTAAAGAACGTATCACTTCCGTAAAGAGATCGGCTAACAGAATTGCCCCGCTGATATTGGAAATAAGAGACGATAAATAGGGTGGTACAAATTAGTACCGTCAGATAGGAAAGGGTTAATCTTTCAGTGACAGTCAGTTTTGCCATTAAAAAAACTGATGAAAACGGGGAAAATCAAAATAAGTATTTCCAGGATCAGTCAGGGTCGTTGCGCCTGCGGGACGAGTACGGTTTAGTCTTCGATCAATCACGCAGCTGTCTGGGAGGTGCTTCAAGCATCCTGCAAATAGCCACCGCGCACCGATGCGATGCGATGCATGGAGGCGTGGCTGTAGATTTCATTTTATCATCCTACTAAACGGGACTTATCGCGCAATACCAATTAATAATACTATCAATTAATTAGATCATATCTCAAGTTTTATTGTGCGATAAGTCCCGTATAGTAGTATGATAATGTGTTCAAATCGCAAAAGTTTAAAAATAACAGTTTTCATGTTGTTTCTATTTTATTGATCTCTTTGTGATTGGCAAAAACCAATTAAAGCGGTCCGCACACATGCGCGGTCGGAGCGGTCGAGCGGGCGAGCGGTCATCTGTATTGTACTGGTTGTCTAAGAAGGGCGCACATAGGTCCGGTCGCGGCTCGTCGCGGCTCGCGTTTGTAAACAGTTGCCCGCGCCTCGACTCGACAGATCGCGCGCGGTCTGACGGGTACGCCGGTAGTTATATATATTTTGTTATTTCCAAGCAGCAACTATGTATCTGATGATTTTTTCTTGTTTTCTGAGTGGGCCTCAAAGTAACAGTTGTTAATAATGATGATCTTACATCACCTCTTTTAAGGCTTAGGCTAAGTATAGGACAAGCAGATGATCCTGTACAACTACAGTTGGGTAATCAAAATAAAGGAATGTCTTGTTCCTACTTATGAAAAAAATATATGAATGAATGAATGAAAAAATGTAAACGTGTATTGAAATGAAATGGTTATAGAAAGAAACATAGTAAAACAATTGATGGAATTTCATTTGATCAATATCAAACTCTGTTTTACAATCCTAATTCCTATTAGCACGACCAGCATAGCGCCACCTAGTGTGAAGTGGCAGAACTTTGAAAAAAAGAGTGACATCTAGTGCTCAGTAGCATAACTATGCCCGCGTCCGTACCGCCGCGCCCGCCGTACCGCTCGGACCGCGTGGCGACCGCCTTGCGACCGCCTGGCGACCGCCTGGTGACCGCGTGACGACCGGACGGTTGGGTAGACTTGCGATCCAAAGTTGCCATCAAACAACAATTCATTGCCGTGTTTTGGATATGAAATTGCCGTGTTAAAATAACCAAAGTGGTAAATATAACCAAGATGATGAATACATAATTTCAAAGCTTGTTTTATGGGCTTCTCAAAAAATATTAATTTTATGTTGTGTACCCCTCCACTACTTGTCCTAGGTAGACGTACGAGTCAACGACTTCAAGAACCGATATACCACAGAGATACCAGAGGGATAATGTGGTCGATCGAGAAAAGAAAGAAAGAGATGCAGTGATTTAATATGGCATGAGTTAGAAAGAACCATTTAAATTATCTCGATTCAGTGGCTCTTTGTAGTGTTTTTCTCTCAGTAGTGTCAAATGCCAATACAGTTTTGACAGCGCTGAGCCTGATTTTCCATACATTTTTGTGGTTGAGAATTGCCTCAAGCGAAAACAGCCCTATCTCTCTCGTTGTACTAGCTCTGTGCGATCTACAGATATTGAGGTGGGTACGACGACATGGGCGTTGCACATGACTAGACATCTGATTGTATGCACTATCTATATATATATAAATATGCATGCAAATATGCACCAAAATATATGTACAAATATGCACTACCAAAAACAATTTATTATTAGAATTTAAGTGTATTTTACATTATATTAATTTAAATCGGTTCAAACTTGTGATTTTTAGGCTAAAAACGACTGTTCATCGTCAACTAACGTAACCACACACAACTTGAAATTTTGTGCTATATTTCATTGAAAGCAAGTACGAACATTGTTAATATTTTAATTATACGCATGTGTAGCTAGCGCGATGCTATTCGCTTTTCTAATAATTCGGAAACAAGTATGATGATAAGAATAAGAAAATGTTTATTGTTAAGCCGTGTAAAAAAATGTTATAACAATTGGTATTGTGGCATACTTGCCGATGCCCCATTACTCATTAAATTTCTTATTATGTAACTAAATCTATCCTATACAAAATCTAATAACTTAACAATATTAAACTTAATTATTCTAAAATAAAATACTAAATGAAACTTAGAAGCAACAATATTATTACCTATACTAAAATCTACAATGTTAATTACCTTCTGACATAAATGTCGGATCGCGGTCGTCGCTTGTAACATTAAAATTTGCACGGTTTCGACGACCGGCGCGTTGTGCGCAGGCGCAGCGACGACCCTCAGTTTAAAAAACTACGTTAGTTAGTTGGTAACTCTTTTGTCTTCAGTCCGGCTTTCTTTTGTAAAAATTGTGTTTTATAATCGCTTTACGCTTTTAATGCTTATTGTGTTATCATTGGACTTCTTTTCTAAGATATAGACATTGATTACATTCTTGGTAGTCTAAATAAACTAACTTGTTGTGATACCAGTGTTTTTGTGTTTGCCTGGATTCCCGGATATCGTACCAAGGAAGCATCCAGGTATTTACGGTGCATCATCACACATCCCCAAACACTACAGTATCAACAGCTTGCCCATTTTGAGCGTACAATAATCTTTTATAAAATAGTTATACAAAATAATAGTACACATGACCTCCACATGTACCGCGGGCCGCGGTTTGACGACCACTGGTCTAGAGCTATGACGCCGTTGACGGACGTCCCTTTATAATAATTGTTGTCCATTTTTGTTGTAAAAAAATATCTGGAGTGCGTAAACGCACCTCCGCATTAAAAAAATAATATATCTGGAGTGTGTAAACGCACCCCCGCTGAGCGGTCGCCACGCGGTCCGGGCGCGGGCGTAGTTTTGCTACTGAGCACTAGATGTCACTCATGGGCTAGAATCTTAAAAAAAATCTCCTTATTTCCTACCATAGACAAATGGTCATTTGCATTTTGACTTTCCCAATTACATTCTCTATGCCCATTCAAGGCTGCTCGAGTTGCAAAATGTCAAAGTCAATCAATCTTTTCCTTATCAGCAGTTTTTGTGCTATCTTTTTAAATGTTTTATTAAAGTTATTGTGTTAGTTATGTAAAGTGTTCGTGCTTATCGTCTGCACTGAACTGTTTTAAAACCACACATTCATTGTGTTTTATGCGTTGGTGTTCAAACATTGGTATTTACTTAGTGTATTTTTGCATCCTGTAAAATATTGTGTCGTATGCCGAACTACAACTGCAGGCGAAGCATAATTAGACAACGTATTCTGAAATAGTTAATTAAGACTCAAGTGGGTGTCTAATATCAATAATAACTGTGCAAAATTGAAAAACTTTATCTTATGAAAGTTAACCTAAAAAATGTCCTCAGAAATTGATGTGAATGATGAATAAACGTGAAGTAGCGTAATATTTAGTTTAATTTATTAACTTCCTTTAGGTACATAGGTTTTAAAAATGGTAAAATAATAATTATATTTTAATTGGAGAATTGACTATTTATATGGATACAGGAATTAATAAATATTTATGAAGCCAAAAAAAGTACTGTCGCCATGTTTTAAAAAGTACATAAATGTCAAACTCTAAATTACCAGTCCGCTATTGGTTGTTCATAAATTCCTGCCTGATACGTAGTATCTATGGTAGTCTGTGATGTCACTTTATCTTTCAAAGTTCTTCCGCTTTATACTAGGTGGCGCCATGCCGGTCATACTAATAGTGATGGGACAGTTTTTAAGATTGTGAACAAGTTATCAAAATTACGTCACTCGTTTTACCACGTTAGTTTTACTTACCACTTTATTTAATATATACTAAATATACTATAATTTTATTTATAAGCAGATTTTGGCTGTATTTTTACTCCCTAACTTCTCTGTAGTTATACATGCTAATATAATTTCATTTATAAGCAGATTTTGGCTGTATTTTTACTACCTAACTTCTCTGTAGTTCTACATGTTCTATACTAAGCCGAATGATGGTGACGTCAGACAATCATTATGAACAACTTTTACTATGGAGCCCACACAGAATACAAAAAAAGTCAGCTGTTCCATATTTAATTACCGCTGGAATCGACAATATGTATGAAACAGCTGAATCTTCCTCTCTTCCGTATTGTGCCACCATAGTAAAAGTTGCTCATAGTGATGGTCTGAATCACCTCTTCTTGCACAGCTGGTTTGTCTGTGGTCTATCAGTCTCTGGCAGAAATATCCTAAGCATTTTTTGGTTTGGGGTTAGAAACCGTCTGTAAGATGTCCCTCTAATGACCATTCCTGCTAATTATAGATATTCGTGTATTTAAATCTAATTCTAGACTTTGCTGATGATTTAAGAATTGCATAGAAAGAAAATTATTTTGAACTACCTACGCGTATATCTACCTAGTGATGTAATTTCGATAACTTTATCACACTCTGAAATATACTAAGCGCTACACAAGTCGGCAGATGAGAAATTAGTCTCAGATGACACTTCGCCGTGATTCGCTAATAATTGCGCATGTCTGCACAATGCCAACGCCGCGTGGCGTAGTGTTGATCACGGGCGTAGGGATTACGCAGGAGGCATGAGGTTGGTGGGCTGGTGTGCCCCGGCGTCTCGTCTTTCTGGCTCCCGAGCATACAAATATTTCGGCTTTTGCGCAGCGTTCTGCGCAAAACTTCCCATCCGACGACTTGTGTAGCAGTGTGGCGCTAAATAATACTGTCCCACCACTATTAGAACTACCGGCATGGCTCTACTTAGTGTAAAACGGCAGAACTTTGAAAGATAAAGTGACATCTAGTGCTGAGTAGCCTAACTACGCCCGCGCCCGGACCGCCGGACCGCCCGACCGCCCTAGACCGCTCGTAAGAACGCGCCAGTTTGCGCAGGTACTGCCGTACCGCCGGACCGCCATAGACCGCTCGGACCGCTCTACCGCTCCGACCGCCTCTGTTTGCGGATCGCTTAATGGATGCAGCCGCGCCCCCGCCTTTATCTGCGGCTGTCTGTCGGACGTTTAAAATCAATGCCGCTACCGTAAGCCGTTCTTCGCCGTTTGATCGATCTCAAACAAACAAATCGTTCTCGTAGGTGCAGCACTATTCTCTTATGAATGAACAATCTCTAGCTGTCAAAAAGCAAGGCTGCCAAACTATTAGAACAAAACTAAAAGTCATCGGCATTTTCACGGCATTTTTAATTTATGTTCTAGAAAAGTAATTTAAAATAATAGTGAAATAAACAAAAATGTCTGGAAACAGAGAAGAAACTATACGGCAATTTTGCGACGTGACCGGTGCGGACGAAAACCGGAGCAAATTCTTTTTAGAATCTTCAAATTGGCAGCTTGAAGTGAGTGTTGTCAAGTATTTTTCTCTCCGTCATTTCTATTGTTTTTGGGGGAATAACCGGATATAAAATTGGTATTAATTTGTTGTTAGAATAATATTTAATCCCTCCTTTGTGTAAATTACTGATTGAATCTTGTTTAGGAAGCTATATCAAGTTTTTACGAGCACGGTGGTACAGATGAGCCTGCGCCGACTGCCGCTGCTCCAGTGGCTTCTCCTCTAGTTATGGACAGTGATAGCGACATGGACTCGGCCCCTAACTCGCCCCAAAGACAAACGAAGAAGGAGAAGAAGAAACCGAATACAAAATTCGCTACTTTGGACTCGTTACACCAGGAGAGCTCCAGTGATGAGGAAGAAGGTAAGTCTTTTGGTATTTACTTTGTTTTAAACTGACCAGCTCATTTTGTGTATAGGCCGAATCTTACAACTTGGCGACTGTGATGTTAGCTACAAGCTGCGGATAGCCCAATCATGACTGAAGCTCACTTAACAGCTGCATGAGGATTGGGTTACGCTTAGCTTGTACCTAGCTATCATCACAACTGCCAAGTTGTAGATTTTGTCTGTACTACAAGTGTACCTACGAGTTATATGCCAAAATGTTGCTATAGAAATGTTTTACAATTATCATCTTACCACAATACAATTAAACATGCTCTAAGTACTATTTTACTGAGTAATTTGTTCTTTAAACTGTGTCTAAAGTGTACTTTTTTCAAGTGGTAAGAAGAATTATTTTTGCTTATTGAAATTTTGCCATACATAGTTATTATATCATTCTTCTTTGACTACAAAAAGGTCTTATAGGATTCTCATCAATTCTTTGAAATCATTTTCCTATCCTCATTATCCATCCATTCATCAGTCATAAGAAGTCCACTGCTGGACATAGGCCTCCCATATGGATCTCCAATAAGACTGGTTGGAAGCGGCTTGCATCCAGCACGATCCTGCGGTCAATATCCTCATTATACTTCATTCATATTAATTGTTTTTATTGTATACAGTTAAAAATTATGCAATTTTGTCTAATTTATTTTGCTTTGTTACTGTATGTGGTTGAATATGTTTACATGACATGTATTGTATCATCACAGTGATAAATGGGAGGTACCCAAGTTACTTATTAAATTTTAAATTGCAACCAAAGCTATTGGTGACAAGGGCAGGCCTTAACTGTCTTAGAAACTCCTTGTCCAATCCAGAAAACTGGAGACTTGACACATTTATCTGGTGTGGATAAAAGTAGGCAGCTGCCTCCACAGAGAAAATATCTAGCTATACCAATGCACTCCAGCAATCTTGAAGTATAATTGGAGGTTTCTTGAAGTATAATTAGTAAGAAGTATAATTAGAGGTTTCTTGGCAGAAAAGATGCAACCTACATGGCTGCCCAAAAACAATCTGTAGAAAGTGACTAATAACTCAAGACACTTGTTACATTTTGATTTTGGACAGCCCTATGGGTTGAGTCTTTTCTGCTAAACTGTGACCAATTGCAACTGTTGCTAAAAAGGTTGGGTGTCTTTTAAGTTAAAAAAAAAATCGCTTCTACCCCTAAAATAAGTAAAATTTAGTAGTATGTAAATACATCAAACATCTTCAACAAGACTTTCAACTAAATTAAAGTTTCCCTTTCAAATAGCTGCCCCATTTATTTGGCTTGAATCTGCTATGAAAAGTCAAACCCACGGCTTGCTTACCCCATGTCAAACTTGCATGACAAAGACAACAGATACTGATTTTCCCAGTGACAAAAAGGAAGAGTTTGATAGTTTCAATATATGTAAAGAAGAGATACAAAGATTAAAAAGTGAAGTTCAGAGATTGTTGAGAGAAAATAGCGAATTGAGGAAAGAGATTGCAAGATATGAGACGGGAAATGAGGGTGGGCTGAGTAGCTCTGAGGCAGGTCTGTCGCTTTACATTTTTCTGTAGGTAGCAAGCTTGAAACTGAATTCAATAAGACATTCATACATAACTATTATACATTCAGAACAATGTAAGGTCGCGTCATGTAAAAAAATCGCTGGAGCTTCAAGATCAGGGAAATTTAACTCCTAAAGCACAGAATATAGGGGTTAGATCTTCTAGTACACACACAATTTTAACTGCAGCAATAAGATTTAACTCTGATGTGTGGAATAGGAGTTAAATTTCCTGGTGTGCAAATTGACACTCCAGCATTCTTTTTATGTGACATGACATTATGTTCTATACATTATTAATTACTAGCTTTTACCCGCGGCTTCGCCCGCGTTATATTTTGATTTTGGCTTATGTTTATGTCGGCTGCGAAACCTAATAACCTAACCGACAAATATCAAAATACCTTAAAGGAATGCAAGGTTGGAGTGTATATGCAAGGGTCAGGGGTCTTAATTACAAATGAATAAAAACTATACCTATATTTCAATGTTTTTGGCTATTTGCAGTTATAATAAACATTACAATGGTACAGCAAAGTTTATACCTACTTGTTCCTAATTATTGCTTTTTTACAAATATTTGTGCAAAAATCGATAAATTTGTTTCTAAGGTTTTTACGTGTTAGATTAATTCCAATTTTTTGTTCTAAATAAAATCTCTGCTTTCCATAAACTGGGCATTCCAAGATTATGTGCCACTGCACATGAGTCTCCTCTTTTGTGGGTTCACAGATGCACGATGGGCTTTCCCTCAACTTAAATCGATGTAAGTATTGGGAAAACCCACCATGCCCCGTCAGCACTTGAGTTATGATTCCCACTGGTGCTATTTCTCTTACGATCTTGTATGCCGCCCTTGCATCCGGAAAATATGTTTTGGTTGCCGCCGCTGTGTGGCCATCCTGATAACGCCGGTTCCACTCGTCAAGAAAGTCCTTTCGGATTTCTCGCTTGACGAATGAAACGGGGCAGTTATCGTAAATAGGTCTGCACTTCGAGTGCAGTGCTGCTTCCTTTGCTAGCTGGTCCGCTCTCTCATTTCCCTCCATCCCCGCGTGTGCTTTAATCCAATAAAGTTTCACTATTTTATTTTGTGCGTGTAGCAACTTTATGTTAGCTTTGAATTTACTGCTAAGGGATGGAGGGAAGATACGCCAACTACCGTTTCCAGTGCAGACCTGGAGTCACAAAAGATTTTTGCTTTTTCGGTAGCCTCAAGAAGTGTCAATAACTCGGCCTGGTACACGGAGCACCAATCGGCCAATTTCAGCTTGCGGGTACTGATCTCAGTGGCATCATCCCAAATGGATAATGCCGCCCCAACTTTCCCTTTAACTTTGCTGCCGTCTGTAAATATGTTAATTTCTCGGTTAAGATTTTGCTCTAGTGCTGCTCCGTCTGCCAGGCATATGAACTCCAGCTCCTCCTGCTGCGCTGGGTGTGGCTTCTTTTCTGTCTCTCTATCTCCAGTTACTTGCTGGGAATAACCCTTCTCAATTTCATAAAGCAAGGCTGCTTCCTGGACTCTGATATGACAGCCGCGGATTAGGGGCCGCGGAGGGATATATGGAACTGGTGGTGTGGGTGCCGCCACCTACCCTACCTTCCGCTAGGCCGTCAACGTGTTGGCAGACGCAGTGGGGCTGCAGGGGAAGAGAGGTGTCGGTATCGCGATGGCCGTTCTCACTGCCCTCTGCAGTTGAAGAGGCAGGCGCTGGGCTACTATGACTGACCCGCTGCACTGGGACCAGGGCGTTGGAATGCTGTCTGAAGTTCAGCACTGGTTAGTCCAGAGTGGTGGATGACGATGTGTCTTGTGCTCCGAAACACTCCGTCATTATGGCGAGAGCGCAAGCTCCGTTATGGAGCCCGAGTCTGGGCTAGCTCTGTTGAGTGCCGCGAAGGAGTGCGAAAAATGTAGGAACGTCCTAAACTTGCCATGACAGGTTATTTCTGGCGCTTAGACGGCTGCTACCGCAGCCCGCTCACTTAGTTTTTATCCTATCTTACGGGAACTGTTAAAGTTTTTGCGATAAAAAGTGGCCTATTATGTCACTTTTCGTCTTTCAAACTATATTCATGCAATAAGCCAAGGCAAGTTGCTCCGTTGCTGAGAAAAAAATATTGTTAAGTCCTACGGGAACCACAAGTTTTTCGCGATGGAAAGTATCGTATGTCACTTTCCGTCTTCCAAACTATACCCACCCCAAATATCAAGTCAATCCGTTGCTCCATTGCTGAGAAACAGTTATTGTCCTATCCCATGGGAATCACGAATTTTCTCGAGATAAAAAAACCGGCCAAGTGCGAGTCGGACTCGCGCACCGAGGGTTCCGTACAAACCTGCAAGGTTTACAAAGTTCGTTCATTACGACAAAAAAGTAATAAGTTTATATTTATTAAAAAATATATATTTTGTAATGTAACTAAAAATTTAAGGTTTTCGGAATTTTTCCTTTATGTGTGCTATAAAACGTTGCTTCATGCCAAATTTCAAGATTCTAGGTCGACTGGAAGTACCCTTTAGGTTTTGATTCCCTTGCGAGTACTTGCGAGTTTCAAAATTTGCGGCATAAACGGCTGTATCTTTTGATTGCGTTGGCTTAGAAGTTTGATTTTTTCACAGCTTCAAGGGACAGTAGACTTGAGTAATTGATATAAATTTCAGCTTCATACCTCCACGCGTTCCTGAGAAAAAGGGTCTTGACAGACGGACGGACGGACAGACGGACAACAAAGTGATCCTATAAGGGTTCCGTTTTTTCCTTTTGAGGTACGGAACCCTAAAAGTATCCTATTATCACATTGTCTTTTAAACCAAAGGTATCCATACCAAAAATCAGGTCAATCTTTTGCTCCGTTGCTGCGTCAAAGAGGAACAAACCAACAAACTTTTCGGATTGATAATATTAAAGTATGATGTATACCATAAAGGTAGAATAAAGAAACATGTTAAACCTCTAATGATAGAAGATTTAAAAATATTTTAAATGTCAGACAAAATGACGGCCTGGTATTAAACGTCATAGTAACATGTAGCATGCAGAGGTAAAATAACATTTTATCCAATTTTAATGTCAGTTGTCATTTTCAATCCATACTTTATTTCCTCTTCAAGGGGATATAATGGTGGAAAAACAATTTGTCCCCTTGCCATGCTACTTGTGATTTATAAAAGTCTGCAGACAATGTCACCTGTCATCCAATTACGTTTGGCTGTGACGTTTCGTTAGTCCATATTAGCGTCATAGAGGAATTAATCACTTAGCGTCTTTGTGATAGTGGCGACAGTTTCGCTTTCGATGGTTTTTGTCCTATCCTACAGGAACTATGCAATTTTTCGGGATAAAAAGTATCCTAAAGCTCCTTCCGCCTTTTAAACTATGTCCATGCCAAAAATCAAGTCAATCCGTTGCTCCGTTGGTGCGTGATGGAGTAACAAACCAACAAACCAACAAACTTTTCGGATTTATAATATTAGTAAGGATAGTAAGGATACCTTGTGACATGGGTTACACAAAACTGAACTGTTGCGAAATTATAGTAAGACAACTAAGAAAGAAGTGCAAAATAGTAGTACAAAATAGATAGTGTTTTAAGAAAAGTAATGAAAATTTGATAGTATTGGAATTCATAAATAAACATTTGCACTGTACTAAGCTATCAATATGAACAACTTATACTATGTTTCCAACTCGGAATTCGAGAAATAAAAATCATAAATTTTAACAATTCTGTGTTGCAATTTTGTATGAAACAACTGTTTTTTTGTTCAAATTCTTATTTAGCCCCATATTTAAAGTTGAAAAGTCCAATCTCCACCTTATGGCTTAGTACCTACAGGGCAAGAATATAAACCTATATTTACTAATTTATTGTTTTGCAAAATCAAAGAGCTATTTTTATGATAAGCATTTCAAAAATTCGTCGCGGATGCAGGACTCGAACCTTGCGTCTTCGGATCACTAGTACACACCGACGCTCTGCCAACTGAGCTAATCCGCAGTACTGACTCCGCGCCGAATTTTGTGAAGTGTTTATCATTTTAACCAACTTGTAGCGTTGGCGGCGCCACCTGTGAAACCTGTGTCAGACAGGTTATCACTCAATTGAAGTTATAAGAACTTCTGAATATTGACGAGATGATCTTTGAGATAAACCTAATGTGGGATGCACTATAAAATTAAAATCATTTCGTTTTGCAAATTATTAATTATTTGGTTGTTCTTTACCAAAGACCTAAAATTCCAAGACGTATTTATTCTCAGACACGCTAATGTGGCCAATTTTGAAGGCGCCATCGTAAATTTAATAGCAAATTAAAATATTACTGTTTCTTTAAGGTGTTGCCAGATGGTGGTTTTCATTCTCCACAATTTTTAGTACATAATTCCCATTATTACAAGTTTTTACTATGTTTTACTACTTTATGTGTCTTACAAAGTATTATTTTGTATTGTTTAAGGTCAAGCATTTTACGCCGGGGGCTCGGAACGCTCTGGCCAGCAGATATTGGGCCCCAGTAAAGGGAGGAAGGATATTGTCACTGAGGTCTTCAAAGGTGTTAAAGAGTGAGTGTAATAATTAACTAAATTTTAAATACAAAAGTGTATTTGTTAGTTTATTTGTTACTCTTTCTTGTTGTTTTTTGATCTATTTGATTTTTTACATGGATATAGGTAGGTACTTTGAAAAAGTTAAGTATTGCTATGTGATAGCATAAAAACCAAAAAAGTCACAAGGATTAACTCGTGTGGTTGGTCTCATGTGAACCTCGCTGTAACGATCCGCTGATCTTCCTTCTAGGGTAATCCTATGTTCAGCAGTGGAAAGTTAAAATTGAACAAAATGTGAATTTCTGCACTAGTATAGGCTGAAAATACCCCAGTTTTTAACTATGCGCAATATATATGCGCAATAAATGAATGAATGAATGTAATTAATTAAACTTAATTTTAATTTAATTAATTTTTTGTAATTGAATTTATTTTTAACGGATTTTTATTGGATTTTTTTTATTTATTTTATTGATCTGAATAAATCATACTTCATAACGTTCTAAAATATGTTAGGATGTACTATAGTTCGGCCGTTCAGAGAATGCGTTCCTGACAAGTCTTCTTGAAAAAATGTTTTTGGCCGAAATCTCGGAAACTATGTCGGCCAAAAACATTTTTTCAAGATGACGTGTCAGGAACGCATTCTCTGAACGGCCGAACTATAATGTCTTGTAACTAGTTTTTATCAATAGAGTATGAGAATGAATCAAACATGGTGGTTGTGAAGTTATTTTTTTTAGCGCGAATGCTTCATGCCTGAAACCGAATCCTTGCTCAGCTGTTAAGTAAGCTTCAGTAAGGATTAGGTTTTGGTATATTGTAGCTAACATCACAGGCGCCAACAAGTTTGATTCGGCCTTTTTTGACCGACGAACCAACCGGAGGAGGTACTCAATTCGACGCGTATTTTTTTTTTTGTATAACCGCGTAACTTTTTTTTTATAGTAGTCCGATTTCAATAATCATTTTATTATTAGAATGAGTATACTTCGAAATTGGTCCCATTAAAATTTTATCGAAATCGGCTGAGCCATTTTTGATAAATCAACAATAATGTGAAAAATGCAACATCGATCCGTGCGAAATATTCGCGAATTCTGTACACGGGTAAAGTCGGTCATGCTATTTTTTGCAAAAAATAATTATTGATTATGACCGAAGCAAAATAAAACTATTGACTGCCTCGGTGGCTCAGTGCTTAGTGACCCTGACTTCTGGGTCAAAGAGGCGTGGGTTCGATCCCCACCCAGGGCAAACATTTGTGTGATGAACATAGGTGTTTGCTCTGTGTCTGGGTGTTATTTAGGTACTATCTATATAAGTATGTATTTAAAATATGTATATATATACTACATATACATATACATCAGTCTCTGGCAGCCATATCACAAGCTTTGCTTAGTTTGGGGTCAGAGACCGTGTGTAAGATGTCCCCTAATATTTCAAAGAGTTACTTTTTATGATAAACATTTCAAAAATTCGTCGCGGATGCAGGATTCGAACCTTGCGTCTTCGGATCACTAGCCCGACGCTCTAAACCACTGAGCTAACCCGCTATACTGGACTCGCGACGAATTCTGTGAAGTGTTTATCATTTTTAACCAACTTATAGCGTTGGCGGCGCCACCTGGGATACTTGTATTAGACAGGTTATCACTCAATTGAAGTTATAAGAACTTCTGTATTGACGAGAGATGGCGCACTTCAATTGAGTGATAACCTGTCTAATACAAGTATCACAGGTGGCGCCGCCAACGCTATAAGTTGGTTAAAAATGATAAACACTTCACAGAATTCGTCGCGGGTCCAGTATAGCGGGTTAGCTCAGTGGTTTAGAGCGTCGGGCTAGTGATCCGAAGACGCAAGGTTCGAATCCTGCATCCGCGACGAATTTTTGAAATGTTTATCATAAAAAGTAACTCTTTGAGATAAACCTAGTGTGGGATGCACTATAAAATTAAAATCATCCCCTAATATTTATTTATTTATTGAATGTACTGTTGTATTTGCAGACGCGGCGCGGTGGTGTTCGAGGACGAGCCGGCGACGAGCCGCGGCCGGGGCGGCGGCTCTTTCGGCGGCGTCGGCTACAGACTCGGTAACTATACAAATTAGATAGGTACCCGGAGCTGCTGGCGGCGCTGCAGCTGTGTGTGCCGGACGAGGCCACCTCCAGAAGGCGCGAGTTCCCTACGTTTAGAGTGCCTTCTTCTTCTTCTTTTATGATTTGGCGTCGCATTATTATTACATAATAATAATCAAGTATTTTTAATAAATATTTTATCAAAACAGTCAAAACAGTCAGTCGCAGTCACATCATAGTCCAATAAAGTCACAGTCAAGTCCAAACATAGTCCTAGTCATACCTCAGTAAAGCAGTGGAGACTTTACTAGAAGCGTCTTTGGAGTTTTGGTAACAACACGAAACAACATGATACGTCACATTGTATCACTTGCCTACACTCATGCAAGTAAATCAGCTCACAATCAACGAAATACCACAATTTTTCACTAATTATCACTGATAATAACAAAAGTTTACAAAATAATACAATGAGGCGACATGATTGTTCCGCGTTCCCGCCAAAAAACCTTTAGACTGCCTAGCTATAAGACGAACCTCGTCAAGTACGCCCCCACGTCGCGCGCTCTAACATAATTGAATATAATATAATTATAAATTAAAAATTTAAAAAACCCCCGACACAAAAATATTTGACAACAAACTTTCAATTGACAACCATTTTGGGCACATTTGTAGAATTTTGGTTCTTCCATCCCCACTTTAACCCACCAAAACTCTTAAGCGGCTCAATCGATTTTTATAAAACAAAGCTAAGAACACTCTCGATTATGTCTCCTTTCATCCAAAAAAAACTAAACTGAAATTGGTTCAGTGGTTCGGGCGCTATGATGCCACAGACAGACAGACAGACACACAGACAAACAGACACGTCAAACTTATAACACCCCTCTTTTGCGTCGGGGGTTAAATATCGCCAAAGATTGATATTTTTGGATGTATGTAGTCTGGCAAATTTTACAGAAGTGGCACTGAAAATATGCGAAAACCATAATGTCAATTATGTTAGTTAATGTTTTTGTTTCTAATTTTTATTCTTAGGTAATGATTGTACTTTTTATATTTGTGTCTCATATTTCACATGTTTGGTAAGGGCATCAACTTGGTTTTAACTGTAATGTTGTTGTACCTTTGATAAATAAATAAAATAAAATAATAAATAAAATAAAATTCAAGATTCAGAATGGGTGTTACATAGACGATGAAATTGTCGCGACGCATAATCCTACTAATACTATAAACGTGAAAGTTTGTAAGGATGGATGTATGGATGGATGGATGTATGGTTGTTTGTTACTCTTTCACGCAAAAACTACTGAACGGATTGAGATGAAACTTTGCAATTATATAGCTTATACATCAGAAATATTATAACAAGTGTTAAATAAGTAGGAAAAATTCTGCCATCTGCGAGCTATTCTAGCGTGCGCTCCAAAAAATGTCAAAAAAGAACTGTCAAACAAATGTCAAATTGATTTTTTTTTTATTTTCCACCTGCTTTATTAAGGGTGGTAAGGTAGGGCCTCGAAATATCATGCGGGCGAAGCCGCGGGCAAAATCTAGTGTTTAATAAGTATAACCTTCAATACGCAAAATGCTCAAACTGCAAAACAATAAAAAGCAAAACGTCCAAAACGCAAGACGTTCAGAACTACAAAAGTTCAAGCACATTCTAAATGTAAATGTTATTTGTCTAGCGTACGTCGTTGTTATTTAAATCATTTTTTGCAACAGGCACTTACATGTTCTAGTCTAGGCAGTTCAGATGAGTTAGGTACATCAATCTATGACCATGTATCTACTTACCTAAATGTTTGTGTGTAAAAGCCCGTTCACGATTTCGCAGGTAAACATAAAATATTTCTGTACACTTATTATTCTTTGTCAGTCAAGGCGTCTACCACCAGCTGATACGTTATAGGGTTGGCATCCGGTTATTTTACACAAAACTTTAACTTGGTATAACTCGTAATCTAACATACTAAGGATTATGAGACCTTATGGGGTAAGTTTTAAATATGTATGAGCATGCGTCGTTTAAGTATTTTTCAACCTTTATGACATATTTGCTCGTAAAGTGGCTGTAATTACACCAATTTCAATATCGTAATGTATTTCATTACGCGCTTGTGCATTATTGTAATGTAAAACGCACGCCGCCACCGACTACAGAACTCTGTGGTCTCGTTTCTCCTACTTTCACTCAAGAGAGTGAGAGACATTACGGCACTTGTGCGGCAATGTAATGTAAAACGCACGATGCTTCGACTGATGCACGACTTTCACTCAAAGTCAGAGTTTTATTAATTTCCTCGCAAATATCTATACCAATATTATAAAGAGGAAAGATTTGATTGTTTGTTTGTTTGTTTGTTTGTTTGCATTGAATAGGCTCCGAAACTACTGAACCGATTTGAAAAATTCTTTGACTGTTGGGAAGCTACACAATCCCCGGATGTCATAGGCTATATTACATTTTCAAAAAAATTAGGGATCCTTGCTAAAACTTCAAAAACGTTACTCAAGGTGTAAAAAATTACCTAATAATTTAAATATTATGTAATGAGAATATGTAAAAAGTATGTAATATTTAACTGTCATAGTCTATTGCTTATTGTTACCCTAGCAACCAAAAATAAGTGTGTCACTTCTGTCAAATGTTTGAAATATAAACAGCTAACAGTTTACAGCTTTAAACACATTGAATTATAAATTTCGTTGCTTAAACACATATTTTAGCGTTATTTTATTTAACTGTGTAGCTGCAGGCCCGTTTCCGTCATAACTCCTGTTCAACAGTTAGCAAATCATTTATGAGGTACAAAGGCAATTTAGTTATATTTTCTACCATTTTAAAATGCCAAGAAGATCAAGATCTCAACTTTCTAGACATAGTTCCCAGGCGACGGCATCAAAAATACGTCGTAATGAAGAATCTTCATCGGAAACTGAAAATCGTCTTGCAAGCCGGAGAGAATACGCGTCGCAATCGCGTGCCAGAGAGTCGAGTATCGAGCGTTAGCAGCGGCTTGCTGAGCAAAATTTGAGAACCTCTCAAGTCCGCGCGCGAGATTCCAGTATCGAGCGTTCGCAGAGGCTTGCCGAACAACATTTGAGAACCTTCCAAAACCAAGTCCGCGCGCGAGAGTCGAGTACAGAGCGTTCCCAACGGCTTGAAGAGCAAAATAATAGAAATATTCTATCGGAAACTGAAAATCGTCTTGCAAGCCGGAGAGAATACGCGTCGCAATCGCGTGCCAGAGAGTCGAGTATCGAGCGTTCGCAGCGGCTTGCTGAGCAAAATTTGAGAACCTCTCAAGTCCGCGCGCGAGATTCCAGTATCGAGCGTTCGCAGAGGCTTGCCGAACAACATTTGAGAACCTCCCAATACCAAGTCCGCGCGCGAGATTCGAGTACGGAGCGTTCCCAACGGCTTGAAGAGCAAAATAATAGAAATATTCTAACTCGCACTATGGAATCGAACTCTGAGCATTCCCAACGCCTACGAGATCAGAGAGAAAGACAACATACGTTAACAACTAGAGTTCGAACTCAAATTTTAGCTCACAGTAACAGCTAGATCAGCATTCAGATACGATCCACAAATAGATTATGCTCAACAGCCTTCCGTCCAAATTTGAACCATGAATAAGATTTGCCCTAAGTGTTATGCAAAAAAATGGAACAATGAACCTAATGGTATATGCAGTGCAGCTGGAAAAGTTAGTCTCCCCAATATTCAAGAGCCGCCACAACCAATAAAAAATCTTTTGACAAGTAATCATTCACTATCCGGACATTTTTAAATAACATACGAGTACGAAAGTACAATAGTGTCTTCCAGCCGGTCTAGGATGCGCACCACGAAATATTTCTTTCGACGTGTTAGAACGAGACGGCGTTGTGGCAAAGTATTTATATCTGTCACTTTTTTACGCGTCGAAAAGAGTTCCTTTCGTGGCTTTTCGTGGTCGCATGCTAAGCTAGCAGATGACTTCATTTGGCGCGAAAGAAATATATACCAATATTATAAAGAGGAAAGATTTGATTGTGTTTTTGTTTGCATCGAATAGGCTCCGAAACTACGGAACCGATTTGAAAAATTCTTTCACTGTTGGAAAGCTATGTTATCCTTGGATGCCAAAGGATATATAATATTTTTTAAATAATTAGAGATACTTACTAAAACTCCCATAATGTAACCCAAGGTGTACAAAAAATACCTAAAAGAATATTTACATCGCGTGCGCTGCGAAAACTATTGATGATACAATAAAATAATGTACTACGTCTTTGTAGAGCTTATCATTATTTACAAAAAGTGTCGGGACAGAGTATGTCTATATATTATAGTTAAGCCACAATAAGTGTTCTTTTATTTGAAAATTTTAATTGAAATGCCGCCGCAAGAAAAGGCTCTTAATTTATATCATGGTATATGTAATGGGGTCCTTCCTGATGGTCAAACTCGATAGTCTAACTGATTTAATGTTATGTAAACCCTTATCAAAATAAACTGCTTTATATTCAAGAATAATTCAGGACCTTTATATACCTTTTTAAATTGTTCAATTCGGACATTTCATTCGAAAGATATAATATCATGAGTTTAAAAATGTAGGTAAGTATTAGAAAAAAATCGCGTAGTCACCGCTCACCCCGCTCGGCTAGCTAGGCATCACCATATTTTATCTCCGCTATTCCTGTAGGTATCAGTTCCTATACCAGCCTTTTTTAATAGTCCACTGCAGGGCATAGGCCTACCCACGAAGTGTGATTGGGCCATATCCACCACGCTGGTCCAGTGCGGGTTGGCGGATTCATAATAGGGCATCCGGGCATCGAATGTAAATGTATCCTCTAAAGTGTTTAAAAAAAAGACTTTATCCTTTAACTGCTTACAATTTCGACGAAAGTATAAAGAAGTAATATGAAATAGACATGAAACCGCGACCGCGTTGTATTCTATTGAGTAGCGAGAGAGTCTACCTACGGTTGGGCCATATCCACCAGGCTGGCCCAGTGCGGGTTAATGGATTCCTATAATAATACGTAATCCAGTTCCTTCTACGGACGTAGGTATGCAGGTTGCCACACGATATTTTCCTTCACGGAAAAGTGAATGTGATGTGAAATTCCGTACAAAAGTTCCAAAGAAACTCATTGATACGGGATCGGGATTTGAACCTACCAACTCACGATTGTGAAATAGGTGTTACTATCTACCACTAGACCACCACGGCTATATAGCTCCTCTATTAATGCGTCTATTTATGTAGTACCTACAGATTTGGAAAAGCTAAGTTAGGCAACCGACATACAGACGATTTATAATTTCTGTTGTAGTGATAGTGAATGGAGTGAGTGTCCTGACACATACATAGTACGTAAAACGAACGATCGATGGGCCATTAAAGTTCTCGAATGTAGACAATGTATTGGCAAGTGTAGAGAAGGTCTTCACGTGAATCTAAGACCTGGTAGAGACCATCGGAACACATTGGATGCCAGCGCTTCCAATGGTTCCATCACAACTTTTTGGGTTAGCAAGTTGAAGAGGCCATAGGTAGGGCACACAATTTCTAGAAGTAGAACTGATGGCTAATATTTTACGAAGTACTCGAATGAAGAAAATATCAAAAACAAGTGTATATTAGAACGTCAACTAACTTACGTTGATAGAATAGGTATGTGTTAAGCAGTGGGTGTTCTGTGGAAAAAATATTTGCTTATATGATACTGTAATATGAAAACGCGCTAAAATAACTGTGTTCATTTGATTGACATATCTACTTTACGTGGTAGGTAAATAGGCACAATACTCATAAAATCTGTCTTCTTTAACCAATCGTACCCGGGCGAAGCCGGGGCGGGCCAGCTAGTATTATATATAAAACGTCGTATGACATACATGCGCTTTGAAAATTACAGCCTCTGCTTCCTTATAGCCCTCGTCTACGGCTCGGGCTAGCAATATCGCCTCGGCTGTAATTTTGAACTTACCGCACTTATATCATAATGTACTATTATGTTATAAGTTGTATATTATGTGTCAACAGGATCGCCCTTTTAAGACACTCCAAAACGCAAGTTCACTCTTAAAGCCCCCACTGACCATGCTCCGAATGGATGTGTCAATGTTGCCAATTTAGTGTAGTTTCTTAAAAAAAAAAACATGTAGAGTCCCTCCGCGCAAAAGAAGTGAAACTTCCACGCAACAGTGCTGTCATACCCCATCCATGGTAGCGTTAAACGTTTAACACAACCTTGTTGGAAGCCGCATTAGAAGTATCACTTCAACAACAGACTGATTGACTGTTGTACTAACTAACATACATACATTGGAATTTCGATTACCCGGCCCTCTGTTATACGGATTGTAGCGCTCGTAGCGTAGTTTGACTAGGTGATTGTCAGCGATCACCGAAATTAAGCAACGTTCCGCACGGTCAGTACTTAGATGGGTGACCGCGGGTGGCATTTTCCAACTGAGCGCTACCGTGGCTCGGATGACACGTTAAATTGTAGGCCCCGGTTGTTTTAACCGTTTAGCCATGTCAGAGGCTTTCAGGTGGCCTAAAAACTCTGACACCAGGGCTAGTCACCCGGCCTATACGAACTTACTACTTACTGCTATTATCCGGACTGCTACCAGCGGTCAACAAAATATATTTTTCAAGTTGAATCCATACATAGACGAACATGTCAGAATCAAGGCTTTAGGTACAGGTCGCGGCATTTAAGTAGTGCTGAGCGAAGTGTGGAGGGGGTGACTGCGCATGAGTTTAGTATGGCGGTTAACATGCGCAGCTATCCCCTCCACAGTACCCTCAGCGCTAGACTTACGTGCCGCTACTTGTACTGTAATTGAAAAAAAAAAGTTTGTTTCACTAAATATAATAAAATAACGATTGGCCAATGATTTTTATGACCAATATGCGAATTATAGCTTGCTGCAACTCTCCATTATAGAACTGTTAAAATGGTTTTCCAGGTCAAACGGCCGATGACCACGAGCCTGTGACTCCTACAGGAGCCCAAGCCGAGGTAAGTCATTGTACTGAAACGATTGAATTGTACTGAATCATACAAGTCGGCGGATGTGAAGTTAGCTACAAGCTGTGCGAAACTTTGTGTGAGCTTCAGTCAGGATTGGATATTGAGCAGTTTGTAACTTAACTCCGCTGACTTGTATGATTCGGTTTATACTGGCTTTTTTTAATAGTCCACTACTGGACGTAGGCCTATCCACAGAGTGTTTGGCCCAATATCCACCACGCTATTTTTCGCACTCCGCGATTTTTCATACAAAATCTGCTGTCTTACGCACACTAACGCAGTACTTACTCACAGACAACACACATACGCACGGTCGTAACACGTGCATTTGTGTGCGGAACGTCTATGGCTGTCAGCGATCACCACAACGTGACGGCATGCCGCGTGAGTGAGACAGCTGCGTACTCAATTTGCAAAAATGAATATAAATCTAGTGCTTAAAAAGTATAACAATTACTTAATTTGGAAGCATTTTAACAAAAATTAACCGATCTACTTCATTTGAAAGAAAATATCAAGAGGAAGTTACCAAATAATGGAAAATAAGTTCCTAGTATTTATCTAAAAGGAAACATTAAAATTTCTTGTTTTGTTACGTATCAATGATATTCAACCATACACAGTACAAGTATTTGTTATTGTCACAGTCTAGGTAGTTTTTATTAGGGTTCCGTACCCAAAGCGAAAAACGGGACCCTATTACTAAGACTTCGATGTCCGTCTGTCTGTCTGTCTGTCTGTCTGTCTGTCTGTCACCGGGCTGTATCTCATGAACCATGATAGCTAGGCAGCTGAAATTTTCACAGATGATGTATTTCTGTTGCCGCTATAGCAACAAATACTAAAATAAATATTCAAGGCGGGCTCCCATACAATTAACAAACCTGATTTTTAAGACGTTTTTTGCTCTATATTAATGATGGTAACAGGTAAATGCTTGAAATTTTCACAGAATATTTAGTTTTAAATTAACTTCAATAGTAAATAAAAAAAATAAAATAAAAATAATATTTAAGGGGGGCTCCCATACAGTACGGAACCCTCCGTGCGCGAGTCCGACTCGTGCTTGGCCGATTATTAGAAAATCCACCGGCCTGTGCAGCCCGCGCGCAGAGTGCAAGTTCTGTCCGTGGATGCGGGGTGGAAGTGAGGAAGACTCAAACGGGTGGGGGTAACGAGTGGCCGTTCTATATGTAGTATTATTATATATTCTTTGCTGAAGCTCACTTGACAGCTGCGTGTGGATTGGGTTATCCGCAGCTTGTAGCTAACTTCACAGCCGCTAAGTTGGTTCGGCCTATAAGTAACTCTTGTCGTGTATATTTTCAGACGGAATCGCGTTCAGTGCGCCTGAGGCTGTACCGTGAGGGGTTCACAGTGGATCAGGGCCCGCTACGCGCCTACAGCGATCCCGAACATGCTGAGTTCCTTAACTTTATTCGTAGAGGGTGAGTTGTACACGTTATATACCTTATTCCTAGTGATGCATTTTTCTGCTTCTGCTCATGCTGAGTTCCTCAACTTTATATGTACATAGAAGGTGATTCAAATACCTTATCCATTAGATTTGAGTATATTTCCTGTTTCGTACGGCTGCGGTTGACTACTCGTATTACTTCACTGTTTCGGTTAGACGGTTATTTCACTGTTGGACAAAGGTCATTCATCCATCATTCCAGTACCATCTGCTTTTATCGTGTAATGTTTGTCGTGCGAGTACAGCTCGTCACAGGTCTAGACTTTGGTCTGGTTCTGTCCGAGGGTCATTTGGATTTTGGGAACCAATCGTTGTTGACCTTTGCACAGCTGTCGTAATGCTGCAACAGCATGTAATTAGTACATCCACGGTCAGTTACATTACTGATACTTGTAGGTTTTTTCTTTTTAGAATTTTCTGTTACCGTTCATATTGTTATCTTCTAGAAGCTTCTCGGCTGTTTGTTTAAAACCCCTGATTGACGTACAAAATAAAACCGCGGTTTTGTAGTTTCCTCTGTGGTTATACCATCATATCGTTATACCACAGAGAAAACTTTAAATCCGCGGTTTTATTTTATACGTTGATCAGGGGCTTAATTGAGTCTTTTATGTGTTTGCAGCGAGATTCCCCCCGAGCTGGCTTCGGGAGGCGAAGTCCGAGTGAGCCTGGAGGACCGACGACATGAAGAGTGCCCGCGCAGCGTCAGCCGGCCTCAGCCATTCCACGGGAAAGGACAAATGCTGGGCAGGTACGATACTATACTGGGCAGGTTCGTAGAACCAAAGTCTAACTTAGCAATGCACATTTGTAGCCCAAATTCTATGGCTATAAAAATATTAAATAAATTGCCAAATAATCTAAAAGATATCGAAAGAAAAAACTGTTTCATAAAACAACTAATAATGATCTTACTATTGAAATGCACACATAAGACGAATTGTTTAACGATAATCTAGAAAACAATAATAAATCGTTCCAATACAAATAATAAAGTTGTCATACCCTAATAGGGTCATATGTATAACTATAGAAAACATATTAACTAAGAACCGCATGTAAATTTCATATGTTGCAATAAATGATTTGAGTTTGAGGTAGGATACTATACTGATACGACGAACATAGATACTGGGCAGGTAGAATATTATACCGGGCAGGTAGTATACTATACTGGGCAGGCAAGTTACTATACTGGGCAGGTAGTATACTATACTGGGCAGGCAAGTTACTATACTGGGCAGGTAGTATACTATACTGGGCAGGCAAGTTACTATACTGGGCAGGTAGTATACTATACTGGGCAGGCAAGTTACTATACTGGGCAGGTAGTTTGGAAGATATAAGCGGATATACAGACGGGCCGACAGACGTACAGAAATAGCGACTTTGCTTCGTAATTTATGGATTGACTAGCTGACCCGGCGAACTTCGTTCTGCCTAACAGTCGAAACTTAATTTTTAGGGTTCCGTACCCAAAGGGAAAAACGGGACCCTATTACTAAGACTTCGATGTCCGTCTGTCTGTCTGTCTGTCCGTCTGTCACCGGGCTGTATCTCATGAACCATGATAGCTAGGCAGCTGAAATTTTTACAGATGATGTATTTCGGTTGCCGCTATAACAACAAATACTAAACACAGAATAAAATAAATATTAAAGGGGGGCTCCCATACAACAAACCTGATTTTTTAGACTTTTTTCGCTCTATACTAATAATGGTAACAGGTAGATGCTTGAAATTTTCACAGAATATTTAGTTTTATATTCACTTCAATAATAAATAATAAATTTAAAATAAAATAAATATTTAAGGGGGGCTTCCATACAGTACGGAACCCTCCGTGCGCGAGTCTGACTCGTACTTGGCCGATTATTTTTTAAGGTACCTACTTAATTTCATTTTATCGATTTTTTCTGAAATAAACGTAGTCCAAGTTACTCCTTATTACATCCTTATTTCCGATGGTTTTTTATTTTACTTTAATATTGTGAGGCAAATGTAATTGATTCAGATCGTTTTTCCTCAATAAAGAAATTTGAATTTGAATTTGAATTTGAATCAGCTACCTGCCAATAGAAGTCCCGTCAAAATCGGTCCAACCATTTCAGAGATTAGCCGGAACAAACAGACAGACAGACAAAAAATTTAAAAAATGTTATTTTGGTGTCTGTACCGTATATATATTCATATAAATGTACTAAAAAACGGTTATTTTAATATTACAAACAGACACTCAATTTTATTTGTTATGTTTTTTTTTCAGTCCTACACCAGCCACTGTGGGCGCGACGGTGCCAATAGCCAGCGCTCCTCAGGACAGAGAGGCGAACCAACGCGCAGCACAAGAGGCCGTCAAACTGGACGATACTGCTCCCACCACCACTATACAGGTATATCCTTAGAAGAATTACAAGTAATAGAAGTATTGTTAAATTTTACTCAAATAAAAACTACGTTACAGCTGTCTTATTCATATCTGGTTATACAGCATACGCGAGAGCGAGTGGAACAAAAATAAACGCAATGTCTGTCGCATACGTCAAAGTCACCTGTTGGAATGTCAAAATTGTTAAAATTTGGTTACACTGGGTCATTTGTCTTTTTCGGAAATTTGAACCCTCTAGTTCCAGTAAGAAGGTTCAAATCTCATGATCATTTTACCTTCCTACTTTTTACCTTTTTGAATTTGGACACCCGAGATAGCTCTATGCTAGTTTGTGAAACCCTTCGAAATTACGTAAGTTTGGGTGTATGTGCATCTTTTTCTAACACCGTATAAAGAAGGATGTCGGCAGCTCATACAAACGAATACCTGTTGTATACGAATACACTCATTTTCTCTAAAGCTTATTTCTAAAAATGTTATCTTCACCAGAGTAATTTATGACGCTTCTAAAACTGTTCTGATATGTACAAGTTCGTTTTCAATGAAGTTTTAAAATATTTGACCACACATGCTGTAGGGGATTTAGATGGTAAAAACAGTAATAAATCATTGAAATTTTTCTGGTGGTCGAATTTTAATTTTAAGCAGTGATATTAAAACAGCAAAATATCACTTTATTTTTGAAACACGTATCATTATTAGAAAAGATGTTTTGTTTCATGATTGCAAAAAAAAAAAAAAATGTTTTGACAGGTCGAGTCTCTGCATCTTTCTTTCATATTTGAAATGGGACAAAGTGATGTATATCTCTTGCTATTTTAGTACTGTGTCTATTACTTTAGTTCTTGTTCTATGGGTGTAACCACTCAAGCGACGCTGCACAGTGTTTGATAGCACTCAAAAAATTTCCCTATGCTGTTTATCGCATTTACAGTTGAAGAAATGCATTTTAAATGCAAGAGTAGAACACCCACGTGTCAATTTCCAATACTTTTTAAAAAAAATAATAATTTCTATTTGGTGACCTTGACCTCAAAAAATGATAAAATAAATTCTGTGAGTGTATTTCATTGAGATATATTTTTAAGATTTATGTGGTTCGATGAAGGATTTTTAGGCGCATATTTTCCATTTTTTATTTTTGGAGAATCATCTTTGGTTACCAAGTTTTTAATAATTTTTCAGATTTTTGTTTACATTTTTTTTCTTCCAAAAAACGCAAAGGTGCGGCTTGTGACTAGTATTAAATGATTCTTTTTAATTTGATCAATGAGTGATAAAAAAATCACGTTCCAAATTTGCGTCGTTTACGAGTTATTGAATTTCAAAGTTTTGTGTTAGGGCTGTCACTTAATGTGACCTTTCATTTTAACTAGCAATAATTATTTTTTTCCTTAATTACAACACTGTTTATTATTATTTACACAAAATATATCTCATGCATATATTACCTTCCATATGCTTCTATTTGCAATTTTCATACTTACACAAATAATTTGTCAAGTGCGTGTCGAGACATGCGTATGATAGGTTTCCGTAGATGGTGACGACGATTATAAAAACCAATTTTTGCGATGTCTTTAGATGGTTGACTACTAGAAAACCGTAATAAAGTATGAAATTTCTTTGTGAGGTCATTGACCTCTGAGCTACGTGCATGTTTAAAAATTTTATATTTACCTTATTAATAAAAAAGTTATGATCCCACAGTGCTCAAAATAGTTTCCACGGATTTTTTTTTTCATGTGGTCTATAAATTCTGAAAGATTGATTATTCTATTTTGGATACTTTAGAAATTAAGGGGGGCACTCTTTTTTTAGGTTTGTCGATCTATATGTCAACAATGGTACATGTGACAAAAATCATTTAGGAAACCTTACATTCATTTTAGAAAACGTCCTCAACGATACATGTATGAGAGCTACCCCTTAAAACCACTTTTGCGTCGGCAATTCCCTTAGAAGATGGAAACATAATAACCCCAAAATCTTCAAAAGATTTAGAAGACGTAATAAAACTTTGCCTGACATAACCAAAGGAACCATCCGTAGTTTTAAAAAAGTTTCTACGGTTACAAAACCCTATACACCGAAGGAAGCATTAGGTTTCATTATTGACAGGAGACTAAGTGTAGAAACATATAAACTTTTGAGACAGGATTTGAAAAGTCTCGCGCTCACGGAAAGGTACGTACAGTCATTTAACTGGCACCCAATGACTGTAACGGTACACAAAATTCTAGTACACGGTGAAGAGATCATAAAATCATGTTCTCTTCCTGTCGGCATGCTATCAGAGCAAGCGGCCGAATCGCGCAATAAATTTTGGCGCTCAGATAGAGAATAAATACCATTGCCGGAAAATGAATAGGAAAAAAACTATGATTGACCTCTTTCACCGTGCACTGGAATCATCGGATCCATTTGTGTCTATGGGACACTACAGATACCGCCAAAGGTCGTCCAATAAGATTTGCCTGCCAGATGCCGTTCGTGAACTTTTGAAGCCAATTCATGAAGAAAACTTGCAGGCGGCGGAGATGATGATAATGATGATGATGAAGATTCATCAAATGTTGACGACTGCATGGTTATACTCGAAAATAAAAATGAATGAAACATAAAGCTTTCTATTGATTACAAATATAAAATATTATATCTGTTTGACCTCAGTGACAACCCTAAAATGCACCATTTGACCTTAATCCATAACTCGCAAACGACGCGTTAGTGAAACGTGCGTTTTTTACTGTTGATAGACACAATTCAGAGAAATCTTTTAGTACCGGTTACAAGACACACTTTTGAGTTTTTTTAGAGAAAAAAAATAAAAACCAAAATTTGAATAAAAATTAATAATAAAATAACCAGTGGCGATTCTCCATAAATAAAAACTGAAAAATATGCGCTTAAAAATCCTTCATTAAACTACATTAATCAAAAAAATATATCTTGATGAAATACGCCTACAGAATTTATTTAATCATTTTTTTAGGTCAAGGTCACAAAATGAAAAATAATTTTATAAAAAAAAGTACTGGAAATTGACACGCGGGTGTTCTACTCTTGCATTTAAAATGCATTTCTTCATCGATAAATACGATAAACAGCATAGGGAAATTTTTTGAGTGCTTTCAAACACTGTGCGCTGGCTACTGTGGTTGCCAACGCGGCGGTCAACAACTCGCTCGTGGCAACCACGGTTGCCAACAGCTGATTTTGCGTCACGTGGTGTGAACAAGCCACTCAATCAAACTCAAACTCAATTCATTTATTGCAACATATGAAATTTACATGTGGTTCTTAGTTAACATGATTTGTATAGTTATACATATGACCCTATAAGGGTATGGCAATTTTATTATTTGTATTGGAACGATTTATTAATATGTTTTCTAGATTATCGTTAAAAAATTCGTCTAATGTATAATAACATTTGATAGAATAAATTTTAGTTGTTTTATAAAACAGTTTTCCTTTTCTTTTAGATTATTTGGCAGTTTATTAAATATTTTTATAGCCATAGAATGCGGGCTGGAACTATGCATTGCTAAGTTGGACTTTGATCCCACGAGTTTATGTCTGTATTGTGATCTAGTTTTGAGCGATTTATCAGACGCTTTGTTAACACTTTCACTGCTGAAAACACACACGTCTGTGTTTTCGATTCTCACGCCCCGCGGCTACTACACACACCAGGCGTGTGCGGTAGCGTCTTCCCGCGCCTTGCGTGTGCGTTTTAGAATTACCAGGCACCTTAAAAAAAGTACCTCAGCAGTGAAAGTGTTAAAGTATCAATAGTATATTGGCTGTTAAACACAATAGGGTAGTTGACTGGTATTGAATTAATTAAAAGTATTAGGATTAGTTAATTTTGCAATTAATTATGATTCATAAACAGAAAAAAAAAATTGGCCTATCAAGCTCAGAGATATAAGCTTGTAAAGATTTTGGAAGGGATAAAGAGGGGATGCCTTGTCTCTTTACCGCAAAGCACATAGTATGGCGAATGTATAACACTTTCGGGCAGTGACGTCATAGCCTGCCATAGCGCGTTCTTTGTCTAGCAAGAAAATAAATATGCTTGTAACTTCTTTATGTCTATGTTGATTTTATTTTTGTTTTCGTTAATTGGCTCTATTTATGGTTAGCTGTTACAGAGGACATAAAAAATATTGCCAACTAGTCTATTGATAGTGTCAGAGACCGCGTGTAAGATGTCCTCTAATATTTATTAGGGTTCCGTACCCAAAGGGTAAAAATGGGACCCTATTACTAAGACTCCGCTGTCCGCCTGTCCGTCTGTCTCCAGACTGTATCTCATGAACCGTTATAGCTAGAAAGCTGAAATTTTCACAGATGATGAATTTCTATTGCCGCTATAACAACAAATACTAAAAACAGAATAAAATTAATAATTATACTATGGAAATTTACGTGGTTTTCACACATTTTAAACGATATAAAACGGGACTCACTCACGTGTTTGTATAGTCATAACACGACTATAGTTCAGTGCATTACGACGACTATAGTTCAGTGTATCAGTGCATTGCGAGACGGCTCCGCGTGCTAGCACTCGCCAACTTGAGAAAGGTCGCTGAACGCGACTGAAACTATAGTCGTGTTATGACTATACAAACACGTGAGTGAGTCCCGTTTTATATCGTTTAAAATTAATAATTAAGCTCCAATACAACAAACCTGATTATTTAGCCGTTTTTCGCTCTATATTAATAATGGTAACAGGTAGATGCTTACAATTTTCACAGAATATTTAGTTGTATATTCACTTCAATATTAAATAATAAAATAAAATTAAATAAATATTTGAGGGGGGCTTCCATACATTACGGAACCCTCCGTGCGCGAGTCCGACTCGTACTTGGCCGATTGTTTATTTTATTTATTGATATTACTCTAATGAAAGTTTTGACAGCGTACTTGTATTTCCAGTTCCGTTTAGCCGACGGCAGCAGACTGACGGGAAGGTTCAACCACAGCCACACGGTGGCGGACCTGCAGCAGTACATCGCGCGCGCCGAGCCCGCCTACCAGCTGCAAACATTCGTGCTGCTCACTACTTTCCCTAGCAAGGTAAGCAACCTAAACATAAAAACACATCATCATCATAGAGCCCGCCTACCACAGTCACAGCCCGGACACTCCACGATTTTTCATACAAAATCTGCTGTCTTACGCACACTAACGCAGTACTTACTCACAGACAACACACATACGCACGGTCGCTACACGCGCATTTGTGTGCGGAACGTCTATGGCTGTCAGCGATCACCACAACGTGACGACATGCCGCGTGAGTGAGACAGTTGCGTATTCAATTTGCAAAAATGAATATAAATCTAGTGCTTGAAAAAGTATATCAATTACTTAATTTTGGAAGTATTTTAGCAAAAATTAACCGATGTAATTCATTTGAAAGAAAATATCAAGAGGAAGTTACCGAATAATGTAAAATAAGTTTCTTTTAGTTATCCTTAGGGAACTATTAAAATTTCTTGTTTTGCTACGTATCATTGATATTCAACCATACACAGTATAAATCTTCCCTATTGTCACAGTCTAGGTAGTTTTTATTAGAAAATCCACCGGCCAGTGCAGCCCACACGCAAGAGTGCAAGTTCTGTCCGTGATGCGCGGGGTGGAAGTGAGGAAGACTAACGGGGGGTAACGAGTGGCCGTTCTATACGTAGTATTATTATATATTCTTTGCCTCAGTGTAGACGTTGTGGTCGAAGATGAAGCACGCAAACCTAGAAGATACCTATTCACTCTGACCTTGAAAAGCTTTAGATTATATCTCTTAGGAAACAGGGAAGCAGGAAGACTGTTCCATTCCCTGGCGGTACGAATCAGAAATGTTGAGTCAAACCGCTTCGTACGTATCGAAGGAAAATCGACAGTGTAGGGGTAGTAATGTGGCGTCCTCCTACTTGTCCTGTAGTAAAAAGGGGATGGCAGGATAAGGTCGTGCAGCTCAGATGCACACTCTCCGATATAAGACTATAGAAAATGGACAGACTCGCGACCCTACGGCGATGCTCCAGGCTATGAAGTTTTTTTGCACTTAACTACTTTTTTTTTCTTTTCTTCGAACTAATATGCCAGTGTTGCTAACCCTACTATTTTAACAGTAGACTTGCTGTTTTCACATTGATGACCTTGTTTTCTGTTTCACTACTAATTTTTACTGTGGCTCTGTAGATATTTGCTCGAAGGGTCTTCCACACAAGGCCCACAGTCCTTATTAGTGATTTAGTGATTTATAATAAGCTTTCAGCGCCACCTAATTACAATATGAAATACTAGCGACCCGCCCCGGCTTCGCACAGGTGTATTATACATATAAACCTTCCTCTTGAATCACTCTATCTATTCATTAATTAAGACATTAATTTTATATAATTCATAATTAATTAATCATTTTCAATTTCTCATTAGTGTAATTCGTGTATGCGGTACTAATTGAATAAATAAATTAAAAATTAAAATATTCAAAAAAACCGCATCAAAATCCGTTGCGTAGTTTTAAAGATATAAGCATACATGGGGATAGACAGGGGGAAGCGACTTTGTTTTATACTATGTAGTGATAGGAAAAAGTCTGAAAATACGGAAGATGAGGCAATTGAGAATGCAAGTGAAAAATAATTTTACTTTGGTTTTTTTATAAGGTTGTAATCTCTAGTTTTAGCGAATACAACAATGTTTGTGAGTCCTAGTAAGTAATTGATTTAATTTATAAGGGAAACGCAAGAAATCCTCCTCTTTTCACATTATCTACTGTTTTCTCCTGTTTTTTATTGGTGTGCTCCTGTTTTTTAGTTTTCTGGTGTTGGGAACACTATTATGCCATTTTAACATGCTAGTCCGCTGGGCTATGTCGGTAACTTTGCTTGGTCTGGGAATATTCTCATTTCTGTATCTATCTAGACACAGATCTATCGCAGACAGACTCTGAGCATAAACATTTCCATACCACGTTGGGCTATTTGACCGTTTCTCATAAGGACTGTGAGCTTTGTGTGGAAGACCCTTCGAGCATTTATCTACAGAGCCACAGTCTTTAAGTGAAAGTTGTAAAAAATTGTCGAGCACCGTCATACATATCGACTTAGATATTTACATTAAATAATGCACAATGACCCGTTTTCTCGAATCTCGATGCTATGTCATCTAATTAGTGCTTGTAACCGAGCACTTTGGCATCGCGCGGCGTTGTAATCGGTTTGCAATCGCCTTACGACTAACTAAAAGGCCTGCCCACTATGTAGCTTGGGCAGGGGTTTGACTCGAACACTGCACGATTGTGACTTGATAGATTTTTGCTCGAAGTACTTAGTCAATTATTATATAACGGGACAATAGCTTTAAGTTTATTTTTAAATAGTGCCACTTAGTATAATTTCGAAGGACTAGGAATGGAAGTGGCAACATTCCTGGGGTAACGCTTGTGACAAACGCTGCTGATTAGTTCCAAGGAGGTGACAGTGACATCGCATGATCGATGGGCGGGAAAATGCGAGGTGACATGTCAGATGTCAGAAAAAGTTGTAAACAAGGCTTGTTCAGAAGAGGTTGTGAAAAACTAAGATTAGAACGGTTCAAGTCTGGTGATTCTTGATAGAATGGTGGCAGCGTGCGTTACGCTGTGGAACGCCATGTCCTTCGCTTAAAGTTCTCTCTATAATTGTAATCATACGTAATCTTCTGTGCAATAAACTGATTGTTCGTGACGTCGCCTTTATCTCCTCGCCCGCTAAACCCACGCCACGCCACACTGAAGCATTGTTGGGTCAGTGGTATAAATCATTACCACATTGAAGCAGAATCATAACTGATGCGGTGCCTTTTTATGGATCCGACATATATATTTTTCCAGGAACTGAGTGACTCTACAGCCACGTTAGCTTCGGCCAATCTGCTCAACACGACGCTCCTGCAGCGGCTAAAGTAAATACTAACTACTACGTACCGTTTCTATTCAGAATAATGACGATTTGTATGTAATAAATAGATGGGAGTAAGAACATTTACACATTTTATTATTTGGAAGATATTAGCATCGCATTTATGTACATCTGCTATAGTATGATGTATGTACTATAATGACGATTTGTACGTAATAAATAGATGGAGTAAGAAAATTTACACATTTTTTTTAAGAAATTGGCATCGCATATTTGTACATCTGCGTAGTATGATGTATGTACTATAATGACGATTTGTACGTAATAAATAGATGGAATAAGAAAATTAACACATTATTATTTTTTTGGAAGATATCGGCATCGCATTTATGTACATCTGCTATAGTATGATGTACTATGACGATGTTTGGCACTGTCAGTCTTCGGATGAGTGACCGCGGGTGGCATTTACAACTGAGCGCTGCTGTGGTTGACAAGTCAAATTGTGGCTCCCGGCTGTTTTTACCGTTTAGCCATGTAAATTCCTAAAATAGATTAACGCCAGCCGCACGCACGAAAAACTGTCACGTTCCGCCTGAGCCGAGCGTGGGAGCGAGAGCGCGGAACAAGCGATAGAGGCACGATTGGACTAGTGTTTCAGTTGTTGACTCAACAATGTTTTCGTATGACGTTATCAAATAAAATGATCGTCCGTAAATCGACTTATAGATTTGCCAGGGTGCCAAGAAATTAAAATAAAACACTAGAGTCTGTTTCTCGATCTCACTATATTCTACTTTATTATCGAATAACAACAGCTTATATACTAAATTATATCTACACATTGTGATTTATCTAAGTCACGTAAAACATCTAAATCACGAACTATTTAATCACGCTATACTTATCTAAAACATTCCATCGAGCTGCAACATTAGACAACCATTTTTTTATAACGTACTACGTTCATAGCGTAGTTTTACTAGGTGTTTGTCGGCGATCACCGAAGTTAAGCATCGTTCGGCACGGTTAATCTTTGGATGGGTGACCGCGGGTGGCATTTACAACTGAGCGCTGTCGTACTTCGGATGACACATTAAATTATGCGCCCGGTTGATTTAACCGTTTAGCCATGTTAGAGGCCTCCAGGCGGTTTAAAAACTCTGACACCAGGGCCAGCCACCCGGCCTATACGAACTTACTTGCGCTTTTCGTATTTACTACCTCTTATTATTCAAAACGGCTGGACCAATTGTGATGTACAAGAAATCGTTACATTCATAAACTCTACTCCTGAAATTCGTATTGATGGGGAATTCCTCGATGGAATTATTGTTGATTTTTCAAACGCTGATTTCGGTAATATTTAAATGGGACCACCTCGGGAGTTCACAATTGGCGAAAATATCGGTGAACATACACAAAAAATACACACCGACGAACATAGAAGCTCCTCCTCTTTAGAAGTCAGTTAATAAACGTGCTAAATCACTACATAGTATAAAACAAAGTCGCTTCCCGCTGTCTGTCCCCATGTATGCCTATATCTTTAAAACTACGCAACGGATTTTGATGCGTTTTTTTAATAGATGAGTGATTCAAGAGTAAGGTTTATTTGTATAATACACCTGTGCGAAGCCGGGGCGGGTCGCTTGTCAATAAATAAAAGAACTACTAACAAACTATAGTTAAATAAAAGTGTGTAAGTTTTCTTACTTTGTATGATGTGTAAGAATTTGTAATCTACGTTCGATTAAAGAATTTAATTGTATTTGCATAAAGGTTATTATCATTTGACATGTTTTATTAACACTACAAAGATCATTCCCGCTATTTCTGTGTTTTTTTTTAACCCAAATAATGGTGATAATAATTCCAATAGTTATATAACTTCATCTTTTTAAGAAGTCGAATAAAACTTAATGACGCTGATGAACACGAGATATTATATTTTGAAAAGGAAAAACTCTTTGACGCTTGGAGAAATGACTAGACTGGAGCTCTCGTATTCAATTGAACGATAAAACATAGTCACTACTGCTTTATCTTACAAAAGTTTGTCATTAGATAGAAAGAGACGTAATAATACAGCAACTATCATCTCGAACGACGTAAGGCTGCATTTTATTTGTCAAAGTGACCAGCTGGTGACTCGCTGTTTTCGAATTTTGTGATATATTTTTGTTCGGGAAGTGTTTAGGTGTGAAATACCTTGTTATATGAAAACTTATTTTTATTTCTTGTGATGGTTTGTGTAGCTTGTGGCTGTAAAGGCCATAGTTCAAAGAAAAGTGACGATAATAGAAGTGTAGCATTTCATAGATAAGACGGTTTTGGATGGTGTACTTGGCTTCATATATTCATCACTATATGGAAGCCGTGGTGGTCTAGTGGTTGTAACGCTGGCCTGTCATTCTTGAGGTCGTGGGTTCGATCCCGGTCCGGTACCAATGAGTTTCTTTGAAACTTATGTACGGATTTTCACACCACTGGCTTTTCGGTGAAGGAAAACATCGTGAGGCAACCTGCATACGTCCGTAGAAGAAATTCGATGGCGTATGTGAATCCACCAACCCGCATTGGCCCAGCGTGGTGGATATGGCCCAATCACCCTTCGTGGGTAGGCCTACGTCTTGCAGTGGACTATTAAAAAGGTTGGTACAGTACAGTACAGTAGGTACTTGGCTTCATTGAGATATCAAGACAGGGCAGATCGCGTACCTCTTTCTCTGTCTCATGTTCAATATAATACGAGAGCTCCACACTTGTCATTTATCCAAGCTTTGACGAGAATAGTCGTTGCGCAGTAGCCTATTCATAAGTAAGCGGGGGTGAGGAGTGGGGCTTTGCGCAGCTTGTACTGACGTCGTTAACTTTGATTCGGCCTAAAGTAAGACAGGTCGCGGCATATAAGTCTAGCGCTGAGCGAAGTATGGAGGGGATGGCTGCGCATGAGTTTAGTATGGCGGTCAACAAGCGCAGCCATCCCCTCCACACTTCGCTCAGCAGTATATCAGCTGTCACTTTGACGTCTGTCATTTTTGAAACTAAAAAAAAAAAGTAAGTAAATGTTAATATTTGTATTGACCATTGAAAATTTGATTTTCTTTGACTTCAAGATCAATTACAAGCAAAATGGGTTCAAATCCTGAAAATATGTCACTGCAATATTAGTAGGACCACGGGCATGAATGATTTTCCCCTAGTCTTACTAGCTTGGTAGGACCACGGGAAAAAATTCTAGCCCGTGGTCCAACTAGTAGTACATCTGGTAGGACCACTGGCAACAAACGTTCATAATACTGAACATCCGTTTCGTATAATAAGAATACCTAGGTATCCTTTAAAAACAAAATGTAGACCTACTATTTCCTAGAATTTTTTTATAGGTTACGCATTTAGCTTATGATTGTAAGATTAAATACATCATATTTTATTCATTGCCACGGCTTTCGCATTTGTGTATTCATCATTTATTTTCTCAAGTTCATAAAAATGACAGCTACCGTATAAATGTAAGATCTTTTTGTAAAACAAATGGGCATTGAATAAAGAGACCAAAGTTCTCAAAAAAAGCTTTTATTTTAACATACTACTTATAACGAATTTACCAGTAAATATGTAGGTACTAGAATTAAATAACAATAATTAGAATATAGAATAAAAACAATCAGTACTTATTTACTTAAGAATAGGTACAACAGATTTCCATAATAATTTAACAACATCACAACTTATATTCGGAAGCGGCAATTGAATAGCGGTTAGTAGTTTTGGCAAAACGCCATCTCGTTCACACTTAAATTTGAAATCCATTTCAAAATGGCGGCGGCTCTGTGGCAGCTTAAAAAGAACGCCTTCTTACGGTGCGTCTGCGTACACATGATGTAACATGACATGTTATATAACATGTTTCAATAATGAGGACATAAAACGTATTATAACATGTTTTGTATAATTTATTATAATACAGGTTATGAAACATGTACGACACACCCTTATATTCGGAAGCCGCTATAAAATAGCGGTTAGTTTTGGCAAGACGCCATCTTGTTCACACTTGAATTTGGAATCCATTTCAAAATGGCGGTGGCTATCCGCAGCACTCCGCGCGTGGAAAGTTGCAAGCGCAGGGGTCTGTAGCGATGCATGTTGACGGACATATGCAATTGCAAGCTGCAAAATAAATGCACGACTTAGTCTAAAAAAGCTTATTTTACTAGGATAGCGGTGCCGTCATATAGCGGCCGTAATACAAGATTATCCAAAACTGGTGTACAGATAATCCTGTATAAAGGTCCTATAATAGGTTTCTTATAATAAACCGAGGCAGATGGCACTATAAGAGAGAGGCCTATACCCAGCAGTAGGATAAAGAAAGCTGTGGATGATGATGATAATAGGTTAGCGGCGACGCCATCCTACGCAACCAGAGCTTTATATGACGAGCTCTAGAGGGTTATCTGCTTGCACGGTACTAAGCAGAAATGGGATGATGAATTAAGATTATCATAAAATGACCAGCTTTTACTATGGGCTTAACCCAAAATTCGAGAAATAAATCTGTTCCATACAAAGTTGCGTTTCGGAATCGACAAAATGTATGTAACAGATTTTTCTCTGATTCTGGACTGCCCCACAGAAAGTTTATAAAGATGGAATCATCTCCCTTCGGCTTAGTATTTACATCAGTTTTGTATATTCCTGTATGGATTATATATAACGGCGGTTACACTATTATGTTTTAAAGTGTTATACGACACTTGGGTAATTTTCAAGAATCGTTTTGTGATGCCGGCATTTACGAACCACAGTACGAGTTTCTATCTTGGCTCTGTCCCTTTCACAATAGGCATGATATGACTGCCAGTCATCATTTAGCCAGGTTACGTATGACGCTACCGCCAAGTTATTCAAGTTCTGAAGTAACGACTTTGAAATGATTATCACAAAGATTCTTGTTATAGACCAAATCATACAATTCGGTGGATGTCAAGTTACTATACCTAAACACTTGGAGATTTTTATAGCGTGTTTGTTTTTAGTGTGGTGTAAGTGTCGTAAAATTTGAAAAACCGTGTTTTTGTTAAAATCCTAGGAGTTTTGATATGATAATTAGACATTGGCTATGATTTTTCTTACTGAAAAAAGTACTTTTTGATAAATACTTTGTTTTAGTACATAAGATTTGGTAATCATATCTAAAATGAACTCGGGCTTGATTTTGGTTTACTGGCCATTAAGAGTTGACCTTAGATAGAGATAAGTATGTGATTGGTCCCTAGCTGTACCTTTTTGTTTCTTATTTTGGGTAGTTATCCGTGATTTTTGCAAAAAACGGAATATCCAATATTCCTACGACAAAAGCAATATCTATTGCGAATAGACTTACGTTTGCAGTCGCCATACTGGCAAGGGTCCATGTACTCGGTGCAGTCTTCCCCGGGCGGCAGGAACGACGCGCGGTAGATCGTCGTGCCTTCCAACTGAAATAGGAGTACATAATCAACACTAGGTTCCAGTCAATATGTGATACAAAAATAACGTGACATCTACAGACGCCACCCCGGATATTTTTCAAACATTTTATGAATTTACCGCACACGGTATAGACAGAATCAAACTTCTTTGCGCATGTGATTATATAAGAAGTGAATATTTGCGCAGTAGTAATATATTCATATGTCAGCAGCTCAAAAGAGAGGGGATGTGCGCAGCTTATAGCACAGACGCCAACTCTTTTTTCGGTCATATCATTTTTCGTTTAGCGTCGACATTCCTAACTGATGCGATATCCTCGTGTGCAGTCAGCCTTTGGATGATATAATAATATCATCTGGATAAGGCATGTCGGCATGCATCCATATTTTCGTACAAAAAATGTAACTTTAAGATATAGGTAGGTAATAAAGGTATCGCGAAAATCGCAATCTTAATCGCCAAAGTAAATTGTTTGCCGTACGCGTACCATAAATCCGCATTGGATCTCGAAAATCCGTATTCATACAGATAAATCCGCATACAGGGTACTGGTAATCAATTAGCATCATTTTAAGGGCATATTCTGTGTTGTTTGTTTTGATGTACAGAATATGCCTTTAAAATGATGCTAATTGATACCAATAACCCTGTTTAAGGCATATACTCTTTTTCACATGGTTTCATACGACTGAGGTCTCACTCTGAAGTGGCACAGCGCGAGATAAATCGTGAAGTGAATTCGGCTGCCAGGCTAGAATGCGCACCACGAAAGATTTCGTTCGACGTGTCAGAACGAGACAGAGTTTTGTCGAAGTTTATATCTTTCATTTTTCACACGTCGAAAAGAGTTTTTTACGTGGTCTCTAAGCTAAGCTAGCTGGAGGAAGTGAGATGTTACCTTCTGACAAGGCTTCTGGTACTGTCCCTTGCAGGCCCAGGGCGGGCGCTGCGGCGCGGGCGCGCATACTGGCTGGTAGGACATCTTTTGCGTAGTGCTTGCCTCCATCTTGGCTGTGATCAGATACAAAATCATACTAGGTATATAGTAGTATCATTGAACCCAACTCGGCTGGACAGTGGTTGGAAAATTGGCCATCGTCATCTCGTGCAAAATAAATCCGTAACTCAAAACTGGAAAGTCATTGTGTTTGATCAAGTCAATTTCTTATGCTAATACTATTAGTTATTAGTAACCAGAGAATGTGTACTGGGGTCGCACGGGGATAAGTGGCATTTTTATTCCTATAAAAACTTCCGGAAGAAAATCCTAAGGCTCGGCGCAGACGGGCCACCGACCACAGCCACCTACGGCCAGCGACAAGCAGTTCACACGATTTGTAATACATTTTCTTAAAACGCAGCGCACACGTGTGACCGGTGGTGGCTACAGTAGGTACCTAGTGTCCGCGATACATACAGATGTAGCAGCGCGCCAGTCATCGATAGTGTGGTCAGTGGCCCGTCTCTGTGGTCAGAGGCTCAGTGGCGGATTCTCGTATTTGCCGCCAGTAAGTAGGCTGTTGAATTTTGCTTTGATACTAAGCTGTAAAACTAATCATAAGTATATGTTTTTGTCTCTATAGACTTTATATGTTTAGGTACACAAATTAATCTTGTATTTTTGTCAATTATAAAATTAATGGTCCGAAATTTTCCGCCCCCTAAAATCTGCCGCCCTAGGCTTCAGCCTGCTGGTAAATCCGCCACTGCAGAGGCCCGTCTACGCCGAGCCTAAAAGGTGATGATAATCTCTACAAAATTAATTCAGTAGCTTAGTTAGATGATCTCAATTGATCCAGACAGATCTAAGAAGATTCCAAGAAGAGTCATCACCTGCAGGTTTCTCGTAGCACTTCACCGGCGCGTAGGATTCCGGCGGTGCGATGCGGCCCGGGTTTATGTACGACATGCGGTTCACGGTGCGATCTGTACGTACAAATAAAACAATACAATATATTGTAAATACGTTCATAAGTTTACAAATGAAAGATGATATCCAGTCACGATTCTCGAAGGTGAATAGGTACGGGTGAAAGAATAGCAGAGAAAACTGTCATTTCCTTGGTAATCGCGCTATTGTCGTCTAAACGTGCATCTTACAGTGCATTTCTGCTTAACGTGTCAAAATGTATACCTAGTCATAATGCGAGCCTAAAAAAAGAAAAATATAGCTGCAGTATATAGCCAGGATATCAATAGATAAGTACCTATTAATTTTACGTGTGGAAATGTGTGGTTTAATCTCGGCATTCGTAGCAGTAAATGAAACAGCATATAAAGCAACATAAATTATGGAGAATGATAAAATGCTTTGATAGCTTTGCCTTGCTGCACGGGAAGCATAGCAAAGGGACCAATTGTCTTTCCACCATTATATCCCCTCGAAGTGGAAATAAAGAATGGATTGACAATGACAACTGATATTTAAAGTGGATAAAATGGTTTTCTCCCGTTGCCGTGCTACCCGGGGTTGATAGTAGATATGTATGTATAGGGAATAGTTCAAGCACATGCAATATAAAAGAAATTACTCTCAAACGGCTGCTCCACACAGTGATACTTGTGGGGCGGCTTGCACGACTCCCGGATAGAGCTGGGCTTGGGCACGAAGTCGTGTCGCTGCGTGGTGACGTTCTGCATGGGCCCCTGCCCCCACATGTCGTGGTGGCACGGACGGATCGGCTGCGTCACGCATACTGGGTTCGGCAGGAACGATAGCTGGACAAGGGAAAGGGAAACAAGCTAGTATATCTACGGTAGTAAGAGTCACGAAGAACGTGTAGAAGTGGCACGAACGGATCGGCTGTGCGGGATTCAGTACTACCTACATAGCGGGATAGTACGATAGCTGGAGAGAAAACGAGGAATCCAGAATTTGCTCCAGGTTTATTTATAGATTTATGGGAGCTAGATTCAGGAGCAATCCTCAGGCTGACCATAAATGGGCTTGACGGGGTCAAGATTAATTGATTGTTTCAAGCTGGCGATTAACTAACCAACGAGATACAAGTGAAGATTACATTTTGATACATTATTTATACGTAGAACCGATGACAGCAAAATACGTTGGATGGAAGCATCTAGGCGGTTTTATTGTAGATCTATAGAGGTTTATGTCCAGCAATAGATGTTTTCAAGCTGTTAAAATGAAGACAATAGAAGCTAAAAACGTTTGAACGAAAACTAAAACGAAACTATACCTAAATGGTTTGATCAGAGTGTTCAAAAAAGTCCCTATCGTCGTCGTAATCATCGTTTCAACCATTAGACGTCCACTGCTGGACATATGCTTTCCCTATAGATCTCCAATAAGATCGGTGCTCAGAAATGAGGTCTGTAGAAGAACCAAAGTTACCGACATACCCAGCGGAATGGCAAGTTGAAATTGCAGTATTAGGCAGGACTAATAACCGATAGAGTCGAATTTTTTTCGAGTGGAGACCACGTACGGCATGCGTAGCGTAAAGCCTATATAACGCAGATAAAATAGTGTACCTTCTGGACAGTGTCTCCTTCCATCTGCGCCGTGGACGGCACGAGGTTCGGCAGTGGTTTGATTGGGCACGGGATGGGCGACGTCGTTGGCAAGTAGCTGAAAATTAATATAATTCATTGAGGAGGCAAAATGTATTGGGACTTGAGTATTGATTTTGAGCGCTTTGAAGTTTTTATGGCGCTTTTATTGGAAGTTTCGCTCGCTCACTTACACAAACCGTCCAACCACAAAAGTTTTATACACGCTTTAGACAATGTTTAACAGTACAAATGGCACGGTTAAACAGTGTTTAAAGCATTTTTAAATATTTTGTGGTAAGGCGGTAATATGTTTTCAGGCATAGCAAGGATATTTTTTAAGTGATGGTTTGGCCCAGACAGGGTAGCAGATGCTGTTGATGCCCTACCCTCTCTGGAGTCGCCAATGATTCGTTTAGGTTATCTACTTCTATCCTGTGTTTCTCCTTTCACGCACTTTTACCGTAATATGGGGCAAAATCCTTAGGGATTTCGGATCCTATATTACGGTGAAAGTGCATGTTGTGTGACTTGATGTCACACGATTTATGGATTTTTTGCGTAGAACCTTTTAGTAGAGCCAGGCTACACGCTGGGAGCCCCCCTGGGATCTCTTATTTAGGTCAGAATACAAATCTTCTGTGGAAATCTGCTTGCTAGACGGATCCGCACGCTAGCACTCAGCTTATAAATATACGCTCACAAAATATACGGTCTTACCACAAAAGTTTTAAGCACGCTTTAGACACTGTTTAACAAAACAAATTGCACGGTTAAACAGTGTTTAAAGCACGTTTAAATCTTTTGTGTTAAGACGTAGTCGCTATGACTAGCAAAATACGCGAGTAATTTCCCGTTTTACAGGGTTTTTTGCTTACCCTGTTCTTAACCAAAAGGGGGTGACCCCCTTAAGACCATTATTATGAACAACTTTTACTATGAAGCTTATATAAAAATCAGCTGTTCCATACAAAACTGCAACTCAGAAACGACAAAATGTGTGAGATAGCTGATTGTTTTTCTCGAATTCCGGGTTGGCCCCATAGTAAAAATTGTTTATAATGATGGTCTTCGTCACCTTTCGGCTTAGCGCTTCCGTTCTGAATAATCCTGTATAAAGTAAAATTATGTAAAGAGCAAGAGTAGGTACAAACCTGGGGCCTTATTGTGTAAGCCCTCTGACGTTCGGCTTCGGTTTTCCTCCCGCTCGCTATCGTGGCGTAAGTAACTGGCGAGAGCAGGAGAAAAAGCGAAGCCTAACGTCAGAGCGCTTACACAATAAGGCCCCTGTTCTTGCCCTGATGCTGAGGCACTAGAATACGGCATCGGTACCCCCTGCCTGTAGTAAGAGCCTACTAATGGGGAGCCCTGGGCTCGTGGGTGGTCAGAGTTGGGGCTCTGACCATCCACTCAAACGGGCCCGAGGAGGACGGCAGCGTGTGGCAACGTTGTCGTAGAGGAACGCACAAGCCTGGTTGACCTGGTTCTACTATCAACGTACCCGTCGTAAAAAAAGGTACAAACCTGTTCTTATAAACGGTAGCGGACTCGAATGTCCTATTAGCAGTGACGGGGTTCATGCACGAGTCGGGGATGATGGCGCGCCGGCGGCAGTCGCTCGCTGCATCCAGGTAGCTGAAAAAAAATCAAACCTTTCTTTATCAGCTTCATTTATATCAAATCGCTTCCACCTTTCACCCAAATATGAAAGAAATTTCTTGCAGGTCAAAAACAATCGAAGTATTGCGTGGCTTAAAAAAGCTACTAACACATGCAAATGCAACTTTATTATAAACATTAGTAAGATGTAAGATCGTGTGTAAGATGTCCCTAATGTTAGTCAGAAAATGCGCAAAAGGATATATGACTGAAAAAATATAATTAGTCCATCAGTATATGAAAAATTTTCGGCACGAATTAATTCTTAGCCTTTGTTTATTTATTTATTTTGCATTGGTAGGTTTCATATTTTTTGTGCATAAATGTACATATTTATATATTAGGTAGTTTAGAATTATAATTATACTTCCTTCAATGTTTTTTAAGCTATTAAAATATATTTTTAACACGTATTGTACATTTAATTAACATAAAAAGAGGAAGACCGATGAAATTTCGCGTGACATCACGTCTACTCTACGGTTTTTATATAGAAGTGACGTCAAGAACCACCACTCCCGAAGTTTGACGCCCTTTATCTTTGTCATATTTTATAAAAGAAATACGTGTCCAATATTTTTTGGTAATATAACTATCTATCTATCAGCCGTAGGACGTCCACTGCTGGACATAGGCCTCCCCAATAGATTTCCAATAAGGCCGGTTGGAAGCGGCCTGCGTCCAGCGCGTTTCTGCGATCTTTAATATATCGTCAGTTCACCTAGTCGGTGGACGTCCTACACTGCGCTCCTTGTCGGTCCGTGGTCTCCATTCGAAAACTCTACGGCCCCATCAGCCATCCGTTCTTCGAACTATATGCAATATGTCCACTGCGACTTTAATTTGCTAAACCGCTGGGCTATGTCGGTAACTTTGATTCATCTACGGATCTCCTCATTTCTGATTCGATCCCGCAGAGACACCGAGCATAGCACTCTCCATAGCACGTTGGGCTATCTTGAGCTTATTCATAAAACCCAAAGACCACGTTTGAGTTCTATATGTCATCATGTCATACTGGCAACACACAACTACACACCAATATATCTATACTCCGCGCCACACAAGTTGATGGATGTGAAGTTAGCCACTAGCTGCGCAATAGCCAATCCTGACTTCACGTGACGTAGAAGCCGCACGTTGATTGGCTATTGCGCAGCTAGTGGTTAACTTCACATCCATCAACTTGAGTGGCGCGGAGTATAATATAACTAACAGACTAATTATAATAATATTTATTTTACTCAGTCATCATGCATAATCTCACCTCATCATGTAGGTTGTGTTGACATCTAATTTTTGGCAGGGCTTCTGATACTGGCCTTTACAGGCCCACGGCAGGGGTTCTTTCGGAGCAATCTGGAAAAGTAAATAGCTTTAGTGAAAATTCTAACGTTTTTAGATTTATCAATGAGTTCTTTGGGAGATAGGTAACTATTGCTTTTAGACCCGATTTATTGTTTTATGCGATACCTACATATACTTACAAGCATTCCGGTACAAAAAGTTAAATTCTTAAAATATTGAACTTGCAAAAAGTTGAATTTGCACCATGTTGAATCCTAAAATGTTGAATTTGCAATAAGTTGATTTTGCATAATGTTGAATTTGCAGCATGTTGAATCCTAAAATGTTGAATTTGCAGATTGTTGACTTTGCAGCATGTTGAATTTGCAGCATGTTGAATCCTAAAAAAAAAATATTCCATCCGATTCTTTTTATCTGTATTTCAATCCCAAATCCTGTAACCAGTCGTGTTGCTCTTGTCAGTACCTACGTCTTCATTGTAAAGTCATTGTATCATCATTGTATCATTTTATTTTGAGATGTTAACGGTGCCATCGATCATCATGCTATGTATCTTTGGTTCGTCTATTCATTTATTCATTAAAAATTAAAAAAGCAAGACTGCAGAGTCAAATTGGCAGAGCAACTTGCACGTGTGGCGGCCCTCCGCCAATATTTTCACATCGCGGTACTACGACATGATATTATTATCTACCTTCTCTTTAAAATGATCTAAGAATGCCCTCCATGGTCTTCCCTTTCCTCTTTTGTGTCAATAATGTTAATATCTTTATTCCAAACTAGCTGACCCGGTGAACTTCATCTCATCATCTGTCACCATTGACAGTTGTCAATGACAACTTTTACATGCAGAAACATTTTGTGTGGGAAAATTAAATTAATGTTTTTATTATTTTTCTCGCAACTTCTATAAATTTTCTCACCGTTCAAACCTTCCCTTAACTTTCACAGATATTTCAAGATTAAATTTAGCCAAATCGGTTCTCGAGTTTTAGCGAGACTAACAACCACGATTCATTTTTATATATATAGATTCGATCTCAAAGATGAATTCCGAATATGTATGGTTTTAATATATTGGGTTATTGGGTTATAAATATTTTAATATATCCTCTACAGTTTTAATATATTGGGCTTACACATAATGTTTAGTAGGTAATTACTAACTTTGTTAGGCATGAAGCTCATCTTGTGCGTGGTGGCTGTATCCATCTTGGCGGCGGGCCTCTCGTAGCATCGCTCGGGCGCGTACGACTTCGTCAGCACCCTTTCAGGGGGAGGGTACGACAGTTTGTTGATCGTCCGGTCTGCAAGACAAATAATAAAGATTTCGTTTTGTGACAGACAAGTAAAAAAAAAGGTCAAGTGTGAGTTGGACTCGCGAAAAAAGGGTTCCGTACGCTATGAGAACCCCTTTAGCCCCATTTCAAGCGTCTACCTGTTGTCGTTATTAATATGGAGCAAAAAACGGCAAAAAAATACGTTTGTTGTTTGGAAGTACTTAAATACCATTAAATATTTATTTTATTCTGTTTTTAGTATTTGTTGTTATAGCGGCAACGGAAATACGTTGTCTGTGAAAATGTCAGCTGCCTAGCTAACACGGTTCATGAGATACAGCCTGGAGACAGACAGACGGACAGAAGGACGGACAGCAAAGTCTTAGTAATAGGGTCCCATTTTTACCTTTTGGGTACGGAAACCTATAAATGGATGACCGCTGGATTTGAACCTGCATAATTTAACACTCTGGTTTCCGTGTCGATGTTGAACAAACAAAAAACAAATAAGTTGAAGGACCAGTGTGTGTTGTCAATGATGACTAATGGCACAGAAACGTGGTCTCTCACTATGGGCCTTATTAATAAGCTCCAAGTAGCCCAACGAGCTATCGAGAGGGCTAATGCTCGGAGTTTCTTTGCGAAGCCGAATCAGATGTGAGGAGATTCGTAGAAGAACCAGAGCTACCGACATAGTCCAACGAATTGGCATGTTGAAATGGCAGTGGGCAGGGCACATCGCTCGGCGAACTGATAAGCAATGGGGTCAAACAGTTCTGGAATGGAGACCACTCACCGGCAAGTGCAGCGAAGGACGTCCATCTACGAGGTGGACAGATGATCTCATCAAGACCGCAGGTTCACGCTGGATGCAAGATGCTTCCAACTGGTCTTATTAGAGACCCATAGAGGAAGTTTATGTCCAGCAGTGGACGTCACATGGCTGATGGATGGACCATTGGTGGAGTATCAGTTATTAGCCTTCCTTCTTAGTCAGTGTGATGAAAAGGAAAAGTGCACAATTCATACAGCTAAGTACCTAGTAAACGTATCATATTTTCGTAATGACGGGAAGTCCACATACAACAAAGGGATAGGTACAATGCAATGCTGTTCACTGTTGATAACAATATAGTAACTACTTTACGAGTTCCCCACTGATCACGTCATTAACAGGAAATTGATGAAATAAATAAAAAAACAAGAATACATTTTTCTCGAACTTAGAGTTTAACGAATTATTTATCTAGGTACCCATCTACAATATGTTATCACACTGGTACGTAGTTACAGTATCAATGAGTTCTTTGGTATGTATGTACGGATATCGTAGCGCTCATAGCGTAGTTTGACTAGGTGTTTGTCAGCGATCACCGAAGTTAAGCAACGTTCCGCACGGTCAGTCATTGGATGGGTGACCGTGGTTGGAATTTTCCAACTGAGTGCTACCGTGGCTCATATGACACGTTAAATTGTAGGTCCCGGTTGTTTTAACCGTTTAGCCATCTCAGATGACTTCAGGCGGCTTGAAAATTGACATTGGCATGATGGATATGGTAGACCATTTTTTGGGGTCAGGGTCACTAAACACTGAGCTATCGAGGCAGTCCATGGCTCCTTGGTCAAAGAGGCGTGGGTTCGATTCCCACCCAGGGCAAATATTTATGTGACGAACATAGGCGTTTGCTCTGTGTCTGGGTGTTATTTAGGTATTATCTATATAAGTACGTATTTAAAAATATGTGTAGCATATCAGTCTCTGGCAGCCATATCACAAGCGTTGCTTAGTTTGTGGTCAGAGACCGTGTGTAAGATGTCCCCTAACATAATCTTTATTATTATCTTTTGAAGGTCGGCCATCTTCCCAACAGTAGACTATTAAAAATCTCATACAGTATGATCTTACTCTCAAATGGTTGTTCCACACAGTGGAACTTGGGCGGCGGTTTGAAGCTTTCCCTCAGGACGCACGGCTTGGGCACGAAGTCGTGTCGCTGTGTGGTGACGTTCTGCATCGGTCCCTGCCCCCACATGTCGTGGTGGCACGGACGGATTGGCTGCGTCACGCACACTGGGTTCGGCAGGAACGACATCTGGACAAGAGAAATACACTCTTATATCTAGCGTCTGAAGAGTCAAGAAGTCGTGTCGCTGCGTGGTGACGTTCTATATGGGTTCCTGTCCCCAAATGTAAAGGTGGCATGAACGGATTGGCTGCGTCACGCACACAGGGTTCGGCAGGAAAGACATCTGAACAGGGGAAATACACTGTTATATCTAGCGGCTTAAGAGTCACGAAGTCGTGTCGCTGCGTGGTTACGTTCTGCATGGGCCCCTGTCCCCACATGTCGTGGTGGCACGGACGAATCGGCTGCGTCATGTTTACAGGGTTTGGCAGGAACGACATCTGCGGAAAACTTAATTTTGAAGCTTAATTCAACAAAAAAAGTGGTGTTTTCTCTTCTCTTCTTTGACTAAGAGCCCATGACGGACAGACAGACGGGACAATACTTCGCTTATCAGTTCCATATTGAGCCACCTGTTTCATCTCACCCCAGGAATTGCCTTTGCTATGGCAGTATCGTCAGATTTATTCAGAGCGGCAAGATTTGATTCGTTCACGTAGGATGTGAATACCTTTCACAAACTAGCATTGAGCTATCTCGGGTGTCCAAATTCAAAAAGATAAAAAGTAGGAAGGTAAAACGATCGGAGATCCTTCCTTCTTAAACCTTTTTTAAGCCTTCTTACTGGAACTAGAAGGTTCGAATTTCCGAAAAAGACCAAATGGAACCAAATTTTAACTATTTTGACATTCCAACAGCGATTTTGACGTATGCGAGAGACATTGCGTTTTTTTTGTTCCACTCACTCTCGTGTATGCTGTATAACCAGATATGAATAAGACAGCTGTAACGTAGTTTTTGAGTAAAATTTAGCAATACTTATATTACTTGTCTTGTCATTCTTCTGAGGTTTATCCACTCACTCTCTGCACAGTGCAGCCCTCCATTGGCTCGCAGCTCGGGACCAGGTTGGGCGGTGGTTTTCTCGCGACACCACGCAAGTTGGCGCACCCGTCGACTGGTAGATAAGACATCTTGTAGGTGGTGTTGGCTTCCACAAGAGCAGTGGGGCGCACGTAGCAGCGGCGCGGCGCGTACGACTCGGGGATTCGGGGCTGCTTGTAGCACTGAAATTGAGTGTTAGGATTTTATTTATTTATTTTACCGTTAACCGTTGTAGTTAGGTTACTTTACATTTTATCTTTGTTATATCAAGAACTACGAGGTGGACAGACGATCCGACCTCAATAAGAGCGCAGGATTGCACTGGACGCAAGCTTCTTTGAATCGGTTTTATTGGATATCCATAGAGGAGGCCCATGTGTAGGCCAGTGGACGTTTTTTGGCTGATGGATGGATGGGTAGCAAGATAAGAGCAATATTTGAAAAAATCAGCGTTCTAGCTATCACGGTTCATGAGATACAGCCTGGTGACAGACGGACAGGGGAGTTTTAGTAATAGTACCTATCCTGTTTTTACCTATCTAAGTAAATGATGAATCATCTTAAATGAATTGAATATTGTATATGACATTGAATCACTACATAGTATAAAACAAAGTCGCTTCCCGCTGTCTGTCCCCTTGTATGCCTATATATGTTTAAAACTACGCAACGGATTTTGATGCGGTTTTTTCAATAGATTGAGTGATTCAAGAGGAAGGTTTATATGTATAATACACCTGTGCGAAGCCGGGGTGGGTCTCTAGTAAATAATAGAGAAATATCTAGTGGCTACACGCTGGTTTGTTATCAGCAGTACTGGTTTGGAGATGGGCTCTATACACTGCAACAGCAGAAACGGCTGAGGCAGGGGTGCTTATGCTTTCCACTAATGTAACAGTAACATTAAAATCTCAAGTGTGCAAAGATTTAAAGAATTTTCAATGGATCTTACCGGTTTGGCGATGGGCGGTTTGCCACAGGAGTAGAAGTGGCAGGGGCAGGGGTGCTCCTGCTTACTTGCGATGGGCTTTTTGTTGCGGAGGCCAGAATTGACTAGCCATATAATAAATCTGCTTATTATGCTGACTAGCCGTATAATAAATCTTACCGGTTTGGTGACGGGCGGTTTGCCACAGCAGCAGGAGCGGCAGGGGCAGGGATGCTCCTGCTTGCCGTCGATGGGCTTCCCGTCGCGGAGGCCGGACTTGACGCCCGCCGACAGCGCGCACGGCGCCGCGGCTGGACATGGCTCACACCTGACGGGGCAACAAGACAGATAAGAACCATTTCGATAATGTCACCTATCAAGCAATAATTATTTTTCGACGTGATTATTTTATACAAAACACCGACTTCCACCGTGTACAGATGTAAATTGAAACTATAGCTGTTTCCGTATGGCTCTATATCGAAGCCTCGGTGGCTCAGTGGTTAGTGACCCTGACTTCTGGATCAAAGAGGCGTCGGTTCGATCCCCACCCAGGTCAAACATTTATGTGATGAACATAGGGGTTTGCTCTGTGTCTGGATGTTATTTAGGTACTATCTATATACTCGTAAGTATGAATTTAAAACATGTATATGTAGTATATCAGTCTCTGGCAGCCATATCACAAGCTTTGCTTAGTTTGGGGTCAGAGACCGTGTGTAAGATGTCCCATAATATTTATTTAATATTTATTTATTTACGTTATTGTACAGCGCCCCCGGCGGAAACGAGGAAGAACTGACCAAAATGTATGGAGCCACACAGGAACGCGAAAGTTTAAGTAAACTACGCAAAACCTGGACTAAGGGCTCAGAATTCGAAGTGCACAAATGCAGTGATAGTTTGCACGAATCGATGTGAAATCCATGTACATTATTGTTGATTTAACAAAGATGGCTCAGCCGATTTCGATAAAATTTAAATGGGACCACCTCGGGAGTTTTTTTTTAAATCGGTTCACAATTGGCGAAAATATCGATGTACATACACAAAGAAAAAAAATACACGCAGACGACCATAGTACAAGTAGCGGCACGTAAGTCTAGCGCTGAGGGTACTGTGGAGGGGATGGCTGCGCATGTTGACCGCCATACTCAACTCATGGGCAGCCATCCATTCAGCTCGGAGCTTACCTCAGCGTTAGACTTATGCCACTTAATATGCCGCGTCCTGTACCTGTGCTACAACGTAGACCGCTTATCTGCTTAACAACAGGCAGTAGGTGGTCAAACGCAAACCTATTCTGAATAAAAAAAAAAACCTCCTTTTTTGAAGTCGGTATATTAAATGGTATAACCGACTTCAATCGTGCACACAATTTGAATAATTCGCACGGATCGTTTTATCTTAGAATTTTTACGTTATTGTTGATTTTCAAAACGAAATTTAAATGGCCACCAATGACCACCTTTAAAATATGACAAACAAAAAAAGAAACTTTCGCGATTTGAACAGATTATTATTATACAGGGTTACTGGTTATTGAACCTATTCTTTGTAGTGGGTTATAGGGGGGTTATTATCAACAAATTCCACCCCATAAACCCCTATGCAATTGAATTAAAGTTTATTTTCCATTTATCGATGCAAGGTGACTTAAAAGTTAATAAAAAAAGTTTGATGTTTTTGCATAATCATTTATTTATTTTTACTTAGCAGAGATATCTGGCTATCTTTATGAGTAATAAAGTTGGACTCGGTGCCCACATTAGATAATTAGATATAAAAATAAAAAAAAATATCATTGTTAATTATCGATCGACAATTATAAAAAAAATGCCAACACGTTTGGCGTGATTATTTTAAAAACAACGGCATACTTTTAATGAGGTGTTAAAATCTATCATTGGTCACAGGGTTTAAGAATAAATCGGTCAAGTGCGAGCCCGACTCGCGCAAGAAGGGTACCGTATGGGAGCCCCATTCCCCTTCCCGTTATTAATAGCGAGCAAAAATATCCTAAAATCACGTTTGTTGTATAGGAGCCACCCTTAAATATTAATTTTATTCTGTTTTTAGTATTTGTTGTTATAGCGGCAACAGCAATACATCAGCTGTAAAAATTTCAGCTGCCTAGCATTCATGGTTCATGAGATACAGCCCGGTGACAGACCGACAGACGGACATCGAAGTATTAGTAATAGGGTCCCGTTTTTCCCTTTGGGTACGGAACCCTAAAAAACGATTCACAAAGAGGTTCAGGTAGAAAAATTTAAGAAAACCGTTATTTATTAAAGAAAAGAAAAGAAAAAGTCGTGGTGGTTTGGTGGTAGTGACACCCGCCTTACAATCATGAGGTCGTGGGTTTGAATTCCGGTCCCGTACCAATGAGTTCTTTGGAATTTATGTACGGAATTTCACACCACTGGCTTTTCGGTGAAGGAAAACATCAGGAAATCATCATGAGGCAACCTGCATACTTCCGTTGAAGAAATCCGATGGCGTATGTGAATGCCGCACAGGGCCAGCGTGGTGGATATGGCCCAATCACCCTTTGTGGGTAAGAGGTCAGAGGATACCAAAGGTGGCACTGAGGAAAAAAGACTTAGAAAATTTTTCACTAAAATACTACGCCATAAGTAATCTTCGGGATCCGGTGGGATGTGGGAGTATAAGGGTGGGGAAACCCCTGCACGTACCCGGAGGTCATTGACCTTAAATGACTTTAACCCCGAAATTATTGACCTTGAATGTCATTGACCTTGACTCTAGGATCATTGACCTTGACTCCAGATTCATCGACCTTGACTCCAGAATATTCGACCTTGACTGACCTTGACTCCAAGCATCGGGTTGACTGACCTATCCTACAAAAAGACCAAAAAAAATGTTAGACCCACCGGAGGTCAAAATGTTGTATAGGAACGTTGATCCTGAGTATCTCCTCTACCCATTCCTAACATAAAAAAGGGGGGTTGCCAGAATACCACACGGTGTGAAAAATAATCAATGTCTTTTTTCCTTTATAACTGCGCACCCTTTCGTATACAAGCACCGAAAAAAAAATTTAGACCCACCGGAGGTCAAAATGGTGTATGGGAACGTTGATCCTGAGTATCTCCTCTACCCATTCCTAACATAAAAAAGGGGGGTTGCTATATGCTTAGGAAACTATTACTATAACTTTCAATTGGGTTGAACTTATTTAGACTAATGAAATTGATTTTTAAATGCACAGCAGATCAAAACGCGTCTTTACTGGCAGCCGCCCGTAGGGTAGATTGAATCTTTCCTTTCCTTTTTCTACTCTTTTTTCTTCCTTCTTTCCTTTTTAACCGACTTCCAAAAAGGATTTCAAGGTTCTATGTTCGTCTTTACGTATTTTTTTGTGTATGTTCATGGATAATTTCGTCAATTGTGAAACGAATCGAAAATTTTTTTTTTAGTTTGAAAGGGTATACTCCCGAGGTGGTCCCATTTAAATTTTACAGAAATTGGCTGAGCCGTTTATTGAAACATCAACAATAATGTAAACTATTTAGCGAAACTTGTAGCGAAGTATCCGAATTTTGTACACGATGGAAGGCGGTTTTACCATTTTTTGCGAAAATTAATTATTTAGAATGGTCATTTGACAGTTCGATGACTGACAAGTTTAGCGATGTTCTAAAGAACGTAATAATTGATATTGAGAAAAGTACATTTTGATTTAAATACCGGTTATTTTAACCGTTTTAACCATGTCTGAGGCCTGTGGGTGGCATATAAAGTTGAGACACGCGAACTATACGAACTGACTCTACTTTATCATTAGGTAGGTACTTACAGTATCAAGTCGACTTTGCTGAACTGGAAATTTTATGAAGACCCTCAATCACGGTAGGCGATATCCACGTCGCCATTTTTTTTAATTTTTGGGTTCTTTACCCAAAGGGTAAAAACGGGCCCCTATTACTAAGACTCCGCTGTCCGTCCGTCTGTCCGTCCGTATGTCTGTCACCAGGCTGTATCTCATGAACCGTGATAGCTAGGCAGCTGAAATTTTCAGATAATGTATTTCTGTTGCCGCTGTAACAACAAATATTAAAAACAGAATAAAATAAATATTTAAGGGGGTCTCCCATTAAACAAACGTAATTTTTTTGTTGTTTTTGCTCCATGTTAAGCAACAGGTAGACGCTTGAAATGGGGTTAAGAGGGTTCCCATAGAGTACGGAACCCCCCGTGCGCGAGTTCAATAGTTGGCCATTTTTAAAAGATATGTTTGCGTTCTTAGCCTAATTGAAAATCATGAAATGATGCAACGACGCCAATGCTTTATCTTTTTACCCTTGACTCTTCATATCGTAACTATTTTTATTACAAACCAAGCAGGAACCGCTATCGTCATATGGAAACATTGACGTATTGTTTTGTAAGGAAATGGTATGGAATAACTGTGACACCTAATTGTTTGTTCGGTCGATGGGGCCGTAAAGGCTAGTCGAGATCACGGAGGTACCATCAAGTTCTTGCGCGTCATAGTCTCGTAAAGACGTCCAAACAAAAAATTACGTGGAGTCCCTCCGCGCGGATGAAGTGAAACTTCGACGCAATTGCGCTTTCATACCCCCTCCATGGTAGCGTTAAACGTTTAATGCAATCTTGTAGGAAGTAGCATTACAAGTTACACTTCAAAATACCGTGTAGTGGAGTCCCTCCGCGCGGATGAAGTGAAACTTCGACGCAATTGCGCTTTCATACCCCCTCCATGGTAGCGTTAAACGTTTAATGCAATCTTGTAGGAAGTAGCATTACAAGTTACACTTCAAAATACCGTGTAGTGGAGTCCCTCCGCGCGGAAGAAGTGAAACTTCGACGCAACAGCGCTTTCATACCCCCTCCATGGTAGCGTTAAACGTTTAATGCAATCTTGTGGGAAGTAGCATTACAAGTTACACTTCAAAATACCGTGTAGTGGAGTCCCTCCGCGCGGATGAAGTGAAACTTCGACGCAATTGCGCTTTCATACCCCCTCCATGGTAGCGTTAAACGTTTAATGCAATCTTGTAGGAAGTAGCATTACAAGTTACACTTCAAAATACCGTGTAGTGGAGTCCCTCCGCGCGGAAGAAGTGAAACTTCGACGCAACAGCGCTTTCATATCCCCTCCATGGTAGCGTTAAACGTTTAATGCAATCTTGTAGGAAGTAGCATTACAAGTTACACTTCAAAATACCGTGTAGTGGAGTCCCTCCGCGCGGAAGAAGTGAAACTTCGACGCAACAGCGCTTTCATACCCCCTCCATGGTAGCGTTAAACGTTTAATGCAATCTTGTAGGAAGTAGCATTACAAGTTACACTTCAAAATACCGTGTAGTGGAGTCCCTCCGCGCGGATGAAGTGAAACTTCGACGCAATTGCGCTTTCATACCCCCTCCATGGTAGCGTTAAACGTTTAATGCAATCTTGTAGGAAGTAGCATTACAAGTTACACTTCAAAATACCGTGTAGTGGAGTCCCTCCGCGCGGATGAAGTGAAACTTCGACGCAATTGCGCTTTCATACCCCCTCCATGGTAGCGTTAAACGTTTAATGCAATCTTGTAGGAAGTAGCATTACAAGTTACACTTCAAAATACCGTGTAGTGGAGTCCCTCCGCGCGGATGAAGTGAAACTTCGACGCAACAGCGCTTTCATACCCCCTCCATGGTAGGGTTAAACGTTTAACGCTTTACGAAATATGTTTAACGTGCTCGTGATTTGACATGGCTAGTTTAAGAATAAGTACAGTGCAAATAAGCATTTCTCTGTATGTGTAAACTAGCCAAATCAAATCTTGAGCTTGAATTACATACATACACTCAAGAATTGCTAAATAAACTTGAGCGACTTCAAAACTTCTGCATAAGGTTCATATTTGGCTTGCGTAAATATGACCACGTCTCAGAATATCGCGCAAAACTCAAGTGGCTTCCTATTCGTCGTCGCCGGGATGTTCATATCGTTTCTTTTCTTTACAATACTCTCTTCAATCCTTCTTCTCCTACCTACCTTCAAGAACGCTTTATTTTCCGGCGTTCTCTTCTAACCCGCTTTTTAAAATCATCTGAGAATCTTAAACTTGACGTTCCTAAACATAAGACAAACTTTTACGCTTCATCTTTTACTGTGGAATCTGTTAGATTATGGAATGAGTTACCGGTGGATATCAGACGCGCCCCATCACTGAATGTGTTCAAACAAAGAGTCAAATTGCATTACCTGTCTTCTTAGGTACTTACATTATTGATTCTGCTCGCTTTATATATTTATTTATTTAAGTAAGTATAAGTAATAATAGTATGTAATCATATAAGTAAGTTTATTTTTGTATTATGTAATACATGTATGTTTATGTGTCTAGGTAGGCATTTAAACTTATTTCAATAAATATTATTTATTTATTGGTTTGTTTGTTATAAGTGTTCATTGTTTATTTTTAAATTCTTTTTGTTAAGGCCGCTGTTTTGTTAATTTGCTATTTCCTGTCCGTTCTTGGTTGCCTGGAAGAAATCGCTTGAAGCGATAAGGCCGCCATTTGGTATAACTTTGTAATGTTTTTATTTTTCGTATGTTTTTGTATTGTAATTGTACTAATAAAGAATTATCTATCTATCTATCTATCTACATAAGTTAATTTCTTTTAAATGTTGTAGGTATATTCTTGTAGCTTAAACTCTAGGATTTTCCACAGAACACTTGGCCCCCGTGTTAGATCTCAATTCTTTTGGTGGCGACATTTTGGCTCCCATTTCACATTTATGTTTTTGATGAGATATCACAACTTTTTGTTCAGAAATAATTATTAGTTACATCATGATTATCATAGTACACTTATCTCTGAAAAAGTGATCTAGTATTTATTATATTACTATCACAAATGGCATGGTTTATCTATCGAAAATCTCAGTGCATCGCGACGCTACCGCCATTTATTGGAGTATTGGTTAGGTAAATTTTACAATTACTTTGTTAATAGTACTAATTTTCAATAATTTTCAGTTTTTAATTTTTTTCCTTTATTTATGCCCGATAGTCTACCTTGGTGCCAAATATCAAGATTCTAGGTCATCTGGAAGTGGGTTAGGTTTTTGATCTATAAGTCAGTGAGTGAATCAGTCAATGAAACACGAGTTTTTAAACGTTAATATGTCAATAACTAATTGAGCAAAATTTATGAAATTGTGGATTTAAGACTTTAGTAAACTTTGGAACTAAAAGACTTTAGTAAATGTGCCAAATTTCATGTATGTAGGCTAAATAGTTTTTGAGTTGTGAGGGGGTCAAAAGTAGCTCCAAATGGCCGCTGCGTCGCCAGTTTTCTTTGAACACTTTGGCTCGACACGCTGCCGCGTGTCTAGATTCAAAGAAGTCATTGGTACGGCACCGTGTATGAATCCACGCCTCACGCTTGCAAGACAATCGTTCTCCTACCAGGCCACCACAGCTACGTAAAGAGATAAGCTTATATCTACAGCTGTTTTCATTCAGTAATAGATATCAAGTTCACATTTATGTCACTGTTAGGGCTCGTACACATAGAACGTCCGTTTTACAGATCCGTTTAAACGTACCTATATGCTGTTAGCGTATGTAGTTGGATAAGCTAGTTCACACAGAATACAGTATTCCTGATACAGTAAAAAATACCGATCCGACAAAATAAGCAGCAATTCGTTTTACAGGTCCGTTTAAACGTATATGTTCAGAAAAAAAAAATGTTAAAAAAGGAAAAGAAAAAAAAAAAAAAGAAATCAAGAAAAACGAGAAAAAAAAAATACTGCGTCTTTTATTTCATCCCATCCCACGAAAATAGCATACACGTTTATAAAACCATGTTTTGCTCGACTTGTACCATATTAAATTTGCATAAATCGCAAGATGATGTAATAGTGTTTGTTGCTAACGTCTCCGACTTGTGTTGGAGGAGAAGTCTGACGAACATACAAATAAAAAAAAAAAAAAAACGTATATGTTATTAGCGTCGGATCCGTTAAAATCGGTTCTGTAAATGCTGTGTGAATATTACCACCAGTAGCGACGGATCAGTTAAAAAGGATCCTGTAAAAACTGACGCTGTGTGTACGCGCCCTTAATACGAGTATTATCAATATAATTAATACTATGTTTTGGTATGGATAGGAGATAACATCTCTGGGTCAGTCGTGTCAGTTCTCATTCAATTCTGTAGCGCTGCTGAAGTATTAGAAGGTTGAAATAGTTGTGGTTAAATTGTGTAAATAAATGTGGTTGTGAAAATTTGTGGTTAGAAAAAATTGTCTGTAGTAAATACTCTCTGATATAAAGTAGGTAAGTTTGCATAAAAACCTAGGTATTGGTACTTAAGTATTTAGCCCTGACAATAAATATTCCCCTAGTATGAGCTGAAAATCAGCTGTAAATATTTAAAAAACATTTTTTGGTGATTTTGATGGTATTCATACTAGGAAACGCAAACTTCTCCAAAATAGCGGTAAAAGCAGCGTAGGACGTTTTTCCACTAAGTTGACAGAAAAACCTGCAGCAAAAGTATCATAATTATATATTACTAGCGACCCGCCCCGGCTTTGCACAGGTGTTTTATACATTTGAACCTTCCACTTGAATCACTCTTTAAAAAAAATCCGAGTCAAAATCCGTTGCGTAATTTTAAAGATATAAGCATACATGGGGACAGACAGCAGGAAGCGACTTTGTTTTACACTATGTAGTGATATATATTATGTAGTCAAACGCAAACCTATACGAAAAAAAGCAACAGGAATGCACTGGATGTAATTCGTGTCCAATCGGTGTTAGGCCACTTCGTCGTGGCTGTTTGCAAGAAAATGAAACTGTAGAGCATCTTCTGTGGCATTGCAAAGCCACAGAAGATGATTTTACTGCACAAAACACCCCATGCGGGACGTCAGTGCAGAACTTATCGCCCCCGCACCGAATAAAAATAAAAACTGAACGGATTGTATATATAATTTATTAAAGACTAGCTGACCCAGTGAACTTCATCTCACTATCTGTACTGTAAACTGTACTGTAACAGCCTTATTTTTAATAGTCCACTGCAGGACGTAGGCCTACCCACGAAGGGTGATCGGGCCATATCCACCACGCTGGCCCAGTGTGGGTTGGTGGATCACCATCACCCATCTGTCAACTGTCAATGACAACTTTTACATGCAGGAACATTTTGTATGGGAAAATTAAATTCATGTTTTTATTATTTTACTCAATACATTTTTATATTTACTCACCGTTTGAACCTTTTTTTAGCTTCCACGGATATTTCAAGACCAAAATTAGCCTAATCAGTCCAGCCGTTCTTGAGTTTTATCGAGACTAACAACCACGATTCCTTTTTATGTATAGGTAATTATATAGATTGACAGGAAATGCCTATGTCTAGTAGAGTCCTATGGCTGAAAATATTCTGATGATGAAGAGTAATAAATGAAAGGGAGAATACTTACTCGGGCATAATTTATCTTGAAAAAACTATCTAATAAAAAACACTGCATGTAAAGTAAATTACAAATTAAAACCTAATCTAAATTAAACTGATTTAAATTTATATAAACATTTCACAGAAAAATTATAGAAAAATTGCTGGTTTTGTGAAAAACATATCACTTATGACGTTATAAAAAATTTAATCTAGATGACTGTGGAATTATTTCTGTTTTTAATTTGTTTTGTCAAAGTTTAATATTTTATTTTCAAAAAAGTTTTTAACTAGTAAGTATTTCAGGAAAAGTTTATCTAATCGATTTCAAGTTAACCTATTTAAGTGAGAAAACTTCGCAGCCTCAGCCAACTTCAGAGCATCGTCGTAAGGTTGCGAGTATGTCGATTTTCTATAGGATTCATTTTGGAGAATATGCATTTGTGCATCACAGCTACGCGACTTTATTCTACCATCCCCTTTTTACTACAGGACAAATTGAAAGTCTTTTCCACCCCTATACTGTGTTGTACTGTATCAGCCTTTTTTAATAGTCCACTGCACGACGTATGTCTACGCAGGGTGACCACCCCTATTTATAACCCCCGATGCAAAAGAGGGGTGTTATAAGTTTGACGTGTCTGTTTGTCTGTGTGTCTGTCTGTCTGTGGCATCATAGCGCCCGAACCACTGAACCGATTTCAGTTTAGTTTTTTTTGGATGAAAGGAGACTTAATCGAGAGTGTTCTTAGCTATGTTTTACAAAAATCGATTGAGCCGTTTAAGAGTTATGGTGGGTTAAAGTGGGGATGGAAGAACCAAAATTCTACAAATGTGCCCAAAATGGTTGACAAATGAAAGATAAGGATTGTGTCGGGGGTTTTTTAAATTTTTAATTTAAGTTTTTATTATTACTGTTAATTTTCTTTCAATACTCAAAGACCGATTCAAAATATCTTGGCGGGTGTGATGTTAGCTACAAGCTGCAGATAACCCAATACTCCGCAGCTGTTAAGTGAGCTTCAGTCAGGATTGAGTTATCCGCAGCTTGTAGCTAACATCTCAGCCGAGATGTTTCTTTCGACCTGTACAATGGATGCTTTCAGGGATGAGACTAGACAAACCATGTGGAGTCACACTTAGGTATTAGACACTTTTTAATTAAGTAAAGCACAGGTATTACTCACGCTTAATTTTAGTAGAAAACTGCTACTATAGTTTCGATCGCGTTTGGCGATCTTTCTCAAGGTTGGAGTACACCCTTGTAAAAAGCAATCGTAATGGCTAAATGGATACCCGATAGGGCGTTACAAACATTATCAAACTTAATAGTTAGGATATAGCAAATGGTATTAGGCCGATGTTTTTTGCTGCTGGAGTTGAACTAAGTATGCACATAACTATAGAATCTATAGTTCTGTTTTAAAACTGGTTTGGTGTTAGAACCTTAGAACGTATTAATAAATCTATCTGATGACTAAGGCATGCACTTTAGTTGAATGAATTGGTATGTGGAATTCGTTCTGCGTAGTTTATTAAACTGTGGACATGGCAATAATAATTGAACAATCAGTGTAGTATTGACCAGTGATTCGTCAACACGCGAAAGTTGGTAAGGAAAATTGGTAAGTTATATTAATAAATAACCCTACTTATTAGGTACCTAAGTAGGATTCGTGGTCAGTGCAGCAGCCATCAATGTTATAACTTTAAATAAGCAATTTTTGTACATTTATATATTTATTTATCTGTACAAAATTGAGACCTAGGAAACAGCTCCAACGATTTTGGTGTTTTTTTTTGTAAGTACATCTATAAAAGTCGAATTAAAAAAAACGCTATCTTTATAACTTTTACTAGGAGCTCTCTACTTGCTTTAGCTTTTAAAAAAATGGGTATTATTTGCGGGTCTTTAATTGGTCGATCAAATGGCAACCTTTAATTTGTCACATGTTTGTTTGTGTGTACTATAAGTGTTTTTAGAACTACTCTTTTTGGAAAGTTTATGTTGTAATACATTCTTGTTATTTGTACGTACAAAATTCAGATTTCGAAAAAAGTTTTAAATATTTATACGTGTAGAGTCTTTTTTATAAGTAGACAATTTTATGGATGGTATTTCTGAAACCTTGTAGTCGCGTCCTATAAGTAGTCTTGTAGTTTTATTTTAGAAATTTACATTCTTTCGAGGATTTTGACTGTCCATCAAGTAGCTAACTTCAAAATTAAACTGTTTAAACGTTTGTTAGGGTGTTCTATTTTTTTTTAAATCTTGTATAGAATCTGACATACCTCAGTGCCTTAAGACGAAAGTGTTCGATCAGTGCGTGTTACCAGTGATGGCTTATGGCACTGAAACGTGGTCTCTTACCGTGGGCCTTATCAATAAACTCCAAGTAGCCCAACGAGCTATGGAGAGGCCTATGCTCGAAGTCTCTCTACGGGATAGAATCAGAAATGAGGAGATCCCTAGAAGAACCAAAGTTACCGACATAGCCCAACGGAATGGCAAGTTGAAATGAAATGGCAATGGGCAGGGCACATAGCGCGGATGACTGATGATCGATGGACTCGAAAAGTTCTCGAGTGGAGATCACTTACCGGTAAGCGCAGCGTAGGACGTCTACCCACAAGGTACCACCTCATTAAGACCGCAGGCTCGCGCTGGATGCAAGCCGCTTCCAACCAGTCTTATTGGAGATCCATAAGGGAGGCCTACGTCTAGCAGTGGACGTCCTTTCGCTGATGGATGGATCGATGGATGGATAGAACCTAAAATTTTTGTTACTGGTCGCAAGTTTTATTCTATTCTATTATATTAACAGGGTTTTTGAAAATGCAGTGCGATTGCGACTACATCATTTCGGGGAGGGACGACCTGCCGGCTCATTATGACAACTGCAGCTCTACATGGGAGAGACACCACCCTGGGAAGAGAACACCCAAGTACACCAGTTTTTTTCACTCGGCAGTATATGGGGTTATTTCTAATCAATTAGCATCCTTTTAGGGGCTTATTCTGTACATCATAACTAACAACTTTTGCTCTGTGACTTTAGTCAAAACACGAAAAAAAACAGCCAAATTTGTCAAAAATTAAAAAAAGCAGCTCTTCCATACGTTTTGTCGCAGGTAAACGATATTTATCTATGGAACTACCATTTTTTTTAGTTTTGACAATCGTTGCAGAACAAAAGTTGTTGGATGAACAAAATAAGCACCTAAAAGGATGCTTATTGATTAGGAATAACCTTGTATAATTAAATTGTGATAATAATCAGAATCTGAAAATTTTATTTGCACCAACAAGTAACTTAGAGTATTAACATACACAACTTATCATATAGGTATGCTTATTATACTGAAGTCTACTTGAGGACCCTGTTTAATAGGGTGTTGCAAAAAACAAAGTAATCCTTACAAGCTAAATTTAAATGTAAATTATAGTAAGTTATATAAACTTTGAAATGTCTAAGTATAACCTATGTATTATTATATATATGTGATATCGTGATATTAATGCGCTTCTATCTAAATCTCTAAATCTCTTTAATAGAGAACTAGTTTTGGTCTAAGTGTTGGTATTTTTTTCAAAAGAACTCTGGGCCAAAATAATTAATGAGTGGAGTCCTAAATTGATAATTTGAAAGTTCGTAGCGTTATTTTTCGGGGCCTGCCTATAGTGGCCATATAGGCAGGCCCCGAAAAATAACACTACAAACGTGTGTCACCTTTGTTAAAAGTGGACTTGACATTTTTTTCTTACTATTCATGTTGGGACATTTTATTCGCAAAAATGAAGTCTAATAATCGCTATAAATTCTATCATTCAAATTATAGGAAACCATTGTAGTGGACATCGATATATTTTAACTTTATAGTACACAGATATTGCTTTTTCGTAGCCCTTATTTTTGCGGCTACAAGCTAAGGTGTCTTTAGTTTAACAGCACTCAAATTCATATTTGTGTTTCTAATGTATTTTTTTAAATTTTGTTTTACACTCTGCAGTCTCCGGGGTCCGTAACTCATGTTAATATTGTTTCAACTTTTTTTATGGAAAGACAAGTTCCCGTGTTTATATTATAACACACAGCGATAATGATAGAAATCGTGTAGAGAGTTGACATTGAAATAGGTTTTTCGAAAAAAGAATGGCAAAACCGCCTTCCATCGTGTACAAAATTTGAATATTTTGCTCGAATTATTTACATTATTGTTAATTTTTCAAAAACGGCTTAACTGAGTTGTAAAATTTAAATGGGACCACCTCGGGGGAATACTCCCGGGGTGGTCCTAACTGGTTTTGAACTAAAAAAGATTTTTTCGATTTGGTTCACAATTGGCAGAATAATCGATGAACAAACACAAAAAAAAATTACATACAGACGAACATAGAACCTCCTCCTTTTTGGAAGTCGGTTAAAAATATAAGATAACAAACATAGAAGAGCGGGAAATTTATCAAACAATAGTTCTTCATCTAGTAGATAAGAAGTTTCAAGAGCTCATCGTAAAGAATGGCAAAACCGCCTTCCATCGTGTACAAAATTTGAATATTTTGCTCGAATTATTTACATTATTGTTAATTTTTCAAAAACGGCTTAACTGATTTGTAAAATTTAAATGGGACCACCTCGGGGGAATACTCCCGAGGTGGTCCTAACTGGTTTTGAACTAAAAAAGATTTTTTCGATTTGGTTTACAATTGGCAGAATAATCGATGAACAAACAAAAGAAAAATATACATACAGACGAACATAGAACCTCCTTTTTGGAAGTCGGTTAAAAATATAAGATAACAAACATAGAAGAGCGGGAAATTTATCAAACAATATTTCTTCATCTAGTAGATAAGAAGTTTCAAGAGCTCAACGTAAAGGATCTTTGAAATAGTGGGGTAAGGCCCGTCTATCATCGAATTCAACTTTTTTACAGAAATGCTGACGGGACACTTCGTCTGCCCAATCTACACCTGAAAAAGTTAGAAGTGGATGTTTTATATCATCTGGGCTTGGACACGCTCAATTACGATTTGCCAGCACTATTCGGAGATGTCAAGGTACGAGTACGTATAGAGAAATACTGATACGGAGGAGACTCCCTATCGCCTGTATCAGAAATTGTGCCACTATGTATTCCCATATCATGTTCATATTGAAGTGAAATTTCTAATGCACTTCCAACAAGGTTGCGTTGCTTTAAACGTTTAACGCTACCAAGGAGGTATGAAAACACTTTTTTTGTGCAAACCTATGTTGCCGTTTTTCTCCAAAACTACTTTGATTTTGATGCAGTTTTTTACTTAACATTCTATCAGGGTTGTTTATGCATCGACGGGTGGATTAGTACTGTAACAGCCTTTTTAATAGTCCACTGAAAGACGTAGGCCTACCCACGAAGGGTGTGATTGGGCCATATCCACCACGCTGGCCCAGTGCGGGTTGGTGGATTCACTCACGCCATCGAATTTCTTCTACGGAGGTATGAAGGTTGCCTCAAGATGTTTTCCTGCACCAAAAAGCTAGTGGTGTGAAATCCCGTACATAAATTCCAAATAAACTCATTGGTACGGGACCGGGATTGAACCCACGACTTCGAGAATGACAGGCCAGCGTTAGAAAGACTAGACCACCACGGCCAAACAGACCACAACGGCCACACATTAGTATTTTTTTTTTTTTTTTTTTTTTTTTTTTTTTTTTTTCTTAGTTTCCTCGGACTTGATCGGAGGCTTTGTTTATTTTAAAGTTTAAATTTTTAACCAGAATACAAATTTACATAATATATATGATATAAAGTTTACTAATTTCGTATTTATTTTTCGCAGGTTTCCAAAAGACTATCCAAAAAACATAAATATTTCAAAAATTTCAAATGACTTTCCAAACAACAAACATTTAAACTATTTCTTGTAAATATTTTTAACGGCAGTCAAGAATCTATGGATAACACACATTAGTATTATGTTAATTTGTTTTCTTTCAGTTTGTTTGCATGGGCGGCACGAAGTACAGGATGCGTGAGTTTGCTGAATACATGGTGGGTGAGCTAGGTTTGGACAACAAAGGCGTGAAGCTCGTTAATCTGACGAAGCATTCCCAGCGCTACGCCATGTACAAGGTTGGCCCCGTGCTGTCCATCAGCGTAAGTATCTCGTACTAATCCCGAAAAAAAATTATTTATAACTTTTTTAAATTTTGAAATACGGAGTGTAGCGCTACTTTTTAATGGTGGACGTTCCACGCGTTAGAACCAAGCGTTTCGAATCCTCATCCCTCATACGAGCAGCCAGAATGTGGAACGCTTTACCTGGGTCGGTCTTTCCGCTAAACTAGGACATATGTGTGTCTTCGAATCTTGAATAAGTAGGTATCTTCTAGGTAAGCATGCATGTAGTATGTAGTCAAACGCAAACCTATTTGAATTTAAAAAAAAGTATCTTTAACCTAATGTCCAACACATATGTTTTAGGGATATTATTGTACTTTGAATGTATCTGTATATTTGTGTGTACCTACGTATCTTTTATGAACAACTTTTACTATGAGACTAACCCAGAAATTAAGAACAAAAACTTAAAGATTCCATATATTTAAACTGTAGTTATCAGTGATAATATTACAAACTTCATAAACTAATTTTCATAAGTTCAAACATTTTAATGTTATCCTCAGCACGGTATCGGTATTCCTTCAATGACCACCGCCCTCCAAGAAGTCATCAAGCTGGTCTGCTACTCCAAAGCTAAAGACCCAGTGTTCTTCCGAATCGGCACTAGCGGTGGTCTCGGCATCCCGCCGGGGTCTGTGGTGGTCTCTAGCTTTGGTCTCAGCGGGACTTTGGAAAAGACTTACGAAATTGTGAGTAGAATTTATTTGACTCTGTTAATTTTAGTTTTTGCACCGCCTGCAACCTGCATCCCATGGTCTGTCACCCTCCTGTAACAAGTGTAAAAGATAATCTCTACTTCAATTACGAATAAACTGTGGTCTTTCAAATCAGTTAGTATTCTGATAGTCATTTCATGCTTCGGTCTGAATGGGACTTTGGAGAAGACTTGTGAGTTGTGTTGCATCATTAGTTTGATCATCATGAGTTAAAAGCCGTGGTTGTCTAGTGGTAGTGACACCCGACTTACAATCGTGAGGTCGTGGGTTTAAATCCCGGTCCCGTACCAATGAGTTCTTTGGAATTTATGTACGGATTTTTCACACCACTGGCTTTTCGGTGAAGGAGAACATCGTGAAACCTGCATATGTCCGTAGAAGAGATCCTATGACGTATGTGAATCCACCAACTCACACTGGGCCAGCGTGATGAGCTCCGGGATCTCCAGAGGAACGCACCGGTGCTCCTAGCACTTTGTACGACTACTCGCCTAGTACTACTAGTACTAGGCTTGTGCGGTCCTCTATGACAACGTTGCCACACACGCTGTTGTCCCCGGGCCTGTTTGAATAGATGACCAGAGCCCCATCTCTGACCCTTCACGAGTCCAGAGAAGAAACAGACTTACCCTTGCACAGAAAAAGACTTACTCTAGCACAATACCACAAAGATTTACCCTAGTACAGTACCACATACGCTTTTAGGGTAGCTATAGACTATCTCTTTCAGCCATTCACCCCAAAATTTTCAGACATCGGCATCATATTTTTCACATGATTTGTTTATTTTTTGACTTCTTTGATTTGATATTTTTATCTTGATTGTTTTAGCCAGTGCTGGGATCAGTACGTAAGTTCCCAGCCGTGCTGGACAGCCGAGTGAGTCAAGAAGTCCACTCGCTGGTCACAGAAGCTGATGGATTCAATACCTATCTCGGAGGAACTATGGCTGCTGACGACTTTTACCGAGGTAACTACTAGAATTCAACTTTTTGTACCTAAAGGTATATTACCAAGGCATGACCTAGGACCTTGGTGGAGTAAGAGTTTATTAGCCGTCGTGGTCTAGTGATATTCTCACCCGCCTTACATTCCTGAGGCCATGGATTCAAATCTCGGTCCCGTACCAATGAGTTTATGTACGGAATTTTATACCACTGGCTTTTCGATGAAAGAAAACATCGTGAGGCAACCAGCATAAGTCCGTGTAAGAAATTCGATGGCGTATGTGAATCCACCATCTCGCACTGGGCTAGATTGGTGGAAATGGCCCAACCACCTTTTGTGGGGTGGCCTACGTCCTGCAGTTGACTATAAAAAAGGCTGATACAATGGTTCACGGTTTCTATGGCTCATGTTTATCGTTAGCGCCGATCAAAAGATTACCTTATGACGTTTGTTTATATGACTATTCTGGCACAGTTGGTAGTTCTTATACCATTAAAGTGGGGTACTGAGACCGAGGCCAAGCCAGGCAGATATTTGCGTGATTAATTTAAATATTCCTGAATTTGTGTGTATTCCGAGGTAACGGGTATTAATAACTTGCATATAGAAGTAAAGTCAGCGATAAGTTTACAGTCTTTTGAAGCTAAATGAAAGTATTGGCTTTTCGAACAATCTTTCTATAAGTATAATGAATTCTATTAGCATCTGACGTAATTGAAATAATGTTTGTTTGTGATTCTGGAAACTAGCGTGGTTTTTGCACATTTTAAAAGTATAACACTGGTGACACTCACGCTTAATTTTTACAGTATAATAGCAGTTATCTACTAAAATTAAGCGTGAGTAACACCTGTCTTATATCTATACTTTTATTAAAATATTTGTTTGTGTTTCGCATTTCTATATTTTTGACTTTTGTTTTTTATTCTTTAATTGTATTTGATTAAATATTTTTGTTGACATTCTGTGAATTGAATTCATCATCATCATCATCTTTCCCTTATCCCACTAGGTTGGGTCGGCACAGCACGTTTCCTTTCGCCACTTCACTCTATCATTCGTCATCTCATCATCAACTCCTTTCTCTCGCATGTCATCTTTCACACAATTCATCCACACTTTTTTTGGTCTTCCCCTCCCGCTTTTGCCATTTACCGTCATATTAAGCGTTCTTTTTGTGAATTGAATTGTAGCTATGTAATTTTTCAATTATCATTTACTTTCCATTATTTTTTGTTATCCCTTTTGACCGCCGTTACAAACGAAGAAAATTTTATAATTATTGTATTTAATGTTTACCCATTTATAACTTGACATGTAATTTGCCATTTTACCAATAAATGACTTATGGCTTTGACTTATAAATGTGAATCGACAATCCCTAATCCTAATAACCCTATAATCCTTTATAACCCTAGGGCAAGGTCGCCTGGACGGTCCCTTCTGCGACTACACCGAGGCAGATAAAACGGCGTTCCTGAACAAGTTGACGAAGCTCGGAGTCAAGAACATAGAAATGGAAGCCACGGCTTTCGCTGCTTATACAAGAGAGGCTGGCGTCCGCGCCAGCGACGTGTGTGTCACGCTGCTGAACAGATTGCATGGAGATCAGGTGAGTATAAAAAATTAAATATAGCATTATATTTATTTATTTTTAGTTAAAAATGAAATGCAGGCAAGTGCCTGGTGTGGGATGCCACATGCGTCAGCACTGTTGCCGCCTGTCACCTAAGTCGCTCCATCCACTCCTCAGAGGCGGCTGCTGAGGACGTTGCGTGTCTGAAGCGTCAAAAATATGCGGCTTTGGAGGCACAATACCTTTTTGTGCCCATCGCTGTTGAGATTATGGGCGCTTGGGGCACCGAGGCCAAGGTGTTGATCCGACAGATTGGCCAGCGGATAACGGAAAAGTGTGGTGACCCCCGCTCCAACTATTTCCTGGAGCAAAGGTTGGCCATTGCTATTCAACGGGGTAATGCGGCCAGAGTTTTGGGGACCTTTAGCCCGGGAACAATTAGGGGCGGGTTGTTTGACTAAGTTTATTTTTAGACATAGACTTAGTTTTTGTATTGACTTTTAGTTTTGTAATAATTATTGTGTAAAATAAATAAATAAAATCATTAAAAATGTCAATGCAATAGTCACATCATTTCTGCTATTTCTTTTTCAGTTATTTCCAAGTTGCTTTATTGAGATTTGCAACTATTTCCAGGTGACTCCAAGTAAAGCCACGCTGAAGGAGTGGCAGAAACGGCCCATGGTGGTCGTTGGCAGATACATCAAGCAATATATGCAGCAGAAACACATCTCATAACTATTTCAAAGTAATATTTTAAGCAATATATTTTTGTGTATTTTTACTTTGAACCTAACCTATTCACTACAAAGTTTCTGAGATGTAAAATATAAAAGACTAGCTGCTTCACTTGTGTGATATTTTGGTTTTGGTGCTATCTCATTTATTTTTCCGCTATAAAAAGAAGTAACAGATTTGTTACTCTCCAACCATAGAACTATTCTAAAAATTAAAACCATCTATTGCTCTATTTCTGCGTGAAAGAGTGACGAATCAAAAAATACTTTTATTTAGTTTTACAAAAGTCGCAGAACAAAAGTTGTTAGCTGTTTTGATGTACAGAAAAAGCCCCTAAAAGGATACTAATTGATTATGTATTAATAATCCTGTATAGAGGGAAGGCCTATGTCCCAGTAGTGGATGTCTAATGGCTAAATCGACCAAGAATTAGAACTAGATAGAAAAGATAGGAATGAAAAGAAACGAAAATGCGGCCGTTTATCAACATAATTCCGTTTGCACAGGGCGGTCCGAACCCTCATTAGCTAAATAAGTACAGTGTGTTATTGTACCCAGTGCCGGTGGATTTGAACTTGTAGCTCAGATATTCACAACATTTTATCTATTAAAGCCCAGTCGGCTTCAACCAATAGAGACAAATTTCCAAAATACACAAACACAAAGTTAAATCGTTGGAGCGAAAAACGTAACCAATTACGTCTAGTTTTAATTCTTCAAGTAGTGTCGACTACCTACGAGTAGATTAAAATAGAGATATAACTATATCTTAGACTCTTAGAATAGATAATTATTTTTCGCCAATAATGGAAAACCCGTCTTCCATCGTGTACAAAATTCAAATATTTCGCTTGAATTGTTCACATTATTGTTGATATTTCAGTTTGGAGTATACTTTCGAACTAAAAAACAATTTTTCAATTAGTTTTTCGTTCATAATTGGCGATATTATCGATGAACATAAACAAAAAAAATGTACAGACGAACATAGAACCTCCGTTTTGGAAGTCAGTTAAAAAGTGATTTAACCTAACAAAACAATTGTATTTGTGTAGGGCGGTCCGTACCTTCATAAGCCCAATGCGTGATTCTGTAGGGCGGCGGAGTCAAAGTTATAGGCCAGATGTTAACAACATTTTGTCTATTATAAGCTAGTTTCACGGGCGTAGACAGGTGTCAGCACTGACGCAAGTGTAACCCTCAATGTTCCTTTACTTTGAAACTGACTCGTATTTTAGTGGAATAGATTTTGAATACCGGATTTTAGTTTATTTTTAGGGTTTCATACCCAAAGGGCAAAAACGGGTCCCTATTTCTAAGACTCCGCTGTCCGTTTGTCTGTCACCAGGCTGTATCCCATGAACCGTGATAGCTAGAAGATTGAAATTTTCACAGATGATGTATTTCTAGATAAAGATAAAGATATCATTTATTGCTCTGAACTGTGTACATTAAGGTGTTACAAAATTATTTAGACACAACAGCTTATCCTAACGGACATGCAATAGGTATTTGTTTTACTTACAATTTAAGGCTATGTAATTCCTTCTTACACCTAGATGAACCAAATTAGGTATTACGAGTATATTTACATTCAAAATTACACAATACAATATTAATTCTAACTAACCACAATATGACTTAGGTAAAGCTTTTTTTTTTTTTTTTTTTTTTTATTCTGAATAGGTTTGCGTTTGACCACATACTACCTGTTGTTAAGCAGATATGCGGTCTAGGTTGTAGCACGCTTACCTAGAAGATACCTATTTACTCGAGATTTGAAGACGCCCACATTGTACTTTAGCGGGAAGACAGACCCAGGCAAAGCGTTCCACATTCTGGCTGTTCGTATGAGGAATGATGATTCGAAACGCTTGGTTCTTATGCGCGGAATGTCCACCATAAAAGGGTGGCGCTTTGGTCGCGTCTGTCTAGCCGTACGATAGAAGAAAGGGGCAGGTGGGACCAGATTGTGCAACTCCTGGGCGCACTCTCCGAAGTGGATCCGGTAAAAGGCCGATAAACACGCTACCTTACGTCGATGCTCGAGACTTTGCAGCTGCGACATAGTCAGAGTGTCGTTGTCGATCAGCCTCTTGGCTCGCCTCTCAATCGACTCCAGAGCCTCCAGTTGATATTTGGCGGAGCCATCCCAAAGGTGAGAGCAGTATTCCATGCACGACCTGACTTGAGCTTTATACAGACTAAGCAGTTGCTCAGGTGTGAAATACCGTCTCACCTTAGAGAGAACACCAAGTTTTTTGGAAGCTAATTGGGCCTTTGACTCTATGTAAGAGCCAAAGTTAAGAGTCGATGAGAGTGAAACGCCTAATAGTTCCAAGCTGTCAGTTACCGGAACGGAGACACCACGAAGCTGTTTACACTTCTATATTATACCTACTTACGTATAAATAAGAGATCATTTTAACTTAAATCCTAAAAGATCATAATAATATAATACACAATTATTAACTAAAGATCTTTGAATTCTCTCTTTTACATACTCTTTTAAAAATAATTATTATTCTAGATATTATTTTTCTTATATGTATCTGTACTATTATAAAATTCTTTCATATTGTAGAAGGTATTTCTGTAGGTATCTGTTGCCGCTATAACAACAAAATTTGTAATAATTACTAAAAACAGATAATAAATACTAAAAACACAATAAAATAAATATTTAAGAGGGGCTCCCATACAACAAAACTGCTAAAACTAAATTTTTTTGCCGTCTTTCGCCCGGTATTAATAACGGTAACAGGTAGACGATTGAAATATTCAGAGAATATTTGTTCTACATTTAGTTTAAAAATTAATACTAAAATTAAAATAATATAAATATTTAATGGGAACCACCCCACACAAAAAACGTGATTTTTTACCTCGACATTAATAACGGTAACGGGAGGATGCTTGAAATATTCAAAGAATATTATGTTGTATATTAACTTCAAAAATAAATAATTAAAATACCTATTAATTAAGGAGGGCGGCACGGTACGGTACGGCACCCTTCGTGCGCGAGTCCAATTCGCACTTGGCCGATTATTTTTAACAGTGTCTAGGAAACTACTGAGCCAGTTTCTTCGTTTTGAAGTACTTAAGTTGGAAAAAACTTAATTAAAGTACCTAAATAAAAGTTTATTTAATAATGGATTCTTTTGGTCGGTGAAAAGTTCAACTAACTGTTTTACGCACAGTCGATTTCTTGTGATAGTACATAATCTGTAACAAATAAGTATTTTATAATTTTGAGGTATTATCTTATTGCGTGTACGCCGCGCTTGAGAAATTTTCGACATCATCGGTCACCAGTCTTACGTGCTAAGTGCCCTGCCCATTGCCTTCAACTTGCCAATCCTCCGGGCTATGTCGGTGAAATTTTGGTTCTTCTACGGATCTCATCATTTCTGATTCGATATCGCAGAAAAAATCGTTTTCTGTACAATGGAAATTCAGTTCACAAAAATGAGGTAACAAAATGACTAGCAAACACAACAATAGGCTGCCAAAGTCTTAGGTATTCCAAGAAAAGTCAAATGTACCCAACTTACTCGTAAGTCACGTTCGCATTTGAACATTCAATTTATAATTAATGTGTGCTGGTTACGTGTTCCGCACATAAACAAACTGCGGGCCGCGCGCTGACGGTAGTATGGAATTGCTGCGACGGCGCGCGGCTGTTAAAATTCTATGAACTAAGTTCTGGGTGAGTTTGCACGGGCAATAATAAATTACTCTTGTGGTAAATTGTTGAAAAATAATGTTGATTAACGGCAGATGGCGAGTGTAGAGTAAAATAATCTGATGAGGTATGTTTTAATGTAGCACTCTACTCGTACCTACTAAAATTGTACAGAACAAATATTGTATTTAAGCTTTTTTTATTTTAATGAATACCCTGTCCAGCTTGTCTTGTGTCTAGAAGTAGATGTTATACAGCTATGGTCGTGGTTATTTTTTTAATAGTTTAATAACTCCGTAAAAGAGTTCAAAGTTCTTTATTCATTCCTCAAACATCTTACGTAATAGAAGGAAGGTTAAATTCAAATTTTTGAATTTAAGCTATTCATGTAATTTCAAGACTAGTCTGCGGGCCCAAAACTAGACGACTGAGTCCTCAGTCCCCAACTAAGCGTTTATTGCGGATACTTCCGCCTTTGACTACAAAATCGCCTGATGGCTTAGACAAAAAGGTGTAGAAAAAATTGAATTTAAAAATTTAAAATCATTTTATTTTAAAAATTAGTAAAAACATGGATAGTGCAGCCATAGCCATGCAAACTAGGTGAGTACACACCTATAGGCGGACCGTTTATCTGAGACGTCGCCTGCGCGGGTACAGGGGCGCGCGGGTAGACGACAAAGGGAGACTGAGACCGGTGCGGGCGGCAGGGACCCGCCGCCCGCACCGGTCTCAGTCCCCTGTGTCGTCTCCCCCGGCGCCCCTGTACCGCGCAGGCGACGTCTCAGATAAACGGTCCGCCTATAGTTTGCATGTGTTTTGATGGATAGCCTTCCCTAGAGTGAAGCTTGATGTAGTATGTACAGATGTGTATAATAGAGAATTACAACAAATCAAAATGATGTCTTAGTTTTACATTTTATCAACTTAGACAAATTCATAAAATTATCTATAGTTGATGCGGGCCACGGGTTGGGCGCCGCTGCTCGTGCGAGCGGAAGTTCCACAAAACAATAGTTCCGCAACCCACACGGTTTCACTACTTCCGCATTTACGGGAAATTATACGAGCGACACGGCGACGAAGGGATAGGGTGCTTAATAACTAATTAACGATGTGTACTGAAAAATTAATCGGCCAAGTACGAGAATGACTCGCGCACGCAGGGTTCCGTCCTGTATGGGAGCCCCCCTTAAATACTTATTTTGTTTTAATTATTTGTTATTGAATTGTATATGCATCTGAACATTCTGTGTATATTTCAAGCATCTACCTGTTACCATTATTAATATCGAGTGGAAAACGTTTATAAATTCAGGTTAACTGTATGGGAGCCCCCTTAAATATTAATTTTATTCTGTTTTTATAAAACAGAAATATATCATGTGTGAAAATTTCAGCTTTCTAGCTATAAAAGTTTATGAGATACAGCCTGGTGACAGACAGACAGACGGACAGCGTAGTCTTAGTAATAGGGTCCCGTTTTTACCCTAGTGACACTAAACGTTTTCTGGTACAATATTAGGCATTTCAATGTAGTTTCAATCCAAAAAAAACATTTTCATATGAAATATAGCTAAGACCACAGCTCGCACTTTCAAAAAGTTGTCAGATCTTATGTAGAGCCAAGTTTCTAACTTTACACGCCTTAACTCAACAAGTCCTTTCTCCACAAACTCTACAGCTTAGTCAATATAATTATGTGCAACAAGAACTATTTGTTTAACAAAATTCGTGAACACTTAATAATTAATCTTCGCTTTACGCCCATGTACAGTTAGCGAAACAGCCAAGCCGCATATATTGACCAAGGTGTAGAGTTTGTGAAGTAAGGACTTGTAGAGTTAAGGCGTGTAGAATTAGAAGCTTAGCTCTACATAAGATCTGACAACTTTTTGAAAGTGCGAGCTGTGGTCTTGGCTATATTTCACATAAAAATGTTTTTGTTGGATTTCACTTATGATTTATTACAATAAGTTTTCAGATCCGTTGCTTCAAAATTTGGGAAAGTCTCATACAAACTTTCATCCCCTAGTTGATGGGGTTGTGGGGTAAAAGTTCTATGTTTTAGATTTTTCCTTTGTATTTGCGTAATAGTCTACCTTGATGCTAAATATCGTTTCCAGGTCATCTGGAAGTGGGTTAGGTTTTTGATCTATAAGTCAGTGAGTGAGTTTGTGAATCACTCAATGAAACCCCGGTTTTTAAACATTAATATATCATTAATTGTTAAAGCAAAATTAAATAAATTTTGTATTGCAGTCTAGCTAAATAACTTTAACAAATTAACTTTAACAATTAATACAGGCTATTTCATATATTTCGGTTGAATCGTTTTCGAGTTATGAAGGGGTCAAAAGTGGCTTGAAATGGTTCGTGTAATATTACACACGTCGCGACTCCAGATCTTTTTTCTTTGTCTTGGTTGGACACGCTTCCGCGTTTCTAGATGCTCTACTAATTCCACAGTTTCTTACAGGAAATTGTTCTACCGACACGGCGCGCGGCGACCAAGGAATGAGGTGTTTAATTAGGTATATTATTAGCGCGATGTTCTCAAAAATATACCAGTTTAACTGGAAGTTGACTCGCCGTATTAAGAGATTTAATAGCGCTGGGCTCTCTCAGTATCAGGATTCTAATATTGTACTCTTGAACATAGGTCTGCTTTTGAAAACGCTGTTCGCCCAAAATCTACCAGGATAGACGGCTCAGTCATGTCATGAGTTTGTAAATTCACAAATGTTATCGAAATCCGTAATTCGCAAATTCCGCCAAATAGGTCTTATAGACAGAAATAAATTGAGAATGAGAGGCTTAAACGTAACTATGTTCTATAACACATTTGTTGTGGTTGTTTGTCTGTCTTATGTACCTACTACCGAATTCACAGGCTTGGCCTGATCCTTTATTAGGCATCAATGGAGCCTAAGCCAACATTGAGAGGCCCCTTTTACAATTTTGAAATATAAAAACAACAGCAGGTATAAAAAAGGATAGCATTGTAGACAAACTATGGCATATAAAAAAGACTAGAAATATTGAAATTGCGCTATGGTGGTGAAATTTTAAATGTTATGTAAAATTGGACTATGGAATGAGGTTTGGCACCCGCTATACATACTCGTGTTAGGTTTTAAGTATTTTAATGGTATTTGTTTTGTAAAAATAAGTATTTAATTTGACTCTGATATTAATCGATTATTTATTTTGATTTGGAGACTTTGATTTGACTACCTAGTCGGTTGAAGGACTACCCGACTTAAAATTGGAAGGGGAAAAAGCATGGCCGTAGAGGAGCGAAAGAAAGTCGGCAGTCTGTTCGGTGAAGCGGTGCGATGTGCACCTCCAGTGTTTACACTGTTACTCTGCCCAAATTCATATAAGTTATATATAAGTGAGATATGGTTTATAAGTGACGTTTAAAGGAAGTACGAAGTGAAACAATAAACCAATGATCTCAAGGATATGGACTTTTTCTTACAATCAGAAGTGGGATGACCAACGTGCCTCACGCGGATCATGGTCAACGCGGAGTAACCGAGCCTGAGTATACTCCGTCTGCAGAGCTAACTGTGAGTTTGTTCCTTTATGATATCTACGAAGTCAAGAGCTCTTTTATGCCTAACAAACTACATAATCATCGACAGCTGGCTGTAGGCAAAGGTCCCATACCTTTGTCTATCGGCGCTTAATAAAAGTGAAGGCATAATAGCATTATATAATAGCGTATTTGACATAACTGTCAGAAATAAATTCATACAATTACAGTATTAAGTAGCGGGTACTTTAAAATGTTAAGTGCACCTTAAAAAAATACATCTTGGACCCTTTAGCTGGCTCTTGCAATTTTTGCAGATGGTTAAATAAATGTAAATGTAATTTATAAATACTCACTCGGAACAAGTTTTTAAAATAACAAGATCTATAACCTGTAAAAAAAATGTACACAGTAATCTATTGCAGTATTTTATGTTTGTACAATTTTGATTCATGGGTAATTATCATTGTAATTAAACAAAAAAATAACAAAGAACGTTAAAGTTCCAATCTACCTGCAAGTATTAGATATGTGACAAAATCAACTAAGATTGTATTATATTTTTGAATCTGTGAATTTTAGTGCAAAATTGATAGATTAAATAATAATACAACTACTTTACTGTGCTGGAACTAATTCAACCTTTTATTTCCGAAATGGAACATCGGGTAAGGAAAAATCGTCTCATAATTTGTAGTTGTTCAGCAGACGTCTTCAGAGTGTTCATATTTGCCAATTAATATTGATTCTTTGTCCCCTTTGAGATTTCGCGTAATTTAGATTGACAGTATAAGATGAATATATGCGTTCCAATTTTCTTATTATAGATCTAAGATTTTATTTGAATAATTTCATTTCATACAAATTATATGGGTACCTACATTGACAAATAGCGTATGATAGCATACAATCGTAACCGACATTGCTCACAGTGGTATATGAGGGAAAATAATTATTTCTAGTTACCTACAAATTCGTAATAAAAATAGTAATTTACGTTTTAAAGATGCATATTCTATTTTAATTTTAGTAGACTTGATAACTTAAAATTGAAAATGTGTTTTTATTGATATTGATGAAAGAATGGGGATATAACGCATATACATAATCATATCTTTATCAGATAAATAATTGCTATTGATAATTTATTGTAGTTGGAGTGTACTGTTCAGCTTTTTAATAGTCCTATGCTGAACGACGGGCTTTGAGACGAAAAGTGATTAAAATAATATATAAATATTGATTATATCAAAATCGAATAAGAAAAGACAAGATCCGTGGAAGAGATAAAGCTACCAAATATGGCTCTATAGGTTGACTAATTGCAGTGGACGTCATAAGGCTTTGATAATGTAAATTTTTATTCATGGAACCGTTTAATTACAATGAAAAAAGTGGACTTGCATTCAGTTTTGTTAACCTCAACATTCTAATGGTTAAGACCAAACCTTTGATCGTACAAACTTGAATCTATTTTACCGTTAATTGAGTTTACTCACTGCAAAAAAAAAAAAACAAGTTGCAAATACTTGATTTTGCAATCATCTTGGAATCCACCGTCCAGTGTTATACAACCTCAGCAGACTTATAAAATGACTTCGCATAATTATGTCTTATTCATTTTGGCCTTTGTTTAATTAAACTCCAAAACAGGGTGAGTTTTCTTGAGAAATCATTGAGAAAAGAAATGTGTGTTTGACAACAGCAAAAAAAAGAGCTTTCATTCTCAACAGTATGCCAAAATGTATTAACTGATATTCATGGTATGAGTAGGTAGCTACTCGGATAATTCTAATTCGAAAAATAATAGTAATGAATAATTTAGTGGTTTAAAAATTTATAAGTTTGAAAAAAAAATAAGTACCTATAATTGTATTACAGAAACATAAAACAAATAACTGTAAGCAGAATCATTAGCATTGGGATAAATTAGTGTATTTTATTACAATAACGACAAAATACATTATGTTGGGAAAAATATATAATGAAATTATATTTTATAGATAGCACCATATTCAATGTAAATCATGACGTGACATATACCATGAGTAGTAGTCAAAGGGAACACTTCTAACTATACCTAGTTGTGAAATTCTAATAAGTATCAGGGATCAGTTTATAAGATAAGAGGAAAACCTAAATCTTCGTCAAAATAAACGGGTACCTAATCAATCAATCAATTCTTGATTTGTGGCTTCTGGGGTACCTAATGAGTGTTAAGCCTTGAATAATGTTGTCAAACTGAAGAAAATTTGATCACCTACCTACATTTGTGAAAGTAAACATAAAGTAACATTATACACACTAGTGAGTCGATTTAAGGTCCATGTACACCAGATACAAAACTATAATTGGACAAGATTGTTTTGCTTAAAGCTCATATAGCTATAAATTGGATAATACAAATATTACATGATTCACAAGATAGAAAAGATCATAGGCAGCAAATGCTTCAGCAACTTTGCCGCGAGTTATGATAGATAATTTTATTTATTGCATAATAGCAATGATTACAAGTCTAAATTAATGAATGATACACACCTATGCCGTGAAAAAAAAAGAGAAATTCAATGCGTACCTACGTTAGGAAGGCTATGCAAGTTTTATGAAATTAACATTCGATAACTGACATTATCACAGTAATGTTTAACTTTGTTCATATTCGTTACTGTTATTTTCTCACTTGATTATGGAAAAACATTATATTAAATTAATACACATACATTTAAGGGTCACAATTCATATTTAATGAGTTTCCAAACATTGCAAGAATATACTAGCATTCACACTTGTTCGTACAGATTTTGACTAGTTTTGTTTAATTGGCATGGAAAATCGCAAACTATGATTATCGGGTCGTTTCATTTGGTTCAAGGCAATTCTTTTAATATAAAATATCAATATATTCATATTATGTGTATAGAAGCTATATAATATGGATCAGATTTAAAAAAACACCGTTTAGTTATGAAAATAAGTACAAAATTTATAAAAGAAATTAATCATGTTTATAACTATAACTAAACGTATCTAATCTGGGTGAAATTGTTGTAATAACGTTGGAGCAGTGTCACCCTATTGATTAGTATTGATCATAATGTTCAGTACGACGTTGTCCCTCACGGCGTTGTTATTTGATGAGTGATACAATTAACAAATATAGCACTTGCACTTGCTTGAAAGATAACTTTACCTACCTAAAGTGTCTCTGCAGGTTTAATATTAAAAAAAGGTAAATATTTGATTCAGGGGAATACAATGGAGATTTAAATTAAATTAAACAGTTAAATGAACCATTAATGTGATTTGAATGTTCAACTAAGTAATAGTCCTCTAAATTAAAAAAAGGAAGGGATGCAATACTTGAATTGACTGCACGTCGATACTTCAGGCTACAGATGAGTATTCTGTGAGAATTGCTCCACAGCCTACACATAATAACTTAACTATACTCGTAGATAAAGATACCAATATTTTAGATATGGCAGTTTCAAATATTCCAGGAACTTTATTGGAATATTGCCAGTATTTTATGAAATATTTATGGAATATAAGTAACAAACAAGTTACAAGAAATAACTAGACATTCTTATACTAGTCGGTGTCAATGGATTCACGAAAAATTTGTGATAATGTTTCCAGTTGAATAAACAAAATTTAATTCATCAAATAAAATCGATGAATTTGCAAAACATTGTTTTGTCTGTATATAATAAAACATCGTGTAAATTATTTTCATGGTAATTATTGATGTTGCCATGATTTGAATATTAATGTGAACTTCACATAATATTAAAGGAAAGCAAATTTATGCTGCTTACTGTGTCAGTGCAACAAAATAAATAGTCTTTGTTCTTCAAAACATACACACCTAATCAATGTGTAAATTATGGTAGCTACACAAAGATTTATACTTCCACAGTGACTGGATAGATATCTTCATGTTTTGCAACGTAAAATTGAGTACCTAACAGTAATCCATACTAAAGTTGGCACTTTATAACGTTGCAGTGAATTTATAAAGCGCATTAATTGAGTAAATAGGTAATCAAAGAAAATTTAGAGCAGTGACTTAATTATATGAAATGCAAAAATAGAACTGGTTTGCATTTCGGTTGTAATTTACAACTATGATTAGCGTCATAATTTGAATATCATTTTGAATTTCATGTTGTAATGGCATTACAGTATATCATGGAACAAAATGCAGTTTTAATGGTATGTTAATTTTGTTCACAGATATTCCTGATACGAGAATGGAACAGGCTCGTATCACACGTATAGTTTCATATTGGTAATTCAAGAATGGAATAGGCTTGCAATATGAATAGTTTTCAACCGTATGAATGGAATGGGCATACAGTTTATAACAAAAAAAAAAAAAAAAATGGGTCTGCGGAAACGGAATGGATTACGCAGCAATGGATAAATAAATAATAATTTTATTCAAGTATAACTGACTCAACATTTAAAAAAAAAAAACATGTTATCAGCGACGAATAGCGGCTGGGTGACACGGCGCGGCCGGGCGATATAGTTCTTCTGTGCGGGCAGCTGAAACGGGTAAAACGGTTTTGGGCGCGGCTGAAACAATAGTGCCGCCAGGCGATAGCGTGTGACTAAGGGACACGACGCGGTTGGGCATCTGGAGCAGTTGGCGCCTGGAGCAAGCTGGACGCCTGAATCAAGCTTGGTGCCTCGAGCAGACTGGGCGCCTGGAGCAGGCTGGGCGCCTAAAGCAGCTGGGTGCCTGGAGCAGCTGGGTGGTGCCTGGAGCAGCTGGATGGTGCTTGGAGCAGCTGGATGGTGCCTGGAGCAGCTGAGTGGTGCCTGGAGCAGCTGGGCGCCTCGAGCAGCGGAGCGCCTCCAACAAGCTGGGCGCCTACAACAAGATGGGTGCCTCCAACAAGCTGGGTGCCTCCAACAAGCTGGGCGCCTCCAACAAGATGGGTGCCTCCAACAAGCTGGGCGCCTACAACAAGCTGGGCACCTCCAACAAGATCTAGCAGCTGGGTGCCTGTAGCAACTGGGCGCCTGTGACAGCTGGCGCCTGTGACAGCTGGCGCCTGTGACAGCTGGCGCCTGTGACAGCTGGCGCCTGTGACAGCTGGCGCCTGTGACAGCTGGCGCCTGTGACAGCTGGCGCCTGTGACAGCTGGCGCCTGTGACAGCTGGCGCCTGTGGCAGCTGGCGCCTGTGGCAGCTGGCGCCTGTGGCAGCTGGCGCCTGTGGCAGCTGTGCGTCGATGGCCGGCGGTCATCGGGGCGCCAAAGCGCCACAGCGCTCCAAACAACATCCGAATGTCGCACGGTGACTCACCTCACCGTAGACGGCATTTGGTCTCGACCAGTAAATCACGCGCCGAAACATACAAAAATTGATTCCAAAAGTGATACCAAAAGTGATACCAAAAGTGATACCAAAAGTGATACCAAAAGTAATACCAAAAGTGATACCAAAAGTGCTACCAAAAAGTGATACAAAACGTGATAAAAAGAGTGATACAAAAGTGATGAAATTAGCGAAAGCAATTTTACTAAAAACATTTAAAAATACATACTTAAAGATCTATTCTATATTTTATAAGAACGAAATTGCTTTGCATTGCGAATTGATTTCAGCCATATGAATGGAATTGGAATACGGCTAGTAAGAAAAATATATATGTTTGTTGCGATAAAGGAATGGAATACGGAGCAACACAATTGATTTATTTATAAATAATTTGATTGATTCGCAATGTAGAAGTAACCAAATACAGTGTATTGATAAAATATAAGTTTTTCAAATATAACTTGTATTAAAATGTTATATTTTCACCGTTACATCGATCGATTAATTATTAAATCTATATTATAAGAATGGAATTACTTTGTATTGCAAATCGATTTCTAACAAATGAATGAAATTTAAATACGGCGAGTAAGAAAAAGAAATGTTTGCCGCGATAAAGGAATGGAAAACGCAGCAACATAATTGATTTTACCTATAAATTATTTTCAAAGATATTCAATTTGCAATGTAAAAGTAACTAAAAACACTGTATGGATGTGTTTTTCAATATGATTTGACAGTTTCTGTATATAAGTTTGATGTTTTTCACCATTTAAAGTAGACTAAACTCATTGTCATGGTTTTGTTTTCATCAGTTGCATCTTTCTTTCGCTTTTGACTGGCCATGTGTTAGGTTCTCCTGGCAACGTGCATGAGGACATGCACGGGGTCAGGACGGACGAGTGTTAGGTTTTAAGTATTTTAATGGTATTTGTTTTGTAAAAATAAGTATTTAATTTGACTCTGATATTAATCGATTATTTATTTTGATTTGGAGACTTTGATTTGACTACCTAGTCGGTTGAAGGACTACCCGACTTAAAATTGGAAGGGGAAAAAGCATGGCCGTAGAGGAGCGAAAGAAAGTCGGCAGTCTGTTCGGTGAAGCGGTGCGATGTGCACCTCCAGTGTTTACACTGTTACTCTGCCCAAATTCATATAAGTTATATATAAGTGAGATATGGTTTATAAGTGACGTTTAAAGGAAGTACGAAGTGAAACAATAAACCAATGATCTCAAGGATATGGACTTTTTCTTACACTCGTATATGCCCCATTTCAAAATTTCGTAGCGGCTGGTGACTTGCCGTCCACTAAATGGGCCCCCCTTAGTAGGCTACCTTAAGTTGGCGCCTGAGGGTCAATTATGTACCTACCTATTTATTAGTCTACTAAATTGTCCATTACTCAATTCATTAAATAACCTTTACCACCGCGTAACACCGTCCATCGATTTGATTAGGATTCCACACAATACCGAACAAATAGCCCCGCAGAGGCCAATATCATAAAATCTCTTTTATATTTCATCTAGGGTTATCTATATACAAAGAGATACCAAGGGGATAATGTGGTAGATAGAGAAAATCTGTAAAATCTCATTCAGATTTTCTCGATCGATTCGATCTCAGCATTGATTTATTATGACACGAGTTAGATAGAGACATAAAAATATCTTGATTCGGTGTCGATTGCCATATTTTTAGACAAGGAACGTAAAATTCTTCCATTATGTAGGTGACAGCTTTGACAGCAGCTTGGAAAGATTTTCAATTCATTTTTGTGGTTGAGAATTGCATCAAGTGACAACAGCATTATCAATCTGTTTTATACAGATATCTGTGATTATCTAGGATTACCAAACTGTTACACGAAGTACTTATTTATTGAATTGGAGTCTTTTTTTAATAGCTCATTGTTGAACTGCTGAACGTAGCTCTACCGTTGAAGGGAAAGCAGAATTAATAAGAATCTATTTGGATAGGCAATAACTTCAACACCTAAACTTTAGTAAATTATTGTTTTTCGCCAAAAATGGCGTAACCAATATTAATCAATGTAATCAATTTATGTATGAAATTGGAATAAGTAGGTAGTTCACTCGAATTAATGTATATCATTTTAAGATTAGAGTTGATTTTAAAACATACGAGTTGAAGATGAGATGACGTATGATAGAATGAAGTGGCGAAAAGAAACGTGCTGTGCCGACCCCACCTAGTGGGATAAGGGCAGGATGATGATGATGAGTTAATTTTAAAACATCGTATGGGTGAATACGAAAAAAATTGAAATGACCCCTAAAGTATGATAAACAAAACAAAAAAATATTTAAATCAGTTCATGATTGGCGGAATAATCGCGTAATTTTAATGAAAATTTACTAACAGTCGAACCTTATCTTACCTTTTTGAAGTCGGTAAAAATAACTGCTGTTTATGTCAGTGCTATGCGAGACGAGCCCGCGTGCTAGTACTCCAACCTTGGGAAAGATCGCCAATGCGATTGAAACTATAGTAGCAGTTTTCTACTAAAATTGTGCGTGAGTAACACCTGTTTAACTTAATTAAAACTGCTGTTTATGTTTCTCAAATAACGTAGGCCATAAAATACTTTGTTTTTCATAAAAAACGCTGGCAACCCTTATTTCATCCCCTACCCGTAGCCACTTGCGCACAGTTTCCCTCCAAAGCTACGAAGTCGAAGCTACGCCGTTACTGGGCTACGTCAGTCCGTAACGACGCGCGGAGCGAACGGCCGCTCAACGATTTTCTCCTCCCCTTATCCCAATCTCTATTGTTTCCTTTATAAAAACTACAAAATCTCTTCACTAAAACATTGTCAGGTTATATAATTGACATACTGAGTGAAAAATTGTAGTGAATTTTAGTGAATGTGGTTGTGTGTGAACATAGCGTGATTTAGGTTATTTTCACAAATTTCACGGACATTTGTGTTTTCCGAGTTTAAAATGGGGTCTAGGAATGAATGCGTGATAATCAGTGAGTATGTTAATATTGTGTTTTTGTTATAGACTATTACGAGCCCAATTTTGGCGTATCCCTTTACGATAATGTAATCCTGGGACTGTAAAAGCTGTAATTTACTTCCATAAATCGATGGAAATCGTTTTTAAAAGGTGTAGAAAGTATCTGAGGTTTGTCTGGGGTCAGGAACAAACAAAGATATTGATGTTCATTCATCAGATTTGTAGGTCAATGAGTTGTGACTATGTGTTGAGGTATGTGTGTATAGCAGTGCTTTGTGATTTTAGCCGCAGTCCCGAAAAACAACATAGGCAACATTTCATTTTTAGAAAATAAATATAAACAATGCTAGCATTAGGAGAATAAACGCATATGTTAAATGAAGTTACATCATATTTTTGTAAGTGAGATGGTGATATATTTTTTAGGACGAGCATTTGTTTGCGACAGATATTATTAAACTACCTAAACGACTACATAAAAAGCAACTAGGTTATTCACAGATTACTAAGGGTCTAGAGATAGTACACATTTTCAACTTATTACAAAGGTAATAATGATAACGACTATATAGGTCATGTGAATTTAAATATTTGTTAATTAAATTGAAAATTATTGGCAAAGGACCGATGCAGATGGTACTACAAGAGTGAGGCCTATACAGTCCAGTTATGGGATAGAACATATTGTTATAGAGAGAGATCTATATAAAAATATTCGATGATGATGAATTTTATAACTCATATACATATTTAGGAGTGTGTTAAACGTTATTCACAGTTAAAACAGAATATTGTTATTGATCTTAAATATTATAAAGACGTTAAGTAACCTGTAAAAAGCGAAGAAAAACTTCAAAAACATATTTACACGTCCAAAAGCTCTTCATTATTGCAAGTACCCAATGTGATGGACTATGGCTTTACCATGGAGATCTAAAGAAATTACTTTCCTTTTATGTGATATACCTAAAAACTCTGACACCAGGGCTAGCCACCCAGCCTATACGAACTTATTTACTTATGTGATATACAAAATGTAGCAATAAATCAAAAACCGACACGTTTACGAAACACATTGCAGAATGCAGTGTTGTCAGCGCATTTGAATCAGTGTATAGCTAATCCACCAACCTGCACTGGGCCAGCGTGGTGGAATTGGCCAATCACCCTTCGTGGGTACGCCTACGTCCTGCAGTGGAATATTAAATAGGCTGTTTAGTAAAGTAGAATGAATTAGTGATTTATTATTATAAGCGTAAACAATTGCGTAATTATTTTAATTACCCGTATTTAGTTGTGATCTTAAACAGACAGTTTTGTGCGAAATTAGGCCTCTGCTAAATTGAGACGACATGCCACTCACAAGAGATCTTTGGACATAAACTGTTTCGTATTGAGATGAAGCCCTTGCCTAGCAATGGCACATAGCTTAATGAAGGGTTGAAAACAAACAAAAGAATAAAAGGAAACAAACGAAAAATTTATTCTTATACTAGCTTTTACCCGCGGCCTCGCCCGCGTTATATTTTGATTTTGGCTTATGTTTATGTCGGCTGCGAAACCTAACCTAACCGACAAATATCAAAATACCTTAGAGGAATGCTTTGTTACGGTTGGAGCGTATATACAACTTACAATGGTACAGCAAAGTTTATACATACTTGTTTCTAATTATTGCTTTTTTACAAATATTTGTGCAAAAATTTGATAAAATTGTTTCTAAGGTTTTTACGTGTTAGATTAATTCCAATTTTTTGTTCTAAATCAAATCTCTGCTTTCCATAAACTGGGCATTCCAAGATTATGTGCCACTGCACATGAGTCTCCTATTTTGTGGGTTCACAGATGCACGATGGGCTTTCCCTCAACTTAAATCGATGTAAGTATTGGGAAAACCCACCATGCCCGTCAGCACTTGAGTTATGATTCCCACTGGTGCTATTTCTCTTACGATCTTGTATGCCGGAAAATATGTTTTGGTTACCGCCGCTGTGTGTCCATCCTGATACCGCCGGTTCCACTCGTCAAGAGAGTCCTTTCGGATTTCTCGCTTGACGAATGAAACGGGGCAGTTATCGTAAATAGGTCTGCACTTCGAGTGCAGTGCTGCTTCCTTTGCTAGCTGGTCCGCTCTCTCATTTCCCTCCATCCCCGCGTGCGCTGTAATCCAATAAAGTTTCACTATTTTATTTTGTGCGTGTAGTAACTTTATGTTAGCTTTGAATTTACTGCTAAGGGATGGAGGGAAGATATGCCAACTACCGTTTCCAGTGCAGACCTGGAGTCACAAAAGATTTTTGCTTTTTCGGTAGCCTCAAGAAGTGCCAATAACTCGGCCTGGTACACGGAGCACCAATCGGCCAATTTCAGCTTGCGGGTACTGATCTCAGCGGCATCATCCCAAATGGATTATGCCGCCCCAACTTTCCCTTTAATTTTGCTGCCGTCTGTAAATATGTTAATTTCTCGGTTAAGATTTTGCTCTAGTGCTGCTCCGTCTGCCAGGCATATGAACTCCAGCTCCTCCTGCTGCGCTGGGTGTGGCTTCTTTTCTGTCTCTCTATCTCCAGTTACTTGCTGGGAATAACCTTTCTTAGTTTCATAAAGCAAGGCTGCTTCCTGTGTGCTTAGCATACAAGACCACGACACGAGTTTATCGTCGTGTGCAAAGGTGACAGATATATGCTTCATCATAACTCTGTCACGTTCTGACACGTCGATAGTATAATTTTATGGTCCTTATGCTAAGCCCGCAGGACTCTGATATGACAGCCGAGGATTAGGGGCCGCGGTGGGATATATGGAACTGGTGGTGTGGGTGCCGCCACCTACCCTACCTTCCGCTAGGCCGTCAACGTGTTGGCAGACGCAGTGGGGCTGCAGGGGAAGAGAGGTGTCGGTATCGCGATGGCAGTTCTCACTGCCCTCTGCAGTTGAAGAGGCAGGCGTTGGCTACTATGACTGACCCGCTGCACTGGGACCAGGGCGTTGGAATGCTGTCTGACGTTCAGTACTGTTTAGTCCCGAGTGGTAGATGACGATGTGTCTTGTGCTCCGAAACACTCCGTCATTATGGCGAGAGCGCAAGCTCGGTTATGGAGCCCGAGTCTGGGCTAGCGCTGTTGAGTGCCGCGAAGGAGTGCGAAAAATGTAGGAATGTCCTAAACTTGCCATGACAGGTTATTTCTGGCGCTTAGACGGCTGCTACCGCAGCCCGCTCACTTAGTTTTTATCCTATCCTACGGGAACTGTTAAAGTTTTTGCGATAAAAAGTGGCCTATGTCACTTTTCGTCTTTCAAACTATATTCATGCAATAAGCCAAGGCAAGTTGCTCCGTTGCTGAGAAAAAAATATTGTTAAGTCCTATGGGAACCACATTTTTTTGGGATGGAAAGTATCCTATGTCACTTTCCGTCTTCCAAACAATGCCCACCCCAAATATCAAGTCAATCCGTTGCTCCATTGCTGAGAAACAGTAATTGTCCTATCCCATGGGAATCACGAATTTTCTCGAGATGAAAAAGTATCCTAATATAACTTTCTGTCTTTTAAACCATAGGTATCCATACCAAAAATCAGGTCAATCTTTTGCTCCGTTGCTGCGTCAAAGAGGAACATACCAACAAACTTTTCGGATTGATAATATTAAAGTATGATGATTATGTACCATAAAGGTAGAATAAAGAAACAGGTTAAACCTCTAATGATAGAAGATTTAAAAATATTTTTAATGTCAGACAAAATGACGGCCTGGTATTAAACGTCATAGTAACATGTAGCATGGAGAGGGAAAATAACATTTTATCCAATTTTAATGTCAGTTGTCATTTTCAATCCATACTTTATTTCCTCTTCAAGGGGATATAATGGTGGAAAAACAATTTGTCCCCTTGGCATGCTACTTGTGATTTATAAAAGTCTGCAGACAATGTCACCTGTCATCTAATTACGTTTGGCTGTGACGTTTCGTTAGTCCATATTAGCGTCATAGAGGAATTAATCACTTAACGTCTTTGTGATAGTGGCGACAGTTTCGCTTTCGATGGTTTTTGTCCTGTCCTACAGGAACTATGCAATTTTTCTGGATAAAAAGTATCCTAAAGCTTCTTCCGCCTTTTAAACTATGTCCATGCCAAAAATCAAGTCAATCCGTTGCTCCGTTGGTGCGTGAAAGAGTAACAAACCAACAAACTTTTCGGATTTATAATATTAGTAAGGATAAGGATGACCAGCCATAAAAGAAAAGAAACGAAAATCAGCTCTCATTTGACAAAAACACCACAATAAACAACAATAGGACAATCGGATTACAAAACCTTCACTCTTTTTGGGTTTGGGTAAGAAAAATCCTAAAACCTAGACCACGCAACTAAAGGAAAATCGAATTACTAAAACCTTCACTCTTCTTGGGATTGGGTAAGAAAAATCCTAAACCCTAGATCGAAGCTGTCTTAGCCTATTCAAGGTGGCGTACGATTGCTGCCAGAATAGATGAGATACAAGTATTGTCTCATTGGAATTCTGTGTTCGTCGTACGCCCGTATTGTCTTTGTGTTCTAAGATGTACGAAATATGGACGTACTTACTTTGTGCTAGTTGTGTTCGTGCGTTTTCAGTAGTTGGCTCCCGTATTATACTCGTATCTATACTATCTATACTAATAATAAAAAGAGGTAATGAAAAGATGTGAGAAGAGACCTACTCAATCGATTTCGAAAATTCTTTTTCCAATAAAAAGTCACTTTATTATTTTGTGAGTGTCATAGAGTTAGTTGTATACCTAACTAGTTGACCCGGCGAACTTCGTTTCACTTCTCGCCTTTTAAACCTTCCCTAGACCTCCACGAACATTTCAAGACTAAGATAAGATAAATCCGTTCAGCCGTTCTCGAGTTTTAATCAGACTAACGAACAACAATTCATTTTTATTTATAGAGATAACCGGAAGAATAAGTAGACTTTGTTAGTCGGATTTGAAGTAGTCGGCAAAGGCTCTCGAGGTGGTCTCATTTAAATTTTACAGAAATCTGCTGAGCCGTTTTTGAAAAAACTAACATTAATGTAAATAATTCGAGCGAAATCTTCGAATTTTGTACACGACGAAAGGCGGTTTTGCCATATTATTACACAAACTCTATGCGTGAAGACTCTGCGATATCGAATCAGCATTACAGAGATCCGTAGGCAAACTAACGTTACCGATATAGCCCAACGGATAGCCAAGTTAAAGCGCGGAGAACTGTCGCCATTGTGGTCGACTTGTACAGTCTTGAATGAATTAATTTGTATTTGAATTTTCACTTGTTATAAAAATAAATTAAATATTTTTACATGCTAGAAAACTACACTAGCGCTGACCTAGTTCGGCAACAAATTTATTAAGGCTACTTTAATTAATTTTGGTAAATTATTTTAGCTAATTAACATTGATTGTTTTTGTAGATTGTTTGATAAATAAAAAACTTTTTGTTAAACTTACGATTTGGGCTAATTTTATATAATACTAGCTGACCCGGCGAACTTTGTTTCGCCATATTTTCTAAGTTCAATGACTTTGTTTTATGACCACAAAAAAAGTAAATAAAGAATAGATTCTGTTTTAAATAGAACCATATATTGAAAGAATTTGCAATATTGCAAAGTTTTTAAATTTAGAAGAAATGGCGGAACAAAGTTCGCCGGGTCAGCTAGAAACGAAATAAGGCCAGCATAGTAGCGTCAACAGGAATTCTCCCATTGCCAATGTCTAAAACTGTATATGAATTTTGCAAAACATTTCTGCCGATAACTATTAGGCGTTTCTTTCTCATCGACTCTTAACTTTGGCTCTTATATAGAGTTAAAAGCTCAATTAGCCTCCAAAAAACTTGGTGTTCTCTCTAAGTTGAGACGGTATTTCACACCTGAGCAACTGCTTAGTCTTTATAAAGCACAAGTCAGGTCTTGCATGGAATACTGCTCTCACCTTTGGGATGGCTCTGCCAAATATCAACTGGATGGAGTCTCTGGAGTCGATTGAGAGGCGAGCCAGGAGGCTGATTGACAACGACACCTTGACTAAGTCGCAGCTGCAAAGTCTCGAGAATCGACGTAAGGTAGCGAGTTTATCGGCCTTTTATCGTATACACTTCGGAGAGTGCGCTCAGCAGTTGCACAATCTGGTTCCACCTGCCCCTTTCTTCTATCGTACGGCTAGACAGACGCGACCAAAGCACCACCCTTTTATGGTGGACATTCCGTGCGTTAGAACCAAGCGTTTCGAATCCTCATTCCGCATACGAACAGCTAGAATGTGGAACGCTTTGCCTGGGTCTGTCTTCCCGCTAAAGTGCGACGTGGGTGTCTTCAAATCCCGAGTAAATAGGTATCTTCTAGGTAAGCGTGCTACACCCTAGACCGCATATCTGCTCAACATCAGGCAGTATGTAGTCAAACGCAAACCAATACGGAATATTAAAAAAAAAAAGTCATTTTGCAACTCCACTCGCATATTGGTTAATTTAAGTTTTTTTACGGTCTGCTCGTGGCATTCACGCAGTGCATTGACTAACTTAGGCTATTTCAAGTACCTACTAACACTCTTTGTATAGTATACCTAAATAATTGTAAATGTTAGTTAACAAAGGGCACAGACCCTGGAGTCTGTGGTTAATAAATTTTAATCTAAAAAAAAAAAAAAAGTTTTTTTACGTATCAAGCATTTATTTCATCAGTAGCTGTTCTTCTGCAGCAGCTTTCTATCTGGGAATGACTGGTAGCGTTTGGCGAAAATCACCAGACATTAGAATCATCGCACCTCCGAAGAGGTTCTGATTGCTACGCACCTAAATATTTCAATGTTCGATCGAGTGCTAATGCTCGTTTGTGCGACATCGTACACTCATCACAGATAATTAATTTACAAATGTAGCAGCGATCCCGGATGAAGATATTGCTATTGCTATTTGTCAATAAAAATCCTCCAAAATTAATCCTCCATTGCCATCATTTACTGCTTTCATAATAGTATCGTGAGCTGTTTTTTGCTACCTATTTAAAAGTGGGACTTTGCTCTGTACGGATTGACTCAAAACATATATGTCAAATTGCCGTTCTCGTTCAAATTCTCGATTTAATGCATCGTGCATGGGTCGATTAGGTGCAGGCATTCCTAATTGGTGCAGCATCTTGCCGGACAACATCTCGCACAAATCTTCTAATGATATTAATACCTCAATATGTATTTCTGCGCAAATTTCAAGTTCAAGATTTTCTGTTATTAAGCATATTCTATGCAAAATGTTTTTAGCCATACTGTCTTTGTATTTGTTCCCCAAATTATGTGTGTTTGCTGGAAAGCAGGTTGAAATAAGGATGGCAAAATCTGACCGAATTCGAAAAATTAGAATTAAATTTGTTTTAATTTTTTTAGATACAAACCTTGTCCTGGCTATGACGAACACAATAAATAAAGAATTAGCGAAATCGGTCCAGCCGTTCTTAAGTTATGCGCGTACATACATTTCGCAGATTCATTTTTATATATATAGATTGGTTCAATTTCATTTACTCAGCAAAGTTTATTTAGTCGTGACGAATTAATCTAAGGAGGGGTATTAAGAGTTCTTTGCACTCCCATTGCGGTCGTAAGCCGCGTCTGTATGGGGAAGGCTTAATGTTGTAAACTAGCCTAATTTAAAATGAGCCAAATTCTATAATAGATATGTAGGAGTCGCGAAGTTTTAATTTACTTGCAATTATTTTTAACTAGCATTCCGCTTTGTGTAGGCTGAAGATGTGGAAATTTTGATAACAAATTACATAAAAAATTTGTTTCTGTGAAACGAAATATAAATAAAGTATCCAATATAAAATAAAACCACACACACAAAAGTATCGCGAGCGTGTTGAAAATGACAATAGGTTTGATGACTGGGTTAAAAAAAACATTATTATAATTAGCCGGTTAGATGATTAAACTAAACTCAAACTATTGAACACGTATTTTTTTTCTTTTGTCAATCAAACAATGATAAAGATAGACCTTGTCAATGTTTGGGAGTGGGGGCACGTGACGTCACTAGTGCGGCGTAGTCTGTAGATTTGTAGAATCAATTTTTGTTTAACTGACAAACTTTCTCTGAACAATAGACCTTGCAACACATCTCTTTAAACAAATCTTGTTAGAATTTAAACACTAAATAATATTGGCAAATATTATCTACCGAAATCGGTAAATAAATAGCGCGACAGAAATTTTCCTCCATTTTGGCGGGAAATATCCCGCTAATGTAAAATCGGCGACGACAAAAAAATTGTCGAGATTCGTTGAAAAATGCCACCTGTAGACAAAGATCAACATCCGGTCAGACGAAAGCAAAATCGTCGTGGAAGCACAGAATTTGCTTCGCTTCGGTCAAAAACCCACCCAGCCGAGACCAAATTCGACTCCGGGTAAAAAATATGCTATTTTTTTTTAAACAAATGAAACGGATTAAAGTTTTAAAATAAACAAAATGATATCTTTTACGAGGAGTAAACAACTTCTGCAGTTAATTATTGTCTGAAAGAAGTTTAAGCAACTCGTTCAAGTTATAAAGCTTTTACGTTGAAGGGTCGGATTTTGTCAGAGTTTGTTAAATTCTATCAGATTAAGACAGCAGCAAGTTAATTCAAATATTTATAGTATTCATAGCGTTGTATGACTACGTGTTTCTTAACGATCACCGAAATTAAGTCACGGCACGGTCAGTCTTTGGATGGGTGACCGTAAGTGGCATTTACGACTGAGCACTTCAGTAGCTAGGTTGACTTCAAGGGACTCTTTACGAGGGGGAAATCTTCGTAAGATACTCAGCTGCTTCGAGATGCAGCCGGGTTATGTGGGATTGCACCCACTAAAACCTCCTCGGTGAACTGCCTCTGAGCTGTCTTCGAAGTTTCGGGATCTCCAGGGGAACGCACCGGAGCTCCCAGCACTTTAAGCCATGTAATCACTGAGCAACAATGTTTCGGATACATAGTTTCTGAAACATCACGTAGATGTTTCCAGGAACTGATTAGTTTCCATATTCCACAGAGTTTTGTTTACAGAAACAAAATAATTGTCTCTGAAACATTATTATTTGTTTCGGAAACACGTAGATTTTCTGATGCAAAGTTTATAAGCAATTGTTGCTCAGTGAATACATGGCTTTACTGTTAACGTCTTGCGTTTGATTCACGCATACAGACATTTACGACGACGTAGCCACTCATCAATGTCGTCCTCCCCGTGCCCGTTTGAGTGGATGGCTAGAGCCCCGTCTCCTTCCACCCGCGAGCCCAGAGATCCCAATTTAGTAGGCTTTTACTACAGGCAGGGGATACCGATGCCGTATTTTACTACCCCGGCATTGGGATCAATGTGTTTTGACGTTAAGGCGGCTTTAAAACTCTGACTCTGGTGTTAGAGTTTTTAAGGTGCTGGAAAGCTTTTGACATGTCTAAGCGGTTAATGTAACCTGGATCCTCAATTTAACATGTGGGCAACGGGTGCACTTGGCTTTAAATGCCACCCGCGGTCACCCATCCGATTATGGATCGTGCCGAACGATGCTTAACTTTGATGATCGCTAAGAAACATCTAGTCACGGTAATGGTATCTAACAGTATTGTGACTAGGCCCTGGCCTTGAAATATATACCTACAGCGCCACGTGGCCACGCAGAGCGTATCCCGCGCTAGGGCTGCCCGCCTTCAGTATTTTAATTTCATCTAAGTACTTACTCTTTACCTACTTAAGTTTCTTTCTAGTTTCTACATATTTTGGTGTAATTTTTTTATATTTATTACAAAAAAGAAATTCGTTGTGAATGAAAAAGGAAACGTTCAAAAAAATATATATTGTTTTTTTTTATGTTTATAGGGTTCCGTAGTAAAACGAGGAACCCTAAAAACATAAATCGAACGCTTACTAGTCACAAATCCACACGTTCTTTTCTCACTACGGCGCGCCGCGACTGACTAGCATCCCAAGAGAATACCAAATTCCGAGGCGCGTAGGTATGATTCGCGTTCCGACCATTTGTACGAAGACGGAATAGTGTTATGGTGCCGCCACACTCTCCACGAAGCGACACGAGCGCCGCAGCTGTAGCTAACTTCATATCGCCGACTTGTATACTTGTTTACGATGTGAAGTTAGCTACAGCTGCGGTGCTCGTGTCGCCTCCTGGAGAGTATGGCGGCACCATTTGATATCATTACCGTGATCTAGTCAAATTATTTATGAGCGCTACCTGCACTGAAGGCATCTAACATTTTTATTACCGCGAAAAAGTCCCACTTGACCCACTTCCATGTGGAACAAATGAATACGAACTGGGATAAATAATTATCCCAGTTTGTAATCTTTTGTTTCACTTGTCCCACTTGCGCTTGACCGACTCGCCTGATCGTACTTAAGCAACGTTGGTTAAATGGTTAAAACAATTGATGTTGGATGTACGTGTGTCAATTATTGACAAGAACGAAGAGTTCAATGATCTGTTTGGGTGTAGAGAGGTACACTTAGATATTTATATAAGGGTTGTAACGCTTGATCGGTAGCCCTTACATAAAGATATTGGATTGGGTTCGTGAGCACCGAGACACAAGGGCGCCGGAACAATGTTACTAAGGTTTTCTTACCTAGCGCCTCTGCTAATGTTTTTGTGGTTCCTTTCCCTATTGAAAGGGTAAAAACATTACTGCGTCATCTGCTTATCTTTTTGCTGGTACTACTTTTAGATCCTGTATTTTACAGAACTTTTCCGCCGTAAAAAGGACGTTTCGGTAATGCCGGAGGGGTAAAGGCCGTGGAAAGGATAGATGGAAAACGAAGTAGTGAAAGACCAGTTCGGACTTCGAATTGATGCCAAATTTTTTGACCCCATGATTTTTCGGACTATATATTTCATAGAATTTCAGACTTCTTTTTTTAAATGAAAACTTCTTTAGCGGCGTTCGTAAGATGGAAGGAGAGTAGACCGCCGGCGCGGCGTAGGAGAGGAAGTAATAATCCTCTCTTTCTACCGCGCGGCGAAAATGTATGCCTGCTCCTGCTGTTTCGTTTAAAGCGGTGCAGGGCGATTGCGCGAGTGTGCCTGTGTGATATTGTATTTTACAGTCATAAATGATAGTACTTTCATACTGATAACAAAAGCAATTCGTGCGAAATTATTCCCTAACCATTCAAAAATATTCAAAAATGCATAACGTTAATGTTCAAGTTTTCACTTCTGCCGGCACTCCTAGAGTGCAACCCGTTTTTAGGGTTCCGTACCCAAAGGGAAAAACGGGACCCTACTGCTAAGACTTCGATGTCCGTCTGTCAGTCTGTCCGTCTGTTCATCTGTCCGTCTGTCTGTCTGCCTGTCTGTCACCGGGCTGTATCTCATGAACCAGGATAGCCAGGCAGCTGAAATTTTCACAGATGATGTATTTCGGTTGCCGCTATAACAACAAATACTAAAAACAAAATAAAATAAATATTTAAGGGGGGCTCCCATACAACAAACCTGAATTTTTGGACGGTTTTCGCTCTAAATTAATAATGGTACCAGGTAGATGCTTCAAATTTTCACAGAATATTTAGTTTTATATTCCTTTCAATAATAAATAATAAAATTAAATAAACATTTGATGGGGGCTCCCATACAGTACGGAACCCTCCGTGCGCGAGTCCGACTCATACTTGGCCGATTATTATTAAGATAATACACAGCTATCAGTTGTGTCGCGGCGTACCTGTAGTATTGGTTTTGAATGGACTGAATTGATGTTACGGATTTATAATAGCATGGCAACTTCAATGTCAATCACGACGCATTATATTTCTGCACAGTCTCGTTGCGTTAATATCTTAGAGAAAGCTTTCAGCTGCCAATTGGCAGCCCAACTACATTAAAATGTTGAAATATGGTACGAGATGGGCAATTTTTGAAGCAGAAATTCTTGTTATAGTAGTACCTAGCCCTTTTCAAACTTGAATTTTAGCCCCGAATTTTGTAGCGAGTAAAATAATGCTTTGTAAAGATAATTTGTTGCAATTACAGGGTTGGTCATATAATGCATTTATGTATTTCTCAAATATCAAAAATCTCGTGTATTGCAGTGCTACACAAACACACACAGACATACATATATAAGTGCTTTCTTGCAACAACGTGCATTGTTCTCTCCGCTTGCTGTACAATTTCTATAATATCATATGTTATTACTTTCTTCATTACAAATTTTTATCTATCTATTGTTGTATAACTTATAAGCATGATAATTAAATATTATTATCTATCCCATATTGTGTAGCCAGACTTGTGCTTTTGATGTTACAAAATCGCCTCCACAACTTTTCAATTATTCAGAAAGAATAAATCAATAGGTCAGAAACCGTGTGTTAAATGTCTAACAATTTTTATTATTTATTAATATTCATTCATCCATCAGCCATTTACCTCAGGAAAAATACAATTTAACTTGGCACTAATTTCCGATCCAACTTTTTTTTTTGTTTAGTATCACTTACTGAGTGTAAAATCATAAAATGCTGAGGTATTGATAATGCTGGAGGTAATGCGGAGGAGAGTCATGACTTTTTCCCTAAAGTGCAAAGTTTCCGAGATATCGGCCTAAAACATTTTTTCAAGTGACTCAGTAAGTGAACCTAAACCTTATAAAAAAATGGATCGAATATTAAGTGCAAAGTTGACCAAAAAAACGTCTATTTTTCCTAAGGTAATTGGAGGTCCACGACATAGACCTCACCGCGGCGGCGGCAGTGGGCAGGTGGCACATAGCACAGAGGATTGATCACAACAATGAGGTCACAACAGTTATCAAGGGGAGACCACGTACCTAGTATTCAGGTAGGACATCCTCGACATACGATGACGTCATGAAGACAGCAGAATCGCGATGAAAGAATATCTTACAAAGTGGCCACAGACTTTGTACAGTAGCCCAAAAAAGCTTAAAAATATGGTAAAGAAATTCATTGAAAAAAAAAGGTATGTAATGCTTAATTACAATGGAATTCCGTTAGTTTGATTTTTGTTCAAGGCCACCATCACACCGTCATGTATGTTAAAAGATACCAAAATATGGAAACTCCTTTTTAGTAAAGAAAATAATGGTAAATTCGTTTTCCAAAACAAATAAAGCAAATAGTGAAGTTCTGTACAAGGTAATGAACTAAGCTCGTTTTATTTTTGCATTATCTCTTTATGCAAATTACTATACAAGGTTATTTATAATAAGTTAGCATCCTTTTAGGGGCTTATTCTGTACATCATAACTTACCACTTGTGTTCTGCGACTTATGTCAAAACTCAAAAAAAAATTGTTGTTCCATAGATAAATATCGTTCACCCGCGACTAAATGTATGGAACAGCTGGTTTTTTTTTTTTAAGTTTTGACAAAAGTCGCAGTACAAAAGTTGTTAGTTTTGATGTACAGAATAAGTCCCAAAAAGGATGCTAATTGATTAAAAATAACCCTGTACACATAAGTTGCAATATTTTAATAAATATTAGGTAAACCGTATCATATTGTAGAATTTAATATTCTCGGCTCGTCATGTATCGACGGACAGTAGGTACAGTCCCGAGGGAAATTCCCTGTCCGAGGGACGGACAGACAAATGTACAAATGTATCTATAGGTACTTAAGTGCGTTTAAGTGCTATTTGGGGACGAAACTTTTGCAGTGGAGAGGCGTCGGTCAGTAAGAGTAAGGAGCTTAATAGTTCACGATATTTTAACAAAAATAATTACCTATGTTAATAGATAAAATAGAAACGTAACTGTACATGTAGATTTCTAAATATTGTTTGTTTCATTAAAAAGCTTTGTTAACAAATGATTTAACTTGGCAGGGTACCTATAGCTGCACTTGTAAATACCGAGACCCTACCACAAAACTTTTTTTTTGACAAATTTAATGGGGTAATCGGCAGTAATAAAAAATATGAGTATAAATATGCATTTTACAAAATGTTTGAATTAGCAAGATTTTGACAAATAGTCTAGGTTTGTTTATTTATGCTCATAGTATGGTATTTATCTTGTCTTGTGCTGTAGTAATATCTTCTATATTGATCGAGATACTCATTACCCAAAATATGAAAAACCAGCGTAGTGGATATGGCCAAATCACCCTTCGGGGTAGGCCTACATCCTGCAGTGGACTATTAAAAGGCTGGTGTAGTATTAAGATTTATGATAGGGACCCTCCGTAACTCCATAGAGAGTTTACGGACGAAGTAAAAAGTGTAACATTTAAGCCGCCATCCAATCTTAAAATACCTGTATAGAGCCCAAGTTAAACTGGCTTTTCTCCATAAACCCTTGAAGGTGTCTAAAAAAAAAATTAAACAATGTTTTCAAAACTATACGGTAGGGGATCTAATTACTCGAAACACAGTTCAAAAACATCGCTCGATAGAAATTAAATGTGAAGATACCGCTTTTTAGAACAAATTCATGATTTCTAAGAAATTTTATTGCATTTTTGGGCACTTTTCTACACTTTTACAATTTTTTTTAATCTGTTATTTATGCACATGAATTAAATTATAGCTTTCATCCATAAAGTTTAGGAAAAAGTGGTTATACCAATTTTATATTGATTTTTGAATGCGAAAATCGAACGAAACCGGGGACGTATTGGTCTTCATCCGCTCATATGAAAAATTACTCTGATACTATGGCGCCTTAAGTGTAGTAGCCTGTTGACTGTAAGTTGCCTTTTTCTTAATTGAACTAAATTTAATTAAAGGGCATAATTATTCAAATCACTTATAAGACCCTTAGCACACACGGCGTATTTTAAACGCACAGATGACGCGCTGGTAACGCACGTATACGCGCTTCAAGCGATATTTGAACGCAAGAACGCAACCTTGTAACCTATTACGGGGTGATCGTGAAACATGCGTCTACTGCGCGTATGCGCGTAGATACAGCGATACAAACGCGCTGTAGTCGCCCCTCCTCTACCCCTCCTCCAGCCCATTGTATGTGCATCAAACAAGTTTTAAACGCGCGTACTCGTATGTTTCGCGTTTTACGCGCGTTCGAATCTACAAAATCGCAAAAATCGGTATCAACGGAACAGAAATCGCGCGTTTCTGAAACGCGCGTCGTCTGCGCGTTTGAAATACGCCGTGTGCTAGGGACATGAGTTATTTCTACCACCAGCTCTAGCACTATATCTCCTTTTAGGCACAAACTTTGACATTGCCAATTCTCCAAAGTATCATTCGAAGTGGCTAACAGGAGAGCCACACCTTCTATTTAGAAAGAGACATAAACGCATTATCGTTAAAACCAGAGCGAGATAGATGCAAAGAGCAAAGGTTCACAAAGTGATTTCTTTTTACAATGATTGTATAGGTTTTTACGAGAGTTCTCGTGAGCGTTACTAAGGACGTAAATGTCTGGGTAACTCAGGGATGGAATAAAATATGGACATTTGGCCGGGACGTTATATATTCTAAGGAGGAATTGAAAGCTCTCAGGTGCGTAATTTACTTTGTATCTAATATGGATTTGGAAGATTTTGTAACACGATACGCAAGATTTTTCCAACCAGTTGTACCTTTAGAAAATCTTAATAGGTATGTATAAATTACGTGTCACGTTGTTTGTCCGTGAAGATTTTAATCAAATTTGCACACTGTGTGCTGTTTGATCTAACTTAAAGGATAGGATTTATATCTCAATTTATAATCACTTTTTATGCCATTTATGCCAAAACAACGTTTGGCGGGTCAGCTAGTTTTACTAAAAATTAAAATGGAGTGCATTGAAATTGGCCTAAGCATTTTAGTCCCCATAAATAAGCCCATCGTAGAAATACTATATTTGCTTCGGAATAATATAACACAACTCTGCTCCGTTCGCGGCTGTCTTATATTGCTAAGCAAAACAATCAAACAATAACACTTTATTCGATAACCAAATTACATTAAAAACACAGATTATGATGACCAAACCTATCTAATTGACGGCCTTATCGCTTTAAGCGATTTGGTCCAGGCAAACAAGTATGTCATAGTAGATTATGTATGTACCAAGAGAACCAAGTGATGTCTTACGTCACGGGCGACAATTGGACCCTGAGCGTAGCGAGGGACTCTATAGTGAACTTCCGAGCGCAGCGAGGGTGTTTTAAGTTAGCTAGTTAAGAAGCGAGGGATTTATTTAGAGTCCTGAGTGAAGCGACGGGTTCAAGTCTTCCAAGACGAAGACAAACTTGGTTGTATAGGTCCATACTCTACTTTTCATACATCCTGCGAGAAAATATAGCCCCAAGAAAATGAGTAATACTTCCGTCATAAATTCACTAAGTGTAGGTACTCATTAGGTTACTCGGTATTGTTCACAATCAATTAGAACAAATTAAAATCTACCTACGTATTTTCATGGAATCGCACACAATCACTACATAGTATAAAACAAAGTCGCTTCCGCTGTCCCCATGTCCCCATGTATGCTTATATCTTTAAAACTACGCAACGGATTTTGATGCGGTTTTTTTAGTAGATAGAGTGATTCAAGAGAAAGGTTTATATGTATAATACACCTGTGCAAAGCCAGGGCGGGTCGCTAGTTTATAATAAAACAGAGAATGTAAATACTTCTTCTTCTTCTTCTTCTTTTCAGCCATTGGACGTCCACTGCTGAACATAGGCCTCCCCTAAAGACCTCCAACAAGACCGGTTGGTAAATATGTAAATATGTAAATACTACATGAAAAAAATAAGATCATGGCCAGCTCGATAATCAAGGCCTAGCACGGGCATTGCAAAGAGGTTTTTTTTAACCGTATCAGTTCGATCTTATAGAATAAAAAAAGGTTTTTTTAATTCTATAAAATCGAACTGATACGGGCACCAAAGAGGTTATATTCTGTGAATTCGAGTAGAACCTCCTTAGAATGCCAGTTGCAATGTAAAGAGGTCATATTAAGTAGATTTCGCAAATTGAACCTCTTAAAATAAATTAAAATGCGTTAACTAATTAATTTTTGTTGCAAATAAATTTCTGTATTTCTTTACGATGTTCTTAAATGTTCTAAGTTGAGAAATTTTCATACGAATTAGACGTTCCAAATTTAGTTTTGAGTTACAAATGAGTTTCCTACAACATTACTGACCTGTCATAGCCCTCTAGATTGTGTTAAGATAATAATGACTCGTTTTACGTTAAAATGGACATATAATGGGTCATTTTCGAGCAGGTGGTATGAAAAATTATTTACCATAAAAATGGTATTTATGCAGTGGAATCACGGCGTACAACGCTTTATCCAATTTTATTTCTCTTGCATATCAATCGATAGTCAACAGTTCGGTAACACCCTAAACCTTAAGCAAAAAGCCTTTCTGTAAAGCGATACCAATAAATAACAATTCTCCAACAAAAATGTGCCAGAAATATACTTCCTTCATCGTCATAATGTTTATTAAGCGGCAATATTCAGAGCAACAAAAACAAAAATTGCCTTTCTTACTCGTACTTCCAAGAAGCAATTGCCATCGCCTGCCGGGAGGCAGTTCTCACATTAATTTGTGAAACTTGAGCCGTGAGGTGCCGTAAGTGGGAGAATGTGGCAATATGGCAAACTTTATAGTATTAGAAGTGGTGTAGGAGAGCTTTCCGATAGAGGGTTACGCATGGCTGACGAATAAGCTGACACTTATGGATTATTGTGGATCCTTCTCTTATAGGCCCCATTCACCATCAGGCCAAATGGATGACATCCAAATGAATGTGGCTAATGTTGCCAATTTAGTATATTTAAGTTTAGACTTCATTTTTCACAGAAACCCAGAACCCAGAAATACTACGTAAGTAAAGATAAATCCACAGATGATTTGGTTTAAAGGTAATCATACAAGTTGCTAAACTATTTATGACGCTAAAGCGCTCGCCATACCAATGAAAAGTCGCTATTTCTAACGACGAAGTAGCAAACTCGTAACATCGAATGGATGTCATCCATTTGGCCTGATGGTGGGCCTATTACGAGTAGTTTTACGTATAGACAGAAATTTTCTGATGCTTTCTTCGAATTAAGAGCGTATCGAGTGTCAATCCGCTCCGCGAAAAAGTGAGACGGCGAGGCATCAATAAAAAAAATGCCAAGTCGATGCGGCGAGGGACCGAGGGGAGCTCGTCTTCATGTGGAGAAATTAACAATAAAAGTTCAGATGAAGTTATCAAGTCAACTTTTAGACGTATTATATCTTTTGCATTTTTTTTAAGTTGCTGACCTAAAATAACCGAGGCTTCAATATAATACAACTTTATTGCACACCAAAAGCAGAAAGTAAAATACAAAATATTTGGAATTATAATTTAAATTAACTGGCTTCATGAGCATTATGAAGGCGCCATCGTTATTAAACAATATATAGCCAATTAGAATATTTCTACTTCTTTTTCACTTTAGGCATTCAACAGAGAGAACACTTTTTACGTTGCTATTAAATTTACAATGGCGCCTTCATAATTGGGCCTAACGTTTAACAACGAAAAAGACAAAATTAGCCTAACCTCGATGATTGAAATAAGCAACTTTTATTCATCTAGTTGGCCCGGCGATTGACAACATCCGAAACAAAAAAGAAATCTATGAAAACCTTATGAAATACTTTGTCGAAAATTCATCAATTTGTTCTTTGATAAAACACCCAGGGGATATTGCATCAGCCACCCGACCGTAACTCACCCATCTAAATCCCTGCCTAATGTGCAGTAGTTTGTATTCATTCGCTCGATTTAACCTTATATCTTAAACGATTAGATGTAGGTACTATTTGTTTCGATAGCTACTATTTGAAAGCAGTAACTATTATGTAGCTATTGTAGGCTAGCGTTTATTGAGCTAATAAAGGGCATGTTGACGTGCGAAAGCTCTATACTTCATTAAATATACTTAATTATAAGATATACGCCGAAAGAGGGTGATAAAAACCTACCACGAACAATATTAAAACCAGAGAGAAAAACCATCGAACGTAGTCCATCAGCTCTCCCATACCAAATCACAACTTAGAATAACTTTAATATAACAAAACAGATTTTTTTAAACTCACAAGTAAAACCTTCAATAGTGTAAATAGGGTAAACTTGGGACCTATATGATCCAAAGATAATTCAGGTATCCATGGGCGTCGATCTGTGGCGTTGATGACTTCCTACGATGGTTCTCACTCACCTGATGAGATGGCCCATCAGCTTGTTTGCCATATAACGTAATTGTTAAGAATGTGTTTAATAAATTGGTTAGTAGGTAGCATTTTTGTACGTCATGGGAAATCCACGTATGCTTTTATGAAAGACTGATCGTTAATTTGGCGTCACTCGTTCGAGATTGATTGATGAACAAATGCGACGAGAGAAGGTCGGAGGTTACGAGGTCATCCATTTAACCTTTCAGAACGTTAGTATATATCTACAATACTAAAAAAAACGCTAATTATAAGGGAAGTAACATTTGACAGTTCATTTATGCAAAGAAAAATATACCTTACACTAAAGGTATAAAAATCATGAAAACAATATTGACGACGACCGATACCAATGAACCGGATGGCTACCCCAGGTGTCAGAGTTTATTGTTTCACACTAAAAATACAAATGCAAAAACAATAAAATTTACACTTACCTAACTAGTAAAATCAAACGGCGGCCTTATCGCTGCAAATGATTTCTTCCAGGCAACTTCTGTAGGGAAAGGATACCCCACGGAAAATGGACGGGGTGCAAATAAGACAGTCAAAAGATACTAAACACTACAAAATAATAAAAAAAAAACATACAATACACAAGATCAAACAAGATGTGGTCAAACGCGAACTTATCTAGCATTAATATGGTTATATTTTGCTTTTAAAATCTATTTATTTGTCTTTTCCGCACATTCTCAGATTTTATCGTTTACCGGCAAAATTCTTTGTAATAAAGTGGTTTTAATAACTTGTCTTCCTTTGTAGAAAAATCTCATTTAATTTCACTTTACGACTCGAGTTATCAAAGTGATCTCCGTTGTGTTTGTGCTTTCTGTGAAACTCACTTATTTCATTTTTTCAGTTATTATATTCGAAACAAAGCAATGCTTAGGTAGTGGGACAGTTTTATCAAAACCGATTAAAAATTTTTTTTGTTAAAGAGTGTTTGATCAGACATGATCACGCCACCCTCATTGGCCTTTCTTAAAGAACACAAATATCTTAATAATATTATCTACTTATTCTATTTTATACCTAATTTTGCTATTCTTAACAGCATTCTGGCCTCCTCCGATAAGGGATAGGCCAGAATACTGTTACACCAACCAACATTCATGGAATTAACATTTGTCAGAATAAAAAAATCGGACCTCTCCGCTACGCTTCGAACACACTCCGCGACAATACATATATAGCAGTTAATGATAATGTTTCGACATAAGCAGATGCGTCAAACAAGTACCTACTCGTACCTACTAAATATTATTAGTGGTGTACGAGTATTTATACAGGGTTATCTGCTTACCCTGTGCTAAGCCAAAAGAGGTGATTAAGATCATCGTTATGAACAACTATTACCATGGGGCCAACCCAAAATTCGGGAAAAAAAACTGCAAATCCGAGTCGACAAAATGTATGAAACAGCTGATATTTTTTCTCTCGAATTTCGGCTCGGCCCCATAGTAACGTTGTTCATTATGATCGTCTGAATCACCTTCTTCGGCTTAGTACACCAGTTTTGAATAACCCTGTACTTGGTCCCGGTAGTTGTACTAGTAGAACTAGTACCTAGTAGAATTTTCGGGAACGACCCGTATTTGCCGCCAGTAGGGTACTGAAATTTTGCCGCCTCTGGGTGCTTGGTGGGCGGGCGTTTTCTGCAAGACGGGCCTCTGCGGACCCTTAACTGCGTGATATTGCCGTCTCCATCGACCTAAGCAAATTATAGAAAAAAAACTAAAAGTTGAAATTCATTTAAAATTAAAACTGAAGAAACATAAGCGATGACATGAGCGATTTGCTGAAGGAAGAATCATAATGCGGACCGCCAAGGTTTGGAATGCCCTGCTTTCATTATTGTTTCCGGACAATTACAATTTGGATATTTTCAAATCAAGAGTGAATTGGTAGAAAAGTATCTTCTAGGTCTACTTACTCCATCTTCGGCTACAACTTCGCTTTCCATCATGCGAGTTGGTGGCCAAATGGCCAAAGGCCCTATTCTGCATTAAAAAAAAAAACATACAAATACAATTTTTTGAATTGTTTGTGTGGACCTAACCACATTTCAGTGAGTCATTAATTATGAAAATAAAAAATATTGTTCCGAATTTTGCTGTAGCGCCATTTTGTTTTACAATATTATTTTGATAATCTTTGGTAAAATGGTGTGGTGCTCATCCCACTGAGTCTTCGAGCAATTATCTACAGAGCCACAGTCCCTAAGTGAAAGAAGTAAAAAAATGTCCAAGCGCCGTCATACATGCCGACTTCGATATTTACATTAATAATTCACAATTACCCGTTTTTTCGAATCTCGACGATATGTCACTTAATTAGTGCTTGTAACTGAGCACTTTGGCATCGCGCGGCGTTGTAGTTGGCTTGCAATCGTCTTAAGTACGACTAACTAAAAAGTCTGCCCACTACATAGCTTGGGCAGAGTTTTTCTTCGGACACTTTTCTGGTACGATTGTGACTATAGATATTTGCTCGAAGCACTGAGTATTAAAAAAATCTTCCTTGGCAAATAAAGAGCTATATATACTTATTACCCACGAACGAGCAAATATATGAAACGTGTGCGACGAGCAAACTCATTAGTTCTCCGCAAAGGATGTCGGTTGTCTCGCGGCGTTTGGCGCGGAATTACATAGAATCGCTTTTATTACGAGTATCTTTGAGAAATTCAGCCATGTTCGAGTATGTTTTCAGTAAATTAAGGTACTTACCTAAATTAGTACGTATATTCACATTTTTCTTTGAAACCTAAAAGAGAACTGGCTATATACGAGTACGTTCTGCTTCTGAGCCCTAAGTCCAAGTTTTGCGTAGTTTACTTAAACTTTCGCGTCGTGTGGCTCCATACATTTTGGTTAGTACTTCCTCGTTTCCGCCAGGGGCGCTGTACAAAAATGTATAGAGCCATACGGGAACAGCTGTAGTTTCAATTTAGGTGTAAACCAGGATATCTTTATCATGACGTACAATTAATATGAAACTACTAATTAATGCAGGAAAAATGTGAACCGAAACTGAAACTTTGAAAAATCCGAATTGAAAATTGTACCCAATTCCGGTAAAAACGAAACGACTGCGACAATCACCAGAGGGGTTACACTCTGGTGATTGTCGCAGTCGTTTTTCCGAATTTTCAATTCGGTTTTTCCAAAGTTTCAGTTTCGGTTCACATTTTTCCTGCATTAATTAGTAGTTTTATATTAATTGTACGTCATGATAAAGATATCCCAGAGTAATATAACTGTGCCTCAATTTATGAATCACGTTAATCAGTCTATTGATGGCAAAGGAATCGTGTAATAGGTACACAAAAAGATGTATTGCGTGTTGTTACTTTTCTAACCCATCTTTTAATATATATTTTTTGTAGTAAATTTCTGTACGTCAAAAAACATTTAACATGCAGAATCTCGTTTTTGGAAGTTGGTTAAAATGATCTTCGCCGCAAAGGATCTCTTACGTTACTTACTTTTTTTTTAAAAAAATAGAAATAAACTTTATTGCGTTGCTGTGTACATACAATAAGATGTTATAAGACATATCGTTCCAACAGCCTGCCCATTTCGAGTGTACAATAATGCACTTATAAAAATAAAAGTTAATTACCTAATAAATCAAATTATCCTAAGCAAAATGACAATAAGAGTAGGTATTAAGGCAATTACTCTGTGATTTTCAAATTATTCTTTAGTAGTTTGAGTAAAATACCTTTGAAATTAGCCAAGACTTCAGAGTCTTTTTACAGCTATTGCCTTCTAATATTTTATATGAAGTGGTAAACAATTGTAAACTTTGATGGCCATGGCATAAGCGCAATTTGAAAACATGCCGTTGTTAAATTGAGGTGATGTCACCGACAACAGATGTCGTATTTGTGCCTGGACCTTTTAATGTCAGCGCGGTTCGACTTTATGTCACTGAAATACCTTTGATTATTTTTAACAAAAACACATGTTTCATAAATATAAATACATGTTTCGTGCTATATTGTATAGTGCCCTAATGTTTACTTTTTGACTTGTTACAAATGGTGTTATGAATAAATGACCATATGACTATACCTTGAGGCCTTTGTCGCAGAATTAAATAGAATTTCTTTCATTACGAGTATATTTGAGAAGTTCCGCCAGGACGAGTGTTTGTTTTCAGCAAATTAGGATAAAATAGCTTGTTCTCCACGCGCCACGTTTTTCTTTGTTCTTGACAGGAAAAAGTTATAAGGAAAGTGATTAGAACCGTCCCGCGGACTGGCCCCTTTTATTTATTTTTTGGCGTCGGGGGTTAAAAAAAGATAAATAGGTACAGACGAACATAGAACCTCCTCCTTTTTGGAAGTCAGTTAAAAACATGGATTAATGCAAGATGAAAGTAGTCGTCAGCCACATGATTTTATTCAAGAACCTTTCGGGATAAAGCTAAAATTGACGTAAATTCAGCAAAAGTTACCTAATGACACCCGGCCTTGGGCACACTGACCAATTTATCCTTAAAATCGGCAAAACAGGGAACTAAATTCTTTCTGTAGAGAACTCTCGCTTTTGTGTAGTAAATACGACAATGGCGTTCATTTTAAGCTGAATGGAGTAGTGTTGCGGCAAGAAACTAAGTTCTGATGAATAGGCATTGTTTTCTAGCGTGTTGACTTTATTGCTTTAGGAAATTTCGAAACTTAGGAATTCGTGTTCGTTTCCTAAAAATAAAATCTGATGTATCGGTCTTGATTCTGGAGTCAACTGGCTATTATTTTATTGCTACTTTCTATGTAGGTACTGTTTTTACTTTGTCATACTCGTATTCAAGAAACTGTTAATCGTCATTTTTTTACCACAGCACTAATATTATTTTGTCAATAGTTATTTTTCGCCAAAAATGGTAAAACCGCCTTCCAACGTGCTCAAAATTCGAATATTTCGCTCGAATTGTTTACATTATTGTTGATTTTTCAAAAACGGCTCGGCCGATTTCTGTGAAATTTAAATGAGACCACATCAGGAGTATATCTTTTCGAACCAAAAAAAGAATTTTTCGATTCGGTACACAATTGGCGAAATTATCGATGAACATACACAAAAAAAAATCAAACAGACGAACAAAGAACTTCTTTTTTGGAAGTCGGTTAAAAATAGCAGCATAGTGCCACGTCACACTACTTCGTTTAATTAAAAATTGAAATGTATTTTTTAGTGTCTTGAAGCTATGATTATGCGAAAGGGTGCACTAAATGATAATGATAACAAATCAGCTGTTTCATACAGTTAGTTAATTTATTTCAAGTCGCAATTTTGCATCGAACAACTGATGTTTTTTTCGAGTTTTTGTTAGGCCCTGTAGTATACTTGTATTTGTTCATAATGATGGTCTAAACAGTCGCATTGGATATTGCACAGCTTTAAGCTAACTTCACATCCGCCGACTTGTATGATTCGGCCTATACCTATATAGGTACATAACGTAGACAACGCATAAACATGTAAATACAGTATACTTTTGCATTAGTGTCATGTTCATAATTTATGAGCGTACTTCTAAGAAATAATTCACAGTACGAATTAGGAAACTATTAATAATGTAAACGTTATTTTCGCGACACGTTTAATCCAAAAAGCGAAATAATCCGCCATTCATGAAGCGGTACATGGCTCACGGCTGTAACCGGGATTACGTAAAAGCTGTAAGAAATCACTTTGGATATTTGTATTTTTTGATGTATCTTTTTGGTTTATATTTAAGCAGGCCCTTTCGTAAAATAACTTTATTTTACACCACGTTTCTACTTTACATCAGATATGTTCAAACGATCAGTCTTTACTAAATTGCTACATATCTTACAAACAAACAGTCGTCACGCTGTCAAACTTCACAATGCCTGTATGATGTCTTTACGTAATATTTTTATTGAATTGTGCAATATTGAACAGACACCCGTATATAGGCCGAATCTTAAAAGTTGGCGGATGTGATGTTAGCAACAAGCTACGCGAAACCCAATCAATGCGCAGCTTTATGTGAGTTTCAGTCAGGATTGGATAATGCACAGCTTCTAGCTAACTTCACATCCGCCGACTTGTATGATTCGGCCTATATATGTATAGATACACAACGTAGACAACGCATAAACATGTAAATACAGTATACTATTGCATTAGTGTCATGTTCATAATTTATGAGCGTACTTCTAAGAAATAATTCACAGTACGAATTAGGAGACATTTTCAATAATGTTAAAGTTATTTTCGGGACTCGTTTAATCCAGAAAGCGGTATAATCCTCCATTCATTAAGCGGTACTCCGGCTCACGGCTGTAACCGGGATTACGTAAATGCTGTGAGAAATTAATGTGGATATATATGTTGTTTGATTTATTTGGTTTATTTACGTAGGCCCTTTTGTAAAATAACTTTATTTTATTCTACGTTTCTACTTTACATCAGTTAAGATATAGTTTAACGATAAATTTTTAGTAAATTGCCATATATCTTACAAATAAACAGTCGTCACTCTGTCATAGATATCTAAATAATTCTTTCAGCTTAACCACAATTACAAAGCAAAACACATGAAATAAAACATTAAAAATTAGTTATACTAAATGGCGGCCTTATCGCTTCAAGCTATTTCTTCCAGGCAACCAAGATACAATCATCAATGATCAACCATACAATGTCTTTATGATGTCTCTACGTAATATTTTTATTGCATTGTGCACTATTGAACAGTCGCCCGTATACAAGTCAGCGGATGTGAAGTTAGCTATAAGCTACGCGAAACCCAATCAATGCGCAGCTTTATGTGAGCTTCAGTCAGGATTGGATTGTACACAGCTTGTCGCTAACTTCAAATCCACCGACTTGTATGATTCGGCCTATACATAACGTAGACACAACGCATTTACATATTGTAAATACAATATACGAGTACTACTGAATTAGTGTCATGTTCATAATTTATGAGTGTATATCTAAGAAATAATTCACAGTACGAATTTTGAGACATTATCAGTAATGTTAACGTTATATTCGGGACACGATTAATCCAAAAAGCGGTATAATACTCCATTCATTAAACGGTACTACGGCTCACGGCTGTAAAAGCCCGATTACACCTACCGAGTACAGTGGCGAGTCAGTGCTCGCTACATGTAAACACAGGCCAGTGCTCGGTCGAGTAACTGGGCGTGACAGTCACTCGGACCCCGTTCTCCTTTTTGGGCCGAGTACCCTCCCCCCGCTTCTCCGCGCTGACTCGCTCCCTTACTCGGTGCATATGAACACGCGCACTCGCCACTCGATGCGTACTCATCATTTTTTCCCGCGAATTTTAAAAAGCACGTTTAGTTGAAAACGTAAAAATTGTCTGGGCAATAGAATTTGGACACCACAGTGAAGTTTATGCAACAGTTTAATTGCATTCCAGTTGTGTTTGTTGATTTGTTTTCAACGGATTACATACATAAATAAAAAGAAACGAGATGCAGCTTGTTTGTAGCACCTAACTCAGGTCTTTTTTCAAATTCATGGCCTCGTCCAAATGCGAGATTTATCTTCTGCCAACAATTCAGGTAGTTCTTCTACTAAGAGAGGTGTTAGTAATTTTTATTTTTTTTTATCTATTTTTTCCTGCCCATAACAACGTTTAAACTAAACTGACTGACTGTCTCGCTGCTACTTCAAAAATTAGTTGTAAACAGTCCAGAGACGTTTTACTGTCTCGGTACCTACTCGGTAGGTGTAATCGGGCTTTAACCGGGATTACGTAAAAGCTGTGAGAAATTAATTTGGAAATTTGTATTTTTTATGTATTTGGTTTATTTAAGTACATACCCTTACGTAACATAAGTTTATTTTATACTACGTTTCTACTTTACATCAGATATGTTCAAACGATCAATCTTTATTCATTTGCTACTTATCTTACAAACAAACAGTTGTCACTCTGTCATACTCCACATTGCCTTGTATGATGTCTTTAAGTAATATTTTTATTGTATTGTGCACTATTGAACAGACGCCCGCATATTAGCCGAATCATACAAGTCGGCGGATGTGAAGTTATAGTCAAACCGCTAAACTCAGACTTCGCCTGCGCGGGTACGGGGGCGCGGGGGTAGACGACAAAGAGGACTGAGACAGGTGCGGGCGCCGGGGACCCGCTGCCCGCGCCTGTCTCAGTCCCCTGTGTCGTCTCCCCCGGCGCCCCTGTACCGCGCAGGCGAAGTCTGAGTTTAGCGGTTTGACTATAGCTAAGTACACGCTGCGCGAAACCCAATCTATGCGCAGCTTCATGGGAGCAGTCATGATTGGGTATTGGGCACCTTGTAGCTAACTTCATATCCGCCGACTTGTATGATTCGCTTATTCGTAACGTAGTCACATGTAAAGACAGTATACTATTGAATACACACTCGTAAATTGTAAACGTGCGAACTATTCGAATATTGTACACAATTGAAGTCTGTTGTGCAATTTTTTCGAAAAATAATTATAGACTAAAAAGTCCATTAATGTTTAAATACCTACCCCATTTACAGACCTGAAAAACCAAAGTTTGTTTCTTAAATATACTTGCCTCTCTTTCTTACGATTTTTTTGGTAAATCCATTTTTTTACCTATTTTGAGTTCGCAAGAACGACTTAGACAAAATTATATCAGCTAGAAGCTCGAATTACAAGAAAAATAAAGTTACCAAAATAAGTAATCTTTTGAAGAAATGTTTTATGGAATTTAAATAATTTGTTTTGGTAAGAATTTTTTTAGAAATTAGGAATTAGATGCTTTGATGCTGAATCCACCTGGGTTAAAACAATTACATTTCTTGATTCAAAATAATTAAGTAAATTTTTAATTTGAAATAGTCATTCACCTTCATTATCTCAGCTAAAGGACGTCTACTGCCAAATTACTCCTACACATTTATTAATAAGAATTGACTTGGCATTGTATTTTTGTTTTAAAATAAAACTTGTAATTTTGTAATGTGTACACTTGGGTGGCTACCATAGACAAGTTTTTTTGTTTCCTGAATGATGAATGAACTCATTGTTGTTAACACTAATACAAAAATACAGAAAAAGATACCTACGCACAAAGTAGAAAAAAAAGAAATTTTATTGTTTACACTAATACAAAAATACAGAAAAAGATACGCACATAAGTAGGTAGTAGAAAAAAAAAGAAATTTAAAACTAGTGCACCAATGGGCGGCCTTAATCCTTACAGCAATCTCTTCCGGGCAACCTTTATAATATAAAGCTTTTCAAAGTAAAAGTGAATAGGTATCTTCTAAGTTTGCATGCTTCACCATCGAGCACAACGTCGCTTCCCATCAGGTTGGTGGTCAACATATCTATAGTAGTCTGTGGTGGTCAACCACAGGGGTGCGTTTTTTGAACTTCGAACGCCAAGGAACGTATACGGAACTATGACAGATTGTGTGGAGAATCTCTATGTTGTCTATGGAAGTTGCGAAAACTTCATAGAAGTTCCGTAAACGATCAAACCGTTCGAAGTTAAAAAAACGCACCCCAGATTAATTTGCGTTAAAAAAACGATAGTTATAGTAACAAGTAGGTACAATATATGACCTAGAATACGTCCATATATATACGTACAATAGTCCGTATTGTGATAACATCCCTGTACACAATACTGCCTAACTAGCCGTAACGAAATCCAAGTCAAAGCTTACAACATATCCCAATAGCAATAAGCATGAGTCTAGTCTACAAATTGTTATCATTAGAAGCTAGGCGACAGACAGACGGAAAGATAATCGTAATACCGATAAATTGTGGCCCAGAGCTAGACAAGACTCTAATTTGCAAGTAGAGTAATGAACTCTATTAGTTTCGTGGCAAGGACGCATGTTCAGTCGATCTGAACTTTGATTTACTAAGTAGTTATTCAATCATTCATACAACATAGTATGCTATGTAATATTAACATGAGGTTGTTACGAGTAAGCAACATGTTTCTATAGTTATACATGAAATGATATACTTAACCCTATTAGGGTATGGCAATTGTATAGTTTGTATTGACACGGTGTGTTATTATGTTTTCTAGTTCTTTTTTTTAAATTTCAGGTCTAATTTTTTTCTAAATTAACATTAAAATTAGTTTTATGTCTACATTTCGATAAACTCGTCACATGAAATACAGAAATACAGAAAATTTTATTCGGGACAAAACAATTAGGTACACACAAACAAAATACGGAAACAACTAAAAATAGAATAATACACAAACCAAGTATGTTACCCAATGCCTTGCCACGAAACTGATCCCAACTCAGCATATTGCTGGTTATATTATACAACCAGCACTGATATTATGTTGGAACCAGCGGTGACGTCACAACCGCGAGTCACTGCGCGAGCAGTTAAATCAACATCACATGTGATCGAAACTATAGTAGTTTTGCTGCCTGCCATAAAAACCACGCGTGAGTAACACCTGTTCTATATTCAAATTAAAAATATGCCAATACCCCGCTAGTTTTCAAAATCAGACTTTCTTATGCCCGATTCTCATAATGCCCCAGAAGTTGTAGAAAGTCTATTTCTATGAATGTCCAATTTTCACAATGGCTAATTCTACAAATGACCTGTTCTCAAAATAGATAATTCTGAAAATGCTCACTTCTCCAACTGTTATAAATAAATGTTCTTATGAAAAATGGATGAGACCTTTTCACGTTAGATAAGCTCAAACGTCATAAGACGTGTTCCAGCATGATACGGTATAATTTGTGAGGCATATCCTACATCTTCCCAGATTATCGTCAGATCGTGATAGCGGGTTCGGCTCTCAAATGGATGGATTCGAGATGGCAAGGTACCTTTCAAAGACACAGTGTAAGAATGTTGTAAAATTGGGAGTGAATCATAGAAAGAAATAGAGAGAGCAAAACCGTTCTAAGGTCTTTTCTAGGCAGCTACGAGTATTGGACGTTAAGAGATTACAGTTTTATTTTCGACGCACAAGTGCGAGTTCCGACGAAGGGTTCCGCACTGTATGAAAGCCTATCCTTAAGTGCATATTTACTTGTATATTCTGTGAATATTTAAAAGCATCTACCTGTGAACGTTATTAATATCGAGCGAAAAACGTCTAAAAAAACAGATTTTTTGTATGGGAGCCCCCCTTAAATATTTATTATTTTTTGTTTTTAGTATATAGCGACAACAGAAATACATCATCTGTGAAAATTTCAACGTTCTAGCTATCGCCGTTCTTAAGGTATAGCCTGGTGACAAACAGACGGACAGACGGACGGCGGAGTAATAGTAATATGGTCCCGTTTTTACCCTTTGGGTACGGAACCCTAAAAAATCATGGTTGTACTTTTTTCGGGACGCTGTTGCCGTTGTTAATGTCAAGGAAAAAAATCACGCCACTTGTATGAAAGCCCCCCTTTAATTTTGATTAAGTAGTTTATTGAATCAGGCGTTACTTTGCGGAAGTTCATCTTCAAATTCTTGTTTTGAATAAATATTTAGTGTATTTCCGCTCTGTCGTAGTCACATAAGTTAAGGCGAGTGAGCTCGAAGAGTCAACACGTCCTGAAGATGCCTCGTTTAGAGGCGAAACACGTGTCGAATAGAGTACAGTAAGAATAGGGGTGCTATTTATTGACTAAGTATTTTTTCAATTATTTTATACCATTTTTTATAAATAAATTATATTTTTAATTTTAACATATTAATTAAATATTATTTTCAGGTTTACTACATTTTTTAAATAGATTACTAATCACTATTTTTGTTACAGGTTTAATTATTTTTTATTATTTTAAACGGATTAATTAAAAAAAATTGTTTCAGGTTCATTCATATTTTGTAAACATACCTAAGCCTAACTTTTCTAACCTTTTTTTTTTTTTTTTTTTTACCAGGGGAAATCTTTTATAGATACCACCACACCTCGAGGGCAGGCGGGTGGTTATGTGGGAGTCCTGCCGACTGGACAGTATACCCACCAAAACCCCTGGGTGTTCCACCACTGCGCCTGGTGTCGGGGCTACGGGCACGCTTTCGCACTCCTCCGCGGCACCCGACAGCGCTGGCCCAACTTGGGCCCCACCACGGAGCTTCGGCTCCCGCCAGAATGACGATGTGCCGAACACCAGACACATGGTGTAACTTTTCTAACCTGACCTAACCATAGTCGAACCATGATACAGTTTGATGATTAATTACTAATTTTGTTTGTGATTTCATTTGGATTTTGAATAGTACCCTTAACTTATGTGACTACGACAGAGCGGAAATACACTAAATATTTATTCAAAACAAGAATTTGATTAAGTAATAATAATTATTAAATAATAAAATTTTGTTAATTAATTAATTTTTAATATGCAAATGTAACTAAATATTCTGTGAATATTTCAAGCTTCTACCTGTCACCGTTATTAATATCGAGCAAAACACGACTAAAAGTTCAGATTTGTTGTATAAAACCCCCCTTATTTATTTTTCTATTTGTAGTTATAGCGGCATCAGAAATACGTTATCAGTGAAAATTTCAACGTTCTAGCTATAACGGTTCATGAGATACAGCCTGGTGACAGACAGACAGACAGCGGAGTCTTAGTATTAGAGTCCCGTTTTTACCCTTTGGGTTTTTTTTTAATAAATCCGCGCTTGACCACCAACTCGCCTGATGGTAAGCGACGTTGTGGTCAAAGATGAAGCACGCAAACCTAGAATATACCTATTCACTCTGACCTTGAAAAGCTTTAGATTATATCTCTTAGGGAACAGGAAAGCAGGAAGACTGTTCCATTCCCTGGCGGTACGGATCAGAAATGTTGAGTCAAACCGCTTCGTACGTATCGAAGGAAAATGGACAGTGCAGGGGTGGTAATGTGGCGTCTACCTTCAGTGAGTAAGGAACACTAAAAAGACAAATGAATATTTGCTTCTGTTCTTTCTAGTTTGTTACACCGTGTCTGTAGGTCGACCCCATTAGGGATTTTCCCTCTGAGAGGTTTTATTCGAGGACTCATGCGTGGCATGCTCGACATTGTCTAGATGTTATTGAGATAAAGAATAGTAATATCTGTGATTTGGTTTGTTGGCCTGTTTTTGTATGGGTGACCGTGTGTGGCATTTTAAGTAAGCTCTACGGTTTTTTACGGTTACTCTAGTCAAAATTTAAGCTCCTGGGATTGGTGACCGTGGGTGGCATTTCAACTGATCTCTACCGATTAGATATTTTATTTTGACTTCCGGTTACACCATAAGGTCTTCAGAGGGTTTATTTTTCAAAATCATTTTTTTTTAAATTTTTAGCTTGCACGACCTGAAAGTGAACCGATAAAATAATCAAAATTGAATGAAATATGATTATTTAATTACCATTAAATATTATAAGATTATTATTTATGGAAGGAAAATAGATAAGGTGTTTTTGGAAAGTCTACCTACTATTTAAAAAACCGGTTTCTCCTAAAAGTTTTACACCTAAATTCTAAAAACTCCATGCAATTACCACCTTTAAAGTTAGGAGATTATAATAACCGCATAATCACCGAACTTAATGTGCAATAAATTCCCACTTCCACACGTTTAGAGATAAAGTTTCTTTATTAGCCTTCTCTTTCCCTCCCAGTATGTATAAAGCCTTTCACTCTAACAAATGTTTATAGATTTATACCCGGATCTCTGCCAAAACCCCAGGTTAACGAACTGGGAAGCCTGAAACTAGGCTTTTACTACAGAAAACATGCAGAAAGTATTGTATTTGTTTTATTTGATCAATTACGGCATTTCTACGGAGTGTTTAAAAGTTTGACGTGTCTGTGTAAATGTGTGTGTATGTCTGTGGCATCGTGACTCCCGAACGGATGAACTGATTTTGATTTTGTTTTTTGTTTTATAGATATTACTTCACAGGTAGTTCCATTTAAATAATGAACCACCATGGAAAAAACAACAATAATCTGAAAATGACTACATCGATAACACATTGCATTGTGTGAACTATTCGAATTGAATTTTGTACACGGTTGAAGTCGGTTATGCGATATTTGGCAAAAAAAAAAAAAATGTTTGCAAGGTGAATTCGTTGGGATCGAAGCGGTTTGACTCATATTTCTGATTCGTACCGCAAGGGAATGGAAGTCTTCCTGGTTTCCTAAGAGATATAATCTTAAGCTTTTCAAGGTCTAAGGTCAAGTGAATAGGTATCTTCTAAGTCTGCGTGCTTCATCTTCGACCACAACGTTGCTTACCATCAGACGAGTTGGTGGTCAAGCGCGGACATATTCGCGTTAAAAAAAGCATTCTTAAAGTTTCATCGAAATCGCTGTTTCAAATTATCAGCTATTTCGTTAGCTTCGGTAGGAATCTTATTATGTTGAAGGTGTTTTGAAATTTTAAATTTAATCTTGTTTGATCATTAAACAGATTATAAGATTTATTCAATGGACATACGGACTATAATACTCTGCGTATCTCTGCTCATTTTCAGTCCCCTCCAATTTAGATGGAATAAGTCAGATACCAAGGATGTTATATGATGTACCTATGATGTTGTTGTATGTTGTAATACATCCATGGCAGATACATAAGCGATATTTGATTTTGATAATATTGAGGGTTTTAGCACTCTACAACCGTAAAAAATAATAATCGGCCAATTACGAGTCGGATTCGCGGACGCAGGGTTCCGTACTGTATATGGGAGCCTACCTTAAATATTTATTTTATTTTAATTAATTACTATTGAAGTTATCATACAACTGAATATTCTGTGAATATTTCAAGCATCTACCTGTTAACATAATTAATATCGAGCCAAAAAACGGCAAAAAATTCAGGTTTGTTGTATAGGAGCCCCCCTTAAATATTAATTTTATTCTGTTTTTAGTACCTATTTGTTGTCTGTTGCCGCTATAGGCAACAGAAATACATCATATGTGAAAACTTCGGCTTTCTAGCTCTAGCGGTTCATGAAAAACAGCCTGGTGACAGACAGACGGACAGCGAAGTCTTAGTAATAGGGTCCCGTTTTTACCCTTTGGGTACGGAACCCTAAAAAACCGCTAACGAAAATATTTAGAACCTGTGTAATTGCGTATCAAGTTTCGTTAAGATTTGTTACCAAATGCAACCTGTAGAGGAGAACCACCATTCAGACAGATGAGAGAAAATTTTGCAAAATAAATAATAAAATAATTTAATTTTCTCGAAGTAGAGACAGCTCGCTCGCTCGGTTAATTAAACCTATCTCAAATGTTTATAGCTTCATACCGCTCTCGGATCTCTGCCAAAAGCCCGGGTTAACGAACTGGGATGCCTAAAACTAGGCTTTTGCGACATAAAACATGAGAAAATATTGGTCGTAACCACAGAGAGATTTTCGCTGCTCACTGAGTCAAATCTAATAAATCTAATCCGAGAGGTGAACGAAATTAGGTAGGACATGTTTTTAGGGTTCCGTACGCAAAGGGTAAAAACGGGACCCTATTACTAAGACTCCGTCTCTGTCCGTCTGTCTGTCACCAGACTGCATCTCATGAACCGTGATAGCTAGAACGTTGAAATTTTCATAATTTCTGTAGCCGCAACATAAATACAACAAAACATAAAAAAAATATTAAAGCGGAGCAACCCTGAATTTTTAGCCATTTTAGGGTTCCGTACCCAAAGGGTAAAAACAGGACCCTATTACTAAGACTCCGATGTCCGTCTGTCTGTCTGTCACTAGGCTTTATCTCATGAACACTATAGCTATACAGCTGAAATTTTCACAGATGATGTATTTCTGTTGCCTCTTTAACAACAAATACTAAAAACTGCATAAAATAAATATTTAAGGGGAACTCCCATACAACAAATGTGAGTTTTAGGAGTTTTTTGCTCTCTGTTAATAATGGCAAGAGGAATGGGGCTCAGGGGGCTCCAATACAGTACGGAACCCTTCGCGCGCAAGTCCGACTCGCACTTGGCCGTTTTTTTCGCTCGATAATAATAACAAAAAAAGGTAGATGTTTGAAATATTCACAGAATATTTAGTTAAATATTCACTTCACAAATAAACAGTTTAATTAAAACAAAATAAATATTTAAGGGCTCCCATGTAAGAAATATGTTTTCTTTTTCATATATTAATTACGGCAACAGAAAGATGCTTGATACATTCACAGAATATGTTCTTATTTTTGTTGTTTCGGTTCACAATTGGCGAAAATATCGACGAACATACTTTACATAAAAATACAAATATACATACAACCCGGTCACAATATCTGTGCACCTGACTTCGTGACGTCATATCAAATTATCGGGACGTATATACACAACCGGACGTCTAGTATACCGTCCGGACGTAAATTATTATCGGGACGTGTATCGGCAACGAAGATGCTCACCACCGTACTGTCGCACCGGGGAGTGCGCGGAGAGGTTACAGGGGAAGCGGGAGAGGCGCCGCATTCCAGCGAGGTGCACAGATATTCTGACCGGGTTGTACAGACGAACATAGTACATCCTCCTTTTTGGAAGTCGGTAAAAACGGCTGATTATAAAGAAGACGACGAACTAATTTTACTGTACTTCAAAAACAGAATACCTATTTATCAGGGCTAGTAACCTCGCGCACAATGTGAATGTTCCACAATGCTTCAAAATGTAGCGTCAATCAGTTATTGTACTCCAAATTGAATGGATTAAAATGGCTGCCGACAGTGCCAGCTACATACGTTCGTAGAATTTAGGTAGAAATGGTCGTTTGTACCTAAATAAATCGAAATACATGTCATAATGGTTTTATTATGTAATTTCTTACTCTGTCTTGTTTTAGTGGAGTCAATGTTGCTTGTAAATTAATATTTAGTTTTTGACCTAAATTGTGGTAACGCAATGGCGCTCTCTGTTCCCTTATTTAATTTTATGACTGCCTCGATGGCTCAGTGGTTAGTGACCCTAATTTCTGAGTCAAAGAGGCGTGAGTTCGATCCCCACCCAGGGCAAATATTTATGTGATGACCATAGGTGTTTGCTCTGTGTCTGGGTGTTATTTAGTTCCAATCTATACAAGTATGTATTTAAAAATATGTCTATGTAGTATATCCGTCTCTGGTAGCCATATCACAAGCTTTGCTTAGTTTGGGTCAGAGGCCGTGGATAAGATGTCCCCAAATATTTATTTATTATCCTGTATGGTGCAATTTTTAATACTTGCTGACTTGCGGACAGCCGGCGAGATGTGACATACGTACTACCTAGTCTGCGGGCTTACACCACAATCACTTTTGATCTCTGAGCCTACGTCTTCAAAAAACTCTCAATTTGACTGTGTATGTGTTTTTCTTATTTTACCTATGTTACGCGATCACGCCAATCGTGTACCGATTTTGAAAGTTCTTTTTTTAGTAGATCATACTTCATAGGTGGTTTAAGTTAAATTTGAAATCAGTTGAATTGTATTTGAAAAATAAAATGAAAATGACTAAATCGCTGATGCATCGATCCGTGCAAACTATTTGAATTCTGTACATGGTTGTACATACTACCAAGTGTTGTACATGGTTGAAGTTGGTTATGCCATTTTGGACGAAAAATAATTATGTTATTGAATATCGTCTCGGCTTTTGCCTAGGTTGGAGCGGAGGTGGTTCAGGGTTCCCAGGAGGGCCAAGGCTCTTTATGGCCACAGGGGAACTCTTCAGCTGCTTTAATGTATTTTTGGGGTGGGCTTCGTAGTTTTTGCATTGTATTCTGTTTCTGTATTATATCTTCCTATAAGTTTAGTCATATCTCATTCGAAAGGAGAACATTATTCTCATTATACTTGTGAATAAGTTTTAATAACTGAAATTACAAAAAAGTTTTTCGGTTAGAACTGAATAGAGCTAGAATAGCGTTCAGATTTGTTTTTGGATATTTAGAAAAGCTTGGTGGTCTAACCACTAAGTATAAACGAAAAGTTGAATAATATTACAGAATTTGGTAGATACTTACGTCCAAAAATGGAAGGTGAAAGGTTAAAAAAGAAGTAGACAATGAAATACGCCAAACATCCTTATATGCTTCGAGCAAATGTCTATAGAGTCACAACCGTGCAAAAAAACCGTCCGAACCAAAACCCTGCCCAAGCTACAGGGCTACAAGCTAGTGGGCAGGCTTTTTAGTTAGTCGTAAGGTGATTGCAAGCCGACTACAACGCCGCGCGATGCCAAATGCTCGGTTACAAGTACTAATTAGGTGGCGTAACGTCGAGATTCGAGAAAACGGGTCATTTTGAATTCTTTAATGTAAATATCTAAGTCGGTATGTATGACGGTGCTCGGACAATTTTTTACTACTTTTACTTAGAGACTGTGGCTCTGTAGGTATTTGCTCGAAACTTATATGTTATTAAAATCAAAATATCAATGCGAAAACGAGTCATCACCAGTCCGTGTAACACTGGCAGTGGCCTGTAACTTTTAATTAATATTTCACAATGTAAAGCTTTTGAAACTGTTGTTTATATGGGTTAAGCAATAATTTCAGCTGTAGGCAATCTCATTTCCTGGTTCAGTGTATGCTCTATTTAAATCTATAAAACAAAGAAACCAATGGAGGTCTTAACATAGTTTGAGTAGATGATGTTATGAAATGCGAAATGTTCTACAGTAGAACTACCGGGAAAATTTTGTCCCGGTAGTTCTACGGTAGGACTACCGGGAAAATGTTGTCCCGGTAGTTCTACTAGTAGAACTAATAGTACAACTTACAGGAACGACCCATGCTAAACAGTCACCGTTGTAAAGAAATGGTCAGCAGTATTCAAATTTTCACTCATTTTTTCATTTCATTTCTTCATTCACTGCAGCACTGCATACTTAGCAGCATAAAAATTATTATGCTGCTGAGAATACAGCGCTGATGAGTGTGTACTGAAATCGAATAGTTCGCACGGATATATGTGTCATCCATGTAGTAATTTTTACATTCTTGTTGATTTTTCAAAAACGTCTAAGTAAAAAAAAAAAAATTATAAATCGGTTCACAATTGGCGAAAATTGATGGATATACACAAAAAACCCATAAATAGACGAACGTAATACCTCCTCCTTTTCGGAAGTCGGTAAAAAGTAGATTGAGGTGTGAAACAAATAACCTATAGTCTTTTTCAAATAGCAAGTAACTTATGACAGGTCCATAGAACGTAAAATATTACGTAAATATATCATGTGACGTCACACCAATAGTTGAATATTTCTATTTATCAGTGAAAACATTAAGCAAACTTACAAGAAAAACAAACGACAAAAATAAAAAATAAACGACAAAGGACGCAAGAAATAGAATAAAGGTTATTGATTCGCGTAAACATATTCACTTTTCAATTTAATAAAATATTAAATTCGTTAAATTGTTATGTTACGTGCTATTGCCGATCGTGACGTCATGATAAGAGGGCTGGGAAATCGACTATTGTTGAAATCGAATAATATCGAAAACAAAACATATTAATCGACTTGATTTAAGCAAGGGTTATCGTTAATCTGTACCCCTAGTACAAAAATTATAAAATATGTTGTGCGTATTCGATACAAAAATGTGTGAAAAACTTAGTTTCCATTTACCTCCGATGTTCACAGACAATATAACGGATAATCAAATGATTATAAATCTGGAAGATTCGTCAAATGATGATAATGATGATAGCTCCGATGACGAAGTGACGTGGACATTATTTCCCAAATAAATCTTTTTTTTCCTGTCACTTTTTATTTCTTTTTGATTCCTCTAAAACTATCGTCTTAGTAAGTCCTACTGACTTGTAGATAGATTCACCAAAACAGTTTAAGGTATATTGTTCGATAACTTCGCTAAGTACGTAAAATCGATAATAATCGGTAATTACAAATCGAATATAGGTGCGGAACATCATTAAAATTGTCAATTTATGTTTGACAGCTGACATTTCGGAAGTGTCATAAGTGACTAGCTATTTGAAAAAGACTATAAAGCCTCACACACTGAAAGGTTTATACCTCCTCGTATCAAGGTTAGGTTCGTAATCACGCACCGAATATCCTCGTAAAATTCGGCTTGTCTCGTAAATTCATTCAGGTTTCGGAAACTTTGCTCGGCTTCGTTTAATGTGCATGAGAATGAAATAGGCTCAAAGCTGTAATGAAGCACCTCAATTTCATAAAACCTTCAGGAAATAAGATACAAAATATGACATAGCCAAAAAAACCAACAAAAAATGGACCAAAAAAAAGGACAAAATGTTGTGAACAAACAAGTGAGGCCGGCAAAACTACGCCTCGCCGTGTACAGACACAAATAAACACACATACACGTACAACGAAACTATGCCTTGGTTTGTCAGTCGAACTACGGCGGCGCAACACCGATGCACTCACCACATGTATAAAAAACCGACCCCACTTGTCTATTCACAACTTTCTGTTTTGACTTTTTTATTTGGTTTGAGGATATAGCATTTTTTACATAGCATTTTATTATTTTTCAAAAAGCGTAGTAAAAATTACTACTAATACCTACCTACCAGTAGTTCTCCGAATAGTAGACCAACTGAATAATCATAAGTAATTCATAAGCCTATCACGTTCGTGACCGATTTCGTTTATACATACTTGCAGATCTTGTGAGGATTTAGTTTACTAATTATTATCAAAATCTAAAGATAAATAGAGCTACAGAAAAAGCAATAAAGATTGTCACAATTGTCAAGTCAAAACTGAGACAAACACGATGCTCACTGCATTCTCTCGACCAAAGATGCTTCGCTCACGTCATTCGCTTGATCAATTTTATTAATTAAAGCTTAGTACTAGCCACAAAAATAGGTGTTTTACGACTGAAAATATCCGCTATGCAAAATTTATAATAGGAGTTCAAGTAAACATAATGTATCCTTACTAATATTATAAATCCAAAGTCTGTTGGTTCATTGGATCGTTCCTCTTTCACGCAGCAACGGAGCAACTGTTTGACTTGATTTTTGGCATGGTTATAGTTTGAAAAAAGGAAAGTGACAGGCTACTTTTTATCCCGAAAAAGTAAAAGGTTCTTATGGTTCTTGTACCATAATAATCGGCCAAGTACGAGTCGGACTCGCGCACGGAGGGTTCCGTACTGTATGGGAGCCCCCTTAAATATTTATTTTATTTTAATTTTATTATATTATTGAAGTGAATATACAACTACATATTTTGTGAAAATTTCAAGCATCTGTTACCATTCTTAATATAGAGCGAAAAACGGCAAAAAAATCAGGTTTGTTGTATGGGAGCCCCCTTAATTATTAGTTTTATTCGGTTTTTAGTATTTGTTGTTCTAGCGGCAAATAAAATACATCATCAGTGAAAATTTCAGCTTTCTAGCTATAACGGTTCATGAGATAGCTTGGAGACAGACAGACAGACAGATGGACAGCGGAGTCTTAGTAATAGGGTTCCGTTTTTACCCTTTGGGTACGGAACCCTAAAAATCAAAATATTACGAGCGCGAATAAAAGCTAGTTGATTAAAAAACATCGTACAAATGTCAACGTTTCAGTGTAGGTATGGCCCACTTAAATCTGACACAACTGAATGAATTTGTTGTTGGGCCCGTTTCATCCCACTCAGATGCATGATTATAAATTTAGAATTTAGCTAATGAAATTGTTAGAAAATGAAACATACTTATCTAACACGATGATAGACACGTCATTAATTGAGTTACGCTTACTTAATTATTATCTATAATTAGGTAAAAGAAACACGAATTATGAGCGTTTTTTTTTGTAATACGCCCGATACCTAATTTTTTAACCTCTTTTTTAGCAGACGGTAATTAAAGTCACGAGAAAAGCTTTAAAACATATTAACGGCGACGCTTAGCAACCTTTTTGAGGTGCCAATCCATTTCCCGTTAAGTTTTTTCCCGGCGAATACGACGTTTCGCAATCAAAGTTTGTGAGGAACCGTGAAAGTTTAACCAGTTCTGGTGATTCCCGTGATTTCGTTACCCGCGAGCTCCCGGGAAAGTCGTTTGATGAATTTATCCCGAATATTTTTCCGGGATTTTGTGCCCCTTTTTTATTTAGAATGACTGAGAAGTACGCTGAGTTTTCATTACGAGTTTCACGTAACGTACAGGAAAACTTTCTGTTTGAACGGAAATCAGTATTATTACTCTTTTGCTTTTAATTATTAGGTTATTTAAACGACTCATTAGTTCGGGTACTTTACAAATCTATATGCATTTTCTATTCTTGTTTTCAAAGTAATTAAAACCTGCCGGTGGTCCCAAGCTGCGTTTGCCATTACGTCGTCTCCATTCGAAAGCTTTACAGCCTCATCGACCATCTGTCCTACGAACTACGTGCCCTGCCTTGTGCCCTGTTCACTGTCAATTTACCTTTCCGGGTCAGATAAGTAGTACTGTACTGTACCAGCCCTTTCAATAGTTCACTGCAGGACGTTGGCCTAACCACGAAGGGTGATTGGGCCATATCCTCTACACTGGCCAAGTGTGGTTTGGTGGATTAACATGCAGATAACAACCTAGTAGTAGTTTTCGGTGAAGGAAAACATCGTGTGGAAACTTCCGTAACGTCCGTAGGAGAAATTCTATTGCGTATGTGAATCCACCAACCCCCACTGGGCAAGCGTGGTGGATATGGCTTAATTACCCTTCGTGAGTAGGCCTACAGTCGTGCAGTGGACTATTAATAATTAAATATTCGGCCAAATCCGGGTCGGACTCGCACACGAAGGGTTCCGTATCGTGTGGAAGCCCCGCTTAATATATTTTATAATAATTAAGCTATTTATTTTTGAAGGAAATATACAAATTAATGTTCGGTGAATACTTGAAGCATCTTCCTGTTGCCATTATTAATATCGAGCAAACAAATCACGTTTCTTGTATGGGAGCCCCATGTAAATATTTATTTTATTTTAATTAAATTATTTCTCACTTAACTAAATATTCAGTGAACATTTCAAGCATCACTTGTCACCGTTATTAATTTCGAGCGAAAAACGGCTAAAAATTCAGGTTTATTGTACGGAAGCCCCTCTTAAACATTTTTTTTTCTATTATAATAGTTATTTTTTGTTATTGCGGCAACAGAAATACAATATCATCTGTGAAAATTTCACCGTTCTAGCTATCACGGTTCATGAGATACAGCGTGGTGACAGACAGACGGACAGACGGAAAGCGAAGTCTTAGTAATAGGGTCCCGTTTTTATCCTTTGGGTACGGAACCCTAAAAAGGCTGGTAGAGTAAGTAGTAGAATATAGAAATTACCACCAGTATAATTGCTCTTCGAACTAGTGTACGTTAGGGCTCAGTATTTAACATGGCATTTACCGCGGGCCATACGTCGATTGTTTTATTGAAAGGGCCATTTACCGTAATAGTCATCGATATTGATATCGGTAAGTACCTATTTGGTTTTATTTGCTTTGAGCAGTTGGCTTAGTAGACTTTTGTTACTTTACGTGACATTTCATCGTAGCTGCTTGTGTAATTTTACGAGATTATCCGTATTCACTTAAAAACCATACTAATGAATGGTTTTAGACGTGATTACTGTGGGGCCAAGTGGATATTATCACTACATAGTATGAAACAAAGTCGCTTCCCGCTGTCTGTCCCCATGTATGCTTATATCTTTAAAACAACGCAACGGATTTTGATGCGGTTTTTGATAGATAGAGTGATTCAATAGGAAGGTTTACATTTTGTATAATACACCTGTGCGAGCCGGGACGGGTCGCTAGTTCAAATATAAATAAAAGAGTTCTGAGATAAAAAAGATTTAAAAATGCAGTGAATATTTTTAGTACCTACCGAATGTTGAATATATCAGATATATACAGATCATAAGTACCAATGCAAACCTCTATTGGAGTCTGGCCAACGAAAGCTGTCCAAGAAAAAAGGCGGGAATTTTAAAAACGTGTGCACGTAGTTCTATAAACTACGTGCATGCTAAATTTCATGGAGATCAGCTGAGCGGTACTAGAAAACAAGTTAACAGCCCTTGTTTTTTTAAAATTCCCGCCTTTTTTCTTGGACAGCTTTCGTTGGCCAGACTCTATTTAGCTGGTACGAGTAGAAAACAAATGACTCTTTAAGGATTGAAACAAAAAGAATGAAACTGTTTTTCTCGAAATGGAATACAACTTCAACAAGTACTACTACATACTGATGGATTAAACAATTTTTGAAACAAGATTTTGAGCTAACCCTTTTCTTTAAGAAATCCCTTTACGACCCCAAAGTCGGCTGATTCCGGAATCAAGACGCAACCACTTTTTTTAAGGCACAAAATATGGACAGTTCAAAGGTAAAACTCATGTATATTTTTCACGTTTTTTAACGTCACGAGGTGGCGGTGTTTAATACGTCAACAGCTTTTCTATACAGGATAAGATCGTAAGAATACCTACCTACAATTCATCATAAATTTCTTTGAAAAAACTGGAGCCGCATGTAAAAATTACATGTGTTGCAATAAATAATTGAATTGAATTGAACTGATAATTTTCAGTGATATCTTTTTGTTTTAAAAATGATAACCAGTTTCAATCAAATCCTTAACTGTAAGTGTTCAGTGAGCTTCCAGTGAAATTCTTTGTACATCTGTACATATACTTACAACAAACGTAAAAAATAATGTATTTTTAGCCCATGCTTTAAATAATAATACACACATTGAAAATGTCATATTTAGGTTCTTACAACTTTACTACTTTTTATTGTATTCTAGTTTATGCATCCATGACTTAATGTGAAGAAATTAAAATGTATAGGTACATATAACAATGTCGAGATTATTTGCCATAGAAATAAGTTCGGAAATAGAAATAGATTCTTTCTCTAGGTAGTCCCTGCATGGTACATGAACCGGTTACAATCGGATTCGTCCGGAATCCCGGCTTCCTTCCAGCGAGGCGAGACGGCCGACGGCAGGGCGCACTCATGCATGAAGTTTCTCTTGGTACTGTCTCCAAAATATCAAGATAAAACTAAACTCAGAAGTGTTGGCTATGAATGGTTAAATATATATTAGTAGAAGCTAGGCTATTGTATTTCGCGTAGTTGTCTATTATTAACTTTACTTAATAGTAACTTCATTAACTTAGTAGTAACTTGCAGAAATTCCTATCCAGTTGTCGAATATGTTTTTATTTGTCTCCACCGAGAGAAATACACTGAAAAAGTCAGTGGGAAACAGTTGGCCATCCGGTGAAACCAAGCCTTCAAAATACAAACAAAAACATGACTATTCAAAACAGTTACCTTTTTCTTTGCTTTAATTTGGCAAAAATAAACAGGATAATTGCAGATTGAAAGTGAATTAAATTTGGAGTCACGTAGAACTGTAGCTAATTAGGCTTTCGTTCTTTCGTTTCAGCCATAGGACGTCCACTGCTGCTGGACATAGGCCTCCCCCAAATATCTCCAATAAGACCGGTTGGTAGCGGCTTGCATCCCACGTGATCCTGCGGCCTTAATGAGGTCTTAATCCGTATACCTTATTGTGGACGTCTTACGCTGCGCTTGCCGGTACGTGGACTCCATTCGAGAACTTTTCAACATAGGTCATCAGTCCTCGGCGCTATGTGCCTTGCCCATTGCTATTTTAACCTGTCAATCCGCTGGGCTATGTCAGTAACTTTGGTTCTTCTATTCGGATCTCCTCATTTCTGATTCGATCTCGCAAAGAAACTCCGAGCGTAGCTTTCTTAATTAGGCTTTGTCAAGTCTTCATTAAGGCATTAAGGGCTTTACAGCTTTCAGCAATACCCAGCACGTCGCCTATGTTGTTTAATTTAATTAAAATAAAGCTAGGCGTAGTAGGTGTGTATACTTGCTGTCAAAATTAATGTAGATGGCGCTTAACCTCAGGTTATTTCATGGATGAAAGAAAGAAGAAGATTCGCCATAAGTATGATTTAAAATTTGAAACTACAATTTGTCAAGTAAATTACGTCGATGTCGTTCATCAAAAATTCGTAGAATCTACGACATCAATTGACGCAGGCCTTAGTATGAGTCTTTTTATTTTTTGAATGAAAACTCCAGTGTGGTTCAATACATTGTTAGTTCATATTCGTTCACTCTAAGAACTATGTACAAAAATGTATGTAGCACACGGTAACTAGTGTAGTTTTTCCTTTACTATACTAATTTCTCTGACAACTAAACTACTTTTCTTTTACATAAGTTGGCTTTCCAAAATGGCAGACATGTTCAATACTGAGAAAAGTTTTCAAATGACGTTCCATCTTTGCTGAGCCGATCATGTACATCCATGCTTTAGGTCGAAGTTTGGATGAAACATGTGGTTAAACCTGTGAGTTAAGCAGGTTTACACCTCGACTTCGTAACTTTGATTGAATGAATTTGTAGAACGTGAGAAGCATCGAAACAATAAAAAATCCTGATTCGTAAAAAGAACGAAATTAAACCAGGTACCTAAATACCTAAAGGTTTAATTGCCTACTGAAACTCTAGCTCTCTACGTACCTACCTATAAAACCTTTAACTACCTAAACTTTTTGTTTGAGTCTATGTTCCATCGCCATTTTTCGAATGGGAAATAAATTTTAGCTAAAGTCTATTGTAAAGTTCTGTAATATCATCAACTGAATGATTTTAATTTAACTTAGATAACGTTTTTTTTTTGCTAATTAGGAACCACCGGTCTCCACCGTGTACAGAATTCGAATAGTTTGCACAAATTGATGTGAAATCCATGTACATTATTATGGAATTATCAAAAACGGCTCAGCAGATTAGAAACCAATAAAATGTAAATGGGACCACATCGGGAGTATGCCCTTTCGAAATAAAAAAAACATTTTTTTAAATCGGTTTACGATTGGCGAAAAACCTCGATGAACATTATACAAAAAATACATACAGACGAACATAGTACCTTCTTCTTTTTGGAAGTTTTTGCTTTCATCTGTCCATATAAAGATTGAAATTACCTACTTAAAGATTCTTTAGTATTAAAAAGCTTACAAGATTTGCGAGTATGAACGAAATTGATTGAGAGTGAATCGAGAAATAGACTAATGAAGATTCAGTTATGCAGAAGTTTATTAAACTTCTAACGATCCAAACTTTTTGCTTGAGTCTTGTATTTCAAAGCAATTTTTTTGTGAAAGGAAAATAAATTCTATCCAAATATTCAGCTTTCAGTAAGTTGTGTAATTTCAGACACTGAAATCATCAAAGCTATATTCCAAACCGGTAATTTCACCAGATTGGGTAAGGAAAAGTTGTGAAAGCCATTGACGACTTTAAATCTACTTTTGACTGTATTTTCTACAAAATACAAATATTTTTGTGAGTTTTATACAAATATTTCGAAGTTGGACTGACCACAGTCCAACTTAGTCAAGCCATGAAGTAACAAGTATTATATTTAAAAAAAAACCTTTTTAGGGTTCCGTACCCAAAGAGAAAAACGGGACCCTATTACTAAGACTTCGATGTCCGTCTGTCCGTCTGTCTGTCTGTCCGTCTGTCACCGGGCTGTATCTCATGAACCATGATAGCTAGGCAGCTGAAATTTTCACAGATGATGTATTTCTGTTGCCGCTATAACAACAAATACTAAAAAGAGAATAAAATAAATATTTAAGGGGCTCCCATACAACAAACCTGATTTTTTGGACGTTTTTTAGCTCTATATTGATAATGGTAACAGGTAGATGCTTGAAATTTTCACAGAATATTTAGTTATATATTCACTTCAATAACAAATAATTAAATTAAAATAAATATTTAAGGGGGGCCCCATACAGTACGGAACCCTCCGTGCGCGAGTCCGACTCGTACTTAGCCGATTTTTTTTTTAAACAAGCTTTTACTGAACAAGTACTCGTCAAGACGAGTCAAACGAGAAGAAACTCGATGGGTTTGCGTCGTTTCGTTACAGATTTCCTAAGACCACCTTCCAGCTCCCATCATCAGATCTGCACCATGTCATCGTAATATTGCATTGTCACGCAATTTACACATGTATGCAAAAATTCAGCTCAATCGGAAACCGGGAAGTGGATAAAATAGTTTATTGAATCAGGCGTTACTTTGCGGAAGTTCATCTTCAAATTCTTGTTTTGAATAAATATTTAGTGTATTTCCGCTCTGTCGTAGTCATATAAGTTAAGGGTACCATTCAAAATCCAAATTAAATCACAAACAAAATTAGTAATTAATCATCAACCTGTATCATGGTTCGACTATGGTTAGGCTAAGGTTACTTGCGAGTGAGCTCGAAGAGTCAACACGTCCTGAAGATGCCTCGTTTAGAGGCGAAACACGTGTCGAATAGAGTATAGTAAGAATAGGGGTGCTATTTATTAACTAAGTATTTTTCAACTATTTATACCATTTTTTATAAAAAATAAATTATATTTGTAATTTTTAACATATTAATTAAATATTATTTTCAGGTTTACTACAATTTTTTTTAAAGAGATCACTAATCACTATTTTTGTTACAGGTTTAATTATTTTTATTATTTTTAACGGATTAATTATAATTTCGTTTCAGGTTCATTAATATTTTGTAAACATGCCTAAGCCTAACCTAACAATTTTTTTTTATTTATTTTTTTCTCTAGCCTGACCTAACCTTAGCCTAACCATAGTCGAACCATGATACAGGTTGATGATTAATTACTAATTTTGTTTGTGATTTAATTTGGATTTTGAATGGTACCCTTACTTATATGACTACGACAGAGCGGAAATACACTAAATATTTATTCAAAACAAGAATTTGAAGTGGATAAAATTTAACTTGCAAGATTTGATTACAGACAGACAGACAACGGGACAGGTGAAAGTAAATAAAAGCTTGTAAAAACGGCTGAACGTATGCGTCATTAGTATGGGACCGAGTAAGAACATAAGCGAGCATTGAAAATCTATGCAAGTGCGAATGGGAGAGCACATAGCATACGAATACGATATTGTGTGAAAACTAGTTACGTTTGAAAAATTTGGCTCTTGATATTTTTCTGTTACCAATGTTCATGTTTCACGTTTCGTGGGTAGGTTTAGTGGACTATTAAAAAGGTGGTATAGGCCCATTCAAATATCTTGGTGGCTGTGTGTAACAAAATATTATGTCGGCATGTAATTCCCGCACTATCTGAGTAACTAAAAAATTTACTGGTGTTTTGGCGTTTATGAGGCTTTGTTAACATAAACGATACTTTAGGTATCCAGCTCTCAGAATTTATCGAATAACTTAGATCTTGTTTTATAATTTTGGAGAGGAATTTTGGTTTTTTATTTATGCCGTTAAAAACCGTGGTGGTCTAGTCTAAATATTCAGCTTTCAGTAAGTTGTGTAATTTCAGACACTGAAATCATCAAAGCTATATTCCAAACCGGTAATTTCACCAGATTGGGTTAGGAAAAGTTGTGAAAGCCATTGACGACTTTAAATCTACTTTTGACTGTATTTTCTACAAAATACAAATATTTTTGTGAGTTTTATACAAATATTTCGAAGTTGGACTGACCACAGTCCAACTTAGTCAAGCCATGAAGTAACAAGTATTATATTTTTAAAAAAACCTTTTTAGGGTTCCGTACCCAAAGAGAAAAACGGGACCCTATTACTAAGACTTCGATGTCCGTCTGTCCGTCTGTCTGTCTGTCCGTCTGTCACCGGGCTGTATCTCATGAACCATGATAGCTAGGCAGCTGAAATTTTCATAGATGATGTATTTCTGTTGCCGCTATAACAACAAATACTAAAAAGAGAATAAAATAAATATTTAAGGGGGGCTCCCATACAACAAACCTGATTTTTTGGACGTTTTTCGCTCTATTTTGATAATGGTAACAGGCAGATGCTTGAAATTTTCACAGAATATTTAGTTTTATATTCACTTCAATAATGAATAATTAAATAAAAATATCATACAGTACGGAACCCTCCGTGCGCGAGTCCAACTCGTACTTGGCCGATTTTTTTTTAAACAAGCTTTTACTGAACAAGTACTCATCAAGACGAGTCAAACGAGCCGAAACTTGATGGGTTTGCGTCGTTTCGTTACAGATTTCCTAAGACCACCTTCCAGCTCCATCATCAGATCTGCACCATGTCATCGTAATATTGCATTGTCACGCAATTTACACATGTATGCAAAAATTCAGCTCAATCGGAAACCGGGAAGTGGATAAAATTTAACTTGCAAGATTTGATTACAGACAGACAGACAACGGGACAGGTGAAAGTAAATAAAAGCTTGTAAAAACGGCTGAACGTATGCGTCATTAGTACGGGACCGAGTAAGAACATAAGCGAGCATTGAAAATCTATGCAAGTGCGAATGGGAGAGCATAGCATACTGTTACGGGATGGGTTCTTGGATAATCAGTTAAAACGCCGATTGTTCACTTTGCACTTTATTGCACAAAATCACAGTACACACGACACAACTGGTTCGCACAACACTTCACACTGGCACTGAAATTCACACAACTAGTCACTTTACAATCACTGGTACCGCAATTGAACACGAGATGTTTTCACTCCGGTATGAAACGCGATAACTGCTACGAAAGAAAACCATCGCCCTATTTATATCGGAATAAGGGTTCTCTAGAACTCTGTAGAATATTCGGTGCCATTGTGACTGACAAAGTAAACAAGTGTAAAGTTCGAGAATCCCTATTGTCCTCAACTATTACGAAAACACCAGAAAAAATCACACAATAGACGCGACACAAAGGCCGGTGCCGCCTGAGTCATATACGTTTGAAAAATTTGGCTCTTGATATTTTTGTGTTACCTATGTTCATGTTTCACGTTTCGTGGGTAGGTCCTGTAGTGGACTATTTAAAAAGGTGGTATAGGCCCATTCAAATATCTTGGTGGCTGTGTGTAACAAAATATTATGTCGGCATGTAATTCCCGCACTATCTGAGTAACTAAAAAATTTACTGGTGTTTTGGCGTTTATGAGGCTCTGTAAACATAAACGATACTTTAGGTATCCAGCTCTCAGAATTTATCGAATAACTTAGATCTTGTTTTATAATTTTGGAGAGGAAGTTTGGTTTTTTTTGCCGTTAAAAACCGTGGTTGTCTAGTGGTAATGACACCGCCCTTACAAACGTAAGGTCATGGATCCCGGTAATAATAAGGTGGGGATACACGATGCGATGATTTGATCAAATTTTCGCTTCTTGCCAACTGGGAGCTCATTCAGTTGATTCAAAGGTAGGAATTGGTAGTTAACGATTTGTACTACTACCTGAAACTAGGCGCACAGAACGCGACGATCGCATCAATTCATCAGATCAGTCCAGTGGAGGCCAAATATAGGTAGATAACTTTAGCTGGTTATTAGTTAATGAGGACCTTTGAATTAATTGAATGAGCTCCCAGTTGGAATGAAGCGAAAATTTGATCAAATCATCGCATCGTGTATGCCCACCTATACAATCCTCGCGAAGCTGTTAATGGAGCTTCAGTCAGAATTGGGTTATCCAGCTTGCTTGTAGCTAACATCACAGCTGTCATGATATTTGATTCGCCCTATACGGTATATTAATCTTTACTGTAGAGTACTTTTATCGCGACAATAATACGATTTATGTTACCTCGCGCACAATGGATATCCATGTCAGAGTCAGATAAGCCGACTGGCGGTGAATGACGCGCTTTATCTCTTTACTTTTATTGTAGTCGGTTGTACAGGATGTCTGTTTGATTGGTTTGGATTTGATTTAAAAGGATGGAAAATTATGAAGAAAATGTAGAGTATTTGGACTTAATTTTGAGTTTAACTATGATGTTCTTGTGAGGCCAAAGCTAAGCTCTAGGTTCGTGTACAGAAATACAGAAATTTTATATGCAACAAAAATAAAAGGTACAATACATAAAAAACGATAAAATAAATCATAAAACACAAAAAAACAATAGCATTATACCTAGTATCCCTGTCATAAAACTGGTCCCAACTCAGCGTAATGCTGGTTGCGCTTACTACCAGCGCTGGTATTCTGTTGGAACCAGCAAGTGACATTACGTGTGGTATTTATATGACGAATTGGAGAAAACTATTAGGTTTTCAGAACAAGAGTGGGACTGTAATAATGTTTGTTTGATTATTATTAAAATATTGAAGCTATCTCCATGTCTTGCGATTCATAAAGTATAGGTAAGAAACAAAAAAAATGGAATACTTAGTAGAATACTTTTTACGTTTCAAACGAATAGCAAATTGCGCAGTAATCATGTTATTATCTCGTAGCATATCCCTGACGCCTAAACCTTTTTGTAAATCCTTCACAAGTAACGTTTGCTTGGAAGAAATTGCTTTTTAGTGATAAGGTCGCTAACTGTAACACGAGCTATAAGTTCCTAGTTTAAGTTTTCCTAGTTTATTTACGTTTTGGTGTGGTAATAAAGAATTTATCTATCTATCATCTAGACATGATTGTAGAACCATTTCAAGTAATTAAATATGATGTAAATTAAAATCACTAATAGAGGCCACCTTGAAGTGATATCACATCTTAGAAATAGCAGTAAAGCAACAAAAGAGAGAAACAACAAAGTTTATTTACCTGATATCGATCACACATGTCTTCGAACATCATGTATACAATTATACATTCAAGAATGAGTTATGCCGTGTGTTGTATATACTTAGAGTAGGCTAACAAAATATTATGTCGGCATATATTTCCCGCACTATGTGTGTAACTAACATATTTACTGGTATTTTGGCGTTTATGAGGCTTTGTTAACATAAACGATACTTTAGGTGTACAGCTCTCGGAATTTATCGAATTACTTAGATCGTGTTTTATAATTTTGGAGAGGAAGTTTGGTATTTGATTTAAGTCTTTATTATGGATTCACACTACATAAGGAACTGATTGCTGGCTAACCAAATACCGATTTGTTCTTTAAAAATTATTCAAAACTAGCATAAGAATCATGTGGGAAGCCGCGGGTAAAACTAGTATAATTATTTTTCGCAAAAATGGCAAAACTGCCTTCCATCGTGTACAATATTCGAATATTTCGCTAGAATTGTTTACATTATTGTTGAATTTTAAAAAACGGCTTAGTCGAAATCTTTAAAATTTAAATGAAACCATCTCGAGAGTAAAATACCCTATCCAATTAAAAAAGAATTTTTCGATTCAGTTCACAATCGGCTAAATTATCAATGTCCATCGAGTACAAAATTCGAATATTTCGCTCGAATTGCTAACATTATTGTTGATTTCTTCAAAAACGGCTCAGCTGATTTCTGTAAAATTTAAATGCGACCATATCGGGAGTATACTAAAAAAGAATTTTTCGATTCGGTTCACAATTGGCGAAATTGTGGATGAACATGCACAAAAAAAATACATACAGACGAACATAGAACCTCCTACTTTTTGGAAGTCGGTTAAAACATCGTAAAGCAAATGAGTAGAAAAACTCAGAAATTGTGAAGTAAGAACAACACTTACCACGACTGGCAGCGCGCCAACGTTGATAAGAAGCTAATCGATATCGATCTATAGGAGCAGAGAGATGTTTCCAACCGAGATACGAGTAGGTATTTACTTAAATATTGTTTTGAAAGCTTGTGTGACTGATGGATGAAAAGCAAAGAAAAACATTTTTTGTTTAGCATGTAAGCAGGTAGGTAATTTTTATTGTTCTCCTTATATCGTATAGAAAATGCCTTAAATTATATAATGGTTTAGAATTTATTATTCCTATATTACGGGACGTTTTACACTAGAAATAAACATCTTTTGAATATATTTCACTCGGATTTAAAATTCTGTTCACACCAATCTTTATATTATTCAAGCGTCATTTGGGCGCGCAATATTATGTAATGCAAGTCATTTAGTCATTTAACTAAACTTAACTTAAACTTAATAAACCTTAGTTTATTAAGTTTAAGTTAAGTTTAGTTAAGTTTATGTTAACGCCTACCTTTAGCCGTAACGTAAAATGAAAAATTAGTTACTCAGTTAATCGATCAATCCATCAATTTATTCAGCTTGTGAACCTGGTTTACAATGCTGGCATTTAAATAAACTAATGCTTATTAATATTTGCAACTAATTTAGATGTAATAAACAGGTTTAAAAATTATAGATGTACTATGATTGTTATCCTAACTTTGATGGACGAGCCTAGCTCTCTGTTCTACCAAATTAGCACGAAACTGCATCGTGTGACGTGTGACCACAAATCTGCATATAAATACAATTAACTGCCAACTGCCCCTGATATTTAATTTACCTGAAACTGGGAGATGAAATAGTTGACCTAGCTGACTAGGTAATGAATATTTAAATTGAAAACTAATTACGTCAAGTTTAGACCTTCAAGGGTCTGTGGATGATCCAATTGCTTGTTATGTAGTAGTAGTTTATGTAGTTTTAGATTATATAATTCTTGTATTTAGTACTAGTCAACAAAAGCCAGTTGTAGCATTTACATATTATATGGGACCGCTAAAGCACAAAAACTCAACTGCAACTTCAGCAAACTTTTAGATGGAAATTCCCAATGTCATGAATGAAACTATTGAATTTTATTGCAAGTTTTCAGTTATTCCCACAGAAAAAGTTGTCCGTAATGAAAAAAAAATAACTTCTTGTTGTTTTGCTAACTGTAGGGACATTTGGAGGTGTATATTCGATTCCCACCTAGGGCAAGCATTTTTGTGATGATCGTAGTTGTTTGATCTGGATGTTACTATTTATGTATATTATGTTAAAAATAATTATGCTTAGGTAGTATATCAATCTCTGGTAGCCATATTACAAGCGTCGCTTAGTTAGGGGTCAGAGACCGTGTGTAAGATGTCTGTAAGACAGTCATTTATTATCAAGTCATGTTTGATGGATTTACCATTGATTTAATTTCTAATCTCGATGGGTTTACGTTTTAGCTCTCTACTCTACCGAATTAGCCCGGCACTGCATCGTGTGACCACACATCTGCATGAAACACAATTAACTGGTGCCGTAGCTCGTTGACGTCGAGTTTACCTGAAACTGGGAGATGAAGTAGCTGGCCTAGTTGATTAAGTAATCTACATTTAAATTAAAAACTAAATTAACATCAAGTAATTCTTAATTATATTAGCAACAAATGCAGTATTATAACACTGCAATTAGGGAATGCAATACCCGGATTCCAGGATCCCGAAATACTGGGATCACGGCTGGTATTACCAGGATTAAATCCCGGTCGAAATTTAACCGGGATCCCGGTGATTCACGGGATTACCGAAAATGGAAGATATTACGTATAAAATAGCCAACATGCACAGAATATTTTGTGAGAAGAAGTGTATTAGATGACTTCTACATTGTTATCAAAAAACATTGTCTGAAAATTGCTCGTTACAAGTATTTTTGTCGACATAACATTTCATAAAAGTCCTTTATAAAGCAACTCAGCTAAAGAGGTCTTTAACTGATTTTCTCCGATTAAACAACCTGACATTAAACCGAGAATGCTCTCTTATTTTTACTTGTGAAGTAAAAATGCCTTAATGACCCCTTTTGCTTCATTGAAGAGGGTACCGCCCAGGGATGTAAGAAGGGTAGCAGATCAGGGGTCCACTAAGTAAACTCCCCATAAACATGTTTAGTTATGAAAAATAAACACACAGATAACACAAAGTTAAGGAATTAATTTTAGGAAAAGTTATTTGATGTTTGAAGAATAGGTTAAACGTCACAATGGCTACATTCTAAGTTTGCTTCTCAGGGTTTAATTTGTAGTGGTGCTGACACGTGGCCATTTTAAGATAACCCATAGCATAATTTTACAGACTCTTTGGTCCAGAGGACCAGACTCTACCAAAGTAGAGATGTGCTGTGAACCAAAACAAAGCCAATATTGCAAGTGTTATAATCCAGGAAGATTGCTCATTGTTATTTTGTTTAGAAAATAATAGTTTGGTTTATTAGAATACTATAGTTTTCCTCTCGCTTAGCAAATATTGTATTACTGCTGATGCCGTAGAGTTACGGACTACTTTCTTACATCCATGGTACTCTCTAATGATAATGACAGGGTGCTTACTGTGGTGCTCACAAGTCGATAAGTTTAGTGTTGACGGGTCATTCAAGTGTCAAATTTTACTACGAAAGAGGAACATTAAAACCTCCTTAATTTGTATACGGCTAGAGTTTGTTCATAGTTTTACGGACGAGGTGATTTTTGTTTTTAAGTATTATTTTTATCTACGTGGTTTCTTGGCTTAATTTTTAACACCTAATGTGAGTTATTGAATAGAATTTTGAATTTTATTTTTAAACCTAGATGCTTCATATATCGATGACGGGCGACGTCAAAATAGTCGCTAGAACGCACTAAATACGGTACAAGCGATCTCTTTAAAAGGCTTTTAGTACGAGTTTGTGTTGAAATTTTTCTTACTTCTTCTTCGTTTTTGTCAGAAGCACCTTACAGAAATAACTTCTTAGAACGCTTTAAAGACTTTTATCTCTAACACTAACCGACAACAATAACCGATTTTAGTTCTTAATTTTTGATTTGAACTGTTAGACACAACAGTTGTGTTAGTTAGTTACTAAGGTGATAGAAAAAGTGGTTATTACAAAATGATTATTATTTATAAATATGTGTAATATTGTTTCAGGTGCAATGAAAAGCTGAGCGGGCGGCAGTGAGGGCGCAGTTTGGGGCGCGTGGCGCGCGCCGCCTACTCCATGATCGCGTGCGTGCGCTGCGACAGCTGACATGACCTGAACGACGTCATGTCCACCAAGAAACATTCGCCGCAGCCCAAAACTAGTAAGTATTTATGTAGTTAGTAGGTACTTCAGTTGGCCAACTTGCCATTTTTTGTTTCCTGCGATGCTACAATAATTGGTGTAGGAGCTGCGTTGAAACAAAAGACAGCAGTTAAACACGTTCTATGGCATGTGAGTAAATTACATTTTACCTAATCCATGATTGCGTGCGTGCGCTGCCACAGCTGATATAACCCGTGCAACCTCATGTCAACCAAGAAACACTCAAAGCAGCCCAAAACTAGTAAATACCTACTTTTGTTGGCCAACTTGCCATTTTTTGCTTACTGAGATGCTATTAAGTTTGGTATCGAAGTTACGTTGAAATAAAGTACAGCAGTTAAATACGTTCTATGCCATGTGAATAGAGTATATTGTACCTGCTCCATGATCGCACGCGTGCGCTGTGACAGTTGACATGACCTGAACGACGTCATGTCCACCAAAAACATTCGCCACAGCCAGAACCTAGTGAGTAACTACTTTTCCTGGCCAACTTGCCATTATATGTTCACTGGGATGCAAAAAACAGCAAAAAAGTGTCGTTAAGTTCTATCGTATACATATGACTAGAATTTACAGCCGAAGCAAAACAAGTGTACTTGATATCGATAAATGTAGGGCATCTACTCGATAATCATGTGTGTGTGATCCCTACCCAAGTTCGTAACTTTTGAACCGAAAACCGTTCATTTCCAAACAATGCCCCTTTCTATCTGTTGTTAAGTTTTACGGTACTCGTAACAAAAGAAGTTTCTCCACCATTTACGCGATTACCGTCATTTGGCTAATGTAACTTGGGGGTTTGTCAGAAAGTCGAATAAGTTCCATTACGTAGAACTAATACTAAATAAAAAAAAGTAAAAGATACTCCTGAACAGATTCCTTTAAAATTTAATTATCTTCGGTTCTGTCGTATAAGTTTCATTACGTAGAACTAAAACTAAATAAAAAAGTAAAAGATACTCGTGAACAGATTCCTTTAAAATTTAATTATCTTCGGTTCTGTCGTCTTGGCTAACTAGTAGCCAATAAAATATGGACACGGAGCAAGGGTACTAAAACTAGTGGCACTTTGTCATCTTTCTTCTGCTATATACCGTTGGACGTCCAATGTTGGACATAGCAATATCTACCCTAAAATTACGAGATATTCCAAACATTTTGTCGAGAGAGTAAATTGTGGCAGCTGTTTTTTCTTCGCTACTAAGCGGTAAGTCTCTTAGTAGAAGTTGTTTATAATCGGGAGTACAATGATATCATATAATGAGTCCGTCGACTAGATATAATAAGTACGTGTACACTTTGTAGGTTCTGGAATTTATTACCTTAGATTTAATTCGCAATGACCAATCATAAAAGATTCAGTGCGATCGCGCGATGCACGCCGCTTCCAAAAACTCTAATTTTAAATCCTTTGAAGTGGCCTACGTTGATTATCCAGCGTCCCACGACTGATAATAATGATGCTGATTTAATTATTTAACTATATAAATCGCGTAAAACCAACTGTGTCTGCGACATAATGTTATTTGTAAAACGTAGCCGATTTGTAGCTCTCGTAGCTATTTCGTAGCATGTGCTACAAATATTTTACTTTGTCAAGGTTCTTGGCCAAGTTTGGTCGTAGAGCCAACGTGTTGCGTCATTCATTCTGTGAATGTTTTGGCGAAAAGTTCTTAATGAAAATCTGATGTCTCTTTCTGCTCATGGTTATATTTTTTGAAGTACATCTATGCAATACAGGGCTAATCAGAAAGGGTGTACTAAGCCAATTAGAAGTTGTTCAGACCATCAATAAGAATATTTTACTGTGAAGTCAACCCGAAATTCGAAAAATAAGGTTCTTAAATCATAATTATTTTTTGCAAAAAATAGCATGAACGACTTCACCTGTATACAGAATTCGTGAATATTTCGCACGGATCGATGTAGCATTTTTCACATTATTGTTGATTTAGCAAAAATGGCTCAGCCGATTTCAATAAAATTTTAATGGGATCAATTTCGAAATCTACTTTTTTCAATAAAAACAGAATAATTGAAACTGGGCTACTACGAAAAAAGTTATGCGCAGTTTTACATAAAAAAAATATGCGTCGAATTGCATACATCCTCCGGTACGATTCGTCGGTCAAAAATTGCAACTCAAATTGACAAAATTTACGAAACAGCTGATTATTTCCTCTTGTTTGGCCATGTAAAATTTTTCATAATGATCATCGACTTGACATTTTTTGTTGATAATGATGATACGAATCACCCTCTTTCAAGAATAACTCTGTGTTTATAAAGGACGCTGTTGTTTTCACTGAGATTTTCATATATTTCTTCCAAAATATCGTGAACTCAAAGTGAAATAAACAATGCGGTCAACCCGTAAGTACTCTTCAAAACATAAAGTTAAAATTGGACACTGTTATTTTTAGCTCATGCCCCAAAATTTGTTTACAAAACATGTAAAAAGTTTTTAAATTAAACTCACGAGCTGGTCCAGTGTTATCAAATGCGCGAGATAACAACATATTTTTAAACGTGCCCAGTGGCGCTTTAAAAATATATTGCATGAGTTTTTAAACATACTGCAAGTTATATTTTTTCTTTGTAAATATTGTCTTCATTGTATCGAGTTTATTTGAGTAGAATTCAAATTTTAATGAACTTTTGCAATGCAGTAGGTTCTTGGTTTTAATTTTTGAGTTTTGTTCTCGATATCTCGATAGTATATAGGTGTTTGTTTTTTTAATATGCACGATACTTGAAACGCTATCCCATGAAAATTTATGTATAATAAACTACCAATTAAATTTTAAATTAGTTTCGATTCCTGAATTTTTAACACGATATCGTCAATACCGCCGTTCGAACCTCGGACCTTATTGTCTAAACGCTCTGACGTTCGGCTTCGCTTTTTCGCTTGCTCGTGCCAGTTAATCACGCCACGAGAGCGAGCGGGAGAAAAAGCGAAGCCGAACGTCAGAGCGCACAATGAGGCCCCAGGTTACGATCGGCAAAGGGCCGGGCAGATGGCACTACAAGAGAGAGGCCTATACCCAGCAGTGGCATAAAGAAAGCTGCGGATGATAATGATGATGAAATGAATTGCTTCATCATTTTTTGGGTTTGAAATTATTATTTGCTACAATATTTGAGCATCGTTTCACATTGAATTGGGACTAAATATTAATATTTTGTGGCGCACTTACTGTTTTTGTTAGCATATTTTTAAAAGATCATATTTTACTAAAATTGGTAGCTACCGATATAGACATAAGCGAAAACCAAATTAAAACACGGGCGAAGCCTCGGGTAAAAGCAAGTATTTAAATATAATAAAGCTTGAATTTTCAGAACGGTTTGATTTGAAATCATTCCGAATAGGAAGCTTATTGATTAGAACGTGTTTATCACTCCTTTGATATGGGAGCCTAACTCACATCAAAGATAATGGATTACTAATGAACCCCGCAATGCACAGATGATTTCCTTCTGTGCGTGCCTTCCTTTCAGGCGTTACGAGAACAATCGTAATAATTATTTCTTTGCAAAAAATAGCATGACCGACTTCACTCGTGTACAGAATTCGCGAATATTTCGCACAGATCGATGTAGTAATTTTCACATTATTGTTGATATATCAAAAATGGCTCAGCCGATTTTGATAAAATTTAAACGGGACCTTTTCCGAAAAATCTTTCCAATAAAAAAATAATTATTGAAATCGGACTACTAATAAAAAAGTTATGCGTGGTTATACATAAAAAGATATAAGACTTTGGCATATTATTAAAACGTACATTTACTCCTCCAAACAATTTCTTTTATTACAGTATGTTAAATACATGTGATTTTTACGACAAAGAAATTAATGAAATTCTTTTCGAGTTCCATTTCATATCGTAACACGGGCGCGTTACGCGCGTACAGGGAAACCCCCTGAATTGCAACTAGGTGTAATTACCGCTCACACGCGATGCCGTGCTCCGTGATAATAAACTTGAACAGTGGCTGAGTAGCCGAGGGGCTGTTGAAGGGGTGCGTCGCAGTACCGACACAATTGTTGCACGTAATGGAAAATGACTTGAATTTTTACTAGTAAAACAGTAAACAGCTCTTGGGAAAAAGTCCTGAAGTCCAATTTTAGAAACATTTAAATAATTTTTAACGTTCGTAGAGGATTTTATACCGTTTTTAGAGAAGAAGTTTAATGGGGTATCTTCATTATTTTTTGTTTAATCTACTAAATAAGAACTAACTTTTTTGATAAAGTTAAACTAGCGGACTAATTCTATTTTTTAGTCATCCACGTTCTATTACATATTAAATACACATTACTCCACAGAATCCAGATATCTATACATTACTCTTGGTTATTTCTATTTTTAAACATAGTGTGAGATGCACTATAAAATTTGAATCATTTCAAGTAGGTACATCTCAGGCTAGAATAAATAATTGAACACAAAATTAAAATCGGTATCATTGCCGAACTAGGCCGGATCCTGCCTGTGTTTTAGCTGACAGCGCCCTCCCCTATTTGCACTTGTTTTCTAGCTGTAACAATTTCGAAATCAACGATCAATAACAAGACGAATCAAACCCCCCAATAACTCTCTTACTTGAGCTATCGGATAAAGAAACAGTCACAAAAGACCCACCACAAGAAAATTAACCACCTACGTGAATTCTGCGCAACGTCGCTTGTTCACGTCTAATGACGTCACTTTTCGCGAACATTATCCTTATACGTTTTCATTAGGAACAAAAGCCTACGTTTTTCTTTAATTTTTCACCGCTTTTTTCTTTATAAAACATTTTTGTAATTTATTTTCCGTGTACGGATGCGGGAGCTCTTGTTATCCGGTCTTTTGCAAGGTCTGTTTCAGAGTTGGCTATAATAGCGTCCTGTTTAGGGAAGTAGGTTTATCTTATTAGAATTAGAGTATGACGCGTATTGTTGTACAATATGCTCCACTGCTCTTCTACTGAGACTAGGTCATTTTTCAAAGTACCTAACTTTTTAGGGTTTCGTACCCAAAGAGTAAAAACGGGACCCTATTACCAAAGAATATATAATAATACTCTATTACTAAGACTCCGGTGTCCGTCTGTCTGTCTCCAAGCTGTATCTCATGAACCGCTATAGCTAGAAAGCTGAAATTTTCACAGATGATGTATTTTTGTTGCCGCTATGACAAGAAAATAGAATAAAAATAATATTTAAGGGGGGCTCCCACACAAATAATCTAAATTTTTAACCGTCTTTCGCTCGATATTCATAATGGTAACAGGTAGATGCTTGAAATGTTTACAAAATATATAGCTGCATGCCTACTTTATTCATAAATAACCAAATTACAATTAAATAAATATGTAAGGGGGGCTCCCATACAGTACGGACCCCTTCATGCGCGGATCCGACTCGTACTTGGCAGATTATTCTAGTTTTATCTTGTACCATGAACCATAAATTTAGAAAAGATTTAATACTATTTATGTGCTAGTTAGCTAGCTAGAGCACTAGACTGGTCTTAAGATGCCATAGTCTTTGATGAGCATTTTTATACAGGGTGGAGAGCTGACGCTGACATTAATTTGACCCATAATTAGTACTAGTAACCAGCAATCATAAAAGTACCTAATAATAGTATAGTGTTAATAAAGGAAACTTTATAGTTCCGTGAACAATAAAATTGTATTTTTACTCCTTTTCTTGCAATTTTAGAATGATACTGAACTGTGAATAGGTATTAGAATGTAAACACGCGATCTGTAGTGCTGATACGGTTACAAAGAGCGAAGCCATGTCGGTTGTACCGCAGAGCGTCATCGAGGCAGAAGTGGTTTAAGCCATTTTTATTAAATAACCATTTTGTAGCGTTCTTCACCTACTCTAGGATGGAATGGGATAGTTTATTTATTAAGAAGTGTGGAAAAAGTGTGTTTTGTTTTGAGTTGACAAAAAAAATTACAGCAATGTTAGGTAAAGTTATATCTATGGGCGACGTTGAATTATTATTTGTTGATTTTAAATTTATTTTAATTAAATATAAGTGCATAAAACATATTTTATGCGATTAAGTACTATAACAAGTGATATATGAGACGAACCCGCGTGCTATTATCTGACCGTTTCAAATTCAAATTCAAATTCAAATTTCTTTATTGAGGAAAAACGATCTGAATCAATTACATTTGCCTCACAATATTAAAATAAAATAAAAAACCAACGGAAAAAAGAAAACATAAAAAATACAATACAAAATCAAAAAATAACAAAGTTAATAATAAAATAATAAAGTTAAACGATCATACTATTACCATATTATTATATATTCTTTGGTATTACTCCAATCTTGAAAAAGATCGCTTAATGCTGTCGAAACTGTAGAACGTCTAAGTACTAAGTAAAGTGCGAGTAATACCTGTGTTATATTTTAGTTAAAATGTGTAAAAACCACGCTAGTTTCAATCCATAATTGAATATATGTACAACCTTTCTCCCTTCGTCATAGTTTCCCGATATCGCGTCATACCCAGTACCCCCGAAGGTAGGGATGTCAGACAAACGATGCATTATTCATATCGAGATACTCGGCCACGAACGATCGTGGCATTGTTATAACCACCAGTCATTGCTATTTGGGAATTAATTACAGAATTTCACTCACATTGAAAAGTAGTATACAATTCTTTCGACTCTCCTTTAATACTGTCGGTTGTACGTCTTGGTTACCAGGAGGTTCCGTTTTTGTCTTTGTATGAGGTCCACAGAACAGAAGTACTAGGTTTCTTTCTCTTTTCTGTGGTGAGATCCGTTACGACTTAGACACTGGTATTTAATCCTACTGAAGGTTCTGAAGGGCAATGACTATCTATGAAAAGTTATTTATATATTATGACAGTTCTCAGTTCATCATAGTTTCCGATATGGTGTCATACCCAGGACCCCGAGTGTAGGTATGTCAGACAAACGATGCATTATTCATATCGGGATATTCGGGCGCCGGGGTATTGTGTGACAAACTTATCTGTACAGCTGAACGATCGTGTCATTGTTATAACCACCAGTCATTGTTATTTGGCCATTAATTACAGGATTTCATTCAAACACAAGTTGACAGGATGTAAGTGGAACGGTCCCGACAGTAAAGGAGGGTTAATGTACAAATGTAGGGTAGATGCACCGGTTGTGGCCATCTTAGTATCATTTGTGGCGACTTTGAATTTTAAGGATTAATAAGACAATTTTGTATCAAAATAATAGTTTTAAGAAATTTTCATATATTTAGATTCACACAAACAATATTTATTTCTTTATTTATTTTTTTATTTGCACAATGTAGTGTACATAACAACTATAGTACTAATTGTAGTACAAAACAAAGACCCCGTTAGGGCGCTGCAAGAGAACAATATTCTTAACAACTTTTTACTAATTTAGGCTAAGTCTAACAATGTATATATATAGGTGTTTATATAAAATTATTTACAATTTAGTTATAGAGTTGCAATATAGTGTAGTAATTTCACAAGCTATACACAGGCTATTTAATTAGGATTCTATTATGTTACTACACTAAATGTTATGTTACAATTGTTTTTATTTAATAAGTTACCATTCATCTTCTTTAAGGTATGACATTGTTTATAATTATCATTTATGCAAATTTTGACACCAAATGGCCACAACCGGGTCAGTGGCCACAACCGCTACATCTACTATGCATATGTATCATTATGATTATCATCGTTATCATTATGAACAGGGTCCTACTAACCCTGTACCTACCAATCCTGATATCGCGATAAAATACAAAATGTTCAATGACCTTCGACAAAATGCTTGGAACAGCAGTTTTTTTGTTTCGCGATTACTGGTTTAGTCTAGTAGTAAATCTTTTTTATTATTATTGAGTATACATAACTACCTACTATCTCTGTAAATCTATGTATTTTACTTTGCAAAGCGACATCTTGTATACTTTAATAGGACAAAAAATTCAGTTGACTCGGTTTAATTTTGTTTTGTTTATTTGTGTATGTTGTTTTTTTTATTCCATATAGGTTTGCGTTTGACAACATACTGCCTGATGTTGAACAGATATGCGATCTAGGATGTAGCACGCTTACCTAGAATATACCTATAGTTTGGTAAATCAGCTGAGCTGTTTTTGAAATAGCCGCTATAATGTAAAAATTACTTTACTCCATCGATTATTATAACTAATCGAATTCTTCACAAGGTGTAAGACGGTTATACAATTTTTGGCGAGAAATAATTTTTTTTATCGGAATCACCTAACGTGTTACAACTTCCATTTCACATACGAAAAAAAATACTGGTTCTTCTTTAGCCAACTGCAAATATTAAGTTTGTCGGGCTGTTACTGGGTATTTTATAAATGGGAACACATCGCTCACCCTTAGCATGACATAGCAAAACGTATTGAATTGTATTAGCGAGTTCTTTTCAAAAAACGGATATGAATAAATGTGTAATATCCGTTAGATGAAGTGGTTTATCATCATCGGGTACTTCTTCGAGTAAGGCATTCTTTGGTGATTTTCGTGGCAATTTTCGAATTCAATTTTTTTTTCAAATCCTTGTCAGAATCTTAAAATATATGTAAAAGTTATATGTTATATAGAAGAGGCACCTCATAGAGCGATATACTTACAGAGATAATCGAGGTTAAAAATATGGAGGCCACGCAAATCATAAAACACCCCACGAAAATGATAATTTTAAATTGACTTTCTCAGATGAGTTACTTACTGTTCCTTCATATTGAAAATAAGTTATTATAAGGTAAAAAATAGGTAGGTTACTAAGGCAAAAATCGTATGTAGTAGTATCAGTCCAACATTATTTATTAAAGAAATTACAAAAATGAAAAATTAAAAGAAACATCTTAAAAATAACAAAAATAGTTGGTTTCTAAAGCAGATAACGTTTTTAGTGGTATCAGTCCAACATTATTTATTACTAGCTGACCCGCTGCTAAACGAACTATGCGGTCAGAAGCTGATGGTACTGGTGAATCAGCACGTGACAATAGCAATGGAGTAAGAGTTTGTTCCAATGGATCACGGTTTTCTTTGTAATGAGTTTCTGGTACTTGTATGAGTTTCTCAACAAGGCAACGTTTAGCTTGATTTTTTTCTTTAGGTTATATTTTCGGGAACTTATTCTACATTTCTTTCGTTTTGCTTTTTGCTCGTGGCGGTTTAAGTCATGAATATAAGTATTTTTCCTTCGGTTTTCGTTTCATAATATCTCGTTCGGTTTTTCGCTTTGAACTCTTCATTAAGTTTTAGCCTCTCTCTTCTTCACTCGGATAACTTTTTTATTTCTATTTTTCTTATCTTGTTAATGGCATTTTTGGTGCAAAATGTTGATAATCCATTATAATTTTACTAAACTTAAATATAGGTATCTAATCTAAAGCTATTTTCAATTGTTTTATTTATTTATATATGCACGATTAATGTGACAACGCGAACTTAATGGTATATGGAATTATCTGCCAGTTAAGTCAGAAACCCACAGAACGTGACATTATAAGTTTGATTTAAACTAAGTTACATTTAACTTAAGTACCTAATATAAAATATTATCATTCATAACTAATACAAAACTCAAAGTGGTTTTATTTGAATGGGCAAAAATTGATTTGCGTGGGTCAAAACTACCACGTAAACCACGCAAATCACGACCACGAAAATCAAAATAAATCCTTTATGCTAAAAATATACAAAAACCTTTTAAACAAATAAACTGTGTTTTGATTATAAGTTACGTTACTTTATATTTGTTCGCTACAATATTTTACTAAATAAATAAATTCACAGACACTGGAGATAATTAAACCACGCAAATCAAAGTTTTGAGAAACCAAGCCCACGCAACAATGTTCTTATCTCTATTTTTTTTAAACTCGACGCACCATCACACAAGCACTCTGCCCAGCAGTCGGAGCGCAATTAGTTGTTAACTTGAAGTAGGATTATGCAACACCAGGTCGCGAATTTAGAGATGTGCTAGTGAAATTATAATAATCCACGCAAATCAGGAACTACCTTGGGACAGTTACATTTAATTTTTTTTCAGGCAATGTAGTTCTTTCAGAATTATGGTCTAATTTTTTATAGTATTTTAAACTTTTTAGGACTTAGTGTGTTTTTTTTGGTAACGATGTATCGTTAAGTTTAAAATATATAATTTACTAAGTGATCAGATCGGGGATTGGGACACTCCACGAAAATCAAAGAATGGTGGTATTTCATTTTTTTATCATATTTATTTATAAATATAATTGAATAATAATCAGTATCCCAGTTTAGATAGGTTTTAAGCTTTGCGCGAAAAAAAAACTGGCTCGCTGACTTTAAAATTTCTATTATTTTTAAGTAAAGCCGCTTGAAAACTCTGACCAAAAGAATGACCCCATCATTAGTTATGGGACACTGTTAGACATAGGTCTCTCCTATAGATTTCTAAATAGACCGGTTCGAGGCAGTTTGCACACAGCTCGTTAGGTCACCTACCCGTCTTGTTGATTGCCGTCCTACGAGTAAGTTGCACTTGCCGGTATATGGTTTCTATTCAAGACCTTTCGAGATCAGGGGCCTTACTGTGTAAGCGCTCTGACGTTCGGCTTCGCTTGTTCTCCTGCTCGCGCCAGTCACTCAAGACACGAGGGCGAGCGGGAGGAAAAGCGAAGCCGAACGTCACAGTAGGGCGTCAGGTCTTTATCAAACTGCAAACATCAGGTTGTCGGGCCATTTCTAGGTATTTTTTAAATGGAAACACATCACTTGGGTTTTGCAATGTATTCAATTGAATCAGCAAGTTGAAATGTTTTTAAAATGAAAATGTATAAGTGTGTAATGTTATCGTGTAGATTAAATGACTCATTATTTTTATATTACAGGACTTATCGCGCAATTAAATTGGAAGTAAATGAATACCTACTCCGTCCATTATACATATATACGTTATTTATCCTCTCCATCATATGTATTTAACACTACTATTAGAATTTAAAAGTAAGAAAAAGAAAAATTACAATGAATGATAAAGCTAAGCATAACATATTAATTTACTAATTTCTGAAAAAACCAACGCTGAAAAATAAAATTTTAATACGTTATTATGGGCAACGTTGTTTTGAGTTATTTAATACATTCTTTTTTATAAAAATGTGCTACTAATATTAGGTAACAAGATAAAGACAATAAGTATCTTTCAAATTGTGAAGTGTGTTTCATTATCTTTCATTTCGTTTCATTTGTTTTATAATTAGATATTAAGTGAGTTATAATGTAAGTAATTGGTTTTGCCGTGTTATAAGCTCAATAAATGAAATTTAATTTAATTTTACTTTTTGATGTGAAAATTATTTCCGAAGTGAATAAATCATAATCATCATCAACCTACGACATTCGTGCACTGTTAACTTTTACCATCTTCTTCAGAGTTCATATTAAACATAACATAAGAAAAGAGCAAAATTACTAAAACATATTCAACATTTTACAACCACAATACACGTGTATTCAATTTCAAATTCAGGGTTATAGAAAATTGTGTAGTCTGAGTCACAGGTGGTTTGGTTCACACACCGAGCTGAAGGGCGTAGGTACATAACCCAGCAATAACCTTGAGCTACCTCTTAAGAAAAAAGTGAAGAAAAAATTTCTAGTTTTTGATTTATTAATTGCCACCTTGAACAGTCTTTAAAAATACCTATTAATTTTACGCCAAAACTAGAATATTTTTAAATAAAATTTTGTGCTAAGCTATTTTTTTAATAAAATTTAGGAATCCATTGTTTATCTTACAATATAATAATAGTAGTTTATGCAACTGTCATATAATGAAGGGTATTAAAACACGAGTGTGAGTTTATGAAACGAGCGCAGCGAGTTTCATAATAGTAACGAATGTTTTAATACCCGTGTTATATGCAGTTGCATACACTACTTTATCTTCACTAATAAAAATAAAAAAACATATTGCGAAACATTAAATTCACGCGTACGTGTATTGTCACAGTGAACTTGGCGCCAATAAAATCTAACCAATGAGAGCGCAGCTGCGCGCGCAGGGCCAATCAGGAGCGAGCGCGCGATGTTATAATGAGATTTTACGATATCGATGTGGATATGATAACATCATGTGAAATTGCTTAAATTGAGTGTTTTGTTGTCTGCGCTATAACAGTAGTCATTATAAGTCAAGTATTGGAAACATAAGTAGAATGTTACAACATTAGTGTAGATAAATTAAATTATAGTTGAAAATTATGACGTGTGGCGGTGAATATCTACGCGCGTCAGCGATTTTGCCGATCTCTCAAATACTTAAACCAGCGCTCTCATACGCCGCTACAGTTGGTCCATTACCTCCGCACTATGTACTCGCGTGATGTACAATAAATCAGATCATGTAATCCAGTGTTTAATTGTGATGACGTAGTATGCCGGAAGTCCTATTTCTATATCTCCCGAAGCGCCAGCGATACTAGATTGCCTACAACACCTATTAATAAGGCAAATACGTAATAGCTAGTTACTAAAGCTTGTTATAATATAGCATTGCTTACTGTACTGTATCAGCCTTTTTAATGGTCCACTGCAGGACGTAGGCCTCACAAAGGGTGATTGGACAATAACCACGCTGGCCCAGTGCCGTGCAGTGGGTTGGTGGATTCACACAGGCCATCGAATTTCTTCTACGTACGTGTGCAGGTTGCCTCACGATGTTTTCTTTCACCGAAAAGCCAGTGGTGTGAAATTCCGTTCATTAATTCCAAATAACTCATTGGTAAGGGACCGGGATATGAACCCACGACCTCACGATTGTAAGGCGGATGTCACTACCTATAGATCACCACGGCATGGCTTAGTTAATAATTATGCTTTGATGAGATGTATGCTTTTATCTTTAAAACTATGCAACGGATTTTGATGCGGTTTTTTAAATAGATAGAGTGATTCAAGAGGAAGGTTTAAATGTATAATAAACCTGTGCGAAGGGCGGGTCGCTAGTAATATATAAAGTTATGATTATGAGATTTTCTACAATTTCATGCTAAGTTTTCGTTTTTCTCTTTGTAAAGTATGATTTTTTTGTATCGATTAAGCAATCGCTAGAAAATTCAAATTTTCCATACATTTCAAAAGGCAACGATTTTTTGCATGGAACTGCAATTTTTTGCGATTCTTAGTCATAGTGATGAATACATGATTGTCCTTAATTATCCTTACTGAATATTATAAATCCGAGAGTTTGTTGGTTTATTGATTTGTTTGTTATTCCTTTACTTTACAAGAGAGAGAGAGAGAGAGTTACGACTTAATTTTTTTCACGGTTTAGTTTAAAAATCGGAGAGTGTCATAGGGTATTTTTTAATTAAGTAAAACACAGGTGTTACTCACGTTTGATTTTTAGTAGGATACTACTATAGTTTCGATCGCATTTGGCGATCTTTCTCAAGGTCGGAGTACTAGCTCGCGGGCTCGTCTCGCATAGCACAGTGCTATGCGAGACGAGCCCGCGAGCTTACGAGCTTAGCGAGTACTTAATTAAAATGTACGAAAACCACGTTAGTTTCCATAGTGTCATAGGGTACTTTATTTTCGCCAAAAAAATTAAAGATAAGATAACGTTTATTGTTTCAAACTGTGTACATAAAGGTGTTAGGTACATAATAAATTACGGACACAACAGTTTGTCCTAACGGACATACAATACGAGTATAAGTTTATGAGTGATAGGTACATACTGTCCTCTCTGAAATAGCATTTACATAATAATATCATATTTACTACATAATATTAAGCTAAACTTCCAACAACAAGCTAACTTTAAGCTAAAGATCCTGAAGGAAGCCGTGGGTAAAGCTAAACTATGTCGATCGTTTAGAGAATCATCCCTTATTAAAAAGAATGTCATTGTATTAGGGCCACAAAAAATTCAAGAGGAACCCAAGTCAATTAGCTTTTAAAAATTGGCACGACACGCCATACCTATTTGCCTAGAATTTTCAGTTGCTTCATGAAGTAGGTACTCGCAGGACTTTTGGCTGCACGCGACGTTGCGTGCTTTTAAAATAGTACGTGTAATTTTCGCTTGTTTTTATTTCTAGGAATATACCTAAAAGTAGGTTGTATGTCCATAGTAGCTTAGGACATAAAAATGCTTTGAACTGTAAATGCCTTTTTAGGATAAATTAAACTTCCGCTGCACATATTGAGTTGTCATGATTTCGAATTTGCTCTCATAGTAAAAATTGTTCATAATTTTGAGTATATGCCTATACCTTTAAGTCCCTTCAGTTTGAAAACACTGCATACTGTGTACTCAGACCTAATAAAATAATTATTTTTCGCAAAAAATGGCAAAACCACCTTCCATCGTGTACAAAATTCGAATATTTCGCTAGCTTGCTTTACGTTATTGTTGATTTTTCAAAAACGGCTCAGCCGATTCCGATGAAATTTAAATGAGACCTTTTCGGAAGCATACCTTTTTGAACTAAAAAATAATTTTTCAATTCGGTTCACAATTGGCGAAATTATCGATGTTCATCGTGTTCAAAATTCGGATATTTCGCTCGAATTGCTTACATTATTGTTGTTTTTTTTTTTTCAAAAATGGCTCAGCCGATTTCTGTAATATTTAAATGGAACCACCTCGGGAGTATAACCTTTCCAATTAAAAAAGACTTTTTCGAGTCGGTTCACAATTGGCGCAATTATGGATGAACATACACAAAAAAAAAGATACACACAGACGAATATAGAACCTCCTCCTTTTTGGAAGTCGGTTAAAAATCAAGACATAATGCTGAGAAACAAACAAGTGAGGCCCCAAAACTACGCCTTACCGTGTATAGACACAATTATACACACAAACATGTACAGTAGGCGCGCGAGTTGAATGCAGAGCTTAGGAATGCGAATGTCTCCCCCCGCTATCCGCACGCCCAACCCGCCCAGGCGCGTGAGGTGGGGCGTGCGGATAGCGGGGGGAGATGCTCCCGCTCTTTACCTCAGACCCCGACTGCATTCAACTCGCGCGCTATCTATACCTACAACGAAACTACGCCTTGGCTCGTCAGTCGAACTAAGGCAGCGCAATACCGACGCACTCACCACAAATGTATAAAAAAACTGGCCTCACATGTCTGTTCACGACGTTCTGTCTTGATTTTTTTTATTTGGTCTGAGGCTGAATAGGTCAAAACCGATACAGAAAAGTTAGCTTTTTGCCATAGGTTTTCACTATACCGAAAAGTACAACTCCAATGTAGGTTTTAGATGTTATTTTAACTTTAACTTTCCCGAGTACGAAAAATTAAAAATAAATTGTTATTTTTGCGAATGATATCCACTATATTTTATAAAGTCAATAACAAATTCCGCGAATGCTCTCGCCTCAATAAGTAAAGGGATTTTTTTTTTTTTTTTTTTTTTTTTTTTTTTTTTTTTTTTATTCTGAATAGGTTTGCGTTTGACCACATACTGCCTGTTGTTAAGCAGATATGCGGACTAGGTTGTAGCACGCTTACCTAGAAGATACCTATTTACTCGGGATTTGAAGACGCCCACATTGTACTTTAGCGGGAAGACAGACCCAGGCAAAGCGTTCCACATTCTGGCTGTTCGTATGAGGAATGAGGATTCGAAACGCTTGGTTCTAATGCGCGGAATGTCCACCATAAAAGGGTGGCGCTTTGGTCGCGTCTGTCTAGCCGTACGATAGAAGAAAGGGGCAGGTGGGACCAGATTGTGCAACTCCTGGGCGCACTCTCCGAAGTGGATCCGGTAAAAGGCCGATAAACACGCTACCTTACGTCGATGCTCGAGACTTTGCAGCTGCGACATAGTCAGAGTGTCGTTGTCGATCAGCCTCTTGGCTCGCCTCTCAATCGACTCCAGAGCCTCCAGTTGATATTTGGCGGAGCCATCCCAAAGGTGAGAGCAGTATTCCATGCACGACCTGACTTGAGCTTTATACAGACTAAGCAGTTGCTCAGGTGTGAAATACCGTCTCACCTTAGAGAGAACACCAAGTTTTTTGGAAGCTAATTGGGCCTTTGACTCTATGTAAGAGCCAAAGTTAAGAGTTATGTTCTGCAGTGGACTATTAAAAAAGTTTGGTTCAGGTTTCAATTTAGAATCAGAATCAGAAAATTTTATTTGCACCAACAAGTAACTTAGAGTATTAACATACACAACTTATCATATATGCTTATTATACTTAAGTCTACTTGAGGACCCTGTTTAATAGGGTATTGCAAAAAACAAAGTAATCCTTATAAGCTAAATTTAAATGTAAATTATAGTAAGTTATATAAACTTTGAAATGTCTAAGTATAACCTATGTATTATTATATAAATGTTATGTTGTTAAATTATATTGTTATATTATATGTTTAATGTTGAGTCTCTGATACTTGAATAAATGAATATTTAATTTATATCGTGATATTAACGCGCTTTTATTATATTAATGTTGAATTACTGCGGTAAAAAATATCGAAAGTATAAACATAGGCATTGAGGAGAGGGTTTTCATGTTCTTGGAAAGATATGTGAAGCGTGTAAACTCGCATTCCTTTTCGTAACGTGGGTACGTTTTTCTGTCTTTCATCTATGGTAGGGTTACCCTTTCATAGATGAAAGACAGACAAACCTTTCTCATACCTATTGACATGAAAAATATAGTAAGTATAGAGTCCCTTTATTGTCTAAGCGTCCTGGCTTTTGACATCATGTTTCGTCTCGCTCACTCGCCTGACGAATATAAGTAATAGTAAAGTAATATAATATAATACACTGCTGAATATAAGCGTGCGCTGGATGCGAACCGCTTCCAACCGGTCTTATTAGAGATCTATACAGAAGGTATATCTATATGTCCAGCAGTGATCATCCTAAAGCTGACACGTTTTGTGTAGATAAAGTACCTACTTAAATTATAAAGAACTTATTGCAGCCCTCGGTCCCTTACCAATGTGTTGTAACGCCCCTTCACATTATCTTGTAAATTCTTAGAAATGATAAATCCATAATAAATTCATAGTACCTTAGAATGAAAAACGAACCAAAAAATAATAAAAGGAACTAAAATTAGAAAGCTAATTCGGGCAAAGTTCGTATTAAGCAAATTCGGGGTTCGTTCTCAAATAACACACGAACAAAAAAAATAAAACATACCTACTGCGAGCAATTCACAAAAGTGGAGATCAGACCAAAGAGATCTGGAGAGAAGCCATTTCATTACCCGGCGCGCAGGACACTGGCTTGTTTGCTTTTGCGGGGTTTGCGTATTTGCTACGTGTAAGGCTTGAAAATGCGTTTAGTAGACGCCCCCCCGCTTTTCAGTACAAAAGCGATACGACGTAAATGTCCACACACCGGGGCGTTTTGTATGAAAATGCGCAGGCGTCCCCTTAACGTAGTTTAAAGTCTTACATGTAGCAAATACGCAAACAGCGTAAAATAAATTTATGCAACATACGTTCAGCAATGCTGTGTTGTGTGAGCGCAAATGAATAAGCGATTTGTTGTGCACTGTAAGTAATAATTAAATATCACAACTACACATCACGCACATTATGTGCGTGTGGTGATATTCAAGAGCAAAGCCGAATTTTGTGAGATTTTGCCTAGATTTTATTAGATAAACGAACAATGACAATGATTTCTTTGGCATTTACCTATGCAGGTACGGGATTTTACTCCACTGGCTTTTCGGTGAAGGAAAACATCGTGAGGCAACCTGGAAACGTCCTTAGAAGAAATTCAATGGGACGTATGTGAATCTCGCAACCCGCACTGAGCCAGCGTGGTGGATTTGGCCCAATCACCTTTTTTGGGTAGGCCTACTTCCTGCAGAGGACTATTAAAAAGGCTCGTACAGTACATCTACGATAGATCGAGACAACATATCCTATCTTGCAAGATCTGTGGTTCAGACTACTTTGATATTCAGTTTACCAAATTACCTTTTAGCTTTGTAAACACGTTGCTCTACCAAAATGAATATTATTTCGAGTTTATCAAATGTTATCCAAATACCTACTGGTTATATGAATTGTAAATTTTGCGTGGGACGAAATGATATTATCTGTTATTACTGCTCTATCAGTGCTTAAAATAATTTTGAAGCTGGTATTTTGTAAAGTTTCATTGTGTCTCAGAATACTCGTATTGACAAGGTCAGCTCATGCTACATGTGTAAGTAAGAAATTGAAAGTAACTCTAGAAGTACCTACTAGTATAGGCTACTTTTAATATTAACAACTATTTTTGTTTAAAGTTTTGCTCCACAGACTCCAAGGTTCGTGCCCTTTGTTAGTTAAATTTTACAACTGATTGAATTTGACTGTACGAGAGGGCTTAGTAAAATTTTAAGTTATTACTTAGTATCCGTGCATTGCGTAAAAACCACAAGCAGACCGGCACGGCGACCTAGCACCCGATCACGAGTTTGACGCATGTGCCAGCCATCGCCTTCCTCTTTAGAGCAATAACTAAAGCAAAAAAACAAGATTAAACAAGTACAACAAAGTACAATATTACTTACATGGGCTAAAATTACGGAAACTACTACATAAAAAGCAATTGGATCATTCAAAGACCCTTAAAGGTCTAAAGATAATCCAAATGCTCAAGCCCACTGCCAGTTGGCAGCGTGCCCAGCATGCTGGCAGCATTGCCACGCTGAATGGCAATGCTTATACGTTGAGCCAAATAAACACCAGCATTTTTGTCACCCGCCGCGTCCACCAGACGCTGAGAAAGACTTTTGAAAACAAGATGATGAACATTAAACAAAACTTATAACTAAAGCTATAAGTTTATGTTCTAAATTCACCTCAACCATGCTTGAGGTAAGAACGACCCAACAAACTTGTAATTGAAAAACAACATAACAACTAGTAAAAACAACCAGGTTCATTTATTCAGGACCTACGATGCCACAGGCGGACTTAAAGACGTACGCAAACACTTCTCAAACTTATAACACCCTTTTTTTGTCAGAGGATCTGTTCAGGTCAGAAGATCTCACGATATTTTATTGTCATCACATTATCTTTTTTATTGCTTTATCAATCGTCTTCAATCCTTATTACTTGCCAATCATTTATTTTATGACGATTCTATTTTCTACAGCACAGGTTTTAATATTTGATTAGCAATCTGTTTTCCGATTGAATCGATTTACTGGAGGGTCTTCAAAGGACCTGGTTATTGGCTGCGACATGAAAATAATAAACTAATATAGTTATTTACTTAAACATAACAAACAGATTTAATCACTTAAAGATATTAAACTTTTTTGAGCCAAGTACTCTCTAAGGTTGTCTGGAAGAAATCGCTTCTAGCGATAAGACCTTTTAAGACCCTTTTGTGCCTTTTCTGTCTTTGTTTCTTTTGTTATGTTTTCTTGTTGGTGTCAATAAAGTGTTGTTGTATTGTATTGTACTCATTCTAATTCAATATGAATGTTGTGTTATTATATATGAGATCACAGAGCTATTACCAACAGAGGGATAATGTGGTCGATCGAGAAAATCTGAAGAAAATCTGAACTCATGCCAAATTAAATCAATGCAGATGCATTGATTTAATTTGGCATGAGTTAGAAAGAGACTAGAAAAATATCTCGATTCAGTGATTGTTGCCGTGTTACACCCAATAGTGTCAAATTCCAATTCATATTAGACAGTGTTGACAGCTCTGGGCAGGATTTTCAATACATTTTTGTGGTAGAGAATTGCCTCAAGCGACAACAGCGCTATCTATCTAGTTGTACTGGCTCTGTGTATGAGATGTATCTCTTGACGAGATATACTCGTATGTTCTAGGTTTATTTTTTACTTTTTTTTTCTGTTTCCTTCGCATAGGGCAAGGTGTCTGTTTAAGAAGTATTTATAATATTTTCGAAAGATATTTGTAATCAATTTTGCTATAGTAAATATTTAACTTGTGTTCTAGGATATTTTATCTATATCTATATATAGGCTGAATCAAATTTAATTGCTGAACACGAGGCGAGTTATTGCAGCAACTTCATTAAGTTAGCAGTGATGAAGAGTGGGAATTTGCGCAGCTTCTAGCTATCTTGACAGACGTCATTAAGTTTTATTTGGCCCATACTCACCGTTATTGTTTCAGAGCTGATCCCATTGTTGCGATAGTTGGGTAACATTATATCTTTGTAATACATCTGCCGTCTAGAAATAATGATTGCGTGCAGAATCGTATTTTGAAGACTCTGATATATTGTTACCTACTTAAATAGGCCTCCATAGATTTCCGACATAACCTGTCCTAGAAAATTATAATACATAGGGGATTATATTTTAACAGAAACAGGAGTAGTGACATTGAGTGCACCTAAGCATCGGGATAAATTGGCAGCCAACGATCCTTTTGACGAAATCTATTTAACCATCACCGGTACCTACCAATATGTTTCTTAGCATACTTACTTATGTTTGAGCAATTTTTCAAATTTCGCCACATGACTATAAATGATATAATTTGTCCACAGAACGATCAGAGGCGCTAAGCGGTCGACTGTCGAAATCCGCGTCGGAGCTGTCGTGCACCGCCCCCACCTCCCCCCCGCCGCGCGCGCGTTCTGCGCATCACCACGCTCCGCTGTCTGTAGTGCATAGGACGCAGCATTTCTTTACTAACCTCAAGGTAAGACTCTTCAGCAATGTTATGGTAAGAAATCTGCATAGGAGCTTTCGTGCACCACTACCACCTCCCCCACGCCGCGCGCGCGTTCTGCGCATCACCACGCTCTATTGTCTGTAGTCGCAGCATTTCTTTTCTAATCTTAAGGTGAGACTTTACTAACCTAAAAGTTAGGTTTCACTAGCAATTTGAACCTCCGTAAGGTTTAGTATGACATTATTCGTAAGCAAAAACTACAGTGGTTTTCGTGAAGTTTTATACATTTTTGTAAATCGCCCCTGGCGAAAATGAGGAAAAAGTATCAAAAATGTGTGGAGTTACATGAAACTTGAACTTGAAATACAAATGGAAGCAATAATAGTTTTCGTATTGTATATCGTTCATACTCCAGGATCTGTGCCCTTTGTTAACTAAAATTTACAATTGTTTGATTATACTGTACAAAAAGAGTTAGTAGGTACTTGAAATCTTAGCCTAAGTTAGTTAGTCGATCCACTGCGTGAATGCCACGAGCAGACCGGCGACCCGCAAGCAGCAATTTCAATGTTAGAAATATTGTTTATTTGGAGTAGACTGTAGAAGGAAACTATTACTGTGTTTCGAAAATTAGACAGGCTTTGCTTTAACAGCAAGTTGTTAGCGTTTATTTAACTCAATATTAATTAATAACCTGTGATGTACCTACCTATACAATTTAACATTTTACGTTTCAGTTCAGCGACACCGTCTATCAATTTTCATTTGTTCTAATTTACATTTTCACAAAGGGACGTCAAATAGCTTCGGGCGACCGTGGGGTTTACCTTTCAACGTAACGTTTTGATGTCGCAGAAATTAGATGAAATTAATTTAGTTATAGTTTATTTTCTTTACACTCTATTTATTCATCTTTACTACGAAATTTTTCCTAAGAAATAACTACTATCATCTCTTAGTAGATACCTAATGATAAGGATTAATTTAGGCCATACTCTCTTGGGCATAACACTGCTTGATATTAAATTGCAGTTAAAATAGTACAAAATATCTCAACTTATTATTGATATATGATTAATGATATAAGAAGTATTATATAGTACATAGATATTTAGTAATATTGGTCTGCAATCAAATGCACCAAGACCAATCATTAAATAATCTATGGTCTTTTCAAAGGACCATGGAACTCATGGAACATGGAAGAGCCAAAAATACTCTTTATAAGTCTATACTCATTTGAATGTTGACTGACAGACTGTCGATGAAATGGTGACAAACTGACAGATTGTCGATGAAATTATGAAAAAAAACTTATGAACTTACATTAATTATTAGTCTCGCTCGTCAAGCGGAGCGAGATCAATTATTAATCTAAGCTTATGAACTTACTTTTATTGACCGAAGAAAAGCGAAGGTCTATGCTTCAGGTCGGCAGTTTAGCTTTTGTTGGATGTTGATTTTTGTCTGCAGGTCGCATTTTTCTACGAAACTCCGCCGAAACTTTGGTACACAGGTTTAATGCATTAATAAATTTTTCTGTCGTCAGCGATTTTCGACAGGGGTGTTTACCTGAAAAGGGAAATCAAATCATTGTCAAATGAACCAAATAGTCATCGATCAATCAATCAATCAACATCGAGCCGAGACATAGGCTTATGAAGAAACATCATTTAAAAGCTTCCAAAAGAAACTCCGTCATTATCTAGTACAAAAGTGTTATTACAAACTAAACGAATTCTTCGAAGATAAAAATTACCAACCATTACAATGTACCAGCTAGTTGTATTTAAGAATACTTAATTATTTAACTTATGATTTACGTGATAAGTATTATTAAGTACTTATTTACTTATTACATTATAAGCTAATAATTATGCTATAGCCTAAGAAATAGGGTTCACATGTAAACCTCTGAATAGAATTAGATTTAAGCTCTGATTTATACCTTTTCGTTTGTATAATGTCTGCATAAATAAATAAAAAATAAAGATTCAGATAAAGAGATGTGTCGCGAGGTCTACTGTTCGGAGAACTAGTGCAAGCCACAGAAATGTCTGGGATGATAAATAATGGTCACACATAAAACTTTATTGTATTACATCCAGAGCCGCTGGCAACGCAGCAGAAGCCGCGAGAGATGTCACCACGCGACCTTCACCCTAGCAGCTGCACCAGATAGCAGCGGCACCGAATATGGAGCCGACCAGAGCTCCGAACAGAGCACCCCTGCTAACTCACCCAGGCACAGGATCAGAAGTAAGTGCTTTGTATAAAGTAGAACCTTAAATACTGCCTTGATATACGCCAAAGATCTGTACTAAGTAGGACCTATATACTGCCTTGATAAACTCCAAAGATTTGTTTATAGTACGAGTAGGTTCTATAATCTGCCTTAATGCCCACCAAAACAGAAATTGTAATTAACGCTGTTGTATTTTCAAGTATCCACTAACTTATAACTTGTGGTTTTGTCGCAGAAATATAGATCGCAAACCACTTTTCTATGGTTAGGATCCGTGTGCCATAGTATTTGGAAAAAGAATTCCGAAACCCACGTAGGTAGGTACTTATTTACTATAGTAAAATTAACTTTATCTGTTTTCTAAAGCTTTTAGTCAGCAAAATGTTGACGAAGCATTTTGGATTTTCGAAAGTCTTATTAAATAGTTGCTATTTCGAGGTAATATTAAAAGTTTTAGAAATCTCTTTTTCGTAGCATTCGTCAGCCAGTTTTAGCGTACTTGCTTTGCCGTAGCTCGTAGCAGTGCTACGTGGTCACGTAGCACTCGTAGCGGTCGTAGCGCTACCGCCAAAATAGACTAACATAAACCTAAAACGAGTAGTTTTGCTGAAAGCTCTTTTGTCTGAGTTTTCACAAAATTTGAATTATTTGCTGTTTCCCATATGCTTAGAAATCTCTCTTTCTAGATTTTTTTACGCTGCTTGAAATTGTTGCGCTATAATTATGAATAGTTTCAAATCGAATATCAAACTGCTTGTAATATAAATACTGCAACATTAATTTGCCAAACTTACTAGTGTACACTCAGTACTTTTTTTTTTAAATTTGTAATCAACGCTAGCCACCATTAAGGTGCAACAAGTTGACGGTACGAACTCAAATTTGGCGTAGCTTAAATTATTGATATCTCAGCTGTATTGTCTGAAGAAGAGATAGATTCGATGATAAACAGTAGATATAGTGCGTGTGCACCTATTGCAATATAATGTTGTTTTTATTTGTTTTAAAATACCTATAATTACAGCTGCGTTCTAAATGCGCATAAGGTTTTCTCCGTAGTAAATTATAAAAAAACTGTTTAGTTAATTTATTTAAATAATAATTATTTGAACAAACAAAAACATAAACTAGGCCGCTATTTTCTTAAAAAAATACTCAGTTTAGTTCTTCTGTGTTTTTATTGCACCCAAAGTTTCCTAAAAATGTGAGTCAAAATTCAAATGTTCCGAGGCTTATATCATTTGAGTGGAGTTTTATTTTCACAATTTAATTAGCAATAAGCATACATTTTGCAAAGACAAATTAATATGAATGTTAGTTTCAGATATTCAACAGCAAACACTGATGTGATTAGCCACCGACGTTTGTATGGAGCGATGAGCGACTTGTTTACTCTTAAGCTACCACAGCAATAGCCGAATTATCGAGATGATTTTTTAACATCCTATATTGGTGTTCCTAATGTTGAGTTCAAACTATTCTTACTCTTAGTTTCTGAATAAAATAGCAGATTTACGTTTAACATCACAAATCGAAGTTATTTTTTATGCTTACTGTGGTAGAATTGGTAGAACTACGTATGAAACTACAATCGTTGCAACCCTGTACAAAATTAATACACAATTTTACCCTACCTTACATCAGCTTATAATACAAACTTGTAAGTAGCATGTATAGAATACTTTGCCCGCCCCGAACCTGATTGGATTCCATTCATGACAGCTCATTCACCGCGGTCAACGAGCTTTGGACTTTGAAATTGAACCTCCAGGCCCTTATCGGCTAAACACGGTAGTCTTCGTCTTCGTGTTTTGTCTTTCCCGCTTGCGCGGCCTGAGCAACTCATTAATTTTATTTATTTTCACGTTTCTTATATTACATACTAGCGACCCGCCCCAGCTTCGCACAGGTGTATTATACATATAAACCTTCCTCTTGAATCACTATCTATTTAAAAACCGCATCAAAATCCGTTGCGTAGTTTTAAAAATATAAGCATACATGAGGACATGGGGACAGCGGAAGCGACTTTGTTTTATACTATGTAGTGAAGTGATAGTGATAGTGATGATTAGCTACCTAGTAAAGATAAGGTTAAGGATACTAGGTTGATAGTTTACTTAATGTGCACTCACAAATTAGTATACTCGTATAAAATATAGGTGCTCATAAATAGATTGTAGGACACCGCGTATTACAGCTGCTTCTTTTCAAATCTTCTGTGTCAAAATCAGTAAGTTCTTACATTGAACTTTAAACGGTACTATAACATAGCAGATTATAGGCGACCCAAGCGCCACCCTTTTATGGTGGATATTCCGCGCATTAGAACCAAGCGTTTTGAATCCTCATTCCTCAATCGAACAGCCAGAATGTGGAGCGCTTTACCTGGGTCTGTCTTCCCGCTAGAGTACAATGTGGGCGTCTTCAAAGTAAATAGGTATCTTCTAGGTAAGCGTGCTACAACCTAGACCGCTTATCTGCTTAACATCAGGCAGTATGTGGTCAAACGCAAACCTATTCAGAATAAAAATAAAAAATAAAAGGTAGAGTATGAGTACTTAGTATATTCAAGATTATATGTATTTTTTTAGAAGATATAAGCACAGTATTAAACAAAATCTTTTTTTTTTTAAATTTTTGTAAATGTTATAAGCAACCGGAAAAGGCCATTCAGCGTGGCAATGCAGCCAGCATGCTGGGCACGCTGCCAACTGGCAGTGGGCTTGAGCATTTGGATTATCTTTAGACCTTCAAAGGTCTGAGGATGATCCAATGCTTTTTGTGTAATAGTAGTGTAGTTTTGTTGTACCTGAAAAGGTGATTTGTAATATTTTTTGTATTATTACTGCTTGAAATAAAGTCAGTCAGTTGCCTAAGGCTTGAGTTAGAGACAGTGATAAATACAAATTCAACGTTACTGCGTTTAGCCGATAGGGCTCAGGTAACCAACAACAGGATTGAGAAAATCTGAATTTAAATTGATATTAATCTTAAGGTAGGTAGGTAGCTGAGTGAAACTGAGGCAGTTTTTAACTTATGAAAATATAATATAACTAATTAAAAAACCCCCGACACAAAAATATTTAATTTTGACAACAAACTTTCAATTGACAACCATTTTGGGCACATTTGTAGAATTTTGGTTCTTCCACCCCCACTTTAACCTACCATAACTCTTAAACAGCTCAATCGACTTTTATAAAACATAGCTAAGAACACTCTCGATTAAGTCTCCTTTCATCAAAATAAACTAAACTGAAATCAGTTCAGTGGTTCGGGCGCTATGATGCCACAGACAGACAGACAGACAGACACACAGACAAACAGACACGTCAAACTTATAACACCCCTCTTTTTCGTCGGGGGTTAAAAATAATCTTATTTTCAATGTTTGTTATGTTTAATGCATTACATAATAATTATTTAACGCAATATTTTGTAAGTTTATATTTTATGCCCCTGTATGTGGCTTATTTCGGAAATAGGATTATTTCTGAATTAAATCATTTGAATTCTACTTTTTTTCTGTTTGAAAACCATCTTTTGACCGAGTGAGCAAAGTGAACGATGTATCTCTCATTTTTGAGAACAGATTACTCAGAAATATTACAAATAAGTATGCACTAGCTAGGCCTATTTTTCGAGAAATACCAGTTTAAACAAAGCCATATAATACGTCAAGTTTATGTGACGGGGTTTTAACTGAAACTGAAGTAATCCCTTAAAAATCTTATCTCTGTTTAATTATGCATTTCGGCGAAAAATATAACCGAAAGAAATATTGAAATTTGATTGGAGAGCAGAGTTTTCTGAAATTCAAGTCTAAAAACTTTTTGAATCATTCTTTGTTTGTATAACGACCTGCCGACTGCGGAAGGTTCTGAAATCTACGTAAAATATATTAATTTGAAACATTTTGATGATGAATTTTGACGATAAACCCATGAGGAACTCTCATAAGATCATTTTCTGTCAGATTTTACCACAATTTCACAAATTACTTTTTTATTTACATTCGCGGAGCGGAGTTTTCAGAACTAGGCAGAAAATTGTAGTCCACATTCCGTGGTAGGTAAACTCTCTCATTTTTTACTGACTTCCAAAAAAGAGGAGGTACGTAGATACCTCTTCCTTTTGTTCGTCTGTATGTATTTTTTATGTATGTTTATCGAGATTTTCGCCAATAGTGAACTGACGTAAAAAATCTCTTTTATTTCATAAAGGTATACTCTAAATAATGTAAAAATCGGCCAATTACGAGTAGGACTCACGCACGCAGGGTTCCGTACTGTATGGGAGCCCCCCTTAAATTTAATATTTATTTTATTTTAATTATTTATTATTGAATTGTATATACAACTAAACATTCTGTGAATATTTCAAGCATCTACCTGTAACCATTATTAATATCGAGCGAAAAACGGTTAAAAAATCAGGTTTGTTGTATGGGAGCTCCCCTTAAATATTATTCTGTTTTTAGTATTTGTTGTTCTAGCGGCAACAGAAATATATCATCTGTGAAAAATTCTGCTTTCTAGCTATAACGGTTTATGAGATACAGCCTGGTGACAGACGGACAGACGGAGAGACGGACAGCGGAGTCTTAGTAATAGGGTCCCGTTTTTACCCTTTGGGTACGGAACTCTAAAAAATACTTCACGCAAGACACGTGCGAACTATTCGAATTCTGTATACTGTGGAAGTCGGTTATGCCATTTTTGATAAAATAATTATTATTCCTCAATTGATAATTGTACCTACGCTGAAATGACCTGAAAGCGATACTACGAATCAAACGTCAATACTAGTTTATCTGAATAATTATGAGTTCGGTACGCCTACGCTGAATTCTATTTTAGTTGTACAATTTCATGTAATTTACTACGGACCTACCTATTTAGGTATTCTTAATTCAATACTATTTATATTACAATAGTAAATGTGAGAAAACATGCCTGACACGAGAAAGACGTAACAAGTCATATCAGTCATGGGATACCTCTGTACATTTGTATTTCAGACTCTACAGGGTTTTCTGCTTGATCTGCTTGGTCATACGGGCGTCGTACGGGCCCCGTCCGGCCCGTACGACGTCCTAATATAAGTAAATCATCCCTAATTCATCCATCGTACCACATCCTAATATTCGAGCGAGCATCGAGCAGACTTCAAACTTCATAGCAGTTACGCGGATGAAATAGCGAAAAAGCAATGTAAAGTTTATTAAAATACTTCAGAATCATGATTAAACGTAATTTTTTGACACGCAAAACGTGTATTATATATGTAAATGCAGCTTTCGTGTTGGTAACCAGTTTATGGGGCGGCGTGAATGCGTGCGACGTTTTTACAACGTTTAATCGGCGGGTCATCGCACGCTGTCGCACGGTACTTTTACACGGTATTTGTTTTGTCGGTAAAGTAGATAATTGCTTCATGTTAAAAAAATTGTGGGCAGTAAATACTGTTTATGAATCATCGTGTTTCTTCATTATGAAGCATAGGACGCTCACTGCTCGAAGGCATCCCCTCATCCATCAGCCATAAGAAGTCCACTGCTGGACATAGGCCTCCCCTATGGATCTCCAATAAGACCGGTTGGAAGCGGCTTGCATCCAGCGCGATCCTGCGGTCTTAATGAGGTCATCCGTCCACCTTGTGGGTGGACGTCCTACGCTGCGCTTGCCGGTACGTGGTCTCCACTCGAGAACTTTTCGACCCCATCGGTCATCAGTCCTCCGCGCTATGTGCCCTGCCCATTGTCATTTCAACTTGCCAATCCGTTGGGCTATGTCGGTAACTTTGGTTCTTCTACGGATCTCCTCATTTCTAATTCGATCTCGCAGAGAGACTCCGAGCATAGCCCTCTCCATAGCTCGTTGGGCTACTTGGAGCTTACCAATAAGGCCCATAGTGAGAGACCACGTTTCTGTGCCATAAGTCATCACTGGCAACACACACTCCCATAGGCATCCTCTATGAAGTTCCAATTATAATGATTGAAGTTTTCTGAATAAAATCCGTAGGTATAAAGTTACTTCCCATAGACAACATGATATTTCTTCTGTTGCACCGAGCGAAGCTTAGGCATCCTCTAGCAAGTGTAAGAAATCTAAAGGAAAATGTATCGAGATTTTTTTCTTATCACCTATTTAAAATTTTGTCATACCTGTTGCAAAGCGTGAATGTGTGCAACGTTTTTACGACCGGCGGGTCATCGCCAGCTGTCGCACGATAGGCTTTACACGATATTTGTTTTGTCGGTAAAGTAAACAATTGCTTTATGTTCATGTGGTTGTTAACTATTGCAGTCCCGATGAGGTCATCGGTCCTCCTTGTGGGTGTAGCTTTAGTTGTTGTTCTGATGGGCGGACGTCCCACGCAGCGCTTGCCAGTACCTACGCGGTGTCCACTCGATATCATTTCGACCCCTTCGGCCATCAATTTTCCATATTGTAGAAACGAAACCATTCAAAAGCAATGTGTCAATTTATTATGGCCCATTGCTTTTGAATGATTTCGAATCGGACATGAAGAGATCCGTAGAAGAACCAAAGTTACAGATATAGCCCAGTGGATTAGCAAGTTGAAATGGTAGAGGATAGGACACACACCAGTACAACTTTGAATGATTAAGTTAATGTAAGCGCGGCTGTTTACAAGCTTAAAGTTTTGCGTTTTTGTAAATCAGCGCCACCTATGAATGAGTTGGAAAATTATGACTACTGGCGCCATCTCTGAACTTTTTTCCGTACTAAGTTTCCAAAGGGTGTTTTAAGGTTTTCACGCAGGCTACATTGAACTACCCCACATAGCCTTGTGAAGTTTCAGCGCTTTTTCTTCACAGGGTTTGCTTTTCCTTTTTTACCATTTCCTAGTTCTCCTGAATATAGCTAGAGGTCGCTAAACAAGACATACAATGGGATGGGAGCAGAAATGATGGGAAAGCTGAGATGAAGGATGCGATGTGTCGCCTGCAAGACAAAAATAACTTAAATAAATAACATTTTAAAATTTCGTCGTCACACTTCATACCAACCTACAAACAACCAAAAACTCGTGAGAAAGTAAATAATAGAAAACTTAATAAGTTTTTTTAGTTAATATTACTCAAACGGAATCAAACAGTACAGATAAGTTCGGGACTGCTGTTGACTGCGGAACGTAAATGTTATGCGGCTGATATGATGATTACGAAGGAAAAATATAAGGATTGACTATTCATAAACAGCGCTTTAAGTGGCAGAGAAAAGTTTAAAAGTTTGTTAAAAGACTGCTTCAATGAATTAACTATCCGTAAGTCAAGTAGGTACCTATGTATGTAAAATTCAGACGTCTAGCACAGTGGTCGTCAAATCGCGGTCCGCGGCCGTGTATGGTGCGCTCTCCGGTATAGGTGGGGGTCATGTATAATATTATCATATCTGTTTTGAAACTACTAAAAAGTCTAGGTATTAAATAGTCTACTTTGTTAATACTTGCTTTCAAATAACTAAAAATCACGCGCGTTGCACTCGCACATATAGGTAGCAACGTGGTCTGAGTTGCTTATATCTGTTTTGGAATTACTGAAAAAACCTTTAAAAAAAAAACCTATGTTTTATCGACTTCCAAAAAGGAGGTAGGAAGTACTTTGTTTGTCTGTATGTACTTTTTTGTGTTTATCGATATTTTCGCCAATTGTGACCCAATTTAAAAAAATATTTTTTGTTTCAAACGAGTACACTCCCGAGGTGGTCTTATTTAAATGTTATCGAAATCGGCTTAGCCGTTTTTGACTTCTAACTATAATTTCACCAATTGTGAACCGAAACGAAAAAATATTTTTTAGTTCAAAAGGGTATACTCCCGAAGTGGTCCCAGTTAAATTAAAAAAAATCGGGTTAGCTGTTTTAAAAAAAAAAAACAACAGTAGGTAATGTCAACAATTCGAATTTTTGTACACGATGGAAGGCGGTTTCGCCATTTTTGCGAAAAATAATTATATTGATCCTAAACGCAGAGTAGGCATTTTATAGAAATTCTCATTAAGTAGGTCTCCAGCTGTAGAATCCTTGATTATTTGTGCCTGTGCTGTTGATTCCGCCCACAAGCGTTGTTACCAAAGCTGGGTAAATCCGTACACATTCGTACTTGTCGACTGACTTAATTAAGCTAAGAAAGCTTCTCTATAATTTTAAGGAAATGTAGTATACAGGATCATAAGATAATAAACGAAAAACCTATTACGGACTGGTCTAGTACATCTAGAAAAACAACTTTTGTTCTAGGACTATAGATGGCGTTGTTTAGCGTTAAAACGCACTATTTGTGCGGTGTAGGAACTAGGGTTAGTTTTTAAGAACATTTGGAATAAACGTGCTTCGATATACCTACCATATCGAGTTTGATTTTAGGCAGAATTCTGTACCAAATTCGTCTCAGTCTATTTCTGTAGATTCTAAGTCCAATAAACAAATTCATAATTTTTTAAAACAGTAGTTTGCAGTCTATCGCCTAACAATGGTTTACTCGTACGCAACCTACAACCTACCTATTCGCCTACAGGGTTTACTACACAGCACACAGGTAATTTTTTTAAAATCCTATTCCTGCTATAACCAAAACAATCGTGGAGGGGATAGACATGCAGACCGGGTACATACGAGTAAACCTATTCTCAAATTGATTTTTAATTTTGACCTTTAATTTCTCATTATATTATTTGCAATTGATAGATGACACCAAGGCTAGCCATCCGGCCTATACGGGCTTGCTTACTTACATAACATTGATTTGAATAAAAAGAGTCTAAATTTCAAAAAATATGAACCTTAGATATGTAGATTCTATTGAATAAAATAAGCAAAAAATATTTACAAAACAAATAAATATTGCCCAATTTATCTGGCAGACAACTGTTGACCTTTCTCTGATACTTTTAGGCAACGACATTCCCGGCAGTAGACACGAAAAGGTCTATCGCCCCTCTTACTAGTCAAGTAAGTTATAGAACAAAACATATATTTTGCAGTGATATTAAGCTAAGCTGCTGGTAGAAAAATACTAAATTTCTAAACGTGACACAATCTGAGAATCATACTTCAAAGTGATTTTGGTATCTTTAAAATACCTCAAAAAGGTTGTGACGTCAGATGGCGGTAATAATAATGCTTCAAAATAATAATATTATAAGTGCCAAAATTTATGTTCCTAGAATTTGAATAGATAATATATTATTTATAGGATCAGGATTTATTAATTAAGAATATTCCATTCCATGAACATTGGAAAATCACCACTATTTGCACCTAAACGTTGCCAGAAAATATTTTATCTCCAGTGATCGAACGTTTTCACAGTGGGACATCGTTGTATTTAGGTAGGTGTCTACAGCCAGTATTTGAGTTCATGAGCGGCCCAAATTTAGATTTATCTTCACACACAAGTTATATCTTATTCATCAACATTGAGATTGTATCTGACAAGTAAGTAGTGAGAAGAAACAGACATGAGAATAAGGTTTCTTCGTTTAAGGCTATTTTAAGATAATAATCATGCGACTAACTTGACTAATTTTAATTCTGATTTACATTCTTACTTTTCAATCATCACAATGATATCAGCCGGAAACCCACTGCTGGATATAGGTCTGCCCTATAAATTTTTAATTACCTCAGACCTGATGCAAACAGGCTTGCATCCAGCGCTGCTTATCTTTTACTTTTCAATAAAACCGTTTGACTTAAATGTTTTAATTATTTTATTTATTCGCTCATACTATATCAAGTCCGTAATATGCACTGTGATGTAAGGATGTAACCCAAATAATGACATCATAAACATATCAGTTTACCCGGGAGGCCACTTCGCTGCAGCGGGACCTAATTGTGTGAATTAAAGTTAAGTGGACACACTAGAGCCCACTTTTCATTAGTCGGTACACTCAGCGACATGAGCACCTCAAATTTGAATTTCGAAGTTAGGTGGACACATTAAAACTATGCGTTTGTTGGTAACAAAGAGTTATGATAAGCTAGTTTGTATATTTAGCCCCATCAACACAATAAAGGTCACGTCCACAAAATATATGAAGGCTGGTATACGAAAAATCTAATCAGAACATGGGATAGATAATGATTTTTTTGAAATATTGTTTCAACTGAATGCACCAACTTTTTATGAATTCTATATTTTAGAAAGATATAATATAAATATGGATGAATCAGGTAATAATGCAAGTAAAAGAACGATAGAAGCACATCAAATGGTTAAAACAGAAAAAATGTGAGCTATATTTCCATTTTCCATTCAATTTATTTTTATCATTTAAAAAAAATGTAGGGATAAAAAAATATAAATTAAATATTTTTGAGAAGCCTATACAGCAAGCTTTGGGTATATCATCTTGGTTAGATTTTTCTCTGAATAATATACCATTCGTGGACGTCTCTTTTCAGGAAAAGTACACAAAACTGCCTGTTGAGAGACGCAAGCACGCTGTGTCAATGGAACCTAGGTAGATACGAGTACATGAGCCTTATTTAACCCTCTCTTTAAGGGTTCGCGGACGTACCTAAATGCCTGTGGAAACCATTATAGGTATTATTTATTTAAGTTCGTATAGACCGGGTGGCTAGCTCTGTTGCCATAGTGTATTAAGTATTTAAGTGCGTGTAAGTAGTTTAAAAACACATTTGTAAATCTTGAAATTGAATCCATCCATCCATCAGCCATAGGACGTCCGCCGCTGGACATAGGCCTCCCCTATGGATCTCCAATAAGACCGGTTGGTAGCTTGTTGGTAGGCTTGCATCCAGCGTGATCCTGCGGTCTTAATGAGGTCATCCGTCCACCTTGTGGGTGGACGTTCTACGCTGCGCTTGCCAGTACGTACCGGCAAAATGGGGCAAAATAAGTTCGAAAAGTTCTCGAGTGGAGACCAAACCTTGTAGCATCACTCAGGATATTATCGGATCTTTTCTCTTGTTTTTAAACTTTCTAGCCTAATTTATATGAATAAACATGAAATCTACCAGGTATTTTAAATGAAATACTTAGGTACGTGATTCTTGTATAGGTACTTTTCTTGAAATTACTTTGATGACCTGATAAGTTTTCCGGACACGAACGAGACCTTATGCTTTTCCAAAAAATAATGTTGACTGTACTAAAATATTCTTAGATATCAGAGATACGCGGTAATGTATCTCCCCGGTTTATTTGGTCTGCGCTCCCAGGTTACTTCGACGTACTAGTTCGAACATAGTTTTAGATGCGATAAATAAGATAAATATTCATTTTGACGAGTTTTGACCCTTTCAAATTTTCATTTTGTGGCTTAGTTTCAAAATCTAAAGAGCAATTTAAACAAACGAAAATCCAAGCTATGAAATTCCTACTTTAGCTTCCTTTTTGTCAATCGAAAGCTATTTTCATAGTGCATAAGGTAGACAGAAAAGCCGAATATATTAATTTCTTACAATATTTTTAGATAATTGACGGTTATATAATTATTATAGAAAAAAAATATATGGATCCGAGTTAAGTGCATTAAGCAAGTAAGAAAAGTGTGCAAGTGTAGTGAAACGAAAGTGTCCAAAATGCGCACTGATGAAATATTTGAAATGCTGCAAGTTCTAGATCAGATAGCCGGGATGAAAGGTACGTCAATTACTGCTCAAAATAATAACAAATATGGTAATTAAAACCAAGAAATATAAACCAATAGAATAATAATCTGTAAAGAGATCTCTCCTTCACCCCTGAATACATTTCAGCAGTGCCCTACGGGGTCCACAATTGTATATATTTTAAGTTTTTACCATATTTTTACATTGTGGAAGCTAATAAATATAAATTGAAAATATGGAATTAAAATGATATGGTCAGTGTTTTAAATTATGATACCTATCTATTCTGTTGGTAAAGTAAAAGTTTATAAAGATTTTTATGGTTATAATTATTTTTCGCTAAAAATGGCAAACCCGCTTTTCATCGTGTACAAAATTCGAATATTTCGCTCGAATTGTTTATATTATTGTTGATTTTTCAAAACGGTTCAGCCGATTCCTATAAAATTTATATGGACTACCTCGGGAGTATACCCTTTCGAACTAAAAAAAAATCGAATCGGTTCACAATTGGCCATATTATCGATGAACGTACAAAAAAAAATTAAAAAAATACATACACACAAACATAAGTCCTTTTTGGAAGTCGATTAAAAATTTAGTTAATTTTGAACCTCAACTTCATTCAATCAATCAATCAATCAATCATTTATTTCACAAAAATTAAATTATATCAAATGTTGGTACCGTATATATTGTATAACTTATTCAAGTCAATGTCAATACAGTTAATGTCAACATGTTACATGTATTCAAGGGAGTTATCGACCTGAGTCAACAACTCCCTAGTCAAACAAACCTCCGCAAAGTGCATTCCGCCCAAATGTGCCCATTATGCTCGCGGCGTTGCCCCTCTGAATGGCAAGGGAGATGTGCTGTGCTAAGTACGCCCCTGACCGCGGATCCTGTCCCCTCTCTCTGAGACGACCAAGAAAGCGCACGAACTCCTTGGCCTCGGAGCACCACGAACCCGCCGTCTCAACGGCAAACGGGACAAAGTCGTACGTCGATTCCATGCAGGAGTATTTGAGGCGTTTTCCTCGGGCCGCTGCCTCTGCACCCGCACCGGCCGACAACTGGGTAGCTGAGATGTGACACGAAGCAAATGTGCTTACACAAGTCGCGTCCCACACGAGGCAGCGTCCTTTCTGCCATGGAATCAAAGTTAGACCATCCGGGCGTTTGCCATCAGAACGGCACAATCCGGGGGGCTCCAAGACACAAGGTATGCCAGCGGACACCAAAGCACGCCTCAAAATATCGTTGAGCGCATGATGTCGAGGTCTTCGCCCGGCACATCGTACGCATCCCAATCCGTGATGGCCATCTGAGTCGACAGCCACACCACAAATGCAGACGTGGGGCTCGCAAATCTTGCTGCCCAGACGAAGGGCTGCAGCTACTCGCAAGGAGTCATCGTCGAGCAGCGTGCCCATGTGTGGACTGGGTACAGCATTCAGCCACGCCCCGGACTCGGGTTTTGCGGCGGCTTTCAATCGAGCCAAATCAGCCCCCGAACTCTCGCTCAACAATGCCGAAAGGTGGCTTTTCGATAGCACGTCGTCCCAACTCCTCTGCCCCTTCGGGCTTTCCGGCGGGTTTGCAGCCGAAGCCAAGACCGACCACTCGCTGTAGGCGTCATCGGCGTATGGAATACGGATCTCGCTACCATTAGTAGGTAAAATGCGAGTAACAAGATCCATGACTCCACACGAAGAAGCCAGAAACGCGACAGGTCCAGTTTCCCGAAGCCGACGTACACCCAAGCCACCAAATCGAATGGGAAGGCTGGCTTGACACCACTGGGACTCAGTCAGATGGACGTTAAGTATCCCTTCCAAAATCCGTTTGAGACCGTCGTCAAAACTTAGGACATCTTCCGGGAATCTCCACGTCGGTGCCGTTCTTACAAAGTAAGTTAATTTAGGCATTGCGAAGCAGTTCCGCAGAAGAGTTAAAGAGACGTGAGCTGGAAGGTGTTGGAAATGAGATGCCAGTGATATCAAGGTTGCAGATTTATCCTGTATATTGCCGCTCACACCCTCCGCAAAAATAGGAGCCCCTAATAGGCTAAACGAGTCGCGACCTAAAACCTTGAGACCCGGAATGAGAGACGCAAATCTGTATGAGAGATGCAAATGAATGTTGGTACCTACATAAACATTTTTATCTGAATTTTAAATTAGAGTTATTATAAAAGCGGTAGGTTACAACGCAACGTCTCGTAAGCAGCTGTACTAGGAAACCCTGTGTTACAGCTGCTTAGATTCCTGTCTCCGGTGACACACTATCATTTACATTTATTTAAATTATACAACATTAAAGATTAATAGGTAGGTATTTAACATTAAAATTTGTAAATATATGTTATGATTATAACAAAATGATTTTAGAATATGTTAGCATTATTCTTGCGTGATTTAAATGAAAAGTAAATATATATACGAGTATTATTATATTATTCATCTGTATAAGCAGGCATCTAATACCATTATAACTTTCATTTATAAAAAAGAAAAGAAAAAAAAAACCCTTAACAATTAGAAATTACAAGCCAAAAATGCATTATTGATTCGATAATTTTGTTGTGTATTTTTTTTTTCTTAGTAGGTAGTCAGAACATCGAGTCGAAACAGTAGCTGCAACAGTAGTTGAAACCTTTTGAACAATTTAGACATGTTATTTATTCTCACATGGAATAATGTGCAGATTTTGTCTCTATAGATTATAGATATACGAATTAGCCTGTGGGTTTACGTTCTAATCTTGCACGCTCCGTTTACATAGATCTCATTACCGTCTTCATAGCAACCAGCTCGGAAAATTGTTCGTAAGTTAGTAACCAATTGAATTCTAGAGCTACTGTGTTCGCTCTGTTGAATTTCCATTTAAGTTAGCTTATTCAATACCTATTATCTGTAACAGGCCATCTGTATAAACCAAGTTTTGCACTAGATAATATGAAGTAGCGCTAATAGCATAGTTTTATAGTAAGACAGGGACAGTCTTCCGATAGGTCATCGTGGGTAGCGTTGTTACAACTGAGCGCTGTCGTATCTTGGATGATACTTTAAATTGTATGCCCCGGTTGTTTTAATAGTTTAGCCATATTAGAAGCCTTCGGGCGGCTTAAAAACTCTGACATTAGGACTAGTCTTATACGAACTTAATCTATACCAATTCTATAAAGAGGAAAGATTTGATGGTTTGTTTGTATGCAACGAATAGGCTCCAAAACTACTGAACCGATTTGAAAAAATCTTTCACTGTTGGAAAGCTACGCTATCCTCGGTGAACATGGGTTATGAATGATATTTTAAAAAAAAAATAGGGATCCTTACTGTTTGACTTCTTTAGCCAATCGTACGCGAGCGAAGCCGGGGCGGGCAGCTAGTACCTAATATCTGCAGAAGCCATCTATCTGAGCCCATGCAGGTTGTGCTCTAGTTTTAACAATAGACAAGAACTGAACTATTCCTTACTTGTAGCGTTTTCTCAGATTCAGTATACTAAATGTTTCTTTAGATATCGAGCATATTCTATGATATCATTGCAATAATTATAATCAATTTGCACTATGGAATCAACCCCGAAAAAAAGTGATGATCCTCACAAAAGGTTCATCAGACATCAAACACGATTTTTTTACGATATCTGTATTGTTCCCGTAATCAAAGCTTATCACTGTACTGATTATTATTTATACAAATTATCCTTACTAATAATAAAATCCAAAAGTGTGTTTATTGGTTTGTTCATCTTTCACGCGGCAACGAAGCAACGGATTGACTTGATTTTTGGCATGGACATATTTTGAACGACGGAAAATAACACAGGCTACTTTTTATACCAAGAAATAAAGGCTCCTTTCCTATGAAATAGCACAAAAATTAAAACACCACGCGGATGAAACCACGGGCAAAAACTAGTTTACAATATGGCTGCTGTCAAGAGAATCACCTCGAGGTTACTATAATTATCCATTCAACTTGATTTAGTTTCTAAAACTATGTAAGCTTGACACAGATACCAAAGTTCCAGAACTGACTGGAACCCGTCACGGGCACAGAGCCTTTAGTCCAGGTTTTCGTAGATTACTTAAACTTTCGCGTTCGCGTGTGGCTCCATAAATTTTTGTTAATTCTTCCTCGTTTTTGCCAGGGACGCTGTACAAAAACGTATAGAGTCATACGGAAACAGCTGTAGTTTCAATTTACGTGTAGACCTGGACTAACCCCTCAGTACCGGGAATATTTCAACTCCACGTCTTAGAAAGTGCATTTAATTTTGTTGTAAAATTGTTATCTGAAGTAAGTACAGATATGAATAACCATCAAGAACATTTTGCGTTTCACATACACACATTTTTTCAAATGAGTGCGCTTCAGGAATTAAGGTACTTGAAAAATATTGTTACGCAGTAGGCCGCGCGCGGTACGACGGCGAGTTGTTTACACCTAATCGCGAGATTTATGGTTTTATGACTCAGGCGGCACCAGTCTTTGTGTCGCGTCTATTGTGAGATTTTTTTGGTGTTTTCGTATTAACTGAGAACAAAAGGGATTCTCGAACTTTACACTTGTTAACTTTGTCGATCACAATGGCACCGAATATTCTACAGATTTCTAGAGAACCCTTTTTCCGATATAAATAGGGCGATGGTTTTCGTTCGTGGCAGTTATCGCGTTTCATACCGGAGCGAAAACATCTCGTGTTCATGTGCGGTACCAGTGATTGTGAAGTGACTAGTTGTGTGAATTTCAGTGCCAGTGTGAAGTGTTTGTGCGAACCAGTTGTGTCGTGTGTACTGTGATTTTGTGCAATAAAGTGCAAAGTGAACAATCGGCGTTTTAACTGATTATCCAAGAACCCATCTCGTAACAATATCGATAAAATCGAAAAAAAAAAAACAACTGTTCTTTTGTTTTCATTAACTAGCTTTTGCTCGCGGCTCCACTCGCGTAATATTTTACTTTTGTGCTATCCTTTCTGACTTTTTCTTTTCTTTTTATAATATACTAGCCTATGTCACTTTCCGTCTTTCAAACTATGTCCATTGCAAAAATCAAGTCGATCCGTTGCTGCGTGAAAGAGGAACAAACCAATAAACCAACAAACACACCTTCGGATTTATAATATTAGTACTAAAGATAAGGATGAAGCCGTGGTGGTCTAGTGGTTGTAACGCTGGCTTGTCATTCCTGAGGTCGTGGGTTCAATCCCGGTCCCGTACCAATGAGTTTCTTTGGAACTTATGTGCGGAATTTCACACCACTGGCTTTTCGGTGAAGGAAAACATCGTGAGGCAACCTGCATACGTCCGTCGAAGAAATTCGATGGCGTGTGTGAATCCAACAACCCGCATTGGGCCAGCGTGGTGGATATGGCCCAATCACCCTTCGTGGGTAGGCCTACGTCCTGCAGTGAACTATTAAAAAGGCTGGTACAGTACAGTACAGTACTAAGGATAAGGATTACCTTACATATAACACGTCAACGAATCAGTTTTATCGTTGCCGAAGTCGTGCATTCAGCACGAATTTCCAACAAATTCAATGTAAGTTTGACATAAATACCAAAGTTCTCCTTCACATAGAAACTCAAGAATACCAGTGATCTTCACTCAGTTGAGCTCTTCGTCAAAACTGCAGTTATTGTCAAAGGAGCTTTGTCCTCGGATAATAGCTCGTCGTTGCAATCGTGATTCGTTTGTAAATTGTTTTGATGATTACTTAGACATGTAGAGTAGAGAAGAAAATGAAATCCAAAATCAAGAACATTTTCATATCAAATGCTGCCTATATATTCGTATGGCTCGCTCTGCCAAAAAGTTATTAGATCTCACGTAGAGCCTAACTTCCAACTCTACAAGCCCTTACGATACATTTCACAAACTACACCTACACCTTTGTGTAGAGTTTGTGAAAGTGGGTACCCACTTTTGGTAAGAAGGATTCGCTATAATGAAAATCTAAAATCACAATTGTTCGTAAAATGAATCAATCCCTCTATACAACTTCTCGCTTTGTAAAAGTGCATGAACCCTATTAAATAATGTATCTGTTCATCGTTGAAATCGTGAAAAAAACATATTTGTCATATTTATTATTGACTTAGGTGCTGTAGAGGTTAAAAAAAGGAGGAGGTAGTCTCATTGAAATTTTATTAAAATCGGCTAAGCCGTTTTTGATATTTCAACAATGATGTCCAATAAGACCGGTCGGAAGCGGCTTGAATTTAGCGAGATCCTGCTCTTTTAATGAGGTCATCCGTCCGCCTTCCGGGTGGACGTCCTATGCTGTGCTTGCTGGTACGTGGTCTCCGCTCGAGATTTTTTTCCTCCGCACTATGCACCCTGCCTACTGCCATTTCAACTTATCTCCTCCTTCCTGTTTCGATCTCCCAGAGAGACTCCGAGCAAAGCCACTTATAGGGCTACTTAGAACTTATTCATATGTCAGAGATCACGTTTCAGTGCCATAAGCTATTACTGGAAGGAATGTTACGTTATAAAAATTTATACCAGAGCCTTGTCGAGAAGTGAACTTGACACTAAAATAATTTTGATGATTGAGAGAGTGATATTACAAACCAAACTGCGAGAGCAAGAGAGATGACTTAAATCATAGCATAATTATGAAAGCAGCTTTCCCACGTCCCACACAGAATTCTGGTTATTTTACTTTTGACTCGTAGACTTTCAAATATATAGATTTAAGGTTTTTACAATGTCAATGTTTTAGTCATTGTATTAAAACCTGTTGCAAAAATTTATAACAGCAAATTTGAATTTGGAAGCAAAGGTGTAGATACGTGTCTAACGTAGTACGTGAGTACCTTGATTTCGCACTAACGAGGTCTTTGGACTTACTATTAACGGAATTTCCCACCCATTTTGAATTTTGAAGAGAAAACCGTTTATTATTTAAAATTAAAAACAGAATAAAATTAAAACTGGAATAAAATCTTTAAAATTGCTGTTAGTCGTCAAGAAATATTTTTCTCTGTTTTAACATTTATCGTCATCATCATGTAAGCCGTAGGACGTCCACTGCTGGGCACAGGCCGCCCCGCTAGGTTTAAAATAAGACCGGTTGGCTTGCATAATACATCCAGCTTCATTGTTAGCTTCGCTTTTCCTCCCACTCGCTCTCGTGACGTAACTGGCGGGAGCCGGAGAAAAAGCAAAGCCGTACGTCAGAGCGCTTACACAATAAGGCCATCCTCTGTCCTCGTTACCGGTGGACAATCTACGCTTCACATTCTGGACCAATGCGGAATCTTTTTGTTTGTAAATCTATGCTTTCCCGCCATATATTTGCGTATAACATCCTTGAGTGGTTCATTCATCATCGGAATCCGCCCACGGTGGAAAAGTTTTTGCTTTCCCTCGCACTGGTGAAAACGAGCAGTTTTTCTTTATATTTGGTTTTGGAAAAGGCAAATACGTAGAACAATTGGGGGAAAGGATTTTAATCTTTGGGTAGGATTAGTATGTACCTACTTTTTTATTTTAAATCGCGGTAAAAAGGATTAGTATAATGTCAAGTGCGTGTTGAGACACGCGTATGATATAGGCTTCTGTAGATAGTGACGATGATTACGATGATGATAAAAACAAATTTTTAGGATGTTATTAGATGGTTGACTACTACAAAAACGTAATTGAGTATGAAATATCTTTGTGAGGTCAATGACTTTTGAGCTATGTGCATGTTTAATTAGTTCAGTTATAACTCCCTAGCGACCCGCCCCTCGCATAGGTTTATTATACATATAAACCTTCCTCTTGAATCACTACATCTATTAAAAAACCGGCCAAGTGCGAGTCGGACTCGCGCACCGAGGGTTCCGTACAAACCTGCAAGGTTTACTAAGTTCGTTCATTACGACAAAAAAAGTAATAAGTTTATGTTTATTAAAAAATATAAATTTTGTAATGTAACTAAAAATTTAAGGTTTTCGGAATTTTTCCTTTATGTGTGCTATAAAACGTTGCTTCATGCCAAATTTCAAGATTCTAGGTCGACTGGAAGTACCCTTTAGGTTTTGATTCCCTTGCGAGTACTTGCGAGTTTCAAAATTTGCGGCATAAACGGCTGTATCTTTTGATTGCGTTGGCTTAGAAGTTTGATTTTTTCACAGCTTCAAGGGACAGTAGACCTGAGTAATTGATATAAATTTCAGCTTCATACCTCCACGCGTTCCTGAGAAAAAGGGTATTGACAGACGGACAGACGGACAACAAAGTGATCCTATAAGGGTTCCGTTTTTTCCTTTTGAGGTACGGAACCCTAAAAAGCGCATCAAAATCCGTTGCGTAGTTTTAAAGATATAAGCATACATGGGGACAAACAGCGGGAAGTGACTTTGTTATTTACTATGTATTGATAAAGTTATGTTCCCACTGTGCTCGAAATAATTTTCAGGGATATTTGTTGATGTGTTCCATAAACTCAGATAGTTTCAACATTCTATCTTGCATACTTTTGAAATTAAGGATATTCTTTTTTCAACTTTGTCGACTCATATCTCACCAATGGTGACGAAAAAAACGTTTAAAAATTTGACGTTCATTTTAAAAACCCTACTCAACGATACACCACATGAGGGGGCAGGGTTAAATAAGTTTCATCCCCACTTTACTAGCATATGTAGAAGTAGCTTACTTAAGCTACCTCTTAAATACACAGTTTTGATTTTTTAAAGTATTTTAAATTAAGCTCTATACTAAAACTATCGTAATATAAAATTTCATGCAATTTGGTTGATAAGTGTGGAAGTTATAAGGCTTGTTGTATTAATGACGGACGGACGGACGGACGGACTCAGCGAAGTTTATAACTTCGCTGAGTCCGTCCGTTACTCGTTTTACTACGGAACCCTAAAAATTAAACGTTCTTTTTAAGCAAAAAAAAAGAGTTTTATTAAGTCTGGGTAACAAAAATTTACGACAGTAAAATGTTATTGTATTTCCATTTGAAATATACGTAGTGCTTTCTTTCGTAGCATTTGTCAGGCACTCGTAGAACTTCGTAGCTACGTAGTACGTCTACGAAGGCGTAAACATTCAATTAGCCAAGTCAAGATCAGATTCTTTTGGAAGAAAACAAATAAGAAATCTTTAATTACAAAAGTTAAGTCGAAGTTTTAATTACTTAAATAAATAATTACCTAAACTGTTTTAGGTATAATCAGAGTGGAGTTCCGCTAATTAACGTCCAAATCGTTTAGCCAAATTCGAAAGTTAGAAAGCTCGATTTGCCTCCGTTTAGTACCTAGGTACCTATACGATAAAATCCATTAAAGGTTTTTGATTGGAATTGAAAGCAAATTGAATTTCCATTCAATTTATGTTCCATCAGTTAAACTAAATTGCCAATAGTATTTATTATACCTAGTAACTTTTAGGGTTTTGTCAGTTTTAAGTTTATTAAGTGTTTTGAAAAAAATGTAGAGCTAATTAAATCATATGTTTAACGTTTTGCCACATCAAAATATTGCCACCTTTATCAGTAAAGGGTGAAAAAAAGTAGGTAAATATGTATTCCCAGACCTACCAAAAATATGAATAAACAACATAAAAATCGATCAAGTCGAGTTCGATAACAAGTAAACAAACAACTACACTTTATTAGACAACCCCATTACATAAAAACAGATTATAATGACAAAACAAAACAATGGGTTTTTAATTGGCGGCCTTATCGCTTTAAGCGGTTTCTCCCAGGCAACCAAGTTTTAGCCAAGCATTGTGTTGTGACATGAAATTTTTAGGTACTTATTCGTTGGAAGTATTCGTATTTTGGAAGTTAGTCATAGTAAAATATGTTTATTCAGCAGTGAGGGATTTATAACGACGGACCATAATGATTATCCTTTTATTAAAAAATATAAAATGTAACATTATAGTAATATTACATACATAGCGGCGCCTATTTATTATTCCGAGATAGTATTAACCTAGGTAAATTATATCGCAGATGAAACAAAGATATACTTATCCATGTTAAAAAGCAGTGCATCACACAGAAAAATGTCAAGTCGATGCGTATCCATCCTTATTAATACGCGGCAACGGATTGACTTAATTATTGATATCTAGTATGAAACTCAGAATAAGGACAAGTAATAGAAACCTTGCTAAATTTTACTCAAATAAAACGACGGAGGACGAACGAACGAGGACGGACGAAGTCGAAAGTTTAGGGCTATGCTCGGAGTCTCTCTGCGAGATCGAATCAGAAATGAGGAGATCCGTAGAAGAACCAAAGTTACCGACATACCCCAACGGATTGGCAAGTTGAAATGGCAATGGGCAGGCCACATAGCGCGGAGGACTGATGACCGATGGGGTCGAAAAGTTCTCGAGTGGAGACCACGTACCGGCAAGCGCAGCGTAGGACGTCCACCCACAAGGTGGACGGATGACCTCATTAAGACCGCGGGATTGCGCTGGATGCAAGCCGCTTCCAACCGGTCTTATTGGAGATCCATAGGGGAGGCCTATGTCCATTAGTGGACTTCTTATGGCTGATGGATGGAAAACGACGGTACAGCTGTCTTATACATATTATCTGGTTATACAGCATAACCGAGAGTGAGTGGAACAAAAAAAACGCATTGTCTGCCGGCATACCTACGTCAAAATCACAAGTTAGAATGTCAAAATGGTTAAAATTTGGTTCCACTTTGTCTTTTGCGGTATGATCGGAAATTTGAACCCTCTAGTTCCAGCAGAAAGTTCAAATCTCTGATCATTTTACCTTTCTACTTTTAACTTTTTGAATTTGGACAGCCGAGATTGCTCAATGCTAGTTTGTGAAACCCTTCAAAATTAATTAAGCTCGGGTGTATTTGCATCTTTTTCTAACACTTTTTAAATTTCATATTAAGGCACAAAGTGATGGATATCTCTTGCTATTTTAGTACGGTTTCTATTACTTTATCTTATGGTTGAAAGATGGAAAGTGACAAAAACTACTTTTTATCGTAAAAAAATAAAAGGTTCAATTTTCGTTTTACCTAAAGGTCCTATGGTATAGCACTAAAATCAAAATATCATGCGGGCAAAGCCGCGGGAAAAAACTAGTACCTAATAATTGGGTTATAAATAGTTATAATTCTTTAGTTGAATTAACTACGCGTGGGCGTAAAATGTGTTGAACTCTATAGTTGTATTAGGTTAGAAACATACTAAATACCTATCAATTATCATTTTCACAATTCCTAGGAAAGTTGTAACAAAAGACTACTAACTGAATTACTCAATACAGATTAATGAAATGATAGCAGAAATAGAAAAGATTGTTCCTTTGTCTGGGAAGTCCATTCTTGTAATTCCAATGGCCAAATGTTGATTAGTACTGATTCGATTAGGATTCTTTAGGAACTATAATATGTTTCGTAACGTTTTTTTTTCTTCTTAACCAACTTCAAAAAAGGAGGCTCTCAATTTGACTGTACATTTTTTACATGTGTTACGCGACTTCTCCACCAATTATAAACCTATTCTAGTGATTCTTTTTTTGTTGACTGCCTCGATGACAGCCTCGGTGGCTCAGTAGTGTGGTTAGTGACCCTAACTTCTGGGTCAAAGAGGTGTGGGTTAGATCCCCACCCAGGGCAAGTATTTATGTGATGAACATAGGTGTTTGCTATGTGTCTGGGTGTTATTTAGTTACTATATATATAAGTATGTATTTAAAAATATGTATAATATGTAGTTTATCAGTCTCTGGCAGCCATATCACAAGCTTTGCTTAGTTTGGGGTCAGAGGCCGTGTTTGGTAGATCATGCTCGTACTTCAAAGGTGATCTCATTTAAATTTTATCGAAATCGGCTGAATTGTTTTTGAACACGATTGTGCCATATTTGGCGAAAAATAATTACCATAAAAAGACCCGGGAACCTGCACTGAGCCAGTGTGATTGGATATAGCCTTCCAAAAGAAAGTTCCACGTGGTCACCATTCAAAAACTTTTCAACCCCATCGGTCATCAGTCGTCCGTACAATGTGCCCTGCCCACTGCCATTTTAACTTGATATGTCGATTGTTTTAGTTCTGATTAAATCTCGCAAAGAGACTCCAAGCATAGCCCTCGCATCTCGTTGGGCTACTTATCTTGGGTCGGGTTGGTTATCAAGGGTGGACGTCCTATGGCTGCATCGACAACGGCGATAATACTCAGTTTTGGCTTTTGCTATCTTATAATTTATAATCGAGATCTAGAATATAATCGCCTTACCACAAAAGACTAAAACACTGTTTAACTGTGTAATTTGTACTGCTAAACGCTGTCTAAAGCGTGCGTAAAACTTTGGTGGTAAGACGGTGAGTCTCTAAAACTTTTTAAATGGGTAGATAAGATACTTATCTAAAGAACTACTATTTTACCCCCAACCATTACAGACTTCAATAAAAAATGTAATTTTGTTTTACGAGATCTTAAAAAATCTGGCACATAAATTTTACGTGACGTATTATGTAGATGAATTATGTTAACCACTATAGGTTAGTACTTTGCCCTAGTTTTATTTTTGTTGTCAACAATATACTTTTTACAGGCTAGGTGCATGATCACAGCTCATCTTACTTTACAAGGCTTAAAAATAAATTCTCATTGAAAGTATGAGTTACAAATTACGTAGTTTTAAATATAAGCTACCACAAGTCTAGAATAGTCAAAAACATCAAGTAATAAACTCAAAATAAGCTTTTTTTGCATGTTATATGCACTTTGCACGAAATTAAAAAAAACCAGTCAAGTATGAAGAGTTCCGTACCGTATGGGAGCCCCTCGGCAAATAAATCACGTGCGTTGTATGGGAGCACCCCTAAAATATTTATATTATTCTGTTTTTAGTGTTTGTTTTTATAGCGGCAATCGAAATACATCATCTGTGGAAATTTGAACTCTCTTGCTATTACGGTTCATAAGATACAGCCTGGTGGCAGACAAACGGACAGCGGGGTCTTAGTAATAGGGTCCCGTTTTTACCCTTTGGGTACGGAACCTTAAGAACAACGCTTGTTTATCGCTAACTTGCTAAGATATTATAGCTTCACTTGCCTCTCCTTCATCATTTGCTGTAAGACAGTGCCCGAAGGTAGAACTGATCGTGTAAGCTGACCTTTACCTACTTCACTTATATTGATCGCACATATTTTTATCATGTTATCACACAAACTTGTGTTTCGACTCCATTTCGCGGCCTTGGTGCTTGCTATCAGCTAATTTGTCATTGCTATTGGCATATTTTCGTCATATATGTACTGTTGATAGCGACATTTTATTCGCTGTTAGTATTCCCGACAATTTCTTTCTGTTTAAATCCTTATTTGAACAGTTCATCGATTACTGCTTGCAATTTTTGGGATGCAAAATTATGGGATGCTATTACTAAGACTCCGTTGTTCTTCCGTCCACGTCCTTCCGTTCGTCCGTCTTTGTGTCTGTCACCAGCCTGTATCTCATGAACCGTGATAGCTATACAGTTTTTTCATAGACTATTTATTTCTGTTCCGCTATAACAAAAAATACTAAGTACGGAATAAAATAAATATTTCCATACAACACACGTGATTTTTTAAGTGAAAACCTCTTTAGCAGCATTGTGCACTTTTTGGGTTGTTTAAAATGTTAAACTCGCGTCAAGGCACGTGATTTCGAAAGACACGAAAATTCGAAAGACGGCGCAAGGCGCTTGCGCGAGTGATGGACAGCGGAGTCTTAGTAATAGGGTCCCGTTTTTGCCCTTTGGGTACGGAACCCTAAAAATGGCAAAACCGCCTTCCATCGTGTTCTAAATCCGAATATTTCACTCAATTGTTTACATTATTGTTGATTTTTCAAAAACGGCTCAGTTATTTCTGTAAAATTTAAATGGGACCACCTCGAGAGCATACCCTTTCGAACTAAAAAAGATTTTTTTGATTCGGTTCACAATTAGCGGAATTATCGATGAACATACACAAAAAAAAACATACACACGAACTAGAACTTCCTCCTTTTTGGAAGTTGGTTATAAATGTAGACTGTTCTTGATAAATTTTATTGGAATGCGACACTATCGAGATTTTTAGGTATACACACGTGTTATCGTCCCACTGCAGAGAAATTTGGCGAAGATTTCCCTTCCCTATTATAAAAAATCCATTTTTTAAAATGTCTATAATAGTATAAAATCAGCCCATTTGTTATCGAGATCGGGTAAGATTCACAAAGGATTTTCCCTAGATCATTAATGAAAAACAAGGCTATCGTTTTTGTTCATAAAAAATATGATGATAATTTGATCAATTGTTTAAATTATTTTTCAATCTCGTTGATATAAAATTCAATTCACCCCGTGACTACTAGAGGGCGGAAGTGAGATCCAAACATACCACCTTCGTAATAAGTAGCCCATTTTTTCTCATGTTTACAAAAAATGCTAGTTTTATCTTATACTACCTTTATAAACTTAATATGTGCCTAACTACGGAAGAGAAAAATAGCTACGAAACACAAAACCCAGTTTTTTAGGGTCCCATACCCGGGCCAAAGGGTAAAAACGGGACCTTATTACTAAGACTCCGATGTCCGTCTGTCTGTCACCAGGATGTATCTCATGAACCGATGTATCTCGTGATAGCTAGGCAGCTGAAATTTTCACAGATGATGTATTTCTGTTGCCGGTATAACAAGAAATACTAAAAAACCTGAATATTAAATTCTCCCTGACAACAAACCTGAATTTTTAGCCGTTTTTCGCTAGATATTAATAACGGTGATATGTAGATGCTTGAAATATTCACAGAATATTTAGTTAAATATGCACTCCAAAAACATAATTAATTAGTAGTTTATGCAACTGTCATATAATGAAGGGTATTAAAACACGAGTGTGAGTTTATGAAACGAGCGCAGCGAGTTTCATAATAGTAACGAGTGTTTTAATACCCGTGTTATATGCAGTTGCATACACTACTTTATTTTCACTAATAAAAATAAATAAAAAACATATTGCGAAACATTAAATTCACGCGTAGGTACGTGTATTTTCACAGTGAACTTGGCGCCATTAAAATCTAACCAATGAGAGCGCAGCTGCGCGCGCAGGGCCAATCAGGAGCGAGCGCGCGATGTTATAATGAGATTTTACGGTATCGATGTGGATATTATAACATCATGTGAAATTGCTTAAATTGAGTGTTTTGTTGTCTGCGCTATAACAGTAGTCATTATGTCAAGTATTGGAAACATAAGTAGAATGTTACAACAATAGTGTAGATAAAATAAATTAAATATTTAAGGGAGGCTACCTTACAAATAATGTGATTTTTTGCTCGATAATAATAACGGCAACAGGAAGATGCTTGAAATAATCATAGAATATTAAGTTGTATAATAAATACCCTTCAAAAAATAAATAACCAAATTAAATTAAAATTGATTAAGGAGGCTTCCACACGGTACGGAATCCTTCGTGCGCAAGACCAACTCGCACTTGGCCGATTATTTAATTCTGTTGCCATGTTTGAAAGAGGCTCGATGATTTGAATAGCGATTAATAATCGATTAGGTTTCACAAATCTTTCTCCATTGACATATCACGCGATTTATAGCGTGGGCGGACTATTATAACTTTATTCGATTAAAGTGATAAATTGTACATTTTGATGTAAGTAAAGTTAAATGGAACCAGACCGATATACAGGGTTATTGGTAATCAATTAGCATCCTTTTAGGGGCTTATTCTGTACATCAAAACTAAAAATTTCGTTCTACGACTTTTATTAATTCTCAAAGAAAAATATCGTTCACCCTCGACAAAATGTATGGAACAGCTGTTTTTTTTAGTTTTGACGTCGCAGAACAAAATTTGTTAGTTTCGATGTACAGAATAAGCCCCTAAAATGATGCTAATTGATTAGAAAATAACCCTTTATACTAAGTGTACTTTAACACTAGGTCACCGTGGAACTAACTAAACATTTTCTTATTCATATCTTTATTGCATTATATGAATTGACACATAGCCCAATAAAATAGAAATACATAGTTATAAAGAACAGCATAAACACAACCTTGCGGCATGCAATAACTGTTAAAGATACAGCCAACTGGTAGGTAATTAAATCGACTAATAAAATTACTAAAAAAATATACGCGCAGACTTGAGAATCTCCTCCCTTATTTCGTCGGTTGAAATGCGTACGAAACTCATTATCTTAGTAGATAGGTAGTAAATGATACCAAACAATTTTCATTAATTCAATCCAATTGTTTTAATAGTATGTAGAGAAGGCCTAGATGTCTTCTATGAACATCTACGTCTGATATGATGCTGAAAAACTGGGTAGGGAACTAAACAACTATTTCGCTCATTTTAAACTCACGAAAATAGGCGAAACTACCAAAAGTTTCCGCTCAAACAACTCCTTTATTGTTCCAACCAGAATTGTACAAAATGTCTGGAATTGTCACTGTTTATTTTCTCTACATTCGAATGACTACACAAAGGCAGTAACTGCCGCACTATGTCCCAACTCGATTTTCCCGTCCCTAGTTGCCAGTATACGCTCACAGCCCGGGAGAGAAGGTCGCGTTCTCAATTCGAAATTGAATTCGCGCTGCAGTTTTGGCGCGTGTTTTTTTTCTTTTTATTTTGTGGCCAGACGTTTCTGTCTAGTTTAAACAGTGAAAAGTGTTACCATTTCAATTGATTTTGAAAATAAGTGGTAGATTTTCCATTGAATTTTTGATTTGATTTGAAGTTGGAATACGTGACTTGGTGGATGAATCTTGGCATTGTGGGGGCTTCATAAAGTGACGGGAGAAGGCTCTCGCGATAAGAGCTTTTGAGATATTTTTGCTTTATTAGCTGGAGGCGGAATAATTCTTGTGACTATGAAGTCTTTACATTGTATTTTTAAGGTTTTATTATTCATTGTGTTTATTGGCAGACAGATGAATGAAAACTTATGATTTTTAAAATTGATGAGAATAATACAGAGTATACCTTGACATTACGAACGTTTTACCTATTGTACCCATCACTATGACCATTTTTTACTGGGAGAGCAACCCTGAAATCGTGAATGAAATTAACTGTATGGAATAGCTGATTTTTGCGCTATTTTGAGGTTGGTCCCATAGTAAAAGTCGATCATAGTAATAAGTACAATAGTATTCTAGATAAAAATACTTAATCTTCACTGTTTTATTAGATTATGACCATACTAGCTGACCCGGCGAACTTCGTTTCACTCAATATCTTTATAATTATATTATATCCTATGTGTAATTCTGACGTATAAGCATTACTATTGCAAAGTTTCATCTCAATCCGATCAGTAGTTTTTGCGTAAAAGAGGAACAAACATCCAAAAATACAAACATTAACGTTTGTAATATGTATTAGTATGATAATCGCGCTGGATGCAAGCCGCTTCCAATCATTTTTTTTAATCTACAAGAGAGACCTATGTTCCTCAGATGTCTCATGACTGAGATGACTATGATAAAGCACAGACAACCACAGTGTGGAGATGTTTATTGTTAAGGGAGACATAAGGTTTGGTTGTTTGTTTATTGTATTTATTGTTATTTACTTGAATCAATTAGTTATCATCACTACATAGTATAAAACAAAGTCGTTTTCCGCTCTGTCTGTCCCTATGTATGCTTATATCTTTAAAACCACCCAACGGATTTTGATGCGTTTTTTAACATATAGAGTGATTCAAGAGAAATGTTTATATGTATGAACATTAACACCTAAGCGAAGCCGGGGCGGGTCGCTAGTGACTTTTAACTAGGAAAATTAATTTATAAATGATATGTAGGTAACTATTTGTTATAATAAATGAGTATGAATAGCTATCTCAATTGTGCATGCGGACGTTTTGGACGATATAAATTACCGAGAAAGATTCTTAGAAAAATTAGATAGATAGTTAAACATCGTGGAGATCTTATTTCCCTGCAGCTCGTTGAAGTTTCAAAAGATTTCGTATAAAAATATGCAAAATATTTGTGTTGCCAGATCCTACACAAACACTCGTATTGCAAATGCGGGAAGCTTGGATTTTCTTGCATAGTGATTTTAAGAAGTTGTGACTGTAATTTCTTTTTAAATTTTCTTTAAACTTGGCAGTTTTATCGCTGACTTTATGTTTTTTTGTTTATTCGACTTCAAAAATAATTACTTATTTTTCGCAAAAAATGGCATAACTGACTTCAACCGTGCACAGAATTTGAATAGTTCGCACGGATCGATGTAGTAATTTTCACATTATTGTTGATTTATCAAAAAAGGCTTAGCCGATTTCGATAAAATTTAAAAGGGATTATTTGTGATGTATGATCTACCAAACAAAAAAGAGTTGTTGAAATTAGATGACTCTGTAAAAAGTTATGACTAGTCAAACATAAAAAAAAAACTAACTTAACCTCAATTCGACTGTATTTTCTTTTTTTCTAAACTAATGTGTGTACTAAACTAAACTAATGTGTCAACTATGAATGGATTTTGATGATTTTTTTTTCATTGAGTAGATACTTCAGAGGTGGCGTCATTTGAATATTGTCAAAATCGGCTCGGCCGTATTTGAGAAAATCTACAGTATGTAATCAAACATTATGATATTCAGCGATTCGAGCAAACTATTCGAATTTTGTACACGACTCAAGTCGATTGTGCCATTTTGCGAAATAATATTTATTTATTAGTTAAGTGAAGCTCGACTAGTTAGATGCATGTGTTTCTTAGTGATCTCCGAAGTACAGTAAAGTTATTCTTCAGATGGGTGACCGTAGATGGTGATATACCTTAGCGCTGATGTAGCACTGATGATATGAAAAATTGTAGAGCTCATTTGATTTAACTATTTAGCAATGCCATAGGTTTTCAGGTGGCTTAAAAGCTCTTATAATACAGTAGATAAGGCTAATTTGCAACTTACCAGGTTAGTAGCTAACTAGCCTAATCTTAGTAAACCTCTGAGGGATAAATACGCTTTAGTAAACATAATTATTTTGTGTAAGTTCAAATAGTATGATAGGCTACTATAGCTATAGCTACTTACCAGGTAAATAGCTAACTAGCCTTTTATCTATTTGAACTACCATTAGGGTGTAGAACGCTTACCTAGAAGATACCTATTTACTCGGGATTTGAAGACACCCACGTTGTACTTTAGCGGGAAGACAGACCCAGGCAAAGCGTTTGTTTGTGTGAAATATTCAATTTGTTAATTATTATTTGTGTGAAATATTCGAATTCTGTAGGTGCATGGTTGAAGTCGGTGTTGCCATTTTTAGCGTAAAACAATTATTGTAAATACAAAGACGACGTAAAAAGATCACATCAACTTGTAGTCTTGTAGTAGGTACCTACTTAGATACCGTGTAACTTAGTAAATAGATAGTTAGGTACTAAGCTACCTAGTGCTTGTAGAGAAAGGTAAGATGACCCAGTTAAAGCTTGCCTTCAGAACCAGATCTACCTAAGGTCATGATATTTAAACGGTTTTATTTAACTTCACTTGCCTGTTTATTGGGTCAAATGTAGTATTTCAAATTTGTCCCTCTTCCCGTGGACAGATTGATATGATATTTGATACACAGCTTTAGTTTCGATGACAATATAATTTTTCGTATTCAGTATTGACGTAAATACAAGATGGCCATCACCACATTATGGTGGATTAATTTTTGTTACACGATCACCTACATAAGGGTTTAAAATGAAATGGCTTTTCATGTAAAACACAGTTTCAATTCAAGGGTAAGCTTTTAGCTTTTAGCTTAAAAATAATAACTCAAAAATAAAATCGTGCTCTTAGTACAGAAATAAAACCGTTTAATTTGAAAAAGATTTTTGCTAATTATATTACATTGTCTGTATTATTATCTCGCAATAAATATAAATAAAAGCTTTCCACTTGAATGATTGACTGATATGACTGATGATTGACAGAGTCCAGTCCAACAGCTGAGTACAAAAACTTGGAATAAAATATTATATTAATTTAATAGCGTAACTAGCTATTAGGTACCCGCCGGCTTCGGCCGCGTAATATTAACCTAGAGATGTCACTAAGCCAGTGGTTTGTAAATCTGTACAGTAAATTCAAAGATACCAACGAATGGAATGGGACCGGGTTTGAACCCACGTTTCACGCCTGTAAGGTCACCGTTCTGCCACTAAGTCACTATAAGAGGACTGTGAATCGACCACTGTTTTCGCGTTCGCAGTTGAACATGGAGAGAATTTTGCGTAGGTTTTTTTTTTTTTTTTAACCTATACTGTCCCACTCCTGGGCAAAGGTCTCCCCCATTTCCTTCCAGGAGTCGCGATCCTTCGCAACTTTTTGCCAACCCCTCTCGAATGAGTCAAGATCGTCACGCCAGCGCTTCTTGGGCCTTCCCTGGCTGCGTCGTCCGTCAGGCACACACTCCGTGACGATCCTGGCCCATCGATCGGGGTGCATCCGCGCCACATGTCCCGCCCAATCTCACTTTAGTTTGGCGGCTTTTCGCCGACATCAACTACCCCTGTCATAGAACGCAGTGTGCTGTTGCGGACTCTATCAATTCTTTTGATACCAAGCACGCTGCGTAGGTATATTTTTGATAAAATTTACATTCCGGGAGAAAACTCTTTTTACCTCTAAATTGTATCAAAACGTTATGTTTTTGGTGTCAATCGCTTGAGTAAGAAATATTGCACGCTCAAAATACCTATGCTTTATTTATTTCAGAAAAGTATTTAGTGTCTGTATATATTTCAGCCAAGTTTTTGCGTAAAATTAAGGCTTTTAGAGACTTATATGAGTAAATTTAAAGTCATTTAAAAAACTGATGATCCTGGAGATTGAAGTGCTGATTACACAAAAAAATACTTAAATCGGATAATATTTAGTGGTAGATAACAGATTATTGTTTGTATATGGCCGAGTTTGCGGTTTACAATCGCCTTAAGTTAAAATTAGTTTCACTATGGAAACTAACGTGGATTTCGTACATTTTAATTAAGTAAAACACGTGCTATGCGAGACGAGCCCGCGTGCTAGTACTCCAACCTTGAGAAAGATCGCCAAATGCGATCGAAACTATGGTAGTATCCTACTAAAACCAAACGTGAGTAACACCTGTGTTTTACTTAGTTAAAATTAGTTGTTTAGTTTTTGTGAACTTTTCTAAGATTAGTACTGTACTGTACCAGCCTTCTTTATAGTCTACTGCAGGACGTTGGCCCACCCACGAAGGGTGATTGGGCCATATCCACCACGCTGGCCCAGTACGGGTTGGTGGATTCACAAACGCCATCGAATTTCTTCTACGGACGAATGCAGGTTGCCTCACGATGTTTTCCTTCACCGAAAAGCCAGTGGTGGTAAGTAATTTCCGTACATAAATTCTAAACAATTCATCGGGGTTTGAACCCACGACCTCACGGCTGTAAGGCGGGTGTCATTACCACTAGACCACCACGGCTCTAAGATAAGTAAGATAAGAGTAAGATTAGTGATTGTCGAGAAAGCTGAGATGACCCAGGTCACGACCATCTTCAGCAGTACTGTTTCCGATCTCAGGTTTTCAAAGTCTGCCTTACTGTTTTTCAATGCGTGATAAAATGTAATGTAATTTTTTAAGTAAAAAATTAAATGGAAGTTCTTATGTACTTACTATCATAACAACATGTTTCGTTCGTTGTTACTTTAGTTCCAATGTTTTGCCGAGTTGACCAATCCATTAAAAATACCTGAGTCTAAGACACAATACAGTAATCACAAGTTTAACTTAAACAAGCGTTGGTTAGCATTTTTATATTCTAATTCTGACATGATTTTTTAAATAATTATTAGTAATTTCTGGCATATTGCATACTGTTGCAGATAACGTAACTGTTATTAGTATGTTATATAACGATAACATAACGTATTTTAAATGCTACTTGTTTCTTAGCGGTACCTGTTGACATTCAAATTGTCACTTCAAATGACACTGACATTTATTTTTTTCTTGTATAGTATTTATTTGGTAATTTATTTTGTTCTATTTTTAATTTATTGCATTTTGATAATTTTTAGGTTGTTTTGAAATAAAATTTAATTTTTAAGAAATAATTTTATAAACATAATATAATTAAAAGCATTGTTATCGGACGTTTTCAAGAACATGTAATGTGTCTACGAAATAAAGAGAATTTGACTTTGACTTTGACTTTGGTGAAATCAAGTCAACAATGCAACAACAATGACATTGTTATCACATTGTGATAACAATGTGATCGATTACCCCTTATAATTGTCATGACGACAACGTAATTCGAGTCTAGAAAATTCCAGAAAAGAAATGTTTGTTTTGCCGCCGACGAGGGCTGTTTTATCATCTCATTCTCTTATCTGTTTTCGTATTTTCTTTTTTCCCCTCCGTTTTACGTATTTTGGATTCGAAGAAGTAAAATAAGTAATAAGATAATTTATCTAAGATTGCTTTGGGGTAAGGGAATTTCGCCAACATACCTAAAGCGTGAAACAACCAGTTTTCTTACAATTTCAGTCCTGTTTCGTTCAGTTTTTTTTTCAGGGCACATAGAAGACTGTCATAGGTGTTATGCTCACTACTACATAGTATTCGCTTCCCGCTCTGTCTGTCCCTATGTAAAAACTACCCTTTAAAACTACGGAACGGATTTTGATGCTGCTTTCTTAATTGATAGAGTGATTTGAGATTCCTATTATATGTATGTTTAAGATTGAGACAGTGTATTACACATATAATATGTAGGTTTATATGGATAATACACCTGTGCGAAGCCGGGGCGGATCACTAGTCATTAATACGAACAACTTTGCGGGACAAACTGTAAAATTGCAGAAAGCTGATGCTCCATACATTTTGTCCAGAGTCAATGAAGTTTTTGTATTGAATAGTTGAGATAGTTGCAATTTCTTCTTACACTTTGCAAAACAGCACGTCTGTAGGTATTAATATTTCCATCTACCCATTCATCAGCCATAGGACGTCCGCTGCTGGACATAGGCATCCCCTATAGATCTCCAATAAGAAGTGTTGGTAGCGGCTTGCATCCAGCGCGATCCAGCGGTCTTGATGAGGTCATACGTCTTCCTTGTGGGTGGACGTCCTACGCTACGTGGTCTCCGCTGGAAAAGTTTTCGTCCCCATCTGTCATCATTTGTACGTGATAAGCTTATTGTCCTGTACTAGAAAGATACAAATACAAACAAAGGACGAAATTGCTGGTTGTATATAACTAGCAATATGCTGAGTTGGGATCAGTTTCGTGGCAAAGCATTGGGTATCATACTTGGTTTGTGAATTGTTCTATTTTTAGTGGTTTCCGTGTTTTGTTTCTGTGTACCTAATTGTTTTGTCCCGAATAAAATTTTCTGTATTTCTGAAACATAAAAGAGAGATCCCAACTTTAATCTTGCCATAACATGAAAATATTAAAAATTCACGAGCAAGTATTCAGCGAGCTAAATAAACCTTAAGAAATCCACCAAGAGATAAGGAACTATCCTTATTTATCTCTAACCTAATTCAGTCCTTCACTACCTACTTACTCTTCCTGAATTTATTGTAGGGACGACCAGTCCCCGTAACTTTGACTTAGGATATAATCCTTTATTTTACGACTTAAGAGATAAGCGCTATTCGTAGTTCGCACAGAGTAATCAAAAGTAGGTATGCAAACAAACAAACAATAACACTTTATTAGACAACCACATTACATAAAAAACTAATTACAGGGACATAACATCTAACTGGCGGTTGGATAGGTTTCTAACTGGCGGCCTTATCGCTTTAAGTCGGTCGATCGAGATATTTTGAAAGAGATGTATTGTGTTGATTTGCTACGACACGAGTTGGACCGGGATAAGTTAGTGTTTTTCCGTGGAGGGAGAATAGGTGGAGAAGCTACTGTAGATATAGAAATAGAAATAGAAAAATCTTTATTGCTTAGCTGTGTACAAAATGATGTTACATAAAATTCTATTTCTATTTCTATACTAGCGTATAGGGTGTAAGAAAAAAGATGTGCTATACATACTTAGATAGCTATATATATGTTGTTATGATTTTATCATATTTAGACTAGATAATGGTAAAATCCTGCATAATACTAATAGAAGTGATAGATAATATTATAATAGTTCATAAATATGTTGATTTACTTAAGCATCTCATCAAAAATTCAACGGTAGTTTTGCGCGAAAAATTTAAATTTTTAAAGCGTAAACGCAGAGACAAAAAATATTACTTCGTCCTGTTCACACTTTTATAATAACAAATCACGCCCTCTCACTTTTGTAATTATTATTATTTTAGTGCCGGTCTACTTATACTTCACTATGGTGTTTTTCACACCACTGTCTTTTCCGTGAAGAGTTGAAGACATATCGTGACGAACTTTCTTACGTTCGTAGAAGAAATTCGATGGCGTATGTGAATCCACCAACCCGCACTGAGCCAGCGTGGTGGATATAGCCCTATCACCCTTTGTGGGTTGGTCAACGTCTTGTAGTGGACTATTAAAAAGGCTGGTACAGTACCTAAATTAAAGTACGTTAGCGTTGATCGTTTCGGCGGGTATAGCTTTGTTCTGTGGCTAGAAATGACACATTTGTGTATTTTTGTTTACGATTTAGACATATTTTTAGAGTTTCTGAATGATTCCATTGCTTTTAATGTCGTTATAGGTTTTATTTTTGTATTGTGTTGTACGACTTGACCAAAAAAGAAATTAAAAATGTGTTTGTGACCCTGGAATTAAATAATTTTTGAGGGGAGGAGAGCCTACAACCAGGTTGGCTGTAGGATTCTACCGGTTTTTGTCCTGAAGTCGCTGAGTTGCGAAAAATACAAGCGGATTTTGTGAGATCCTTATTTATTAAAATTGAGACTTTTCGCGTAGGATTTTTAAACCTTTTCTCCTACTAGAATCTGCCTGAAGTGGCCCAGCTTCTTGAATTAATGATGATGCATGGTTCTGGACTGGTGATACTACTTTTTCTAGTGACGTAAAGATAAAGATTTCTGCGCGAAATGCACCATATCATGATTTTAATTTGACTTGTTTTAATAACGTGCACATGACTTTCTAGCACATCAATATTCAAGATAATAAGTAATACAATGTTATGTTATAATGTACGAGTATGACCGTATGAGAGATTACTTTTTCCAAATATTACTTCCACTTTAGAAAATATGCCAACTCAATGCCCCCACTTCAATGGCCCTGGATAACACCAAATTTACTGGAGCTCATCAAAATTACTGCATCGAAGATAATTAAATATTTATGGTGCCATTTCGTGAGTGATCCGACAAGGGGCATAGTGCGTGATATACACACATAAATGACTAATTGAGACCCTGTTATTCAAAAGTCGATTGAAAAATATTCCTATTTTATCATTGGCGTAGCTTGAGGGTCACGGATGAGCGAAGCCCATCCTAGAAACGTAATAGGTATTTGTGCGCATGCTAGATTTTTTTTTAAATATGTAGGTACGAGTACATTATTACTTTATGGAGTGGTCAAAAATAGATAGCTTATAGCGTTACGCGTGTCCCGCGATGGAAAACCAAACGTATATAGACAGCAAATTCGAACCATTTGCGAATACGGCGTAAATTTTACTATACCTTTAGAGAAATTCGATAGCTGAATCAAATGTTTCCCAGAGCAAACAGACATTTGATGCTGCCATTAAACTTTCTCTTCCAAGTTTGGATGCTTTTATCGTGGCTTTGTGAAAATTTACTCTGTCATTCGATTCGGGGATAACCACGAAATTTGATTGAACGGCTTATCTCATCAAACCGCCGCCATTATTATTTTTTTTCCAAAGTTTCCGCGCACGATATATTAGTATATGGTAGGGGACTTATACAAACAATAGATATTCTGTACTATGATATCCTAAAGTGTCACGTTCTCGAGATATTTGGATGTAACGATGCCTGACGTGTAGCATATATCTGATGAATAATAAAAAAAAACTGTATTACATAAAAAGCAAATCTATGAGAATATAGGTAATACCTATTTATCTTATATGTGAGTACTAGGTAACATAATATTGCATGTCATAGTCAAACTTAAAACAAGTACCTATTATATTTATTAAATCCTTTTTTTTTAAACAAGCTTTTGAACAAGTATTCGCCAAGACGAATCATACGAGCCGAAACTCGGCTAGAAATCATACGAGCCGAAACTAGGGTTGCGTCGTTTCATTACAGAATTCCTATGACCTTCCAGTCCAGCCCCATCATCAGACCCTGGTTACCATTGAAAGACAAACTACTCGCCAAGACCATTCAAATGAACCCAAACCAGATGAGGTTGTGTCGTTTCATTGCCAAGTTCCTTTGGCCACCTTCCAGTTTCATTATCAGATCAGCACCATGTCATCATAATAGTGCAATGTCACGCGATTTACACATTATGCAAAATTTCAGCTCAATCGGTAACTGGGAATTGGATCAAATTTAACTTGCAAGATTTGATTACAGACAACAGGACAGGTGAAAGTAAATAAAAGCGTGTAATTACACCATCCCCGACAGTACCCGGTGCAAAGGAACCCAAAACGCTGGCCATTTTATACGATATAACAAAACTTGTTTTGTTTTTATGTAAATGACAATACTTATTCCGGTAGGTTGATAGGACTAAATTAGCAATTGTGAAGGCCTTAATTAAGCCTACCTTATTCCGACATAATGTAATGAGACGGGAACAAAGCCAAGAGACAAATGCCAAAGAACCCGATGACCTTGGTCGACTCCTGTTTTTATTTTTTACTAGTTGCCCGTCCCGTAAGATTGGCTAAAGAAGAAAAATAGTAAGAATCCCTAATTCTTTGAAATTATAACATTTTAGGTATAGCTTATGTTTACCGGGGGAGCTTTCCAACAGTGAAATAATTTTTCAAATCGGTTCAGTAGTTTCGGAGCCTATTCAATGCAAACCAACAATCAAATCTTTCCTCTTTATAATATTGGTATAGATCAACATAGTACCGTCAGTCTTCGCACGGGTGACAGCGTGCTATTTACAACTGAGTGCTACCGTGGTTCCAATGACACGTTAAATTGTAGGTCCTAGTTGTTTTAACCATTTAGCCATGTCAGAACCCTTTAGGCGGCTTAAAAACTCTGACACCAGGACAAGCCACCAAGCCTATACCTACGAACTTATTTACTTACCAACATAGTCCAAGCGGATGGGCAAGTTGAAATGGCAGTGGGCAGGCCAGGAAAGCTCTTCATTGAAGACCACGTACCTACGAGGAAGCGCAGAATAGGAATGACGTCCATCCATAAGGTGGACTGATGCCCTCATTAAGATCGCAGGATCGCGCTGGATACAAGCCACTTTCAACCGGTTATAGATAGATAGTAATTCGATAGATGGATAGTTAGGAACAAAGTTCAGACATAGCACAAATATTATAAAAGCTTGGCGTGACCTCTTTGACCCACCCCATGACCTTGGACGATAAACCATGGGACCTGCCCCTGAATATTAAATGAGTTCACAACTTTGCCGAACATATTTGGGAATTTTCACTTGGAATATGTAACGTATTGGTGCTATATTTAGGGTTCAATTTTCTTCGATAATATGGCAGCGTATTGTGAAATTTTACGTTGCTTCCTCTGAAACAAATTTTTAGATTAATACGGCGGCGGCGTTCGGTTTCAAATATTGACAGTTCAAATAGTCAGGGATGGTAAAAATTGCGGTAAAACCAGCTGTTTAAACAAAAAATTCTCACAAAATGTAGGTATGGAACCACTGATTTTATTTTTTAACCGACTTCCAAGGATGAGGTTCTACGAGTATGTCCGACTGTACCTTTATGTATTTTTTTTTGTGTATGTTCATCGATAATTCCATCAATTGTGAACCGAATCAAAAACTTATTTTTTATTTCGAAAGGGCAGTATTCCTCCGTAGTAGTATTCTGGAGTAGTAAATCTGGTAGTAGGCAGTATTCTGTATACTCCCGAAGTAGTCCCATTTAAATTTAACAGAAATCGGCTGAGCCGTTTTTGAAAAATCAACAGTAATGAAAACAATTCGAGCGAAAAATTCGAATTTTGTACGAGATGGAAGGCGGTTTTACCATTTTTTGCGAAAAATAATTACCTATTTGAAGTCTGTTGAAAAGCACCCGATAAAGTTTTTTGAAGGTATCAGGCAATAACATTTCCAGAAAAATATTGACTATGCTTGACGTGACCCGGCGACCTCACCCCATGGCCTTGGACGAATAAACTAGGGACTCGCATCTGAATAATAAATGAATCTCCGACTCTGCGGAACTTATTTGGGAAATGAAATATGTGACCTTATTGACATTGATATTAAAGTTGATTTCTGATCTAAATTAAGTAGGTATTAATAATACTAATATTACCAAGTAATGTTCTGTCAGTTTTGTACACTTTGTATTTTCCTATAGATATTTTTAGATCTACTTAGTGTTAAATAATGATGGGCATATTTACCTCTGAAAGTTCATGCAAAGTACGAAACAATAACGGTGATGTTTTTAACCGACTTCCAAAAAGGAGGAGGTTCTATGTTCATCTGGATGTATTTTTTTTGTGTATGTTCATCAATAATTTCACCAATAGTAAACCGAATCGAAAAATTTTTTTTTTAGTTCAAAAGTGTATTTTCCCGAGGTGGTCCCATTTAAATGTTCCAGAAATCGCCTGAGCTGTTTTTGAAAAATCAACAATAATGTAAACAATTCGAGCGAAATATTCGAATTTTGTACAAATATACAAATATTCGATTTTTGTACGGTTTTGCCATTTTTGCCAAAAATAATTATTAGATCTACGAGTACTTATTTAATAATGATGGGCATATATTGTACCTCTGAAAGTACATGCACAGTACGAAACATTGACGGTTTTTGATGAATCAACAATATGAAAACAAACTAAACATAATTATTTTCGCAAAAAATAGCACTATCGACTCTCACCGTGTACAGAATTCGAATAGTTTGCACGAATCGATCCATGTCTCTACGATCTTGTTGATTTATCAAAAATGGCTCAGCCAATTTCAATAAAATTTAAAAAATGGAATCATCCGGGGACCTACACCTCTGAAATATAAAAAGTATTTTTGAAATCGGTTCACAATTGGCGAAAATATCGATGAACTTACACAAAAAAAAAATACATACAGACGAGCTTTGTACCCTCCTCCTTTTTGGAAGTCGGTAAAAAAATTACAGACGAACAAAGTAACTCTCCCGTTTCAGAAATCGGTAAAGATAAGCAGCTAATCAGTCAATTAGTAAAGTTTTGTGGCGTTGCAATCTGAATTTTGTCAGCTAGATATTTTATCAAAGTCAAAATGTTTACCAGGTGCGTGGAGCCATGGGCATCAGCATTGTCATCCATCCATCCATCCATCCATCAGCCGTAGGACATCCACTGCTGGGCGTAGGCCTCCCCCAATTTTCAATTATAAATAAATAAATTATTTATTTAGCTCCTACTAACTTCTCCTTATCGCTTAAAAACAATAAAACTTAAATGATTAGTTATAGTTTCAGGTCATGGTACCCAAACTAGGATTAACCTGTATGATGGCATACCAAGGCACTCCGCCGATTACATAACAATAAGTTACATTATTAGTTTAGCAAAAGAAAAAAAAAAACAATAGCAAAACTCGAAATAAGTTAAAAATCATGCGAATTTGGAAATTAAGTAACAGCAGTTACTATTTAGTTAGTTATTGACAAAATAAATTAAATGATTGAATAAAAGCATGATAAAAGCAAAATAGGTATCTAGGCCGCTTGGCAGCAGCCTGTATCCAACGCGTTCCTGTGATCTTTATAATATCGTCAATCTATCAAGTCGGTAAATGTCCTAAGCTGCGCTTGCTGGTCCGTGGTCTCTATTGGAAAACTTTACCTCATCGGCCATCCGGTCTTCAAGCTATTTGCCCTGCCCACTGCCACTTTAATTTGCTTATCCGCTGGCCTATGTCGGTAACTTTGGTTCATCTGGGGTTCTCCTCATTTATGATTCGATCTCGCAGAGAGACACCGATCAGCAATAAATACCTATACAGGGTTATGACCCTTAATACCTATGGGCACAGCCCGGACACTCCGCGATTTTTCATACAAAATCTGCTGTCTTACGCACACCTACACAGTACTTACTCACAGACAACAAACTTACGCACGGTCGCTACACGCGCATTTGTGTGCGGAACGTCTATGGCTGTCAGCGATCACCACAACGTGACGACATGCCGCGTGAGTGAGACAGTTGCGTACTTAATTTGCAAAAATGAATATTAATCTAGTGCTTAAAAAAGTATAACAATTACTTAATTTGGAAGCATTTTAACAAAAAGTAACCGGTCTACTTCTTTTGTAAGATAATATCAAGAGGAAGTTACCAAATAATGTAAAATAAGTTCCTATTATTTATCCTTAGGGAAACATTAAAATTTCTTGTTTTGTTACGTATCATTGATATTCAACCATACACAGTACAAGTGTTCCCTATTGTCACAGTCTAGTTAGTTTTTATTAGAAAATCCACCGGCCAGTGCAGCCCGCGCGCAGAGTACACGATGCGGTACGTAGCGCAGGGTGGAAGTGAGGAAGACTCAAACGGGTGGGGGGTAACGAGTGGCCGTTCTATACGTAGTATTATTATATATTCTTTGCTATGGGTATTAAACGCAAAACTTTTTAAGTGCGGATCTGGTACATCTAGACAAACAACTTTTGTACTACGACTTTTGAAAATTCGCTCCTCCATACATTTCGCCGCATCTTTTTGTATGAAAAAGTTGAATTTTTCTTCATGATTTACCAAAAGTCCTAAAACAAAAGTTGTTTATCTACAAACAACTACACCCGCCCCTAAAAGGTTTTGCGTTTAATACCTATGACCCTGTATAGTTCAACAAACCTCAACTTTATTCCTTGGCTCCTTGCCAATATAAAAACAAAATACCTACCTAATGTCTAGCGAGAACAGCCTAACTATTTGTGTCTAAGCTAAGCCAAACCGATTGTCCCAGGGGTGTATTAGTCCAAGTTTGACACATAGCAATAAACATTGATTCTACAAGTTCAGATTACTTGGGAGCGGCCGTCGGAATCGCTTTAGTTTTATTATAGGAGCAGTTAGGTTATCTAGGGAATTGTAGCGTAGCGCTCATAGCGTAGTTTTTTTATTCCGTATAGGTTTGCGTTTGACTACATACCGCCTTATGTTGAGCAGATATGCAGTCTAGGTTGTAGCACGCTTACCTAGAAGATACCTATTTACTCGGGATTTGAAGACGCCCACGTTGTACTTTAGCGGGAAGACAGACTAGCAACCCGGCCCATACGAGCTTAATTATCTAGGGACTTGGTTGAATAATAGAACAAAACTTCTGGTTGCTATTGTCATAGGTGTTGGGAAGAAAATTCGAATAAAGCGCCACTTTCAAGTGGAAATGTAGATTGGTCAGACTTTACTTAGGCTTCCAGAATAAAATTGATGTAAAGATATGCATCTTAGAAAAAAATATATTGTTGGACTGCAAGGGACTATTAACATTGTACCAGACCGACTTTTGGTTATTACAGAGTTACTTAGTCCCATCGAAAATGTTGGTTATAATTATATTTCACTAAAAATGGCACAATTGACGTCAATAATTGCGATCTACAAATGGTACAAAATTCGAATAGCTAGGATCATCAGCATGAAAACAGAAAAAATACCAAGTCTCGTAAGTATTGAGTAGTGCGGATTTTAGCCCCTAGTAAAAGTTGGTGCCACTTTTAAACACAACTGTACGTCATATCGATATTACGTCGAACTGATAATAGGACGTAAGCATATAGTGGAACAGCTATTTAACCCCAACGCGATACAGTAATATCGCGATTTAGTCTTAAAGCGATCTAGTCATATCCACTGCCTCGTCAAATAGAGATGTAGTCGTAAAGCTCCCAACCCGTTCATGTTGGTGGTCTAAATCACCTCTTTCAGCTTAGTACACCTTGTCTGAATAACCCTGTATGATAGAGGTGAGTTAACATCATTGATGTCATGCCGACTCATTGGTATTGAGTAGTGCTCTGCACTTGACCCGGTGGCGTCATGTCACAGATTGGCTTAATTAACGGCGCCCACTTCACGTAATTGCATACCGACCGCGAGTTCAATCTTAATTTTCAATTTTTAGTGGGTGTTAATTTAAAATGTTTCGAGCATCTACATCGTGTTATTTTTTTGTTACTTTTCCTTCTAGAATTACTTCCAAAACAACCTACGGCCCAGTTTTAGTCTGCATTTAGTGATAGGTCTTGATCGGATACCTACTAAGCAGTTAGTATTCACAAATATACTATTGAAACAGATACCTGCCTTTAAGTATATAGTTTGCCCTTAAGTATATAGTTTCCGAAATATCGGCCAAAAACATTTTTTCAAGATGACGTGTCAGGAAAGCATTCTCTGAACGGCCGAACTTTTTTTTAGGTTTTGGGCATTATAAATACACATAATAACGTCAATTATTATAAAAAAGTTAGGTAAGTAAGTATTTCTCTTTTCTCGTTAGGGATTAAAAATGTAATAAAGATGCGGTGGAGCGAATCCGAACAAGTATTTATCGCACTCCCGCAGCCTATTAGAAATAAGCATCTTTACAAATACTTACATAGTTCGTTCATTTTGTTTGCTCAGTGGCAAAAGCAATTTAGTTCACTCATTTCAATGGCGTGCCTGCAAAAGAAAGAATTATGTGAGCATCCCCGTTTTAAAGTGTGAAAATAGGTGGTTTCTTATTCTTTTACTAGCGGCTTCGGCCTCGTGATAATCGGAAACGTAGCATAGGACCCTTTCTGACCTTTAAACTATAAAATATAGGTAGTCGAGAATTCGGGAGCGTCGCGGTGTTTTATGATTAATACTAATACATAGTAAAAAGTGCGACTAATTTTGAATTCATTTACTTTATTGACCAACGAAACGGAGGAGGTACTCAATTCGACGCGTATATATTTTTTATGTATAACCACGCATAACTTTTTACGTAGTAGTCTAATTACGATAATTATTTTTCATTGGAAAGTGTATACTTTGAAATTGGTCCCATTTAAATTTTATTGAAATCGGATGAGCCATTTTCGATAAATCAACAATGATATACAACAATATAATAATAAACATTCGCGAATTCTGTACACGATTGATGTCGGTCATGCTAGTTTTTGCAAAAAATAATTATATTAATTACTCTAACCCTAACCTAACAGACTAAGTTGGAAGTCTGTTCCCTTAGATGGTAACTTAACTAATGTTTTGACAAAACTAGTCTAAACTAGTCTAAACAAAAGAAGGGGGTGGGAGTCGATGCGCTTGCGCACATGTGCAATGGTAAGAGGATGCGCCGTCGGTCGGGCTAACTACCTGACGGTGTTGGTAACATAAATAGGTACTGTACTGTACTGTACCAGTCTTTTTAATAGTCCACTGCAGGACGCCCCTACTCACGAAATGTAATTGGGCCATATCCACCACGCTGACCCAGTGCGGGTTGGTGGATTCACATAAGCGATCGATTTTTTTCAACGGATGTACGCAGGTTTCCTCACGATTTTTTCCTTCACTGAAAAGCCAGTGGTGTGAAATGCCGTACATTTTCAAAGAACTCGTTGGTGCGGGACCGGGATATGAACCCACGACCTCACGATAATACCATTAAACTAAATCCTTTATTTACTTGTTGGTCGTTTGGCCATCAACTTGGCTGATGAAAACAAAAGCAATGATGTGGCAGAAGATGGATTAGGTATATAGACCCAAAATATAGATACCTAAGCACTCTTTCTGTAAAGATATCGAGATTGTTTTAGGGTTCCGTACCCAAAGGGTAAAAACGTGACCCTATTGCTAAGACTCCGCTGTCCATCTGTCACCAGGCTGTATCTCATAAACCGTGATAGCTAGACAGTTGAAATTTTCAAAGATGATGTATTTCTATTGCCGCTATAACAACAAATACTTACCAAAAACAAAATAAAATAAATATTGAAAGGGGGCTCCCATGCAACAAACCTGATTTTTAGCCGTTTTTCGCTCGGTATTAATAACGGTAACAGGTAGACGCTTGAAATATTCACAGAATATTTAATTGTGTGTTTTATTCAATATTTACATAATTATTAAATTAAAATAAAATAAATATTTAAGGGGGGCTCCAATACAGTGCGGAACCCTTCGTGCGCCAGTTCGACTCGTATTTGGTCGATTATTAAGTATTGTCAAGTAACAACAACGAAGGTAGAGCAATATCAGAACTTCTGCGGCTCTATAATTGAATTATTAGAACGGCTGAACGTATGCGTGAACGGTCACGAGACCGAGTAAGAGCAAGAGCGGCCATTGAAATACTAAATATTTGCGAACGAGATAGTAGAACATACGATCCATTGCTAACAATAGAAATGATTCTAATGTTTTTAAAATTGGGCTCCTATGCTGATGCTTCCACTTTGTGGAGTAAAATAGGTGGTTTCTTTATTACAAAAATACTATTACCGGTATTACCTGGCTAAATCGGATAGACTAACTTACGTCATGGGGCCGACCGTATACAACAATTTACCGGAAAACATTATTAACGCTCCAAGTCTCGCGTGCTTCAAATGTCGTCTCAAGCGATGGCTTGTCGAGCAGACGTTCTATAGTCATATTGAATTCCTTACCCATATTTGCACCAGAGTACTAAAACGAGCCATATCATAATAAAATCTTAAAAATATCTCTTTCATTTATGGATTTTAGGTAACAAATTTTTACCCTTGGGTCGTTTTCGACCCCTTGGTCATATTTGGGCTAAACTGGAAGGGTAATGATAGCTGTACACGAAATGTACTATAATTTATTTTTATTCAATATTTTTTATTTGATTGTGATCTTAAATTGTTTCACTTATTAATTTTGAATAATATTATAAAATTGTCATGTAAATAATAATTACACAATATATGACAATGACTATTAAACATACCGGTATAACGCGACTTTACTTAGGCGAAATAAATATTTACTATAATTAACTTTAATTAAGTAATTAGGTATGTTTGTTGTAGGAAAAATGGAGCCACGACAAAATGCCGTTTAATAAGTTGACATTAATATCAAGCCAAAAAAAGTTGAATATTTAAGCTACGTTACAATAAAAACACAATTCCCTTCCGTACCTACAACCCCTCGTTTCGTAAAACTGTTTACCCACTTTGCCCTGTTTACCCACAAAGCGTTCAGTTCGTTTACCCGACATATGCAAATACGGCCGAAAAACAACGCGTGAAAAACATTTTACTTTCACATTATAACGTTTATTTGCTCAAATAAGTTACATGGTTTGGAGTTAGTAAATGTTGAAAATTCTTAAAGTAGTGTTAAATGGAACCCTAAATCTCACACTAGGGTGGTTCTGTGTTGTGAGATTTAGTCTCTTCCGCTTTTAAAAATAAGACATCTCATAATTCGCCTAATTAGTAATTTGCTTAAATACAAGCACAAGTAGTTTCCATTTTTCGATTGCGTAATGTGTGTGTAGGGTGCATGTTGGTGAGTGAGTGAATGTATGTTTGCGGGTGTGTCTGTACAGTGAGGGCTACGTATGCTTCATTTGACACTTTGAAGCAGCTGACATGTTTATTCTTTCTTTTTTATTTTAATACCTCTAGATAAGGATAAAGTGGTTATGTGTTTGTATTTTCAAAATTGGTAAAAGCTTATAATTGAAGCGATATTCTTTTGTTAAATCTAGATCAGTGGTTTGTGGCGATATAATTATAATTACGCGTGTTTGCGATTGTTTCTCGACATTTTTTTAATGAAAATTACTTACAAATATATATTAAATAATAATAAATTAATAATTACTTGAAAACAAATTACTTTAAAATAAATAAATTAAATTCAAATAATATATTTATATTAGGGGAGCTGCCATACAAGAAACGTGTTTTTTTGCTCAATATGCTTACTTAATAACTGTAACAGGAAAATGCTTGAAATATTTACAGAATATCATTAAGTTGTATATTCCCTTTTAAAATAAATAATTAAAATAAAATATATTAAAGGAGGCTTCCACACGGTACGGAACCCTTCGTGAGCGAGTCCTGATCGCACTTGGCCGATTATTTTTACTGACATGACTATACGGTAGCACATAAATTAAGTACAATGCTAATTGATACTCTGTGCTTATAACACTTCTCTACATTTGAATATACATCAAATAATTACAAAATATACATTATTTTAAATAGATAACTAGTTTTCAAACTTAGTGACAATAATCCTTATCTAGAGTACATTGTTATTTAAGATAGCGTCTTAAAATAAGCAGTCTAGAGCCGGTTTTCAATTACACTCGATATAATCTTGGCTCTCGGGATAATCTCGTAGCCGATCACTTTAGTTAGAAATATTTGTTGGGAAATCTTAGTTGGTTTAAGTACGGTCTGACTCGTTCTAAGTTTGAAATATAAATTGTTTTAAACTGGCGTCCAATGTTTTTCATTACCAAGGATTTATTTATTTTATATTTTCCCTAATTCTCACTGACATTACTACTTTTCTACTTAAATGTAATGATAATAATCGGCCAAGTACGAGTCGGACTCGTGCACGGATAGTTCCGTACTCTATGGGAGCCCCCTTAAATATTTATTTTATTTTAATTTTATTATTTAATATTGAAGTGAATTTAAAAATAAATATTCTGTGACAATTTCAAGCATCTAACTGTTACCATTATTAATATAGAGCGAAAAACGTCTAAAAAATCAAGTTTGTTGTATGGGAGCCCCCCTTAAATATTTATTTTATTTTCTTTTTAGTATTTGTTATTACAGCGGCAACAGAAATACATCATCTGTGAAAATTTCAGCTGCCTACCTATCATGGTTCATGAGATACAGCTCGGTGACAGACAGACAGACAGACAGACAGACGGACATCGAAGTCTTAGTAATAGGGTCCCGTTTTTCCCTTTGGGTACGGAACCCTAAAAAAGAGAATCGCGGGGCAAATCGCCCAAGACTGTTTTTGAATGGCACTTTTCGCCCCGCTCCGAACAATGCGGGGCGAATGGGGACCTTCAATCCTTCAAAAAGAGTCTTGCGCGATTCGCCCCGCGGTGCGAATCGCTTGCGGGGCCAAACGCCGCAGTACCCTAAAAGTCCAGCAGTGTGTTTTTTGGTTTGCTTGTTACTCTTTCACGAAACAGCAGAGTAACATACAGATTTGATGCTTGGCATAGGTTATTTTTTATCCCGAAATAATAAAAGGTTTCTATGGTTCCTATTTCCTTTCCTTTATAACACAAAAATTAAACTTTGTAATACTCCACTGTTCGGTCGGCGGTTTCAAATCAAGGTAAAGTTTCAAAATCAGTTCTCTGTGTTGTAACAATACAGGGTTACTGGTTATTCAACCTATTCCTTCAAGCGATAATCAGTAACCCTGTTTATCATGGTAAATGAGCAACATTAGGACACTACTACCCCCATTCCCATAAACATTTTCCATAAAAACCGGCAGTAAAATGTGAAAAACAGCCCAATTACTCCTTCTACGGATATTGGCGTTTATACCAGTGACGTTCAATGTGTAGATACGTTAGGTATAGACGCACAACCCTTCAGGAGTGAGATCAATTAACTGTGGACTATTAAAGTGCTGGTATAGCATAGGCGTCACCTTTAGTGGGTAGGCTTACGTCCTGCAGTGGACTATTAAAAGGCTGTTACAGTTATAGCATAGGCGAAAAACAAAGTATTTTGTACTTTACGACTAAAACCCATTGACCAACGTACCCATAAATTAATGATATAATTCATACTAGCTTTTGCTTGTATTTTGGGGTATATTAATTTTTGCGCAATCCCATGCGAACCTTTTACTTTTCGGCGATAAAACAGTAAAAAAGTAGCCCATGTCACTTTCCGTCTTTCAAACTAAGTATGTCCTTGCCAAAAATCAAGTCAAACTGTTGCTCCGTTGCTGCGTGCACAGTTTCGATATAAGTAAGGATGTGGACACTGCGTATATCCATTTTTATTTCATTTCTATTAAACCTTTTCATTTGTTGGTATATCATAAAGCGAACGTCTTGGAAATCAGTTCCAGCTGGTTTCATTAAATTATACGTAGTTCTGTTGCCTTTCTTTACCATCAAAAACACAAGAAACGAAATTCAATTTCAGTATTAAATTTTATGAAAATTTCGCGAACTAATACTGATTTCACTGCAGCACTGCCTGGAGTATAACGGACTGAGCTTCAGGCATTTGCCGTGCTTTTTCCTGCCAAAATAGACGCCAGTGAAACATATCTATAGTATAATATCATCTCTTACAGCTCCGGGCAAGGTCAGGACAGTTTGCCCCCATACCATACAGAAATAAACAGAAATAGCGAAAGAGTAATGCATATTTGACTGCCTCAGTGGCTCAGTGGTTAGTGGCCCTGACTTCTGAGCAGTGGCGGACGCTTCATAAAGACAGAAAGACACTGCCTACCCTAGTTCTGATAATAGATCTAATAATATTTTATCAATAAACAAAATAACATAAAAACTTAAATCACAAATCAGCTCCACCTATCGAGTGCCGGTGGTATCATTAAGATAAAATCGACAGGTGATTTCGCATTCACCGATTCGCGCTGCACGAGCGCCACCCGCCCTTGCCACGGCAAAGACACAAACTATGGATCTCTTAATGTTTTGTATGTGTGCTCTCGTGGTAAGTCGTGGTCATGCGGATTTAATGTGTGTGCGTTCCTATAGCTACGTGGGCTTTGCTGACACACAATGACAAAAATCACGCACACAACTGCATGAAAAGACAGTGTCTTTTTGCTTAGCTAACACGAACAATTACGACTCGTACCGAACATTTCCGAAAGAAAGTTTGCTATGCAATGCAAATATTTTAGGAAGTTACATTGTTTCATTGAATTTTATACATTTAGATGGCCATCATTTTTTGTGGTATTATATTTCCCTTTTTTACTACTAATTTCAATAGTCAATAGTCGCCATATTGTTTGATGTGTATTGTGTTTGTGACTACGCTACGCTATCAGATATTTAGGATTTTAACGTTGTTAATAGAGTGAAAAATGGATAATATTGTCTGTGAAAGTTGTTCAGATGGTGTGTGTATTGAGAAAATAAAATATGATGCGTTTTCAAAACAATCTTTCGGTGAAAAAAAAACTAGTTAACGAGATAGGTCGTGCTACACCGGATTTGCAATTAATACAAATTAAAGGTAAAGTCAGTCGTAAATTCAATAACAAACAATATGATTCATATCATTGGCTGACAGGTTGCATACACAGTAATCGGTTATTTTGTTTTGTTTTTCTACTATTTTCAAATAATAAAACCGTCTGGAACGACATCGCATCGGTTACAAAACATTACAAAACATCAAACAAACGCGCCGAAAGGCCACTTCGAATATCCGTAAATTGATATGTCTATAAAAGCAGTCAATCTTCGTCAAAGTAGATATGTATTTGAGCTGGCATTTGGCAATTACATACATTATCAATCGACAAGACGACGAACCAAAACCAACGTGTTTTCGGTGAGCAAAATTTTCTGCCTACCCTGTCTTAAAACTGTGTGCACGCCACTGCTTCTGAGTCAAAGAGGCGTGGGTTCGATCCCCACCCAGGGCAAACATTTGTGTGATGAACATAGGTGTTTGGTCTGTGTCTGGGTGTTATTTAGGTACTATATATATAAGTATGTATTTAAAAATTATTATAAATTATTTTTTTAATTGTAGGCCCCGGTTGTTTCAACCGTTTAGCCATGTCAGAGGCCTTCAGGCGGCCTAAAAACTCTGACACCAGGGCTAGCCACCCGGCCTATACGAACTTACTTACTTACTTTGTATTTAAAATATGTATATGTAGTATATCAGTCTCTGGCAGCCATAAGGTAATAAGCTCGATCACGACACGCCAAGCTCAGGAAGGCAGGAAGCCATTGAGATATTGATTTGATTAGGTTACATAATGTGTTCTATTACGTAGAAGTTGCGGTAGCCTATTTCAAGTACGACAAGTGTAGACAAACCGACTTCAAGAAAAGAGGTAATCAATTCGTCTGTATATTTTGGTATGTATGTTACGTGATTACTCCACCAAATATAAACCGATTTTGATATTTTTTTTGTATACGGTCATAATGAGCTAGAGCTTTAGAGTTTTAGCTTTAGGGCTGGTTCCATTTGAATTTTACAGATATCGATAATCTTATTTTTGAAAAATTAAATCATCATCTTGCCCTTATCCCACTAGGTGGGGTCGGCACAGCACGTTTCCTTTCGTCACTTCACTCTATCATTCGTCATCTCATCATCAACCCCTTTCTCTCGCATGTCATCTTTCATCATTATCCCTTATATCCATGGTGCTGTAATGGTTTTGGCTTGGTTTTTATAACCGGCCGCCTGCCTGACGTCAACCCTCTTTGGGAATGCGATCGTTGGTGGAATTGCATCCGCCACCTTTCGTAGAGGGGCAAAGGTTCATATGTGCCCCAGTAATCGCGATCGATATCAGTACACACTCAATTATAATTGAGAGTATACTATAATAATATCTATATATTTTTTAAAAATCAAATATGTTCAAAAAATTATAGACTTGATTTAATTGATAGATTTGATTCAAATTTTGTACACGATTGAAGTCGATTGTGCCATTTTTGGTGAAAAATAATAATTAACTACAGCACAATATGAACACAACTTTTTTGGTGGGCAGTGCACTCAAACAATTTGAGCAAAAAAACACAGCCGTCCATACCTTTCCCGAAGGAATTCAGACCATTTTCAACCCCCTGTCACTTTGTTCTGGATAATAATTATATTATCATTTCAAATTTATTCACTAACAGTAATAATTTAATATTATGTGAAAGTCCAATGAGCCTACTCAAAATTTTACTACAACAAATTACTACGCCTAAAAAATGACATAATTTGTACTCAAATTATTTCTCACTGGAACAATAACATTTAAATCCCGACTTTTTAGAGAAATGGAGGTCAGGGAACGAATTAACAAACCCCGCGGGAACCTTTCTCATTGGCCTGGTTCCGAAATGGACAGGGTATTTGCGGAAACCACAGATCTCATAAGGTGAAACATGTTAGGTACATGGGTTATTAAAAGCGTTGCGCCATCTCGCGATGGTGGCATTGTAGGTATATATTTTTTTAAATGTGGGTATTTTGGTAGAATATAGCCGTACAAATACCTAAACTTAGATTAAAAAGCTCTATTTAAACACCAAATGTCATTAAAATCGTTATAGCTGTTTCCGAAATCCAAATGTAGACAAAATGAATTGTAACAAATGACAAGAATTGTAAAGTATGAGACTGACTGAGTCCTAACAGCGTTTGAGTATTTGCAACATATATTTATATAGGTAAGGCTCGGTGCAGACGTGGCACCATCCACAGCCATCGGTAGCCAGCGACAAGATGTTCACACGTTTTTGACGAAAACGCACCAATCGTGTGGCCAGTGGCGGCCACTCGCTACAGCAATGACCGCGGACACAAATGTAGCGGTAACGCGCGGCCACCGGTTGCTGTGGTTGGTGGCTCGTCTGCACCGAGCCTTATAGTCTCACACGCCATGTAAAGAAATGGCCTGTCTCTTGATCTCTATGGCAGAAACGTTGTTCTTCTGTCCGGGGCCGAATTAGCACAATTCCTACATTTGGGATAATTTGGGAGGGTGTTGGTTTACAACGTGGTATTCTAGTACAATAATACTGTTATTATGTATATTGTTTCGTAAACAAGCGTAGGTTTGGATGATTAATATAATATTACAAAACATACCCAATTACCCACGCTGTTTTCAACCTTAATATGATAGCGGAAAAAGTGAAAACTAATAACATACGATTCAAATTTATTTTACAATGTAAGTTATATTTTACAGACAAATTAGGTACATATCAACTCAAGAAAACGTCAAGCGATTTGTTGCACCAGATTGTTTGTAACTTTACTTTTTTTCTATAAAAATATTTCCAGAATTCTCATCTTGAAGAGTAGGTAATGCCTTTGCATGATATACTGCACTTTAACAGCCTTTTTATAAGTAGTCCACTGCAGGACGTAGGCCTACCCACGAAGGGTGATTGGGCCATATCCATCACGCTGGCCCAGTGCTGATTGGTGGATTCACATACGCCATCGAATTTCTTCTCCGTCCGGAGAAGAAATTCGATGGCGTATGTGAATCCACCAATGGTTGCCTCACGAATCTTCTTACTATGTTTTCCTTCACCGAAAAGCCAGTGGTGTTAGATTCCGTACTTAAATTCCAAGGAATTTATTGGTACGGGGCCGGAATTTGAACCTACGACCCCACGATTGTGAGGCGGGTGACATTACCGCTAGACCACCACGGCTTTGACCTCTCTCTTTGGCTCTGCATGATGATTCTGAAAGAAAACACGCGCGTCACGAATTCCAATTTAAGTTTTGTTTTCAAGAATTCTTAAATACCCAACAGTACTGAAACCACATATCAGAAGCATCATTATGAACACTTTTTACTATGGGATCAACTGAAACGGCAAAAAAACAGTTTTTGTGATTTTGTCTCGAATCAAGGAGCATTTTGTGTGAAACAGTTGTTTTTTGTTGCGATTCTATCGGATGATATAAGCCTTGATACTACCTCATAAGAAAATCATATGATCTTCTTAAAGCTTTAACACATTAGGAGCATCTAGTAAGTATATTCTAACTGCCTGAGGCCTTTCTCAACAAAGATATGCTAACTCGAAGCGGCAACGGCTGACTGATCCCTCGCAATGGGCTGACCCTACATTTGTTTTTATTAAATTGTCCGCTCCTATCCCGGCTAGCATATCTCGTGAACGCATGAAATATGTAGCAACTGAGGGATAAAAGGAATAGGACGTAGGATGTTTCATATCAAGTGTATGACCTTGCTTTGGGATGGCACAGCTGTTTCATTCGCGCGTTTGCATATACTTGTAGAAATATAAATAATCGGCTAAGTACGAGTCGGACGCGCGCACGGAGGGTTCCGTACTGTATGGGCACCCCCTTTAAATATTTATTTTATTTTAATTTTACTATTTATTATTGAAGTGAATAGACAACTAAATATTCTGTAAAAATTTCAAGCATCTACCCGTTACCATTATAAATCTCGAGCGAAAAACGGATCAAAAATTAGGTTTGTTGTATGGGAAAATGTTAAATATTAATTTTATTCTGTTGTTGTTATAGCGGCAACATGGATACATCATCTGTGAAAATGTCAGCTTTCTAGCTATAACGGTTCATGAGATATAGCCTGGAGACAGACAGACAGACAGACGGACAGCGGAGTCTTAGTAATAGGGTCCCGTTTTTACCCTTATAAAAATTCAAATTCAAAATGTTTTTATTCAATTGACATATTACATGTGCTTAGAAACGTCTTTGGGTACGGAACCCTAAAAATGAACTTGAATATGTGAAAAATGTTTGCGAAATGCATTAATTGTTGCGATTTTAGCCGTATTTTCACATTATTAGTGATATTCTTTGTCAATGATGTTAAAACAAAATATCGTTTGCATATTTTCTCATGCTTGGTAAGATAATCAAATCGCAGTCAAAGTGCGGCCAAAATTGTACATAGTTAATAATTTTAAAAAGAAATCAAAAGGAGGCAAATTAGATCTAGATATGTACTATACGTAAAGACCCATGCAAGTAAGAGGATTTAGGTTCAAAGAGATCGGTTAGGTCCGAGGTGTGTTAGGTTCAATAATGTTAAATAGTAGTTTTCGATATATCAGAAATCTATAGAAAACGTTTGAAAATATACCTAATTGTATCACACAAAGCATTGACATCTCTTTGTATCACACACACAAGCTGACTTTATTATTTACAACATTAAGCTTGACATCAAGATAGTAAAGCTTCCCCAATGTCAATAAAAGAGTAATCACTTAGCCTGCCTGGCGTAGATCATGTAACCGGCAGACGTAATCACATTACATTATCTCTCGAAAACCGTACGCTTGAAATAGCACATTTTTCTAATACGTTATTATAATTTCAAAGGAAGCTTCTAATGTGAGTTTATGTGAGGTAACATGACGTAAAATTGGGTCACGTAGGCTGATGTTTTGATGTTTCTACAGTTAAAAGGTAATTAATGTTACAAAATCCGATACAAAACCAAATTTTTAATTGTACAATCACAATTCATGTGCAATAAAGCACGATCGCTTTCACGTGAGAAATCTTGTGAAAGTTTTTGTAAGCATAAACTTAGATTAGCATAAATATGAAATTGCTAAATCGTTTGATCAGACTACCAACTTTGTCTCGCGCGGTAGCGGCGCGGTTCACTTATTTTTAGCCGATTTCCAAAAAGAAGGAGGTTCTATGTTCGTGTGCATGTATTTTTCTAATTTTTTTTGTGTATGTTCATCGATAATATCGCCAATTGTAAGCCGAATCAAAAAATTATTGTGTAGTTCGAAAAGATATATGCTTCGAGGTGATCCCATTTAAATTTTACAGTAATCGGTCGAGCCGTATTTGAAAAAAACAACAATAATATTAATTAATAATTCGAGCGAAATATCCGAATTTTGTACACGATGAACATCGATAATTTCGCCAATTGTAAACCGAATCGAAAAGTTCTTTTTTAGTTCGAAAGGGTATACTCAAAAGATGTTCCCATTTAAATTTTACAGAAATCAGCTGAGCCGTTTTTGATAACTCAGCAAGAATGTAAACAATTCGAGCGAAATATTCGAATTTTGTAGACGATGGAAGGCGGAATTGCCATTTTTTCGAAAAGCAATTATTTTATTTAATAATATTTTTCTGCACACGTAGTCAATTTGTTTTATAATCATTGTAAAGAGAAAATGTTACTCCCATCAACCGCTACAACGACAGCGATAAAAGAAGTAATGACCGACCCACATATCGAAACATAGTAGGTATAGGTCGAAACATAACCACACCTTAACAGCTGAATGTAAGCTAAAAGCTGCGGATAGCCCAATCCTGACTGAAGCTCGCTTAACTTGAGGAGGAAGGAACGAGGCAGTGGCGTAGCGTGCCTTGGCGGAGCCCGTATAAAAAATTGTTTGGGGGCCCTTATGAAGGGTTTCTCACAAATGAAAAAAAAATGTATTCATAAAATTAAAAGAAATATTTATTCATCATAATTATCTACCGCGCGGGCAAAAATGAAATCGCTTTGTTTACTTTTGTCATAACTAAAATAAAAATAAAAATGTAAGTTTTCTTTTAATTTTTGCCCGCACGTCGGGGTAAGCAACCGTGGCCCGGGGGCCCGTATAATTGATACGGCAGATAAGGTGGTAGTTACGCCCCTAGAACGAGGTTAGGGTTATTCGCAGCTTGTAGCTAACATAACACAACTCAGCCTCCAAGTTGTATGATTCGCCTGTAATGCGCTCGAGACTAAAAGATACTCGTTTAAAATTAGAAATGCCTCGCAATCACACTTATAAAGGCCGAAGCCGTGGAGGTCTAGTGGTAATGACACCCGCCTTACAATCATGAGGTCGTGGATTCAAATCCCAGTCCCGTACCAATGAATTCCTAGGAATTTATGTACGGAATTTCACACCACTGGCTTTCCGGTGAAGGAAACATCGTGACTCGTGAGGCAACTTACATAAGTGCATACGTCCGTAGAAGAAATTCGATGGCGTATGTGAATCCATTAATCCGCACTGGGCCAGCGTGGTGAACATGGCCCAATCACTTTCGTGTAGGTAGGGTAGGCTTACGTCCTGCAGTGGACTATTAAAAAAAAGAAGGCTGCTATAATTATGAAAGTGTGAACAGGACGAAACTGACATCTTTTGTCTCTATTTGCATACCTATGTGCTTTTTTTTGTCTGGCATCGAAACACGGCCTAGACGTCCATGCCAGACAAATTTTTCGCGCCAAAAACTACCGTTGCATTTTTGATGAGATATTTATGAACTTCCTATTATCTATTTTCAATCCCTACTATTACTATTATATAGAGTCTAAGTATGATAAAATCATAGCAACGTGTATATAGCTATCTAAGTATGTATAGCACATATTTTTTCTCACACTCTATACGCTAGTAACTTCTCCACCTATTCTCCTTCCACGTTCTGTCTATTCATCCATTCTACCTCAACCAAGCTCTCAGAGAAGTCGCTCGGTATCATCCTTGGCACATTTGGCACAGCTTCAATGCCAACTATAGTTTCTATAGAATGCTCTTCCTCACGATTGCGAGATGTTTTCCACTTTAAGGTGTCTGTCCTTTATAACGTAACATACCGTACTAGGAACGTATCAGGCAAAAAATAATATTTGTTTTGACAATTACTTTTACTAAAAATGGCGTAACCGACATCCGTTATACTTAATCTGAACAAGAGAGCAAAATTAATTTAATTAATCCCCGACAACAGCCGACATGTATTGAATTATAAGTAGCTTGACTTTATCTGCTTGCAAACATTATTCTTTTAATTAATTAACTTCATCTTCTACAAAAACTCTTAAGCATCCATCCATCCATCCATCCATCCATCAGCCATAGGACGTCCACTGCTGGACATAGGCCTCCCCTATGAATCTCCAATAAGACCGGTTGGTAGCGGCTTGCATCCAGCGTGATCCTGCGGTCTTAATGAGGTCATCCGTCCACCTTGTGGGTGGACGTCCTACGCTGCGCTTGCCGGTACGTGGTCTCCACTCGAGAACTTTTCGACCCCATCGGCCATCAGTCCTCCGCGCTATGTGTCCTGCCCACTGCCATTTCAACTTGCCAATCCGCTGGGCTATGTCGGTAACTTTGGTTCTTCTGCGAATCTCCTCATTCCTGATTCGATCTCGCAGAGAGACTCCGAGCATAGCCCTCTCCATAGCTCGTTGGGCTATTTGGAGCTTATTAATAAGGCCATAGTAAGAGACCACGTTTCAGTGCCATAAGTCATCACTGGCAACACACACTGATCGAACACTTTCGACTTGAGGCACTGAGGTATGTCGGACGAGAAGACGTAAGACTTAAGCATCAGCAACATATAAAAAATAACATTGGATCATTCACAGACATCGATTTGGCATTTTTTGGGTTACCACTAAAAGTCTAGAGAATAAAAAAATCGAAATGTACAAGCTCACTGCCAGTAGACGTTGAATTGATATCCTTTTAAAGAAAAATGGTCTGATGATTGAGCTGGATGGTGGTCATAGGAACTCTGTAATGAAACGACGCAACCCTATCGAGTTTCGGCTCGTTTAATTCGTCTTGGCGAGAACTTGTTCAGTAAAAGCTGGTTTAAAAAAAAAACTTTTTTTAAATAAAATACTTGTTCTATTCTTTACTTACGGGACTTTTAACAACGCAAAAACTTGCGAATTTCTATCGTAACAAATTGTAATATGATATTTCATCTGCCCATTACCGCTCTAAAACTTGATCTAGCTCCAAGCTAACTCGAGTAATTATCATTTAACCTGTGGCTGTGTGCCGGAAACTACGTACCTACTCCGATAACTGGGGTTGATAAGCCCCCGGTCTGTCAGGCCTGATATACTGAGGAAGTTTGGTGTTAGAGATTACGTTTCTATACTGGGATGAATAGGTATTTATCTGGTTACCTACCTATTATATTTATTATAAATGAATTGTTAGAGAGCTCGCAACAGATTTTATAATTACAGTAATTTGTTGGTAAAAATAAACTAATTACACTTTTTAAGCCGTGATGGTCCAGTGGCCTAACAATCCCAATCAACACCCGCCTAACAATCGTGTGGTCGTGGGTTCAAATCCCCGGTCCCGTACCAATGAGTGCTTTGGAATTTATGTACGGATTTTCACACCACTGGCTTTTCGGTGAAGGAAAACATCGTGAGGAAACCTGCATATGTCTTAGAAGAAATTCGATGGCGTATGTGAATCTACCAATTGGGCCAGCGTGGTGGATATGGCCCAATCATCCTTCGTGGGTAGGTCTACGTCCTGCAGTGGACTATTAAAATAGGTTGGTACAGTACAGTACTTTTTTCAATGGTGGGACTCTACTGCTTAGGGGACTACGACACATTTACCGGATATTCAACCCGCCAAGCAGTAAAGTACAAACATTGTAAGACTCAAAATGTAGCACTTCAACGAGAAACACAGCATCGTAAAAGGAGCAAAGTTTTGTTTTATTTTTCACTGGGAAAATAATGACTTTTGCAATTAGCTTACAGACTATAAAGCTCTAAACGAGTCCGTACATCTTCACACTGCTTCATTTTTGTGGCTTAAGTTGCTCTTTGGTCTTGTCAATTTTGTAAAAGAAAACTTCAAGGTTTTTCCACATTACCATAATCAATTCGGTACCTTGCCCCACCCATATATGTCAAACGAAATGGTATCGTACATTTGGGTTATTTTGCCTTCGCGATCTAGATTTCCACATTTTCTTGCATAAATGGGGTCCTCAGAGCATTTCAACAGAGACGGCGCTGTCCATGACGCGTATAGTGACTTTAAGTAAGAAAAATATAATATTCTGTAACAATATACAATTTGTGATCGTAGGACTTCAAGCAGGTGTTAATTATTCAAAAACTGAAAATCTGGTTCGTGAAACACAACGACTAAGTTTAAAAGTCTAAATACAGGAACTACAAGGCTTTTATATTATAATAGTAGAGCAGTTTGTAAAGCAAATAAGTATACTTACTTAAAAGTTTAAATACAGTCACTACTCAATACACACAAAGATTTCAAAGGTTTTTTGGACCTCATTTTAAACATTTAAAAAATATCATAAATTAATAAATACCTATGTATCAATGACTGCCTCGGTGGCTCAGTGGTTAGTAACCCTGACTTCTGGGTCAAAGAGGCGTGGGTTCGATCATCACCCAGGGCAAACATTTGTGTGATGAACATAGGTGTTTGCTCTGTGTCTGGGTGTTATTTAGGTACTTTCTATATAAGTATGTATTTAAAATTATGTATATTATATGTAGAATATCAATCTCTGGCAGCCATATCACAAGCTATGCTTAGTTTGGGGTCAGAGATATGGTATATATTTATTTATTTTATTAATGCATCCTTACTAATATTATAAATCCGAAAAGTTTGTTGGTTTGTTGGTTTGTTACTCTTTCACGCACCAACGGAGCAACGGATTGACTTGATTTTTGGCATGGACATAGTTTAAAAGGCGGAAGGAGCTTTAGGATAATTTTTATCCCGAAAAATTGCATAGTTCCTGTAGGACAGGACAAAAACCATCGAAAGCGAAACTGTCGCCATTATCACAAAGACGCTAAGTGATTAATTCCTCTATGACGCTAATATGGACTAACGAAACGTCACAGCCAAACGTAACTAGATGACAGGTGACATTGTCTGCAGACTTTTATAAATCACAAGTAGCATGGCAAGGGGACAAATTGTTTTTCCACCATTATATCCCCTTGAAGAGGAAATAAAGTATGGATTGAAAATGACAACTGACATTAAAATTAGATAAAATGTTATTTTTCTTCTGCATGCTACATGTTACTATGACGTTTAATACCAGGCCGTCATTTTGTCTGACATTAAAAATATTTTTAAATTTTTATCATTAGAGGTTTAACATGTTTTTTTAATCTACCTTTATGGTATCATCATACTTTAAAATTATCAATCCGAAAAGTTTGTTGGTTTGTTCCTCTTTGACGCAGCAACGGAGCAAAAGATTGACCTGATTTTTGGTATGGATACCTATGGTTTAAAAGACAGAAAGTGATAATAGGATACTTTTTTATCTCGAGAAAATTCATGATTCCCATGGGATAGGACAATAACTGTTTCTCAGCAATGGAGCAACGGATTGACTTGATATTTGGGGTGGGCATAGTTTGGAAGACGGAAAGTGACATAGGATACTTTCCATCCCGAAAAAATTGTGGTTCCCGTAGGACTTAACAATATTTTTTTCTCAGCAACGGAGCAACTTGCCTTGGCTTATTGCATGAATATAGTTTGAAAGACGAAAAGTGACATAGGCCACTTTTATCGCAAAAACTTTAACAGTTCCCGTAGTATAGGATAAAAACTAAGTGAGCGGGCTGCGGTAGCAGCCGTCTAAGCGCCAGAAATAACCTGTCATGGCAAGTTTAGGACGTTCCTACATTTTTCGCACTCCTTCGCGGCACTCAACAGCGCTAGCCCAGACTCGGGCTCCATAACGGAGCTTGCGCTCTCGCCATAATGACGGAGTGTTTCGGAGCACAAGACACATCGTCATCCACCACTCGGGACTAACCAGTACTGAACGTCAGACAGCATTCCAACGCCCTGGTCCCAGTGCAGCGGGTCAGTCATAGTAGCCCAGCGCCTGCCTCTTCAACTGCAGAGGGCAGTGAGAACGGCCATCGCGATACCGACACCTCTCTTCCCCTGCAGCCCCACTGCGTCTGCCATCACGTTGACGGCCTAGCGGAAGGTAGGGTAGGTGGCGGCACCCACACCACCAGTTCCATATATCCCACCGCGGCCCCTAATCCTCGGCTGTCATATCAGAGTCCAGGAAGCAGCCTTGCTTTATGAAACTAAAAAAGGTTATTCCCAGCAAGTAACTGGAGATAGAGAGACAGAAAAGAAGCCACACCCAGCGCAGCTGGAGGAGCTGGAGTTCATATGCCTGGCAGACGGAGCAGCACTAGAGCAAAATCTTAACCGAGAAATTAACATATTTACAGACGGCAGCAAAATTAAAGGGAAAGTTGGGGCGGCAATATCCATTTGGGATGATGCCGCTGAGATCAGTACCTACCCGCAAGCTGAAATTGGCCGATTGGTGCTCCGTGTACCAGGCCGAGTTATTGGCACTTCTTCAGGCTACCGAAACAGCAAAAATCTTTTGTGACTCCAGGTCTGCACTGGAAACGGTAGTTGGCGTATCTTCCCTCCATCCCATAGCAGTAAATTCAAAGCTAACATAAAGTTACTACACGCACAAAATAAAATGGTGAAACTTTATTGGATTAAAGCGCACGCGGGTATGGAGGGAAATGAGAGAGCGGACCAGCTAGCAAAGGAAGCAGCACTGCACTCGAAGTGCAGACCTATTTACGATAACTCCCCGTTTCATTCGTCAAGCGAGAAATCCGGAAGGACTCTCTTGATGAGTGGAACCGGCGGTATCAGGAATAATCAGGATGGACACACAGCGGCGGTAACCAAAACATATTTTCCGGATGCAAGGGCGGCATACAAGATCGTAAGAGAAATAGCACCAGTGGGAATCATAACTCAAGTGCTGACGGGGCATGGTGAGTTTTCCCAATACTTACATCGATTTAAGTTGAGGGAAAGCTCATCGTGGATCTGTGAACCCATAAAAGAGGAGACTCTACTGCACATAATCTTGGAATGCCCAGTTTATGGAAAGCAGAGATTTGATTTAGAACAAAAAATTGGAATTAATCTAACACGTAAAACCTTAGAAACAATTTTATCGAATTTTTGCACAAATATTTGTAAAAAGGCAATAATTAGGAACACGTAGGTATAAACTTTGCTGTACCATTGTAATGTTTATTATAACTGCAAACAGCCAAAAACATTGAAATATAGGTATAGTTTTTATTCATTTGTAATTAAGACCCCTGATCATGTCAGGGATATTTCGCGATATAAAAAAATAAAATCCTCGGATGCAGCGTCGCAAGAGCAGCACTGCAGCCTGCCTAAGTTGCGACACTCCTCATAAGGCATGCAACCTACCGGCCATCCTCTTAGCTGCTTTAGTTAAAAGCGGCTGAACCTCGAGTGCCAGCCTCTAAGCTTCCTTGGGGGAAAAGACCCAAAGAAGAGGGAGACTTCGAGCGCCGCCTTTTCAGCTGCCTCAGACCTCCCCCACGACAAGGCGGGAATACACTGGGGGTAACTTAACCAACAAAAGCATTCCTCTAAGGTATTTTGATATTTGTCGGTTAGGTTAGGTTTCGCAGCCGACATAAACATAAGCCAAAATCAAAATATATCGCGGGCGAAGCCGCGGGTAAAAGCTAGTTTGATATAAATGCACAAGAAAGCCCAACTTTTTAATATTATGGAAATGCAACGACATTATTTGTTCCGTTTTCATCTAAAATCTACTTATCAACCTCTTCATAAAACCCATCTGAATATAGGTACAGCAAAGCTTTCAAATCCCAAGACAACTACGAACTCTGATTTACCAGTTTTCGATTACTAAAGTGAGCGAATCGACATATTAAAGTCTATTTATCGACATCTACGAGACCTACGAAGTATGGTAGGAGACTATACCCATATTACCCATGTAGTACAGGCATTGGGTATTTTTACTTGGAAAGTTTTCAAAACTCTATTACCTCTAATTTTTTCAACCAAATGACTGTATGAATGCCAGTGTTTTGATTATGAGAAAATCGACATACCAAATACCTACAAATATGGTCAATAATTACATTATCTACGTATATGGCAGATTGGTAGGAGCCTATAGGTGCCCATGCCAGTTTTTCGATTACTAACGTCAGCATCTCGACATATTCAAGACGTGTCTATCTACATATATGGTAGGTAAGAGCCTATATGCGCCCCTGCCCTCGTTTCAGAAGAGCTCATCGGTTTCCCCTCTCTCGTGGCACTTCGTCGAATGGAAATCAAGGGGAGATAAGGAGTTACAAGGGTGTTGCCTTTTTTTAGAACGCATTGTATAATATATCTTGCATTAATAGGTAGGTTGCGTTGTAAAGCTGTTTTGCAGAGACCGTCTAGATAAGTACCACCAGTAATAGGTACCTAACTGCCAAGAAAGGTTATTGTTTTTTGCGAATTATTCACCCGTCAAGCAGTAGCGAGAAATTATTAATATGTTTCTGATGGAAGAGCAATGTTTTCAGCAATATTACAAAGCAATGTACTGTATTATGTATTTAAGATTTTCTTATTTAAAACAGACGAGTGCCGTGCTGTGCTGTGTGAGGGTTTGATTTGAATATGTACCTACCTATAGTTCCAAAATTTTCTTTGGTGCTGACCGGCAATGGGAACTCGTGAAGCGTATTGCGCTTATCATTATCTACATCCGAAACATAAAAAAATCGGCCAATTCGATTTGCGCATGAAGGGTTCCGTACCGTAGAGGAGCCCCTCGGCAAAAAAAAAAACATGTTTGGATGGGAGCATTAAATATTTAGGTATTTTATTCTGTTTTTAGTATTTGTTGTTATAGTGGGAAAAGAAGTACATCATCTGTGAAAATTTCAATTCTCTAGCTATTAAAGTTCATGAGATACAGCCTGGTGACAGACAGACGGGTGGACAGCGGAGTCTTAGTAATATGGTACCGTTTTGACCCTTTGGGTTCGAAACCCTAAAAACCAAGTACACATTAACTCTAGCTTTACTTCTACTCTAAACACATAAAGTTTCTATTTTAGGCCGTCGCGTAAAAAAGGGTTAAATACGTCGTAAAAAACGACACCTAGAATCTTACGAATAATTCAACTGTGAAAAATTCCTTTTCGTCAAATTCGCAAGAAGCGTGCCCGCCTTCCCTAGGTACCTGATTACCACGAAAATTGAGGTTTTCCAGCTTTTCCTCAGTCTTTGAGTTTAGGGTTTTTCGCGGTCTTTCGTTCTTGGAGATTTTCGAAGCTACATATTTATCTTTTGTCGGAGGTTTTCTATTGGGATTGGGGCTACTGGTCTAACTAAAATGTTTTAATCATGATTCTTTAGTCATGAAGTACATATATTCATGAATGCTAACTAGGGCTATGAATACAATGAATAGTTATTTTATGTATAAGAGCATCTTGCTTTTACATAAATAAACTTGAGTCTTGACTTAGGTACCTATTATGTTTATGTAATGTTATTTTTTTTTGTATTTGAGGCTGCTTTTAAAACTTATTATACCTAGTTTCTTTTTGCTACACCATAAAGGTAATTCGCTAACAATAAATGTTACTTTACCTACCATAAAATTAAAATAAGATCAGATAAATAAGACCTAGTAAAAAGTTTAAGGACTTTCTGACTATTCGTATATTTGTGTGCATATGCACAATTGCACATATAGTTTTACTCGTAATAACCTATCTAGTGTCTACTGGTCCTGAAAAGGGTACTAACAATAATTAGATAGTAATAACTGTCTGCATATAGACTAATCTAATATAACTTTTGTCCTATTACTAGACGACCCGCCCCGGATTCGCACAGATGTATTATACATAATTATAAACCTTCTTCTTGAATCACTCTATCCATTAAAAAAAACGCATCAAAATCCGTTGCGTAGTTTTAAAGATTTAAGCATACAGACAAACAGACAAAAAATAGAGACTTTATTTTATACTATGTAAGGATTACGATCGATCGTGGCCATTGGTAGACTGGTACCCGTGACCACAATCGATGCAACTCGGTCGAAATGTCGGGATGATTAGGTATTTATTTATCTCGTAATTTTAGTGCGCGATTAGTCCCGTAGTATGTAATAATAAAGTGTTCGAATCGCGAAAGTTTAAAAACAACAACTTCTATCCTATTTTAGCTACGAAGTATTCTCCTAGTAACACTGCCAAGCCAAAACTTCCAACCACTTTCAGATTAATTCACCAAGTCATTTACAGCTCTAATCATTATGACCAACGTCTAATCAAATCAGTGTAATCAGTAGGTACTTCCAAAAGTAAAGACTAACAGTTCTAATCCAAAAAAATTTAACGAAACAGTGTCATCAGTATTTAATTCCAAAAAAATGATGATTAAATCAACAACGTTTTGACTCGTCTTCTTTTACTATCGATTGTGATGATGTCAGTGCAATTACCAAAATATAAGTGATGACAGAATAAGTTTGAGTTTGCGTCAGTGTTTTAATTATCTAAAGTTTTGACTGTGCCACATTTTGATCCCACAATCGTGTTTGAGGAACTATTTATTTCAAACAAATAAATAAACAAAATGTGTGTATGTGAGTTTCGTCAGTAGGTGATAACATAATGAGTTTGAGTGAGCGTCTGTGGTTTTACTATTCAAAAATAAATTGCCCATTATGTTTCGACAATAGCATTTAAAGAACTGTTTTAAAATATATATATAATTAAAATGTGTGTACGTCAGTTCCGTCAGTAAGAGATTCCATAATGAATTTAAGTGGTTCTATTCAAAGTAAAGACTAGTCTGGTTCAACAATAGAATTTGAAGAACTCTTCCAAATAAATAAACAAAATGTGTGTTCGTCAGTTCCGTTAGTAGTATAGGATGTAACAGTGATGGACTCAGTAGATGTGCTCGGTATGGCGCGAGCGGGCGGTGCGCGCGTTGCTCAACTGTGCGCTCATGCGGCGCTTCAAAGCCACAGTTAGGAAGTGGCGGAAGATGCGCCTCTTCCGGAAAAAAGACGGTAAGAACTAGAAAATAAGACTTATTTTACAGTACTCGATAGAAGACGAAGAAGCAAAGCTTAGAAAATGAAAATTATAATAGCACTCGTCATTAGATCAGTAGTGAATTAGTGATGGACGCAGTAGATGTGCTCGGCATGGTGTGAGTGTTGCTCTGTTGTACACGCGTGCAGCGCTTTAACGCTACATATAGGAAGTTGCTGAAGATGCGCCGTTTTAAATAATCGGCCAAGTACGGGTCGGACTCGCGCATGGAGGGTTCCGTACTGTATGGGAGCCCCCCTTAAATATTTATTTTTAACCCCCGACGCAAAAGAGGGGTGTTATAAGTTTGACGTGTCTGTTTGTCTGTGTGTCTGTCTGTCTGTCTGTGGCATCATAGCGCCCGAACCACTGAACCGCTTTCAGTTTAGTTTTTTTTGGATGAAAGGAGACTTAGTCGAGAGTGTTCTTAGCTATGTTTTATAAAAATCGATTGAGCCGTTTAAGAGTTATGGTGGGCTAAAGTGGGGATGGAAGAACCAAAATTCTTTTCGTACTTTTTTAGGTAGGTTTTTGTGTCGGGGGTTTTTTAAATTTTTAATTTAATAGGGCCACTTGTATTGTTTATTATTGAAGTGAATATAAAACTAAATATTCTGTGAAAATTTCAAGCATTTACCTGTTTCCATTATTAATATAGAGCGAAAAACGTCTAAAAAATCAGGTTTGTTGTATGGGAGCCCCCCTCAAATGTTTATTTTCTTCTCTTTTTAGTATTTGTTATTATAGCGGCAACAGAAATACATCCTCTGTGATAATTTCAGCTGCCTAGCTATCATGGTTCATGAGATACAGCCCGGTGACAGACAGACAGACTGACAGACGGACAGATGGACATCGAAGTCTTAGTAATAGGGTCCCGTTTTTCCCTTTGGGTACGGAACCCTAAAAAGACGGTAAGGCTTAGCAAATAAGACAAATGATAGCACGCGTTATGAGCTCAGTAGAGATGGACGCCGATTTAAAAAAAAACGAAGGCCTAAAATATAAGACGTGTTTATATAATGTACAATACATGCACTCACATTTAAAATGTGTTAGTCATATTTATTATGATTAATTGTTACCATAATAAGCAGTATTATGCATTTAGCATATGTATGGTATATGCGCGAAAAAGAATACAAAATAGCATTCAAGTTACACGAAAGAAAGTAGCAGTAATAGTCACAAAAATGCTATTTAATTCAGTAAAAATTGTTACTGCAGTATTAGCAATAAAAGGTCTTTTACTGTAAATTAGGTTCCGTGATCTCATAGGTAATTCAGGTGAAAATCCACAAGATGGCGTGTCATTCGCCTCGATTTAACTTCGGGAACGACTGCGGAGATTGATAGCGTCATTAACTTGATGTCAATCTGGATAAGTTAGGTAATCTGGTAACATTACAGCTGATATTTTAAATTATTTTGTAAATTTGACTTATACATATACTAGCTTTTACCCGCGGCTTCGCCCGCGTTGTATTTTGATTTTGGCTTATGTTTATGTCGGCTGCGAAACCTAACCTTACTGACAAATGTCAAAATACCTTAGAGGAATGCTTTTGTTGGTTAAGTTACGGTTGGAGTGTATATACAACCCCCCCGTGTATTCCCGCCTTGTCGTGGGGGAGGTCTGAGGCAGCTGAAAAGGCGGCGCTCGAAGTCTCCCTCTTCTTTGGGTCTTTTCCCCCAAGGAAGCTTAGAGGCTGGCACTCGAGTTTCAGCCGCTTTTAACTAAAGCAGCTGAGAGGATGGCCGGTAGGTTGCATGCCTTATGAGGAGTGTCGCAACTTAGGCGGGCTGCAGTGCCGCTCTTGCGACGCTGCATCCGAGGAGTTTTTTTTATTACATCGCGAAATATCCCTGACATGATCAGGGGTCTTAATTACAAATGAATAAAAACTAAGTATACCTATATTTCAATGTTTTTGGCTGTTTGCAGTTATAATAAACATTACAATGGTACAGCATAGTTTATACCTACTTGTTCCTAATTAAGTATTGCTTTTTTACAAATATTTGTGCAAAAATTCGATAAAATTGTTTCTAAGGTTTTTTCGTGTTAGATTAATTCCAATTTTTTGTTCTAAATCAAATCTCTGCTTTCCATAAACTGGGCATTCCAAGATTATGTGCAGTGGAGTCTCCTCTTTTGTGGGTTCACAGATGCACGATGGGATTTCCCTCAACTTAAATCGATGTAAGTATTGGGAAAACTCACCATGCCCCGTCAGCACTTGAGTTATGATTCCCACTGGTGCTATTTCTCTTACGATCTTGTATGCCGCCCTTGCATCCGGAAAATATGTTTTGGTTACCGCCGCTGTGTGTCCATCCTGATACCGCCGGTTCCACTCGTCAAGAGAGTCCTTTCGGATTTCTCGCTTGACGAATGAAACGGGGCAGTTATCCTAAATAGGTCTGCACTTCGAGTGCAGTGCTGCTTACTTTGCTAGCTGGTCCGCTCTCTCATTTCCCTCCATCCCCGCGTGCGCTTTAATCCAATAAAGTTTCACTATTTTGTTTTGTGCGTGTAGTAACTTTATGTAAGCTTTGAATTTACTGCTAAGGGATGGAGGGAAGATACGCCAACTACTTACCGTTTCCAGTGCAGACCTGGAGTCACAAAAGATTTTTGCTTTTTCGGTAGCCTCAAGAAGTGCCAATAACTCGACCTGTTACACAGAGCACCAATCAGCCAATTTCAGCTTGCGGGTACTGATCTCAGCGGCATCATCCCAAATGGATAATGCCGCCCCAACTTTCCCTTTAATTTTACTGCCGTCTGTAAATATGTTAATTTCTCGGTTAAGATTTTGCTCTAGTGCTGCTCCGTCTGCCAGGCATATGAACTCCAGCTCCTCCTGCTGCGCTGGGTGTGGCTTCTTTTCTGTCTCTCTATCTCCAGTTACTTGCTGGGAATAACCTTTCTTAGTTTCATAAAGCAAGGCTGCTTCTTGAACTCTGATATGACAGCCGAGGATAAGGGGCCGCGGTGGGATATATGGAACTGGTGGTGTGGGTGCCGCCACCTACCCTATCTTCCGCTAGGCCGTCAACGTGTTGGCAGACGCAGTGGGGCTGCAGGGGAAGAGAGGTGTCGGTATCGCGATTGCCGTTCTCACTGCCCTCTGCAGTTGAAGAGGCAGGCGCTGGGCTACTATGACTGACCCACTGCACTGGGACCAGGGCGTTGGAATGCTGTCTGACGTTCAGTACTGGTTAGTCCCGAGTGGTGGATGACGATGTGTCTTGTGCTCCGAAACACTCTGTCACTATGGCGAGAGCGCAAGCTCCGTTATGGAGCCCGAGTCTGGGCTAGTGCTGTTGAGTGCCGCGAAGGAGTGCGAAATATGTGGGAACGTCCAAAACTTGCCATGACAGGTTATTTCTGGCGCTTAGACGGCTGCTACCGCAGCCCACTTAGTTTTTATCCTATCCTACGGGAACTGTTAAAGTTTTTGCGATAAAAAGTGGCCTATGTCACTTTTCGTCTTTCAAACTATATTCATGCAATATGCCAAGGCAAGTTGCTCCGTTGCTGAGAAAAAATTATCGTTAAGTCCTACGGGAACCACAATTTTTTCGGGATGGAAAGTATCCCAAGTCACTTTCCGTCTTCCAAACTATGCCCACCCCAAATATCAAGTCAATCCGTTGCTCCATTGCTGAGAAACAGTTATTGTCCTATCCCATGGGAATCACGAATTTTCTCGAGATATAAAAAGTATCCTATTATCACTTTCTGTCTATTAAACCATAGGTATCCATACCAAAAATCAGGTCAATCTTTTGCTCCGTTGCTGCGTCAAAGAGGAACAAACCAACAAACTTTTCGGATTGATAATATTAAAGTATGATGATTCTGTACCATAAAGGTAGAATAAAAAAACATGTTGAACCTCTAATGATAGAATATTTAAAAATATTTTTAATGTCAGACAAAATGACGGCCTGGTATTAAACGTCATAGTAACATGTAGCATGCAGAGGGAAAATAACATTTTATCCAATTTTAATGTCAGTTGTCATTTTCAATCCATACTTTATTTCCTCTTCAAGGGGATATAATGATAGAAAAACAATTTGTCGCCTTGCCACGCTACTTGTGATTTATAAAAGTCTGCAGACAATGTCACCTGTCATCTAATTACGTTTGGCTGTGACGTTTCGTTAGTCCATATTAGCGTCATAGAGGAATTAATCACTTAGCGTCTTTGTGATAGTGGCGACAGTTTCGCTTTCGAGGGTTTTTGTCCTGTCCTACAGGAACTATGAAATTTTTCGGGATAAAAAGTATCCTAAAGCTCCTTCCGCCTTTTATACTATATCCATGCCAAAAATCAAGTCAATCCGTTGCTCCGTTGGCGCGTGATAGAGTAACAAACCAACAAACCAACAAACTTTTCGGATTTATAATATTAGTAAGGATTTTGTTTACACAATTTAATATTTGATAGTTTATTTGACTAAGCCATTATATTTTCTTTTAATTTTAAGATAATTGTAATTTGCTTTAGTAAAGCTGAAATTTTAAGGAACAATATTATTATTATTATAATAACAATAGTTATTAATTTGTATTGACTTGTATCTTGTATGTTGATTTCAATAAAATAATATGAATATGATACTTTGTCGAAAATTTAAGAAGGGTAAAGATAGGGTATGAAAGGGTTATTTTAGGACAAAATACGACGCGGCAATGGGCAATGCGAAGATGTTCGAAGAACGCACGCACGGCAATTTCGGATTTACTATATGTACCATCAACTTGGCATTTTTTCTTTGATGCTATGTACCTAACCATATTGTGAAAAAATGTGCGTTTGATAATATTTTAATAGACACTTTGACAGTTATTTTGGGTCTTAATATGTATAATTGTACATTGCCTAAGAGCACTGATAAAACAGAAGTGCAATAAATCATTTTTGTAGAGCAGAAACCGTCAGAGTCGGCCACACACAGTTCACACACAGACTACGATTTGCTGGTCAGTTTTATCGGATACGTTTTTCATCGATGGTGTATGGAGCTGTAAGAGCGACTTCATTCATGACACAGTACCTACCAAAATGCTGAATCATGTGTGAAGTCGTTCATAATACTCATACGAATGACGGAAATCGAATGTAGAGCGTAAACTATCATACAAACAGTTTCACAATTAGGTACCTACAGCGGACCACGGATTTGGATCGGGTTCTTTTCGGACGCAGTTAACAGCAGAGGCAGCAACGGCGCAGTCCATGAGTGCTCGGAGTGTGACGTCATTCGAACTTTTAATACAATATCGTACCTACATTGATTCTCCCGCACCCCGTTACTGCTTATAGAGGCGAGGTCGTGGCCGAGCAGTAAAAGTCAGTCTTGAAAGGACTCCACGCTCCGTCCTGCTCTGTGCACTTTATCAGAACATTTTCGTCGTATTTAAGTACTGTGTTTTGTCCCCAGATCTGCAAATGACCCGACAATCGTCCAACGAGCCAGTTCCGTCGACGTCCGGCACCCCCGCGCACGTCCCCCGACCGCCGCCCGCAGAATTATTGCAATTGGTAATTTTTTAACATTTATTTAATTCCCGATTTAGGCAAGCGGTTTGAGTATATACGGCATTTTTTTCTCATTTACCGCAATTTGAAAGTGGAGATAGGGCAGCCCAGATTTTTTAATAATACCATTGATTACGTCTGAGTCTCTGTGTAAGCCTGACTAGTCTGGGATTAGGTATCTGATGGATATAGACTTACTTCGAAGGGCGATTGGACCATATCCATCACGCTAGCGCAGCCACGGGTTAGTAGATTTACACACACAACAATTTCTTCTCTAAGCGTTATACAGTCACGATGTTTTCCTTGATCGAATGGCCAGTGGTGTGTAAAACCTTTAAATTTTTAAGTAATTAACTCATTGGGGACGAGACGGGGGTTTAAATCAATTTATCAGTCAAGCATTTTCCCACTAAGTTGTCACTGCATATTAGGTGAGTAAGTAAATAGAATGTAAACTTAAATCAATGCACCTTCATAAACACAAATAGCCTTCAGAAAATGTATATCAATTAGCACTGAGTGTGTTGCTGACATGCTTTAGTCAGGCAAAAAATATCAACCACATTTTTTTTGCAATACTCTCACTATCTTTATTAAAACCAAATATATTATACATACCGCTAGTAAATAAAAACTAAACTTGGCACCCTTCCACAAGGACACAAGTCTTTTTTTTATATTTTTAGCCTCTGTTTTTGTATACTATATTTAGGTAGGGTTTTTATTTTGTGTAGTATTTAGTAGTAGTTGTGTAGTATATAGCAGTAGTAGGAGTAGCATATAATGATAACTCAATGTTTCACAAGTAAATAAAATTCTCATCTAGAACAAAGTTGAAGTATATAATCTCTGATTGTCACAAATAATCACAATGGAGCTAAAATTGGCTACTGTACTGTATCAGCCTTTTAATAGTCCACTGCAGGACGTAGGCCTACCCACGAAGGGTGATTGGGCCATATCCTCCACGCTGGCCCAGTGCGGGTTGGTGGATTCACACACGCCATCGAATTTCTTCTACGGACATATGCAGGTTGCCTCACGATGTTTTCCTTCACCGAAAAGCTAGTGGTGTCAAATTCCGTACGCAAGTTCCAAAGAAACTCATTGGTACGGGACCGGGATTGAACCCACGACCTCGAGAATGACAGGCCAGCGTTACAACCACTGGACCACCACGGAAAATTGGCTAATCCTAACATAATTTTCTAACAACATGTTTTACTTTTAGAAAACATAATATCTATGTCTGATCAAACAATATTAATTATTGTACACCTGAACCAGCGGGTCTAAATTATTATCAAACTTCTGAAATTCATTTTTCCAACATTTAAGGTTTACTAGCTGACCCGGCGAACTTCGTTTCGCGCAATATCTTTATAAATTATAGCCTTTGTGTTATTCTGACGTATAATCATTACTATTCCAAGTTTCATCTCAATCCGATCAGTAGTTTTTGCGTGAAAGAGGAACAAACATCCATACACAAACTTTCTCGTTTATGATATTACTAGGATTAAATCATCGACTCGAAAATGTTATGCTTTCCAATTCTACTTTCACGAATTTTTGTCATAAAGTATATTAGATACCAAATTGCTCAAAAAAGCCGTTTTAGACCGGCAGATTGCATAACCATAATTTTATGAATCGAATTATGAAATGACCAAGAAAAGAGAATTCATATTGAAACCACAGAAGCGCAAGAACTTTTCTGAAGCGTTTTCCAATAGCTAGCAATAAATATCTAAAGGTCAGCTCCTGTCCGTACGTACAGTTGTTGCCAAATTAGTTAGCATCTCGGATAATATTAAATAGAATTCCTATGAGATAAATATGGTGAAGGGTATCACCACCATCGTTTTAGTCACGGTAATGATATCTAACACTATTGTGACTAGGCCCTGTCCTTGAGATATATACCTACAGCGCCACGTGGCCACGCGGAGCGTATCCCGCGCTAGGGCTGCCCGCCTTCAGTATTTAATTTCATCTACTTACTCTTTACCTACTTGAGTTTCTTTCTAATTATTATCTATTATGAAATAATATTATTATATTTTTTAACCCCCGACGCAAAAGAGGGGTGTTATAAGTTTGATGTGTCTGTTTGTCTGTGTGTCTGTCTGTGTGTCTGTCTGTCTGTCTGTCTGTGGCATCATAGCGCCCGAACCACTGAACCGATTTCAGTTTAGTTTTTTTTGGATGAAAGGAAACTTAATCGAGAGTGTTCTTAGCTATGTTTTATAAAAATCGATTGAGCCGTTTAAGAGTTATGGTGGGTCAAAGTGAGGATGGAAGAACCAAAATTCTATAAATGTGCCCAAAATGGTTGTCAAATGAAATATAAGATATTTTATCAGTGGTAGGACTCTGTCTAGCCTGAGGAGTCCGTCTGGGCGAGTACCACTGCCTTATCTATTTCTGCCGCCAAGCAACAATGCTTGCATTGTTGTGTTTTTCGTACTTTTTTTATGTAGGTTTTTGTATCGGGGGTTTTTAAAATTTTTAATTTAAGTTCTTATTTTATTACAAAAATTACATTCGTTGTAAATGAAAAAGGAAGTGTTCTTGAATAATACACATTGTGTTAATTGATGTTTTTTAAGGTTTCGTAGTAAAACGAGGAACCCTAAAAACGTAAATCGCATGCTTACTAATTACAAATCCACACGTTCGTTCGACACTACGGCGCGCCGCGACTGACTAGCATACCGAGAGCATACCGCACTCCGAGGGGTATGATTCACGTTCCGACCGTTTGTATGAAGATGGAATACTGTTAGATATCATTACCGTGTTTCAGTTATACCAAAGAATATATAATAATACTACGTATAGAACGGCCACTCGTTACCCCCCACCCGTTTGAGTCTTCCTCACTTCCACCCCGCGCTACGTACCGCATCGTGTACTCTGCGCGCGGGCTGCACTGGCCGGTGGATTTTCTAATAAAAACTACCTAGACTGTGACAATAGGGAACACTTGTACTGTGTATGGTTAAATATCAATGATACGTAACAAAACAAGAAATTTTAATGTTTCCCTAAGGATAAATAATAGGAACTTATTTTACATTATTTGGTAACTTCCTCTTGATATTATCTTACAAAAGAAGTAGATCGGTTACTTTTTGTTAAAATGCTTCCAAATTAAGTAATTGTTATACTTTTTTAAGCACTAGATTAATATTCATTTTTGCAAATTAAGTACGCAACTGTCTCACTCACGCGGCATGTCGTCACGTTGTGGTGATCGCTGACAGCCATAGACGTTCCGCACACAAATGCGCGTGTAGCGACCGTGCGTAAGTGTGTTGTCTGTGAGTAAGTACTGTGTAGGTGTGCGTAAGACATCAGATTTTGTATGAAAAATCGCGGAGTGTCCGAGCTGTGGTTATACGTAAACAGGTTGTACCTAATTTTAGAAGACCAACATAATTCTAGGATATCATTGCATTGTATTCAACCTTTAATAAAAACTTTTAATTACGGATCTACCCGGAAATTGCAAAAATTATATCAAAATATTTCATACATTTTAAAAATCATCGGACATTTTGTATTGAGCATTTGGCGATTTTCTTAGATCCCCATAGATCCATTTACAGGTAGTAATATATGTGTAATTATGCTGTACCTACTGTGCCAGTTTTGATAATCCATTTAACAAGCTTTGGGGTACAGTCGGGTTATGTGGGATTGTACCCCACTAAAACCCCCTCGGTGGCCAGCCTTTGTGCCTTCTTGGGAGCTCCGGGATCTCTAAAAGGAACGCACCGGTGCTCCCAGCACTTGTGTGTCTACTCGCCTGGTAGTGGAACCAGGCTTGTGCGATCCTCTACGAAAGCGTTGCCACACACGCTGCCGTCCTCCTCGGGCCCGTTTGAGTGGATGGCCAGAGCCCCAACTCTGACCATCCTCGAGCCCAGGGGTCCCCTTTTAGTAGGCTCTTACTACAGGCAGAGGATACTGATGCCGTGCCTATTCTAGTGCCCCGGCATCAGGGCAATAACAAACATTGCCTACAGGCAATCGAGCCCTAAGTGAGCGTAGATTTATATTGTTAAACTAGCTTAAAACCCGCGGCTTCGCCCGCGTTTTCTTAGTAGACAGGTACTGGCTTATGAAAATAGCCCGTGGTTTGACCCGCGTTTGTCTTATTACTTGCTTAAAATTATAAAAGGCTGCCGGTTGGCTTGCGTTGTCTTGGCACTTCCTTAAAATAATAATAGGTCGTGGTTTAGCAAAGCATTATCGTATAACGTATTACTTGCAAGGATAATGCCTATGGTTTAGCCTGAATTGTCTTAGTATTTGGCTAAAATGATAATAGGTCGCGGTTTGGCCTGCGTATTCTTAGTACTCGCTTAAGATGGTAATTTATAGCACGCAGCTTAGCCTGCGTTGTCTTAATACTTCCTCAAAATTGTAATAGCCTACCGTTTGGCACGCGTTGTCGTATTACTTGCAATGATAATAGCCCACGGTGACTCTTTGTCCAACGCACGATGATTCTATGCTTACGTGATAGAGTTTGGAGTGTTGTATGACACTCAGCAATGACTCTAGACCTTGTTACAGGTCTTCTGAGTGCGTAGATAGTAGCAGCACTGTCAACCGTGAACACGATGACTTCTTTGGCCTCTCTGTTTCCAGTAGCTGTCAGAAGCTCATTTAAAGGTTCAAGTGCTTTTGCGGCTAGTAACAGGCCCAGGGCCTCCGCTTGCAAAATTGTTGTAGTTTTACTCACGGCCAAGGACTCTCTGAGCCTAAGCTCTGGCGAGTAATAACCGCAGCCTGTTCCTTCCTTGTTTTTTGCACCATCCGTGTACACATTCCAAGATGGCAATACATCGTTTGATACATCGTTCTCTATGATCAACGCATACTTTTTGCTGTCGAGATGAGTTTTAGCTATTCTATCCGTACCACGGCTTGCTTCGGGAATTATTGCTGTCGCCCGATCTATTATTCTGCAGTGGTTTGTCGTGACACCCGTACTTTTCCACTGATTTGTAGATTTAATCCGTAGGGCAGAAGCCATCGCCTCCTGCTGTATATGCAGGTGCAGTGGTGTCAGCCCTAAGATGACTTCGAGAGCAGCTGAGGGTGTCTTTTTCATACATCCGCTGATTAGAGAGCACGCAAGTCTTTGCGTTTGTTGTAGTTTAGTTATAGCGGTCGCTAGACTCGTACGTGTCCACCACACGACACAGCCGTATGTGAGAACTGGACGCACTATGACTGTATAGAGCCAGTGACAGAGCTTTGGCTTAAGACCCCAGTCGTTTCCCACCGCCCTGGTGCACTGCCACAGAATATTTGTCGCCTTCGTGGTGACATATTCAAGTTGCTTTCCCCACAAAAGTTTGCTGTCTAGCCAGATGCCTAGATATTTAACTTCCTGACAAAGAGTCACGGTTCATGTACGGGCAACAACATAGCCGACACCCTTGCCAAAGAGGGTACGAGAAAACAGGTTAGGGACGGGGCAACAATACACTGTAAGCCGACAGCAGTGGAAGTGCGTGAATTGTTGCGCCGTCACACTGAAAAAGAACAACAGAATATGTGGAACAAAAGGGAGGATTGCAAGCATTCTAAGGCTGCTTTACCAACCCTGAATAAAAACATCACGAACGACTTATTGAAGTTGCAGCGACAAGATCTCCGACTTATGGTAGGCCTCATAACTGGTCACTGCAACTTAAATAGTCATCTGTATAAACTGGGAGCCACTGACAGCCCACTTTGTCGTGGTTGTTTGGAAGAAAACGAAACTGTAGAGCATGTTCTGTGGCATTGCAAAGCCACAGAAGACACTAGAATAGCTAACGGGTTGCATGACGCTTCTGCATTGGCATTTTCATTAGCTTTGTCATCCACATCGCCATCATCTTATTCACCATCTAAGCTACTGGAGCAGTTATGCCAGCGGCCCAGAGCCACGCTCCGTTACTTTAAGGAGCTAGGCTGGCTCGGGTAGACGCTGGAGGGGGAAATGCACAAAACACCCCATGCGGGACGTCAGTGCAGGACTTATCGCCCACATCGAATAAGAATAAGAATAAGCCCACGGTCTGGCCGCTTTGTTCGAGTTACTGCTTAAAATGAAAATAAGCCACAGTTTGACCCGCGTTGTCTTGGCACTTGCTTAAAATAATAATACTTCGTGGTTTCGCCTGCATTGTCGTATAACGTATTACTTGAAAAGATAATGCTTAGTAGGCATTATCTTTTCAAGTAATAGGCATTGCCTACGGTTTGGCCTTAATTGTCCCAGTGTTTAGCTAGAATGATAATAGGTCGCGGTTTGGCCTGCGCATTCTTAGTACTTGCTTAATATGGTAATTTATAGCACGTAGCTTGGCTCGCGTTGTCTAAGTACTTGCTTAAAATTACAATAACCTGCCGTATGGCTTGCGTTGTCGTCTTGCTTGCAATGATAATAGCCCATGGTCTGGCCCGCGTCGTTATAGTATTTGCTCAAAATGATAATGGCGCGCGGTTTGGTCCGCATTTTCTTAGTACTTACTTTAAATGGTAATTTCCCACAGTTTGGCCCGCGTTGTCTTAGTACTTTTTTTGCTTAAAATAATAGCTCTTGGTTTAGCCCACGTTGTCGTATTACTTGCAAGGATAATAATTAGCCCATGGATTGGCCTGCTTTGTCTCAGTATTTGCTTAAATTTACTTGTATCTAAAGCTTATTATGGAGTACGACAATTTTTAGATGATAAATTGCAAAATATTTGAATTAAATTTAATAATAATGATTGTATAATTTTTTCACGTTTTAATGATTATTTTATGGCCATATTGGACTTAACTGATAATTCAATATTTTTGTGATTAGTATCTAGTAAGATCTCAATGTAACACAGTTCAACAATAAATGTTCTTTGACTTTAATAGCCCACGGTTTGGACCGCGTTATTTTATAACTTGTCATAAAATAAATACTTAATAAAGTTATATTTATAAAAATATAACTTTATTAAGTATTTATACCTACTGATTTTTTTTATAGCGAGAAAAGAATATTTTTCGATTTATGATGAGATATATGACGATCATGAGTTGAGCCATGTAGTTTCCCACTCGTATACCAAATTTTATCCAACTCCATTCGCACGTCATGGTCGGCTAAGTGCGAGTCGGACTCGCGCACGCAGGGTTCCGTACCGTATGGGAGCCCATTCCTCTTGCCGTTATTAATAGCGAGCAAAAAACTCCTAAAAATCACGTTTGTTGTATGTCCCTTATATATTTATTTTATTCTATTTTTAGTATTTTTTGTTATAGCGACAACAGAAATACATCATTTGTAAATATTTCAGCTGCCCAACTATTACGGTACCTACGGTGACAGACAGACAGACGGACATCGAAGTCTTAGTAATAGGGTCCCGTTTTTACCCTTTGGGTACGGAACCCTAAAAAAGGCCAGTATAGGTATTCATCATGTTTCATTAAGTCATTAGAAATTTAATTTCGATTATTCTGAACCCAATGAAAATCTCGCCCATAGCCGTTTACGCGGTCAAAAGTGATCGAGACACTTGTAGGACTTTCAGACATTCTCTGACTAAGTACAGACGAAAAAGTAGCACACAAGAAGGTACATTTTATTTGAAAAATACATAGCGCACCTACATCTAGACGACAGGCATGTTCTAGGATTCCATTATACTCATCATTTGACTAACTTTTACTATGGTACCAACCCAGAAATCACGTAAATAAAATTAGCTGTTCAACACAAAAAATTCATCGACCCGCGACAAAATGTAAAGAATAGGTAATTTTTGCTTTACCAGGGTAGTTCCCATAGTAAAGTAAGTAGTTATTGATCTGTATGTACCCTAAGTTCAAGTCTATTGGCTCACAAAATAAAATCGTTCATAAACTATTAGGGGCCCATTTTGCCCCCATTGAAGGATCTAAATTATCTCAATTTAATTCTAGATATTTCACTACGTTTAAAAAAAAACGCGATCAAGTTATTTTTCACGCTTATATAGGATGTTTGGTCTAGCGTTAGACAAGGAATCCGGGACTTTTCCCAGGACGTTAATAGTCATATATTAGTTAAAAGGGTGAGCTATTTTCAAACAATATTGCATCGGTTTTCGAACAGTCATTTAGTACTTTTTTAGGAAATTGATATCCTGAAGGACCCTCTGAAATTTTCCGGGATAGCAGTACCCCAAGTGGTAATTTGTGTTATTGTCTAGCGTCGTACCAAATTTCGTTTGAATTCATTTACCCCTTTTATCTTAGCTTTATAATTGATTATTTTGGCTATTGCTAAGAAACCAATAGATTTTCCGGGATAAAATATTTACTGTATTGAAACATGTTGTGTGCTTTCTACATACCTACCAGATTTCATTTATAACCGTTCAGCTCGTCTGATGTAATTATTGATGCTTTTTTCACCAACTTTGGGAACTTATCAGACCCGTTAGATAAGGAAAATTCGGAAAAACAGGAAGAAACGTAACTTTTATTTTATTTGTAAAGCATATATACAAAGTTTTAAGTCAATCGGTAAAGGTAAAAAAAAAAAAAATTCAAACAAAAAGGGCCCGTTTTACCCCGTTAGAGGTTGATTTTTCGAAATTTTCGTCCTTTGTGCTTCATTACGTTGTACATTGTACCTATGTTCGAAATTTCAAGTCTCTATCTTTAGTGGATTGGGTTGTAGCCTAAACTGATTCATTTTGGCTATCCCTAAGGATCCCCATAGAATTTCCGGGATAATAATAGTTCATGTGTTGAAACATGTTGTGTGCTTCCTCCATACCAGATTTCATCCATAACCGTTCAGCTCGTCGGATGTAATAGACGCTTTTTTCACCAACTTTGGGACCCAATTTGACCCCTTAGATAAGGAATATTCGGAAAAACAGGAACAAACGTAACTTTTATTTTGTTTGAGTAGCATGTATACAAAGTTTTAAGTCAATCGGTAAAGGGAATAAAAAGTTACATACAAACGAAAAGGGCCCGTTTAACCCCTTTAGAAGTCGATTTTTCAAAATTCCGTTCTTAGTGCTCCATTACGTGGTCCAATGTATCTTTGTTCCAAATTTCATGTTCGTATCTTTAGCGGTTTGGGCTGTAGGCTGTCTGTCAGTCAGTCACTCAGCGAAGCCTTTTATATAATAGATAATGTAAGTAAGTAAATATTACTTTCAAATATTTGTTGTTTCTATTTTTATCAAAACCTTTTTCTAATAGTAGAGTCATACCAGACTGCTAACTTAGTTGCCTTCAACTGAACATCTATACTTAGTATTAAAGCTATCAAGTCGGAAGTGGAAATAGAACAGTTTATTTAAGTTAGTTTAACTTTTAATTGAGAGACATTGTAACAATGTATAGAATTGGTTTCAAGGATGCTCGTAGTGATGTTATGTTGCTTAGTTAGGGCCATAAGTGTAGCAGTTAAAACTAACTGCGCTTAGAACAGTGCGGTGGAGATTTTATGAGTCTAGTAGTAACTGAGCGAAGTACTGGTCTAATAAAATGTATGTTGAGACATCGCGATGTTATGTTGTTGTACCTAACTTTGAAGTGCATGTGTCTTCCTTTTGCCACACTAGACATAATCCCGTCTTGGAATGACATCTTCATCATCAGCAGTCTTCCTTATCTCTATATATTCTACAGAATGATGGATTTAGTATGAACTGGCTTATTAAAGAAAATTTTACTATTTAGCTAAACAAAACTGGAGACCAAAACTCATATAGGTAATCGTCGTAACACATAATAATATCTACTTTATCTCCTTTCAGCCATAGGACGTCCACTGCCGGACATAGGCCTCCCCTAAAGATCTCCAATAAGACCGGTCGGTAGCGGCTTGCATCCAGCGCGATCCTGCGGTCTTAATGAGGTCGTCCGTCCACCTTGTAGGTGGACGTCCGACGTTGCGCTTGCCGGTACGTGGTCTCCACTCGAGGACTTTTCGACCCCATCGGTCATCAGTTCTCCGCGCTATGTGCCCTGCCCATTGCCACTTCAACCTGCCAATCCGATGGGCTATGTCGGTAACCTTGGTTCTTCTACGGATCTCATCATTTCTGATTCAATCTCGCAGAGAAACTCCGAGCATAGCCCTCTCCATGGCTCGTTGGGCTACTTGAAGCTTACTAATAAGGCCCATAGTGACAGACCATGTTTCTGTGCCATAAGTCATCACTGGCAACACACACTGGTCGAAAACTTTCGACTTGAGGCACTGAGGTATGTCGGACGAGAAGACTTTACCTGATTGTTTGAAATTGATCGCCTTCGGATGTATTGTGTATCTTTCCCTGGTAACTTATTTTCATTGGCGTGAGTACCTAGAGATTTTCACTAGGGTGGGCAGATGCCTATTTTTGCCATCCACAGAATAATTGAATGTACATACTTATTGACTTTCAAGTTTTTTGGGATGAGCATTCAAAAAAGCTAACAACTACGCACATGCCTATCCTATTTATCATAATATACCTATTATATTATTACTTCCTCACTATAATACAAATTTAGGAAAATGTGTATGTTCGTTCATTGTTTTGTTACTCTTGCACGCAGTAACATACCAACGGATCGATTTGATTTTTGGAATGGATATAGTTCAAAGGTTGGAAAAAAATAAGTTCCTATGAGAAAGTACAAAAAATAAAATAAAACGAGGGCGAAGCTGTAAGCAAGAGTTAGTTTTCCATATATTGACATCTATAAAGAGTTTATTGCTTAATTTTTCAATGCTTGCAGGAACCAGATGAAGGTCAGAAGTTAAGAGAGCAGCACCTGCGACAGTACTCCTTTTTCCAACTGAGGATACACCTCAAGAGGGGACAGAACTTGATCGCTATGGACAAAAACGGTACGTCAGATAAAACACACTTAGGTACATAACACATGCACTATCACCACTCACTTTAAAACTATCGCAGATGAAAGGACTTACGTAAGAACAGTCGTTATGACTATATATTCCTTATTTCCCGTTATATAAAGTAGAATAATGTGATATAAAAATAATCGAGTCGTACTCGCGCACGGAGGGTTCCGTACTGTATGGAAGCCCCCTCTTAAATAATTATTTTATTTTAATTTTATTATTTATTATTGAAGTGAATATAAAACTTAATATTCTGTGAAAATTTCAAGCATCTACCTATTACCATTATTAATATAGAGCGAAAAACGTCTAAATAATCAGGTTTGTTGTATGGGAGCCCCCCTTAAATATTTATTTTATTCTCTTTTTAGTATTTGTTGTTATAGCGGCAACCAAAATAAATCATTTGTGAAAATTTCAGCTGCCTAGCTATCATGGTTTATGAGATACAGCCTGGTGACAGACAGACAGATGGACATCGAAGTCTTAGTAATAGGGTCCCGTTTTTCCCTTTGGGTACGGAACCCTAAAAACTACGTTAGTATGTATAAAATATCGCAGATGAGTTAATAATAACGTTTAACAGTAAAATTTATCATCTCAACTAAACTTAGCTACACGATTAACTTATTACTTACACTATTACTTAGACGTGAACAAAATTAAAAACCCTTTACCCCGTTTCTTTAATTGCTGGATGATTAAGGATTCATACAAGAACTGTTATAATTATACCAGCTTTGCACTTAGCATGCCATACAAACACATTTTCCCCCCATCCAAAACGGTTACCTCGAACATAAACCTCGGTTTAAGCCGTTTTTTTTGGTTTACTTGCCCTTTGTCGAAAATAAACATTGGAAAAAAATCTCGCTCGCCGCGATCCTGCAATATCTTAGTTAAGTTCGATAAGAACTTTAGATCATTTTAAGGTACCCCAGTTAATTCATGCTTATCGTTCGAATAACTATATAGAACCAATAGACATAATTATAAAATTTTAGTATAGGTAATATTAGATTAATTGTAAATTAGAATGTAGTTATCTTTTACGAAAATCTGTTGTCTAGACAAACCTATTCTAGGTTTTAAGACAATATAATAAGTATAATATGTTTATAAAAGTTATTGAAATAAATATTAAAAAAAAAAAAAAATTACTCGTATTCAGTTCAGTCCGACAAATTTGACTAGGTAGAGCCTTAATTCACAAAAGAGAACACCCAGAATAGACGGGCTGAACCGGGAAATCGCAACGTAGCATATAACTTGGCAAGTTTTCGTTACATTCCCGAAATTGAACTTAAAACTATTTGTACGGAGCAACAATCTTTAAACTATTAGAACTTAGTTACATGAAATGGCGTGGCTTGAACGGAAGTAATTATTGTTCTTCGTAAGTTCACTGCTCAACATACGCCTACCGTTGAGGAGCTATTTTATCATAGCTTTCAGGCTTCTCAAGTTACAAGTTGTATAATTTCCATACGCCATAGAATTCCTTCTCCTGACGTACCTATACAGGTTTCCTTGCGTTTTTTTCCTAAACCAAACGAATTGTACAAAAATCAGTGCATAAATTCTAAAAAGCTCATGGCGAAAATCTCTTTTAGACTACACAATAGAGACACTACATGGTATAGCCCTAGGAAGAGTGTTCTTTTTTATGGTTCCGTACCCAAATATGGAAAAAACGGGACCCAATTACTAAGACCCCCGGTCGTCTATCTGTCCGTCTGTCTGTCACCAGCCTGTATCTCATGAACCATAATAGCTAGAGGGTTAAAATTTTCACAGATGATGTATTTCGATTGCCGCTATAACAAGAAATACTAAAAACAGAATACTTAATTTAAAATTTTAAGGGGGGCTCCCATACAACAAATGTGATTTTTTTGCCGAGGGGCTCCCATACGGTACGGTACCTTTCATGCGCGAGTCCAACTCGTACTTGGCCAATTTTTTTTGTTACAACCGTCACTCTCATTCCATCCATGTAACAATGCGGCATAGGGTCTATTGCTAGACCTAGATCTCCTTTACTAAGGATTTTTAGTACGAAGCGGCTTTAATCCAGCGGAATTCTACGGTCTTGATTCTTCTACGGACTCCTCATTAGAAGAACATTATGTATGCAATCTTATAGGAACTCAACCTTCTGGTAAATTCTATTTTCCGGGTCTGGAGGCATTAATGGTCATAGTCACATATAGATATGTGAATAGTACCATCAGTGAAACTGATCAAAGGTACTAGCGGAGTATCCATACGTGAGTAGTACCATCAATGGAACTACTCAATGGTACTACTGACAGAATACCTTCTGATTTCAAAGAGACACTCTTGTTACACCGCGTTGTTTCAGGAAAAGAGTCTCTATGTATTGTACAGTGTAATAAAACCTTTTCCTACTTTCTTACTTCATCTGCGATAGTTCTCACGCACTCCACGCTAACTCAACACGTTTTATTTTTATATCACGTCCGTAACTTTTTAAGTAGACACTTAAAAGCTTGGAGCTCTCCCTAATGTTTTGTTATTCACTTGAAGAATTCTAAATATTCAGGGAAAAGTATATTTAAATGCTGCATAGGCTGTTCGTACACAAACGCTGCTGATGAATGAATTATTCAATTGAATTATGTTTACTTAAGTAAATAAAACAAATAATTGGGAAAATAAAATCCTGAATTTAAATATTTCGGGTCTAAAACGGCCGCTTTGAGTGATTGCTTAAAATGAAATCCTGAATTCGCTGTAAATGAATTGAATGACAAAGAGATAATCTAACGATGAATTGCAATATTTGTGGCGGTTTGACAAAATAAACAAATAATAGGACAATCATTTCAAAGGTCTGTGGATGATCCAATGATTTTTATGTAGTAGTAGTGTAGGTAGTTTTAGCATATAAGGTATCTATTGTATTTTGTTGTAGTTAATAAAGAAAAAAAAAACAAATTGTGATTCGGGCGAAGCTGCCATTTTTGCTCCGAGTTTTAGGTTCGGATTAGTTTGATAGTTATCCTTCTCTTTTTAGATGTAACACAAGAAAACCTTGTGTAAAGTACGTAATGACTATGACGTTTTTTTTATTATACCACGTAAAACTCTGAAACAATTTTTTGTAAAGTATAAAATCACTGATATGTCCTCTAGTAAGTCGTTTCGTGTACGAACAATTTGTTAACTTAATAACAATGTGAATATTTCAATAATAAAGAGTTGCAAACGAATAAAGTTTTAACGTTAGATGTCACAAAACCAAAATGACATTAACTTCAATTCAGAGAATTGTCGTTTCGTGAACGAACAACCTGAAGCTCAATAAAAATTTGTAAGGTAATTTCTTCAATGCTACGAGTACATAAAATATGCAAAAGGCTCTCGGCTCGGGCTAACTTTTCCATAATTTTATTACGTTTTTTAAGCACGGATACCAGAAATTCTTTCGATTCGGTAAATATGTTATATATTTTTATCTGATATAAGGTAAAGTTATTCGTTTGTTAATACTTGTTAAGACTATAAAAAGGCGTGAAAACTTGACTCGTTCTTGAAAAGCTGGCAAAGACGTTGGAGGGGACCGGCATTTATAAATTAAATTATTATTAAATACTTATAAATTATTTGTACCTATCAAGTTAAATTTCGATATCATATTAGGAGTCTATTTATATGACGTATTCAAGTTTTTAGTAATAGAGAATTCTGTACTACCTACTCTAAGGACCTAAATTTGTATGGACTACAGAGAAAAAACAAGTAATGTCAAAATTCTATCGATTTTAGGATAATGCCATGCTAATGGTGATGTTGACGGAATTATCACTGGGAAATCGATAAAATTTTGACATTCCGTGATTTTTCCCTGTAGCCTTGGGTATTTCGGCGTATTGGCCCGCAAGCTGTTCGAACCGCGGCGCGGGGCGTATCGCGCAAGACTCTTTTTGAAGGTCATCCTTCAGTTGGGGTCTGCTGTTCTGTGGTTGGGGTCATTTAAATGTTTTATTTAATTCCAATGTTTTAGAATGTAAAAAAGTTAAGTAGGTAGTTTAGATCAAGGCGATATATGTTAAAACTTTTAACTGAACAACAATTTAAAACATAGTGCTATTATCAAACTATTAAAGGTACCGAAAGTTATTTTTCAATTCAGGTTGGGAAACTTAAAGAACATTGACTTTACTGTTTCTTTTTTGCTTTTTACACTAAACACAGTTATTACACACACTTACACATTTTAGAAATTGTTGTGTAGTTATTTTTATCTATTTTGCATGTTTATTATTTTTTCATGATTTCATGCATTTGCTTGCCTATTTCTTATCGATCCCACATTAATAGTCTATTTCTCTCACTAATTTACGAATGGTGGTGATTCTGTTGGACTATTTTAAACTAAACTAATGTAACAATACTGAAGTTGTCTTCAACTACACGTGACTCATTAAAATGTGATAGGTAATTAACATTTACTAAGTAGTATATGCATTTAGTTTAGTTTACATGATAGTAGGCTCAATTATGAAGGCGCCATCGTAATTAAAATAGACTATTCTGTTTCTTTTTCACTTTAGGCATTCGATAGAGAGACCACTTATTACGTTGCTATTAAATTTACGATTGCGCTTTCATAATTGGGCCTAGTAGATAAACAGAATCTATGCCATCATCTACTAATAATATTTTATTGATTATGAATTATTTACAATTAATGTATAAAGTGCTTTTACAGATGAACAAATATCCGCTTTGTTTTAGGTATAGGTACCTAATTAGGTACCTATAGAGAGGTTCTTATGTGGTCAGAGTTGCGCTCTATTAGCTAGCTCGGAATTTACCAGTTAACTAACATTTTTCAAAACAATAGAAATAGTAAAATTTAATATGACGTTTTTTTTTTATTTATTGACTGTTCGAACGAGTGAGTCTCAGTTTTGAAGAAATTGAAGTGAATTGAAGTTAGTAACAAGCTGCGTAAATTCCCTCGCGCAGCTGTAAAGTGAGCTTCAGTTAGGATTGGATTTTAAGCAGCTTTTAACTAATATCACTCCCGCCAGGAAGTTTATTTCAGCCTATACATGCAAAGACAGTTTCAAAAAGGGGAGACGACATTCAAACATACTCGTAATACCCATTATAAGTATGGTTCTGGTCAGCCAGCCCGGCTTACGATGTTACCTTCCTGAATGAATGACAAGGATAGAGGTAGGGGCCACACATGCAGTGCAAGCGAAACAAGTACAAGGCAAGTGAGTCCACTGGATCGTCTGGACCCAGTTGAATAGAGCCTGATGTTGGGACTGAGTCACTTGTCTTCCCATTTTTGAAACTGTCAACGTATACCAGTGTGTTTTTGGATCATCGCGTCAAAAGAGATATCTAAGCGTCAGGAAAAGAAACTAACCAAATCTCTGAATCAGTAGTTGAGTGCACAATAGTAGGAAACAGTCAGCGCTGAAAGCGGAACATTTTATCAAAATTTATGATCTTGGGCGGCACAAATTTATAGACAAGGGCCGGTTAATGGGCGGCCGCCGCTTGAGCTCGTAGACGCAATTTATGGCTCAAGGGTTGGATTCTCTTTTGTTGTGTCATTACGATAACAAGTTGGAAATTATGAATTTTTGATACCCTTGACCTCACATATTTTTGAAACATAGCTAAAACTTTACAGAAATAATGATCAATACTCTAGAAAAAAAACCAGTAACCCAGCAGCTAAGTAAATTGATATACTTTCATAGGTACAATAGTATTGATACAAACGATTCAGCGTTACTTAATTTTTTTCGAAAATAATTTAAAACGATATTCCAAATCGATTGCTACCTCAACCATATTTTTCCGAGTCTGCTGAAAAAAGTTGACCATAAAAACACTTGTTGACTAGAGTAATATCTAAGCAGATGGATGAGGTACCTATCTTCGTTTTGGCTTTCTGATACAGCTCCATTTGTTATATTAGCCCATTTAACTAATTACTGATTTCGATAAAAATACCAATAAAGAACTAAAAATAATAAAAAGAACGAAAATAAAAAAAAACTGGAAAATTCCAAGCAGAACCTAAGAGCGCAGCTAGTAAAAACATATATATATTACCTATTCCGCTTTTATTCGCCAATTCTTCTGAGTAGGAATAGCAATAAAGCATTCTACTCACGTTCGTATTTCGAGATGCGTCATTGTCCGTGCATGTCGGCATTAGACCTAGGGATCAGGGCCGGATTTAGAGGTGTGGAGGCCTCGGGGCAACAAAAGAGTGGAAGCTCTTTGACGCAGTGATGACATCTAACAGTGTTCCATCTTCATACAAACGGTCGGAACGCGAATGATACCTACGCGATTCGGAGTTCAGTATACACTCGGTACAACAACAGTCTCAAATGCGACGTAGTGGCGAACGAACTTAGATACCATTATCGTGCCCTTGGTCACAAATAGAGGAATAGGTATTCCATGGGTACATATTTAATTCCAAGTAGGTATAAATTCACGAGTCACGTGACAAGTGTCAACGGTCGCGGTTCGCAAAAAATCTTTTCTTGGCGATTTTATTTATTTACTATGGTTCAGATAACCATGGAGTGCTTAGAACTAGCCCTAAATAAGTTATTAGCACCATTGGAATCACAAATAATGAAAATGGCTGCAGCAATTGAACGTCTGGAGCAAAAATCCGGATGCGCCAACAGTCGACCCATCACCGATCGAAAATCAACAGCTGCCGATCATCCGATGAAGCCTAGTGTGCAACGGAAAGGTACCGAGCAAAAAAGTGCCCGAGCGCAACCACAGGCTTCGATAAAAAAAGGTATGTCAACACCTAATATACCTGCTGCGGCATCCTCTTTGACAGCGCGCACCCAGCGCGCCAACGCTCGGCATAATCGTGACACGGACACCTCCGTAAATCAAAACAATGATCACTCCATTCAAATACAAGACAGCAATCAGCTTCAATCATCATCGGCTACACCTCCACCACCGAAATCAACCTCCACGCAAGCCTCCCCAGCGCTCAGTGACGTCACAATCACCGCATCACCACTGCATAGCGCGACACTCGCATCTAGTGCTTATGTACTCGACGAGAATTCTAATACTGACCCTGTCGCTTTGCAAGCTGATAATGAACCCCAGTGGCAGACTGTACACAGACACAAAAACCGTCGTCAGAGCAACAGACACGTCATACACGGTAAAGGCACATCTGATGATGAGTTACAAGCAGTCGAAAGAGTTAAAAGAATTCACGTCTGTTTTCTAAAACCAGAGACTACTGCAGAATCACTCTTAAAGTACGTGGTAAAAAAATGCCCGTCGTCTGGATATCACGCCGAAAAACTAACACTGAAACACCGGTACTACGCATCCTTCGTCCTCACTGTGCCGAGCACCAAGTTTGAATTCTTTATGAATCCAAATACATGGCCCCAGCTGATCGAGGTGTCTCCGTGGTTTCGGAATAGCGACGGACGAGCGACGCGCCCGTCCGCCCTCACCAAGGACAATACGGAGACTATCGAAGCGGCGGGCGCTCTCGCCGCAGGCGCAGCCCCCCGCGCCCACGGCCGCCGGCGCCAGCACCGCCGCCCGGAGCTCACCACCGCCGCCGCTGTCGGCGACCGTACTACAAAACCAGTCTCATAATTCTAGTACTCATTGTTTCCATACTCGAGATATTACCGTGTCCCTTCAAAACATAAACTCGCTCAATGATAAGACCCATCGACTCGAGGTTTTGTTAGATACCGATTTAAAATGTGATATTCTAGCTATCACGGAGCATTGGCTAACCGCACCTAATATAAAATGTGTTCATATTGATAATTTCAACTTAGTATCTAGTTTCTGTCGCGCCAAAACTATTCACGGAGGTTCGTGTTTATACGTTAGAAAGGAATTGAAATGTATTGAAAACCTGGACTTAGTCTCGTTATCGGTAGAACGTGAATGTGAGATTTCGGCCGTCGATCTATTGGATTATGACTTAACTATTGTTTGCATTTACCGCACGGGCCTAGCCCACGTGAATGGCTTTTTAAATAGTTTCGAACGTTTGCTCGATAGGTTAAGCGAGAAGAACACGAATTTTTTTATTTGCGGCGACACGAATGTGAACTCCCTAGACAGTGATTCCTCAGATTACAAAAAACTGTTGGACTTAGTGACTTCTCATAACGTGCACCTAGCAGTTGACTTTCCCACACGCATCTCGGGGACCACGTCCACATGCCTAGACCACGTCTACACGAACCTAGAACCAGAGTTGGTCTGCACGGCTCCCGTGCGTACGCTCCTCTCTGACCACCTAGCGGTTCGTAGTGTGATATCGCTTCCCCGCGCACCTCCCGCGCCGCTCACCCGTCTCGTTAGAGATTTTTCACGCAATAATCGTGCCAACTTTGTGCTGTCGATTGATAGTGTAGACTGGTGCGAAGTAAGGGAGCGGAATCAGAGCGCTGAAGCGTTCGCGTTGGCGGTGACTAATGTTATTGTTAATAAATATGACATTTGTTTCCCGATAAAGCGGAAACCCAATAAAAAAATTGACTCGTCGTGGGTGACCCATGAGATTATTAACTCTAAATCGTTACTTTTCGACGTTACAGAGTTAGGTAATTTATTTCCTGACATTTTGACATTGAATTCAATTATTGACGACCTAAATAAAAAATACAATTTATTAGTTGACATTGCAAAAAAGAAATATTACAGTTCTATGATTCAAAATAGTACTAACACTTCGAAAACTATGTGGGGAATCGTCAATACCGAGAGAGGTAAAAACAATTCCCCCAAACTAAACTTTTCCGAGGTTGTGAAAGACGAAAACGGGATGAAATTTAATTCACCGAAAGATGCTGTACATGCGATGAATATAAGATTTTTAAATGCTGCTGTAGCAGCTCGGTCACCAGTAGCGGATGTGGCCAAAGTTAAGCGTATTTTAGAGGCATCGCGCCGGCCGTGTGACCGCTCCCTTAGGTTTCTGACGTTCTCCGCTGACGAAGTATTCCGTATAGTTGCGCACAATATACCACCAAAGACATCGAAGGATGTTTACGGGTTGTCTATGGAACTCATCAAAATGGCAATAATCCCTCTGGCACCGGTTCTAGCTGACCTATTTAATGAGTGTCTAAAGGAGGGATCGTATCCGTCACCGCTGAAGATATCAAAAGTCTCCCCAATTTTCAAGGGCAAAGGTAGACGTGACGATATAGACGGGTATAGACCTGTAGCAATAATCCCAGCTATAGCCAAAGTGTTCGAGAACGGGCTGAGTTCTAGGGTGGTTGATTTTCTTCAGGATACAGACGCGCTCTCAGAGTGTCAGTTTGCTTACCGCAAGGGAAGATCCACCACCTCACTTACTCGCGAGCTGGTCCGCCGCGTGATGGCCGCACGTGAGCGCAAGCAGCAGGTAGCTATCTTGTGCTGCGATTTATCCAAGGCCTTCGACGTCGCGGACCACAAAGTACTCGCCTGTAAACTCGAGCACTACGGTTTCCATGGCAATCCGTATTCCGTACTTACGGGCATCATGCGGGGCCGCTCCCAGGTTGTTGATGTCGGTGATGGTAAAACAAAGTCAAACCCACTGTCGGCAACAATGGGAGTTGCTCAGGGATCATCAGTCTCAAACATTATGTTTTCCCTTCTGCTAAATGACCTGCCTGATGCTATAACAAATGCGGACATCCTAATGTACGCTGACGACGTCGCTGCTATTGTAACCGCGCATAATTCAGACCAACTAGAGGCGAACCTAAATGCGACTGCCCTAAGTCTGGCTGAGTGGTTTCAGGCGAACGGCTTGGCTCTAAATTCAAATAAAACCCATTTTGTGCACTTTTGCCTCTCAGGCCACGCCACAAAACCACTAAAAGTGATGGTAAATGGCGACGATATTAAGCAGGTGCACAGCACAACATTCTTAGGGTTCGAGATTGATCGAAGTATGACGTGGGAGTGCCACATTGACAAGCTTTGCGGAAAAGTGAGCAGCGCGTGCTTTGCGCTCAGACGGCTCTCCAGAGTGGTGTCGGCGGAGGTGTCTCGTGCGTGCTACTTCGCCACGGTGCACTCGAGACTACAGTACGGTGCAGAACTGTACGGACGCGCCGCCGACTGGAAGCGCGCTTTCCGGGCGCAAAAACGTGCCGTGCGTGCGATAGTGGGGGTGTCGCGATGCACCTCCGTGAAACCCTTTTTTAAGGAGCTCGGGATTCTCACATTGCCGGCTATCCTGATCTTTCAGGTGGCTGTTTATGTGAGATGTAACCTGGACATATTTAAAAAGCACAGCGATGTGCACTCTTACAACACTCGAAATGCTAATAAGCTTATGAGCATACCGCGCTCTCTCACGAAGTCTGGGAAGCTGACGCACGTTATGGGACCGGATGTTTACAACCGACTGCCTGAAAAGGTCACTGAAGCTCTCAGCCTCAACAGTTTTAAAATTAGGTTGAAGCGCTACCTTATCGAGCAAGCGTTCTACGACTTTGAAGAGTTCATAGATCATAAATATTAGTACTAAGTATGTACAATTCTATTATATTGACATTATTAGTGATCATTTTTTTTTGTTTATTTAATTTTTTGACTTGTAAACTGTGTTTATTAATAAAATGACTTTGACTTTGACTTTGACTTAATTTGGTACATATCAAGACGATTTGGAATTTTGATATTCTATTTTGTGATTGCCTGATTAAAGTGAACAAATGTAAATCAATATTTTTTGACAATATTTTAAAGTAATTATTCATTTTTCTACAAGGTACCGTAAGTAATAAAGATGAAACAGCGAAAAAAATCGAAAGAAAAGTAGTTTGTTATTATTTATTCACTGTATTTTTTTTACCGAAATCCATTGTGGGGATTGTTCCTCCTTATTGGATGGTAGGCCTCGGGCAGTTGCCCCGGTCACCCTCCCTTAAATCCGGCCCTGCTAGTGATAATACAAAAGGAGATGAGAAAGCCTTATATGCTACCACTGAATAGGTAGTTGACACGCTGTATTAGAAAAAATATCTAGCAATCAAGGTATAATAGAAAGCACTAATGAAAATACATATTAGAATAGATCACGTTACTATACTGAAAACTAATTAATAAATAGGTACTATTAGGTATACATTGAAACCAATGTCAAATAGGTAGCATTTATGCCGGTCTATATCTTTATTAATTATTTTGGAATAGATTAGTTCATTCATTAATTATCCATAGCTCTACGCATATATATCTTTTCCCAATAAAAATATATTTTTTATTAAATTACGCAACAAGTTCAATTTCTAATCTCTTTTTTAACGACTTATTAGCTCCATTTTAATGTTTTTACAGGTTACATTTTATAAGTTCCCTATTATACCCCTTAGGTCCCAGTTCTTAGCCTTTATTTATAGTCCAGTAGCACCCTCCTGTTATTTTTAAGTTCAATTCTTTAATTAGTACATACAAACTAGTTTTCATTAGTTAGGTGAAATTCTACTAGTCTTTTAGGTCCCATGTTCTTAGCCTCTATAATACTTCCTAGGTTTTTCCACAGCTCTTAGCCCCTATTATACCTCTTAGGTCCTAATTTTAGCCCCTATTTAACCCCGTAGCACCCGTTTTTGCCTTTACCCTCAGTTTTTACAGCCTTTAGCCCAGCAGTGTCCATTCGTCTTTTTATTTTCATCTCTAAACCTGTACTGTACTGTATGTACTGTATCAGCCTTTTTAATAGTCCACTGCAGGACGTAGGCCTACCCACGAAGGGTGATTGGGCCATATCCACCACGCTGGCCCAGTGCGTGTTGGTGGATTCACATACGCCATCGAATTTCTTCTACGGACGTATGCAGGTTGCCTCACGATGTTTTCCTTCACCGTAAAGCCAGTGGTGTGAAATTCCGTACATAAATTCCAAAGAACTCATTGGTACGGGACTGGGATTGAACCCACGACCTCACGATTGTAAGGCGGGCGTCACTACCTCTAGACCACCACGGCTTACCAGACCACCACGGCTTACCTACGTTACTGTAAAACATCTACTAGTTCTTACGTATTAGCTCCCTATTAGTTCTTACATACTAGTACTTATTAGGTTAAATTATATTAGTCCCTTTTAATAGACCGAAAGCTCCCTCCTGTTTATTTTTAAATATAAATTCATTCATTAGCTCATGCATATTAGTTTTCATTAGCTAGGTAAAATTCTATTAGTCCCCTATTATACCCCTAGGTCTCAGTTCTTAAGCCCGTAACACCCTCCTGTTCTTTTTAATTTCAACTGTTTAATTAGGTCTAACATGTTTTCAATAGTTAAGCTGAATTCTATTAGTAGTCTAATAGGGGTATTATACCCCTTAGGTCCCAGTTCTTAGCCCCGTAACACCCTCCTGTTCTTTTGAATTTCAACTCTTTGATTATCTCAAACATCTCCTTCTCATTAGTTAAGTTGTTCTTCTCATTAGTTAAGTTGAAATCTACTATTCCCCTATTATACCCCTTAGGTCCTTAGGCCCATATTTAGCCCCGTAGCGCCCGCTTGTCTTTTTATTTTCGCTTCTTCTAACGTTGCTCCTATGGGCTCGAACGCCAGGTCTGTTATCAGGCACCAGCGACCCGTATGTGAAGTTCAAGGCTGGAGGACGGCTGCTGCACAAGTCCAGGATAGTGTATCGAGACCTGAATCCCGTGTGGGATGAGTGCTTCACCGTACCGATTGAAGATCCTTTCCAGCCTGTACAGCTTAAGGTGAGGATTAGTATTATAATATTTTGTCTGATTTAAATTTGATTTCGTAATGTTTAATTAAGTGACAATTGAGAGAGTGAATGGCATAAACAGAATCAAAGGGCATAAAGGGAGGTCTAATGGAAAAGGTAGTAAAGTATGGTTTCCAAAAATTTGTCTGGCGACAATATAAGGGTTATCCAAAACTAGTGTACTACGCCGAAAGGAGGTGATTAAGACCATCATCATCATCAACTTTTACTATGGGGCCAAACCGGAATACAAGAAAAAAAACTGTTCCGTACAAAAATATTGCTACTTGGTAAATAAATAAATAAATAAATATTAGAGGACATCTTACACACTGTCTCTGACTCCAAACTAAGCAAAGCTTGTGATGTGGCTGCCAGAGACTGATATACTACATACACATATTTTTAAATACATACTTATACATATAGATAATACCTAAATTACACCCAGACACAGAGCAAACACCTATGTTCATCACACAAATACTTGCCCTGGGTGGGGATCGAACCCACGCCTCTTTGACCAAGTAGTTAGGGTCACTAACCACAGAGCCACCGAGGCAGTTTGTTGGTATCGACAAAATGTATGAAACAGTGTTTTTTTTCTTGAATTCTGAGTTGGCCCCATAGTAAAAGTTGTTCATGATGATGGTTTGTATCACCTCCTTTCGGTTTATTACATCAGTGTTGGATAAACCTGTGTATGCGTTTACGTTTAGTAGGTTATTTTTTGTCTTTTATTTTTTATTTATTAATTGCCTTTTCTAGATGCCTTTTAAGCAGGCCCATTTAGATAAAACATTTATTTATTCATTCTAAATTACATAAACTTTCAAATGCCTTAGGTAATACTGAAATACGAGAAATAGCTTTTCTCGAGGAAATGTTTATAAAACGAGACTTGATATATTTCAAAGCACCCTTTCAACATATTCATATTCACCGAGATGGAAGATTATAGTACATTTGATGTGTCTTTACGGATGAAGAAATTAAAAGTATATTTAATGCCTTGTATCTGTATACTTAGAGAGGAAAGCCGCAATTTGGTTTTATAGCACGATTAGATCAGTTGGTCTTATCTGTCGTACTTAAACGGAGGTCCAGAAAAACGGGCCTTTGCGATGATCCTGTAAACATTTAACTAAAACTCTAGTATTGTAGTGATGTGTCAGTTGTAACTCAAATTGACTGACACAGCAATATACATATATTCTCGCGCATATCTACCTATACATAAAAAACATATTCATACCTACATCATTTACTAACAGTCGAATTGAGTACCTCGTTTTTTGAAGTCGGTTGATAGATTTCAAAAATTTTTTGGAGATATAGGTATATCTCCTAAATGGTACACGTAACATTCATTTTAAAAACCCTATTCAGCGATACCCTAGACGTAGAGGTAGGGAGGTAGGGTTAAAAAAAATGTAACCCACTTATATGTATAGGTCGCGCCAATGTTGAAAAAGTAGTGTTCCATTCTTAACAACATTTTTTTGGTTTTAACACTTCAGAGATAGTCCCGTTTAAATTACGATTAATTTAAACGGGACTATCTCTGAAGTGTTAAAAGTATAGTGGTTTTAGAAAAAAAAATAACAATAATCTAACTGATATCATTATATTCTCAAAAATCGCAAAACTAACTTGAATGTTTCACAATTTTAAGATAATATATGTATCCAATATTTTCTACAAATACCTGTAAAGGACTGCGTTACGAGAACTAAACAAATAGTACGAGTACGTATAAATACATTTCTAGGGTGTGCATTCAACTTCCAATATAGAAATGCTTTCAGCGAAGCTCATTTCCATACCTATATGTATACAATTCTATAAAACGGAATACGAGTCCAAAGCTGTGGAGGTATTCTTAACACATACTCGTACTCAGCTCGTATGACGTCCTTTGCAAATGTCGATACCAACTCAAATCTAAAGCTTAGATTCCAACAAAGTGAAACGCAGCAGGGTGGAGCGTTGCAGTCGACATAATTATAAGAAAAAAAAATTGTCGCACCTAAGTGGAGTGAATTTAGATTTTCGCCGAGCATAATTATAATATGGCTAAGTATAGTAGAACCTGTCATTTAGAACACTGATCTAACTAACATTTTTACTAAATTTTTTGGCACAATTGAATAGACCGTTTGTGTTTTGTGCATTTATTTCAATATAAAAGATGTCATATTATTTTTTAAAAAAATCACAGTTCAGTCTGGTTGTACTATTTTCATTTTAGCGTCAGTAGATAAATCTTTTCGCCAAAAATGGCATAATCGATTTGAACCGTGTAAAATATTCGAATAGTTTGCACGAATCGATGTAGTAATTTTTATTTTATAGTTGATTTCTCAAAAACAACGGAGCCGATTTCGATAAAATTTAAATAGGACCACCTCTGAAATACGTTCAATCAAACCAAAAAGAATCCTCAAAATCGGTTGATAGTGAATTTGGCGGAGTAATCACGTAACTTGTAAAATACAAAAAAACACACGCAGTAGAATAGAGAACCTCATTTTATTACCTCCTTATTATGAAGTCGTTTAAAAATAAGCATTATTCGAGTTTTGTACGTCGATTGCAACTGAAGTAAGTAGTGCCATTGTTGGAGAAAAATAATTACGTGTATGTTCTTCACTTAGCATACCCAATACCTATAGGTATGAGTGGTATGACATTTCTGCAAAGGGCTTTTGAACTACACCGCTCTGCCCAACTCCGCCCATCTTCACCTCGCTCTGTTTTGTTGGAGTCTGGCCTGTATGCAGTATTCAATGTACCTATAAGTGCTGTGACGTAACAGCTGTAAGAGCGTAGGTGTTGAATTGGACTCTGTGCTAACATTAGAATGTCTTGGAATTGCTTTTCGGCATTATTAATTCCTTCTGTACCAGCCTTGGAATTGCTTTTCTGCATTATTAATTCCTTCTGTACCAGCCTTTTTAATAGTACACTGCAGGACGTAGGCCTACCCACGGAGGGTGATTGGGCCATATCCACCACGCTGGCCCAATGCGGGTTGGTGGATTCACACACGCCATCGAATTTCTTGTACGGACGTATGCAGGTTGCCTCACGATGTTTTCATTCACCGAAATACCAGTGGTGTGATATTCCGTACATAAGTTCCAAAGAAACTCATTGGTACGGGACCGGTATTGAACTCACTACCTCAAGAATGACAGGCCAGCGTTACAACCACTAGACCACCACGGCTTCTTAATTCCTTCATGGAAAGGGAAAAGGTTGGAAAAGTAAACTCTGTCCAGCCGAGCTAATATACTCACCACGAAATACCCTTTTTCTTTCTGGCATTATGCACATTCCCTTCCCCTCCGATTCAGGGATAACCTTTCCCTTATGACCCCTACCGCACGGTGTGAAACTTTTTACGGCTAGTCGTTTGCCTTTCAGGCAATCCAGTTATGGAATGCCTTGCCCGTTACTGTCAGAAAAGCAAGACCGAAACATCAGATTTTTTTTAATGTACCTATATTGTTTTCTTTATTTTAAGGTAAGTATTTTAAGTATGTACATATATCTGTTTTATTATATTAGTATGTATGTTTACGAGTATGATGTATAATCTAATTTATATTTTTAATGCTTTTAATATTTTTAATAGTTTATGCTCACCTCGTCCATTTTTTATACGCTTTCTGTCCTCTCCATCCTAAGGTTGCCTGGCAGAGATCGCTATCAGCGATAAGGCCGCCCATTGTTCCATTGTTTATGTATCTTTGTTTCTTCTTTTTGTTTATTTCTTGGTGTGGAAGAGTTTATCTATCTATCTAAATAATTCTTTCAACATGTCAGAACGAGACAGAGTTATGGTGGAGTATATATCTGTCACTTTTCACACGTCGACAAAACTCTTTTCGTGGTTGTATGTTATGCTAGCAGGAATTACCTTTATGTAAGTAGGTACTTACTACGGGACTAAACGTGCACTAAAAATACCTCATCATCCAGATAGATAGATAGATTAATTCCTTATTGTCACACCATAAACAACTTAAATAACTAGGAAAACAAGTTTAGTGGAACTTATAGCTAGTGTTACAACCGGCAGCTTTATCGCTAAAAGCAATTTCTTCCATCATATCGACCGAGTTGCATTGAAATTCGTCACGGGAAGACTGAAATTTATTCCATACTAGAAAGATTTCGTTTTTCTTAATCATATAGAGATTTTGATTAAACTATTGATAGAGGTTCAGCTGTGTACAGCAGTGGACGTCCTATAGCTGAAAGGACGATTGGTAGCGTAATGTTTGCAAAATATAACATGAGGACGTTTTTAGGGTTCCGTACCTCAAGGGTAAAAACGGGACCCTATTACTAAGAATCCGCTGTCCGTCTGTCTGCCTGTCTGTCACCAGGTGTATCTCATGAACGGTGATAGCTAGAACGATGAAATTTTCACAGATAATGTATTTCTGTTGCCGCTATAGGTAACAAAAAATACTAAAAACAGAAAAGAGAAATAATGGGGGCTCCCATACGATAACATATTATAATAAAGGTGACAGATGCTTGAAATATTTACAGAATATTTAGTTTAATATTCATTTCAGAAATAAATAATTAAAATAAAATAAATATTTAAGGGCTCCCATTCACAAAACGTGATTTTATTGCCTGACATTAATAACGGCAATAGAGAGAGATGGCGAGACATCGTGAGGCGTATTACATCTGCCTCTACCACCACAAATACTACGTGATGACCACGACCGCTCTGTCAAGAGCGTAACGACTAAGAAGAGAATAACGGCAACAGGAAGATGTGTTTGAAATATTTACAGAATATTCAGTTGAATATTCCCTTCAAAAATAAATAGTTAAAATAAAATATATTAAGGGGGGCTGTTGTAATTCCATACTGTACGGAAACCTTCGTGCGCGAGTCCGACTCGCACTTGGCCGGTTATTAATAAAATTCGTACATTTACTATGGCTGATTTAAGACGAGGCATTTATTATCTTCCACTTTTTTAGGTATTCGACTACGACTGGGGTCTCCAAGACGACTTCATGGGCTCGTGTCAGCTGGACCTCACAGCACTCGAGCTGGGCCGGACTCAGGACCTAGTGCTGTGTCTGAAGGATCCCAACAAGCCCGCGCAGGACCTGGGCGAGATCGTCCTTAATGTGACCCTGTGGCCAAAGTCGCAGGAGGACAAAGACCAGGTAGGTACTTTGATAATATACTTTTTTATTTCATCTATTTAATTACATAGACAGGGCATCCAGAACTGGTGTGATAAGCCAAAAAGAGGTGATTAAGACCTTCAGTGTGATCAACTTTTGCTGTGGAGCCAAACCCGATATTGACCAAACAAATTCTGCTGTTTCATTTATTTCATCGATTCCGAGTTGGTCCCATAGTAAAAGTTATTCATAATGGTTATCTGAATCATCCCTTTTCTGCTTAGTTTATTGTGTTATAGCTCAAATCATACTTAATGGCGCCTGTAAACACGACACAAGTCTTTGCGCAGTAGCAAATTAGTTATAACAGTTGCGTGAGAGAGGAAATCTGCGCAGCTTGTCCTAGTCCGCGCCACGCAAGTCGGCGGATGGGAATCTATGCGCAGAACGCTCCGCAAAAGGCAAATTATAGGTATGTGCCGGTATGCCAGAGAGACGAGACACCCGCTGCTCACCACTTTGCCACTTGTGTCGGTATAGTGCACACATGCGCAATAATTAGCGAATCACGGCGAAGTGCTATGTGTAACTTCTCATCCGCCGACTTGTGTGGCGCGGACTAGGACGAGCTGCGCAGATTTCCTCTCTCACGCAACTGATATAATATATATAATAGCTTACTTCGCAGACGCCAAGGAGTTTGATTCGGCCTAAACATAAAGTAGACGTAGGAATACAGACAGATTAAAAACCGTTTACGAATCACATTTCATAAATAAGTTACATTTTTTTTACGAGGCGTAAATTTTAGGAAGATACCCCTGTTTTGGGGAGCAGGCGGGTTATATGCAATTGTACCCACTAAAATCCCCTAAAACCTCCTCGATGGCCAGGCTTTGTGCGCTCTTGGGAGCTCCGGGATCTTCAGGGAAACGCACCGGAGCTCCCAGAACTTTACTTGACTACTCGAGCTTATATACCTAGACTTGACGGTCCTCTACGACAACACCACACATGTTATCGTCCTCCCCGGACCCGTTTGAGTGAGTGGCTAGAGCCCCATGTCTAACCATTGACGAGCCCGGCCGGCTAGCATTCGGACTACGAAATAATTCTATCGACGTGTCAGAACGCAACAGAGTTGGTGAAGTATACAGGGTTATTTCTAATCAATTAGCATCCTTTTAGGGACTTGTTCTGTACATCAAAACTAACAATTTTTGTTCTGCAACTTTTGTCAAAACTCATAAAAGAAATCAGCTGTTCCATACATTTTGTCACGGGTGAACTATATTTTTCTATGGAATAACAAAAAAAATTGTCGAGTTTTGACAAAAGTCGCAGAGCAAAGTTGTTAGTTTTGATGTGCAGAATAAGCCCCTAAGAGGATGCTAATTGATTAGAAATAGCCCTGTATATATAAGTCTCTTTTACACACGTCGACAGAAATCTTGTCGTCGTCTAAGCTAGCAGGTCATCTTTTAGTAGCTCTTACTACAGGCAGGGGATAGCAATGCCGTATTCTATTGCCCTGGCATCAGGGTAAAAATAAGTTAAACCTACGTACGTACAAACTTATGTCATAAGCGACGGCCTTGTCTGTAAAGCAGTGCTTTTCTAAACGTAATTACATAGTATGTGTTTAACAAGTCACACGCCCTGTTTTCCAGTAATGGTAGCGTGTTGTGTCATGCTTGCCTACGACCACGCCCTTCGTTAAACAAGTGTTTTTTCTAACATTAGGTTTTTCTATAGTTTTTCTAAGTACCTATTAGATCGTTCGTTCGTTCGAAGTTAGTTCAAGCGTTTCGAATCCTCATTCCTCATACGAACAGCCAGAATGTGGAACGCTTTGCCTGGGTCTGTCTTCCCGCTAGAGTACAACGTGGGTGTCTTCAAATCCCGAGTAAATAGGTATCTTCTAGGTAAGCGTGCTACACCCTAGACCGCATATCTGCTCAACATCAGGCAGTATGTAGTCAAAGGCAAACCTATACGGAATAAAAAAAAAAGTTAAAATGGCAGTGACCAGAGCACATAGTTTGATAGAACGGATGGCCGATTGGGCAGTAATGTTCTCGAATGTAGACCACGGACCAGCAAGTGCAGCATAGGACGTACACCGACTAGGTGGACTGACAAAATAATTAAGATCGCAGGAACGCGCAGCGTTCTACTTCCAATCTGCCCGTTTGGAAATCCATAGAGGAAGCCTATGTCCAGCAGTGGACGACCTACGGCTAATGGATTGAGATCGTTCGTATACCTACGAGTTCATACAAGGCGGTTAATATGTCGGCTACTGATAACAAACCATAATTATCGGTGATTGCAAGGCAACACATTTTAAAAAGCTTATTTTAGGTTATCAATACAAATTTATACATTTATTAAACGACTGGTAATCGAGATTGCCCGAAATTTAAATAAGTATCCAAAACAGTGGATACAGATAAGCTTAGTATGTTGTGCTAGTGATCATTAAAGAAAGTGGTTAGATAGACAGGGTTATTTCTAATCAATTAGCATCCTTTTAGGGGTTTATTCTGTACATCAAAACTAACAACTTTTGTTACTTCTGCGCCTTATGTCAAAACTAAAAAAGCAGCTGTTCCATACATTTTGTCGAGGGTAAACGATAACTTTTTCTATGGAACAGCATTTTTTTTTTGAGAATTAATACAAGTCGTAGAACAAAAGTTGTTAGTTTTGATGTACAGAATTAGCCCAATTTTAGAGGCGCCATCGTAACTACGAGTATAATAGCTAATTAGACTATTTCTGTTTCTTTTTCACTTTAGGCATTCGATAGAGAGAAAACTTTTTACGTTGCTATTAAATTTACGACGGTGCCTCTAAAATTGGGCCTAATAAGCCCCTAAAAGGATGCTAATTGATTTAGTAATAACCCTGCATTTGTATTGTACCAATTACCTAGTGGTAAAATAAAATATGGTCGAAGATGTAGTACCTACGTCGACCTATTAAATTGACCTCGGTTGTTACGTTTTTGTCAATAAATAATTTATTGAGCTTGGTCACCATTTTCCTTACTCAATACAAAGTTCACGTAGTCAAGGTTGTTTCATACAACAATGAGTTGATTATGACGAAACGTGACGTGATATTGGCTTGCATTAGGTACAATGCAAACCAACCAATATTGGCCGCCTGAAGGCTATGTCAGAGGCCTTCAGGTGGCCTAAAAACTCTGACACCAGGGCTAGCCACCCGGCCTATACGAACTTACTTATTAGGTACAATTACTTTTTAGTACGAGAAGCTCAGAAGTTCCTAGTTGTATTGATAATTAGTTTTATTACAACAGTAAGCCCGATTACAAACAATGACATCGAAAAGGAAAACTGTTTTATAAAACAACTAAAAAATATTCTATTATCCAAATCTTATTACACATTAGACGAATTTTTCACAATAATAAATCGTTCCAATACGAATCATACGAATAATAAAATTGCCATACCCTTATCAGGGTCATATGAATAACTATACAAAACATGTTAATTAAGAACCGCATGTAAATTTCATATATTGCAATTAATGATAATGACTTTGACTTTGATTACAGAGGCGCCAGCGTAAATTTAATAGCAACGTAAAAAGCGTTCTCTCTATCGAATGCCTAAAGTGAAAAAGAAACAGAACTATGCTATTTAGCTAATATAATTACGGTGGCGCCTCTGTAATCGGGCTTATTATCTAATTGATAAGCATAGTAAGGCAATCGACGTAAACCGTAATAGACGCAATGGGACTACGATTGCCTTAGAACCGTAAGGTTTGTGGTTCAAATCCCGGTACCATAACAATGAATTCTTTGTTTGTTAATTAAAGATGATTATTTTGCGCAAAAAATCGCAACACCGACTTCCACCGTGTGCAGAATTCGAATAATTTGCTCGAATCGATGTGACATCCATGTACATTTTTGTTGATTTATTAAAAACGGCGCAGTCGATTTCGATAAAATTTAAATGGGATCACCTGGGAAGTATACTCTTTCGAACTAAGAAAAGATTTTTATTGGCGAAAATATCGATGTATGCACAAAAATAAATACGTACAGACGAACCTCTCCTCTTTTTTGGAATTATTTTTTGGAATTTAAAAAAGGTAAATAATGTAGCTCGTTGAACTAAATATTTACTCAGTCTGACCTTCAATGGAGATATAATGAGTTGTAAGATTCGCGTCGAAAATATAATCATAGAGAGATATTATCTAATCATTTACAATTTAGGATTGTTTGTTTATAAACATCTCAAACATCGTTGTCTTTAAGTAAATTTAACTAACAAAGGATAAGAGAAACAACTTCAGCCAAATAAATCAAGGTCTTTTACAGAGTTTATTGCATTTCCTTTCATCTTTCCTTATCCGGTATAAGGGTGCCCACTGACGATGTTTCTAAATTGATTGCGTAAATGGACGCAATCTGTTGTAACCAATTTAGTGAAGTCAAGTTTTAGTTCATTAAATAATATAATCATTAGTTGAAAAAGCCAGGTAACCATCGTTATTTTTCGCAAAAAAATGACACAACTGACTCAATCGTGTACAGAATTTGAATAGTTCGCTCGATGTTTTACAATTTTTACATTATTATTGATTTTTCAAAAACGGTTCGGCCGATTTCGGTAAAATTTTAATGGGACCACCTCAGCATGGGTAGTGGCTATGGGACAAATTGTCTTTTCACCGTTATATCCCTACTTCGGTCACCAGTTTTTTTTATTTATACCTACACCAAGACAAAGTAAAGCGTCATTTCTAGATTCAAAGTCATATAATTATTTTTCACAAAAAATGGCACAACCGCCTTCCATCGTGTACAAAATTCGAATATTTCGCTCGAATTGTTTACATCATTCTTGATTTATCAAAAACGGCTCAGCCGATTTCTGTAAAATTTAAATGGGACCTCCTTGAGAGTATACCCTTTCGAACTAAAAAGAATTTTACGATTCGGTTCACAATTGGCGAAATTATCGATGTTCATCGTGTACAAAATTCGGAGTTTTCGCTCGAATTGCTTACATTATTGTTGTTTTTTTCAAAAACGGCTCAGCCGATTTCTGTAAAATTTAAACGGGACCACTTGAAGTATACTCTTTGGAACTAAAAAAGAATTTTTCGATTTGGTTCTCAATTGGCGAAATTATCGATGAACATACACAAAAAAAAAACATACACACGCACATAGAACCTTTTCCTTTTTGGAAGTCGGTTAAAAATTACCAACATTGAATAGGTGCATTCCATTTGGAAGCCCCTTTAGTAGGGACCCTAAAGTAATGCACCAAGCTGGCAATCTATATAACACAGGACAATGCCCCCAACACAAGGCAAAAGAAGCAAAAACATAACCTTACCAATCCAGTACGCGTTGCAATATATCGACGCGCGAACGTGCGCTCGCGCAGCCAAACTACGCGAAAATAAACAAAGTGATTGAAACCGTTCTTATTCCGAGTATTTGTGTTTTCCGACTACACTTATTTGTGCTTTACTTTTGTTTATTTAGTGGCCTGTTTTGCTAATATATCTGGTGATTTTTTGATGTTCAGTGATTGTTTATTACTGGTGGAGTGGTAATTATTTCGGGTGTAGATTGAAAGATATCAAAACTGACTGCTGCAAGTGTTGCAATCTAATGCAATAATAGCTATATATTTTCAAATTCCAAGTAATTGCAACATTTTATAGCAGAACAAAATTAAATAGTCAATGCTTTATTTACGTTTACGTACCTACTGATACTGATGTTATTGAATGACATTTTGTACTACTACTAGGTACATGGTTTTATCTGGGATTGCGGTTTTTAGGGTTCCGTACCCAAAGAGAAAAAACGGGACCCTATTACTAAGACTCCGCTGTCCGTCTGTCCGTCTGTCTGTCTCCAGGCTGTATCTCATGAACCGTTATAGCTAGAAAGCTGAAATTTTCACAGATGATGCATTTCTGTTGCCGCTATAACAACAAATACTAAAAACAGAATAAAATTAATATTTAAGGGGGGCTCCCATAGAACAAATCTAATTTTTTAGCCGTTTTTCGAGATTTATAATGGGAACAGGTAGATGCTTGAATATTTGTAAATCAAACGAACATGTGATGTTCGATGACAATTATGTGAGCAGCTTCATTCGAAGCGATTTATTGTTTACATACTGTAGCCCGCGATCCAGCTGCCACCTTGCACGGATTTTTTAGAGATTTTTTTTATATATATCTCTAAATGAAACTGTTCTGAATCAATAGGTTTGTAACCCTGATCAATACATATTATTTAACCACTAAAGCAAGTCATCTTTTAAACTTTCATGAATGTTCACTACTTGTTCATAGCTGGGGTTATGTAAAAACCAAGACTATTTAAACTGTTCGAAGTACTTGGTGTACAACCATGAGTATTGGACCGCAGGGCACGCCGAAATTAACTCTACAAAGCGAGCAAAATCCCGTTATTTACACAAACGTGTTTTTATCATAACAGATAACTTGTATCTTAGATTATTTTTCTCAGCGGGTAGTTATCAAAGCATGTTTTTTGAGTCAAAAATAAAGTCTTGTTCTACGGACACACAAAACGAGCCTAAGAACACAACATACATTGAACGATGTGTTTTTTCTTAGAAATTCCATTACAGGTTTGAGCAATGTGGTGAGAACCAATGGCGCATTACATAAGCCGAAAGGTAAACAATTAAATTCACAAAGAACACCATTCAAAACATAGGTACCTACATTCTAAATGATTTTTGCACGGAAATAAAGAAACAGGGTGTTAAAATCTATTTTCCCATAAAGCAATTTTTTGTTGTTAACTTTAAAGCCTTGCGATCATTTTTAAATTTTGAAATATATCGACAACTTTGTTGAGCTGTTTTACATTTAAGATAAATATTTTAATCATAGACCTTTTTCAGTCTTTTACTAGGTTTAGTTCAATGGGGGGTAGATTTAAATGTTATGGTATAACCCCATATCCATTAATGTTACATCATTAGTAAATTCAACCCAATTGTTGAGAAAATACTGAAGTCGTCCTGCATATTGTACCTGGTTCCGCGACGGAGCTGCTGTTCTCGCTTTCCGCAAGCGTGCATTGTTGCTCGTTGACTGTCGTTACGGGTAGTTGTTTGGTCTCGTCGAACGTTGTGCGACTTGTAGTCTGTCTTGCGGTGTTGAGTACGTAGTTTCGGCCGCTATCATTGTTCCTTCCGCTTGTGTAAGCTACATTTGGGCGCTGAAATTTGTTTATGTGCGTTTTTCAGGGCAATACCGGCTTGCTGAATACTTTTAGCTGATTTTACTTTTTCACCTCACAAGAATTTTATCTCTTATCGACTAGATGAGGGCGTCTCTTAATTTAGTGTTTGTTGCCGATATAGCGAAGCCTATGCGAGTTCTCGTGTCTGAATAGTGAATGTCACAAAATAGGCGACAGACATCGCTTATTGGTTTTTATAAGCTTTTGTTTCGAGATCTCATTTGTTAATATTAGATCGGTCACAGATGCCAGCACGAACAGGGCAGGCCAAATTGTTTTTGCTTGTGGCCGAGAGAGGTGTTCTGCTTCACTAACGAATCAGGTAAGGCCGCCTTTACTTCTGGGTTGAGGGTAGCCGGTAATAGGCGCTCGACACTGCCGTGAATTACGTATACTTTCAACATATTATCTTTAGATTTCTTGAGGCAGCCCCTGGTCGAAAATGTTTCGCCGTCGGTAGGCAATATCCAATATGTATGGGCGGACCCAGAACAAATTTCTGGCTTGAGGGCGTCACCCCGCAGCCATAGGATTTCATCTGACAAAATTTCCTCTCCAGGCGCACCGTCTTCTGCTTCTTTAGCAGGTTGTGGAGGTGGTGATGGGACCTGCTGCGGCCACACCTGGCTCGAAGCGAATGCCGAAGGTAGGGCACGGGATGATGGCGGTTGTGACGATGGCGACACGCAAATTCGTCGTCGTACAGGATTGTATCCTGTGTTGTCTCGTATATGCGATCCGTTTCTGATGTATCCCTGGTGGATCCGTGATAACATTGTTCTTATTAGAACATGTTTTATAACAAAATAGTGACAGTAACAGCCCAAGTATAGCAGTACGCATCACTTTTATACGTGACAGAGGTAACCCAGGTATGGTATCCTCGCATCACTTAACAAGTTGTCACTTGCTGTTCCACTTTTGGATCTTCCGGCGAATTTCTTCGATAACATTGTTCTTATTAGAACATGTTTATAACAAAATAGTGACAGTAACAGCCCAAGTATAGCAGTACGCATCACTTTTGTACGTGACAGAGGTAACCCAGGTATGGTATCCTCGCATCACTTAACAAGTTGTCACTTGCTGTTCCACTTTTAGATCTTCCGGCGAATTTCTTCTTCGTTGTTTTCTTTTCTCCTTTTCAGAGTCCGGAATGCTTGCTTCTAACTTTGGCGAGATTTGTAGGTTGACGTGCGAAGGCTTGAGCACGGAAACGCAGAATGACTCGAAATCATAAGCCGACATATAATCAGGAGTGTAACTTGTAGAGGGGATATAACCACAGACTAAAAAAGATATTTAAAAAAAAAAAAAAAAAAAAAAAAAAATCTCTAAAAAATCCGTGCAAGGTGGCAGCTGGATCGCGGGCTACAGTATGTAAACAATAAATCGCGAAGAATGAAGCTGCGAAACATAATTAGTTGTATATTCACTTCAATAATAAATAATAAAATTAAAATAAAATAAATATTAAAGGAGGGCTCCCATACAAGAAACTTTTTTTTTTGCTCGATATTAATAACATTTTAAATGCAAACAAGCATTTTAAGTTGTATATTCCCTACAAGAATAAATTATTAAATTAAAATAAAATATATTAAGGGTGGCTTCCATACTGTACGGAACCCTTCGTGTGCGAGTCCGGCTTGCACTTGGCCGATTATTTAGGAGTAGCGTCCGTTGGGCACGGTAATGCGTTGGGTAACCAGGAAACTTTACGTACATAAACAGTACAAAGTAAATAAATACATCTTTTAGAACTGTCCTAATTTTCTATTTTGTAACAATATTATAATATGGATATTGTAATATCGAACTAACACTAGACGCCCAGAAAGACTTTTGAAAATGATATGAGCTCCCGGCCCCCACGGACCTTTTGTTTTTGCTTCTTTTGCCTTGTGTTGGGGGCATTGTCCTGCGTTATATAGATTGCCAGATTGTATAGGTAGTGCATTACTTTAGGGTCCCTACTAAAGGGGCTTCCAAATGGAATGCACCTATTCAATGTTGGCAATTTTTAACTGACTTCCAAAAAGGAGGAGGTTCTATGTTCGTGTGTATGTATTTTTTACCGAATCGAAAAATTATTTTTATATCATTTTCAAAAGTCTTTCTGGGCGTCTGGTGGACGCGACGCGTGACCAAAATGCTGGTGTTTATTTGGCTCAACGCATAAGCATTGCCATTCAGCGTGGCAATGCAGCCAGCATGCTGGGCACGCTGCCAACTGGCAGTGGGCTTGAGCATTTGGATTATCTTTAGACCTTCATAGGTCTGAGGATGATCCAATGCTTTTTGTGTAATAGTAGTGTAGTTTTGTTGTAGTTAATAAAGGCAGTTTGGCTATTTGAAAAAAAAAAAAAAAAAACTAACACTATATTATTGGGTTGAATCTCAACTAAACTCTGAACAATAGATGTGAGGCTAGATCTCTCACCGCCTACCACAACAGATTTAAACACGCTTTAAATACTGTTTAACCGCGCATTTTGTTCTGCTAAACGGTGTCTAAAGTGTGCTTAAAACTTTTGTGGTAAGACCGTCAGTGTTTTCTATGCATGTTCAATAACTAATGCTACACACAAGTACTTCGCATATTTCCATCATTTTAGTATCAATGAATTCGATATTAGGCCCGATCACAGAGGCGCCAGCGTAAATTTAATAGCAACGTAAAAAGCGTTCTTTCTATCGAAAGTCTAAAGTGAAAAAGAAACAGAACTATGCTATTTAGCTAATATAATCAAGATGGCGCCTCTGTAATCGGGCTTATTATGTTGTTATATCAGCCCATGGTAGCCATATCACAAGTGTTGCTTAGTTTGGGGTCTGAGACCGTGCGTCAGATGACCTCTAATATTAATTAATAATAAACATGCCTAATAATAACCCTTGCATTAGTGCATTATTGTATCCTTATATAGTATTACGAATCATTATCAATTGTATGACTATTCAATAGTCTAATTTACATAGTCACAATACAATACAATTATATCATATTATTCACGGGAAACGCGAACCATACAGTTCAAGGTTAATACAAATACAAATATCTATACCTAGTTACGAGTATAAGCATTTTTTTGCGTATTTACCTGGTTATATAGCCTGCCGTATGGTTACCATCAAAAGTTGTTAATTGAAAATGATTTCATAGGATTACTTGTTAACAAGATGTGAATTTGTTTAGTAAACAAAATTAGCATCAATGGAATGTATTAAAGCTATTGAAAAGAATGCAAAGAATATAATTAATTTTCGCAAAATATGGCACCACCGTCTTCCACCGTTTACAAAATTCGAACAGTTAGCATAAATCGATGTGACGTCCATGCACATTACCTATTGTTGATTTATCAAAAACAACTCAGCCTATTTCATGGATTAATTTTGATCTGTGCAATATCGCATCTGCAAGGCCTCTTTTCTTTCGTTCCCAAGTCTACCCAATAAATCTATATTACATACTTGAAAACGATACAGATCACATAATAGGTATTAGTGGGAAAATGTAAATGCGTTATAGGAAAATATTAAAATAAATATCAGAAAAAAAAAATTAAAAAGTTTTTAAGGCCAAAGCTTTGCCCATGACTAGCGACTAGCGACGCCACTGGAACCGATGAATAAATAACTAACAATAATCGGTCAAGTGCGAGTCGCTTTCGCGCACGAAGGTTTCCGTACCGTATCTTTGGTGTCTCATTAGCCCCATTCCTCTTTTTATTATAGCGTTATAGCAGCAAAAGAAATGCATCATCTGTGAAAATTTCAGCTGTCTAGCTATCACGGGATATATTATGAGATACAGCCTAGAAACAGACAGACAGATGGACATCGGAGTCTTAGTAATAGGGTCCCGTTATTACCCTTTGGGTACGGAACCCTAAAAATGTACAGAGCCACACGAAAACGATAAAAGTTTTCGTTTACTACGCTAACTCATGCTAAGGCCTCAGTAACGCGGTATTTCACCGCTGTTTGCTAATTTCATAAACCTTGGACGATGACGACGGCGAACAGATAATGGTCATGATTGTGTCATTAGCAGAAAAACAAAGGAAACGTTGCTACGTACATGTGCTTAACAAGCGTGTCAAATGTACATAGCTGAGTATTATGCACTCTGATTCATTTGACAGGAAGTTACAGTTAGACAACTCAGAAACGGTTAAGATTAGGAGCACGGTGGTGGTGAGCCTTGGAATTTATTTCAAGATTTTTGGACTAAAATCTGACCTGCAAATATGTACCAACCTCAGGCTCGGTGCAGACGAGCCACTGACCACAGCCACCAGTGCAGCGGTGGTGGAGGTCGCGCGCTACCGCTGCACCGGTAAGTAGTGTAGCCTTTAAAAATAAAAAAAAGAACCTACGCTTCGAGCAAATATCTACAGAGCTACAGTCCCTAAGTGAAAGTAGTTTAGGCCTTTACGTGGTTAGTTGTGACTAGATGAGTCTGACTCCAAATTATAAATTAAGTAAGGGTAGGTGCAAGTAGACGGGTGACCTACTCGTAAATTGGGATCGCGTGTTCAGTAAAAAACAGTTGGTGGTTTAAGTACGTGCGTTGTATTTGCGCTCTGTATGCTGAGTTTGAGTTATGTCGTAAACATGACGCGCTCTACGGCGAGCGCGTAAGCATGTAATTTGTATGAAGAAATATACAGCGCCACTAGCGGCGCGTTTTTGAACTGTACTGTCTTCATACAAATTACATGCTTACGCGCTCGCCGTAGAACGCGTCATGTTTACGACAAAACTCACACTCAGCATACAGGTCAAAGACTGGCTGAGCAGTGCAAAAGATGAAAAGTATTACATTTCTTATGACTATAGTCTGACCGTTTAACTGAGAACCTCGCGTCGTGTCCCTGTCTCGCGAGGTTCTCAGTTAAACGGTCAGACTATAAATATGATACAGTGACAGTTACTGTCACTGTATCATATTTACTACTATAGTAGGGATGTAGGCGGTAACATAGTACATAGTAAAAATGTCCGAGCGCCGTCAAACATACCGACTTACATATTGGCATTAAATATTTCACATTGACCAGTTTTCTCCAATCTCAACGTTATGTCACCTAATTACCAAGCACTTTGACATTGCGCGGCGTTGTAGTCGGCTTGCAATCGCCTTACGACTAACTAAAAAGCCTGCCCACCTCGTAGCTTGGGTAGGGTTTTGGCTCGAACACTTTTTTGCACGATTCTAACTTTATAGATATTTGCTCGAAGAGCCTACGTCTATAAGACAGGTTCGAAACGGCTTGTATCCAACACGATCCTGCAGTCTTGATAAGGTGTGGCGAGACTCGGAAGCACCACAGAAGCCACAAAAAAATCAAATAAAGGTTTGAGAAAGAAGGTCTAATAAATTGATTTAGTACTGTGAGATTTTTAAACGTGACGGTGTTGGTGACAAAGCCGTCAGATGTGGTGACGGCAACTAGTGCGTTTCTACAACCGACGACTTTTAGGACGTCAAAACCCAGGATGACCGAGAATGTGACCGGTTGATGACTAAAGGCCCTGATCGACATACACCCCAGTCGTTTTAATCGATTAGCGTCGACGACTCAACGATCCGACGATCCAAAATCGTTGAACTTGGCGAATAATGGCAAATGAATTCTTCAACATGTTTGACGAGTAGCGAGCCAGGCTCGTCGGCTACTAAAACCGCGGTTATTGCAATGATCGACAGGCGAACTTTGTCGAAGAGCCGTAAAACTGGGTTTTAAGAGGACTCTGAATCGACCAGTGTTTTTTGCGTTTTCCGTAGAACATCGAGAAAATCGCGAATTTTCTCGATGAATACATTTTTGAAAAAATTTGTTATGTTTTTGGTGTCAATCGCTTGAGTAAAATATGCACGCTCGTACGTATGATGTTTTCCAAAGTTTTTAGTTTGTGTATACTTTTCGATCAAAGTTTTGCGTAAACATATGACTTTTTAGAGGCTTTAAGGTCATTTAAAAAACTGTAAAAACTAAGACGTATAATCCTAGCGATTGAAGTGATGATTACATGAAAAAGAAAATCACTCAAATCGGATAATATTTAAAGGGTGGATATCAGCTTATTGTTTTTGTATGGACAAGTTGGCTCCTCACAATTGCCTTAAAGCTCGTCGATCAGCGAACCCTTTGCTTAACGAACAATATATAGGTAGGCTTCAAAAGGATGCAATTGCCAAGCGATAAAGGTTTATAGGTCAGGTCATAAATTCTGTCACATGTTTAATATAAATTAATTGAAACAAGTTTATTCATCATTATGTAACCATTTATATACCAAAATGAACTTAACAAAACATAGATTCTTATGACAAAAAAGTTTATTCAAAATGACCTCCGTGATTTTGAATACAGGCCTTCAATCTGCGCGGCCAGTCGTCTATCGCAGCACGAACGAGGTCCATGTCAATATCGGCGGCTGCCTTAATCAAGGATGTCTTGAGTGACTCCAAATTGGGTTGAGGCTTTGAGCACGCCTTTTCCTCCAAGTGTTGCCATATCTTGTAGTCTAACGGACTCAAATCTGGACTGGGGAGGGCCAGTCTTCGTGCCGGATGAAGTCGGTTTCACGCGCCGCCAGCCAGTCTTGTGTGCTCTTCGCTCTATGAGCTGGCGCCGAATCTTGTTGGAATACCCAGTGCCTGTTATTGAACATGGTATGAGAAACAGGATCCACAAGGTTCGTTAGGACTGTATTTTGATACACAACTGCATTCGTTTAACACCTTTCTCACAAAAATGTACCTCTGTTAAGCCCCAATAAGAAGCTCCCAACCATACCATGAGCGAGGATGGAAAATGACCTCGTTGCACACGCGGAATACGGTTGCTCGCTTCATCACTACTGTGTGCGTACACCTTATCATTTTGTTTGCTGTAGCTCTATTCTACGGTAAAATTTTTTTTATCCGAAAAAAGAATTTACCGATATTTTTTTTTCCGCGTACCGCTTCAACAAAGCGCGGCATCTCTTCAGTCTCAGGTCCATTAGACGAGCATTTAAACGATGTCCAGTATTTCTTCGATATGCCCGAAGCCCTAAGTCTTCATTTAACACCCTTTTCACCGTGGTTCTGCTTAACCCCATCTGAAGGGCCAACAGTTTCTGCTTACGTTTGGGATTTCTTTGAATTCACGCCTTCACAGCTTTTATCACTGCTGGAGTCCTAACAGACCCAGGGCGACCACTTCTTGACCTGTCATCTACACTAGAGTCTTCATTGTATCGTTTGATGGTACGATAAACGAATCTTTTGGTTACATTCAAATTTTTCAGTATGTCAAAAATTTGAATTGGCGCGTAACCGCAACGATGCAACGCAATAACTGCAACACGGTCTTCTTTAAGCGTCTACTCCATATTTAAAAATGGGTAAAATTCAAAAAAGAATACATTTTTATTTTCATGAATAATTCGAAATTCGAATTCAATAAACTTTTTTTTGTGGCCAGCATTCTAAAAGAAAAGTTTTAACTGTGTGACAATACTTATGACCTGACTAGGTATAAGTAAAGTGAGGCCTATGCCCAACAGTCGGTAACCAAGGGATTATGATGAAGATTTGCAAGTACTCTTAGCAATGTAGAATTCTCTGGGTATCATTCAAAGCATAATTCTGCTAGTAGTCTAATGCAAGTACAATACATCTCGTTTCGGTCTTGGTTATCAGATAACTCAGCTCTAATTATTATCTGTTTGCTCTCGCATTAGCTTGCATTACCTTTAGACCAAGTTCGAGTGTTATCTGGGTTAGTTAAAGCATTAGGTAAGACCTAGGAGCGGTCAGTCAGTTTCCTATCTAAGATTTACTTACTACGAGTATTAGACAATACATGTTCCTACATTGCTAGGTTTATGTGTATACGAGGTGACTGCAAAAAAACATCACCTGTTCCAATACCAAAAGAAAGTCGACTATTTGACAAAATGTATGAATTATCTATGTTTTTTTTCCTTTGCAAGTCCAAGAATTTTGTTGGTAAATAAAATGTATGGTACCTACATGTGTATATATCAATCCAATCGAATTATTTGGACATAAGTAAAATCACGATCTTCAATGAATAGGTACTTTACTTTCAGTTCCGAAAATAGTGCAAAACTTGGATAAACAGGTAAAATTGTACTCGTTTGATTCTGATAATCTTAATTTGGGAACTTGTCTTATGTTTTTGATCAGTTGGCTCGCGATTCTTTGTAAAAGATTGCGTAAAACTAGGTATATGGTTTACACACGAATCTTGATAAACGGCGCGCGTTGAAAATAGATGGTAAGTCGATAATTACACAAACAATTCCTTTACTAAAACTTACATTTAATAATAATAGAGGCTTTTGTATGAGATTGTATGTAAATGAAAACTACAGTAGAAACTACTGTAGTTTTAGTAGCTCCAAACAATTTTTATCCAACGAAACGGAGGAGGTTATCAAGTCGACGCGTATTTATATTTTTGAAGTGAAAACTTCTTAAGCGGCATTGTGCACTTTTTGGGATGGGTAAAAAACGTTAAACTCGCATCAGGACACGTGACCTGATCGAAAATTCGTAAGACGGTTCGTAGGAAGGTTCGAATCCTGCATCCGCGACGAATTTTTGAAATGTCAGTTATGCCATTTATGCGAAAATTAATAATTATTTTAGAAACTCCTGGGTGGTAATATGGAAGAACTAACAAAAGTGTATGGACCCATTCTAAGGTAATAGGTCCATACTTTTTTGCTTATTTGATGTTTTAGTTTTAACAACCCAAATAAAAAAAATAAGTAGAAGTTTTAATTCCCTTTTAATTCCATCAAAAACAGTCCTATCAGTTTTTCAATAAATAATCATTTTATCTATTAGAATTACAATTATTTGTATCCTTATAAAAACATTCTAACAACTTTAGCACATTTTTGAGTAGGTATAATAACGAACTTCCCCTATTTGTTACGTTATAAAATGAAATACAGTTTATCTGTTTGTGTGATAATAATTATATAAGCACTTAACTATTCACTAACTAAAACACAGACATTGATTAAGAAAGGTTATCCGTTTTTATCAAATTCGCTAAACATACTCGTAACTAACAAGAATTTGCTCTCAACCCTAATCATAAAACCATCGAGACCGTAATAACTTTAAACAGTTTCAAGATAAGGTAGTACAAAATTAAAACATATCCGATATTCCCCGGAATCAAATAATCGTTCAAGTAGATATTCTAAGAATCCAGACTAACAATAACAATGTTTAAAGAACGAGCTTTCGATAGCAAAACCGTTTATTTTCCTAACTGAAACGGATTTAGATCAGTTGTGTTTGAGCCGTCGATTCTAACAGACGTGTTTTTAATAGCAGCAGCAAATTACGGATTAAAAAGTGAAATTTAAATGAAAATGTGGTGAAACTTATCAATTTGATTAGTGAAATAGATCAAGAGAATATCGCAGTCATGTCGGACAAAGAAAACAAGATGGACCGACTCAAAAAAGGACTAATAAAAATACAAGGAAAGATCCAAGATAGAATGGATGATATACAAGATCAAATGCAAACGAAAATCGAGAAATCTAGAAAGTTTATCTCTCATCTATCAGAAGAAAGCAGGAGTTCTATAGAAAATAATAATAACACAGATGTAGACAGTGATAGAATTTCTATAGAATCTGTCAAAAACTCACCATCGCCGACTGAGAATGTTATTCCGTCTTTCGTGATAGATGAACCAGATGCCAATCAGACAAGAGAATTGTGCACGGATTTTATCAATATTGAAAAGAATTGCGTTTTTTATAGAAGAAGCTTGTCTGCAACTAATTTGTCTTCGTACAATGATGATGAGTCTGATACGAGGAGTTCCAGTGAGTCCTGCTTCTCGTGTGTGTCGTCAAGTGATGAAAGGTATTGTTCAAACTATTTCGTTGATACTAGCTAAGGTTTTTTTTTTTTTAATTTAAGGCCTTCAAAAATGCGTATGTCAAATCATACTAGTCGGCGGATGTGAAGTTAGCTACGAGTACAAACCGCGCAGCTTTATGTGAGCTTCAGTCAGCATTGGGTATTGCGCAGTTTGTAGCTAACTTCACATCCGCCAACTTGTATGATTCGGCCTATACTTAAAATTTGACGTACGTGCGTCTGCTGTGTATCCGTAAGTCTGTCTGTAGCATCGTACAGTTCTCAAACAAATAGATGTCAATGATTGATTTTATACCTATGAAGAAGTGGCTCTTAGTTTATTAAATTTACCTACAACAAGAAAAAAATGTTGTATAAAGAAAATAAGTATTTTGTATAGAGTACAGTTCATATTAAGTTAAGTGCAATACGAGTAGTTTATCTCAACAAGCTCCTATGACAAATGAATAATATTTTTGGGCTGTTTTGTCACCTACTTTTATTGAAAGTAGGTTAATACTTTTCCGAAATTACGTATATAATTTAAAACTTTGTAGTGATTTCGTAACTAATACGATATACTTATTAGAACTATGTGTGTATGTCTGTGTCTAATCTGTGTGACCAACCTGCATTGGGCCAGCGTGGAGGATATGTTCCAATCATCCTTCGTGGGTAGGCCTATGTTCATCAGTGAACTATTAAAACGCTGGTACAGAGTATAACTCAATTCAATTAGTAGGTAAATGCCTTAATACCGCGTTTATTTAGTGTCATAAATTATCGCTTTAGCCATTTTTATGAGCTATAAAAAGCTTTAACGACTTCCAAAACAAGCACTCATGACTTCAAAAGACATCACTTTATTATGCATAGTTCCTCTTTTAGTAAGTACTTTGAGAAGACGAGAAGTTTCAATACTTTATAGTAGAAAACTATTTGAGAAGTAATTTGTATTCGAAAAGATTTTTAGTGGTTTGCTACTGGATTATGACATCTTTTTGAGTAGGTACATATTATTGAATATTGAGATCATCATTATCATCATCCTGCCCTTATCGCACTAGGTGGGGTCGGCACAGCACGTTTCCTTTCGTCACTTCACTTTATCATGCATCATCATCTCAGCAACTCCTTTTTCTCGCATACTTATCTGTCATTCCTGCCGCTTACCATCATGTTTAGGGTACAATTCTTGTAAAAACTATAATTTGAAAATAAAGTTCCTTTTTTACTTTTAAAATTAGTTAAATTAAACTCTAATAAAACAAAATACAGTGAAACTACTTACCTATTAACATTACTACTACATAAAAATCACAGATCCTTGAAGGTTTTACCTAATATTATACAGAAAGTTGGGAGTTATCTGCCGAAACACAAATGCAAAGTTTCTTTGGCAGCAGACACTCATGTTTAATGCTATTCATGTTATTTCAGTCCGTTATATCAGTTACTAGCGACCCGCCCCGGCTTCGTACGGGTGTATTACACCTATACTTATAACCCTTCCTTTTGAATCACTCTTTCTATTAAAAAACCACATCAAAATTCGTTGCGTAGTTTTAAAGATATAAGATATCCCTATGTATATAGGGACAGACAGACAGCGGGAAGCGACTTTGTTTACTATGTAATGATTAAAAGCAAAGTTTATTAAGTAACTATTGGTATAAAGAATTCATTAATGTTTTTATTTACATAAACTCACAAGTAATGCTTGGTCCTTTGCCAAAGGCAATTCTAATCATTTTTTATAAAACTCAAATTATAAAAATGTTGTGTATATAAAGTCGAATGAAAATAACTATTGCTAGATGTGACACAGTATTTCGGGCTATTGTGATGTGCTGTTCGATGGCTTAAAAAGATGGGCTTTGAAATGAGGTACGGCACTCGGTACGGCACCTGCCAAATAATGCCTCATTTCAAATATTCAGGCGGGTGGTGACTTGCCATCCACTAAATGTTGCGTTACAATGCAATGCAGAAGGCACGATCGTGCCTTCTGCATTGCATTCCCAGCCAACAACACATGTTATGTGTTTAAACATACGGTATGCATTGCTTATGACTTCACAAACCATAAAATATACGGTAAAATAAACAAATCTAAATTACTCGCCATCCTTACATAGTATAAAATAAAGTCGCTATTTTCGTTTGTTTGTTTGTTTGTTTGTCTGTATGCTTAAATCTTTAAAACTACGCAACGGATTTTGATGCGGTTTTTTTAATGGATAGAGTGATTCAAGAGGAAGGTTTATATGTATAAAAATTCCCGAAATTCCCACGGGAACGGGCACAACGCGGGTAAAACCGCGGGGCGCTGCTAGTTCAAAATAAAACAAGGCTATCCTGGGTAACCTAGACAGACAAAAACAGGTAATTTATCGAAACTTCACACTTCTTCATACTCGTACTTTTCGTTGATACAATCAATCACTGACAAACTGTAGGTACTCCATTTTGCTTGAGAACTGAGTCGCGAACGTCGTGGCAGGCCATTCAATCTCGGTCTACAATGTCTTCAAAATGAGCAATCGGAGAAATACCTACGTACTCCTTTGTTGGCAAGTTGTCATGAAAGCAAATAAGCCTGTTGACAAATGACTCAGATAGCAAATCTATACATATAAATAAAATTGAAGTGTCTGTTTGTAATAAATTATAAATACTACGCTTGCATCACAGACGATAATGTTTTTGACCGGGCTTATTGGAAATCCATACAGGCGGTTTATTTCCAGCAGTAGGTATTCGACCTATGGCAGTTGGATCAGCTAAGCTAAGTATCTACTTCGGGCCTAGCGGCTGGTTTGACTCTAGGCAGCGCAACTGGAGACGGGATTCTCAGCCTGAGGAACGCTTCGCTTTGAGCGAAAGAGGAAGGCTCAGTCTACCTCTAGTAGAGACTGTTCGGCCTAAAACAGCTCAAATGGATACATTACTGAATAAAAATTGCCTCAGTCCTCAAGTAGGTAGAGACTATTTGGCCTGAGGCTGCTCTAGTCGATACGTATCTTAATATCCCCTAAAGACTTTCATTACTTATTATTTCTTCCTTACTTATCTTTTGTTCTATCCTTTCATGCATCACAGAGTTCAAGACTTCCGAGGCAGAGCCAGCAGTTTGCCTCCAAGTGCACAGCTGGACATCCCGACAGCCGTCAATACCTGCACTGATATCATTGAGAAAATCGGCAACAGGTTTCCCAAGCTCAAGAGTAGAGGAGACAGATTTCATAGGGTATTTTGGGTTATCTATATCAATTTGAGAGTGGTGCATTTGTATATTTGACTAACGAACCAATATTTTTGTCGTACCTATTTACAAAGTAGATTTTTGTCCTTACTAACCTGTTTAATGGTTTAATGGTAACCTTTTGAAGCTCAGGAGTGCAGGAGACAGATTTCATATGGTATTTTGGATCTTTATTGACTTGGTTGTAGACGTTGTGGTGGTGATATTTGACTTACGAAACCAGGACTTTTGTCACAATTATAAAATCGATTTTTACTAACTTTTGATGGCATAACCTTTTCCCAAGCTCAAGAGTAGAGGAGACAGATTTCATAGGATATTTGAGGTCTATCTTGACTTGGTTGTGGTGCATCTGTGGTTTAAATATGGAATTTTGCAAGTTTTTGCTTTACATGTATAACTGAAAATCACACACGTATTTTAGTAGTGGTAGCGACTATAGTCTCGATCGTATTGGGCGATCTTTCTCAAGTTTGAGTCGAGGGTGCTTTGCAAGACAGATCCGTGCTCTAGTACTTTTCGGCTTGATAAAGACTGCCTAATGCGGTCGAAACTTTGGTCGCCATGACTATTCAAATACGTGATTGATTCCCCGATGTAAATTTTGCTTCTGTGGGGATATTTGACTAACAAAACCAGGGGCCTTTTTGTGTAAGCGCTCTGACGTTCGGCTTCGCTTTTTCTCCTGCTCGCGCCAGGTACTCACGCCACGAGCGAGAGGAAAAGCGAAGCCAATTTTTTTTTTTTTCCTATAGGTTTGCGTTTGACTACATACTGCCTGATGTTGAGCAGATATGCGGTCTAGGATGTAGCACGCTTACCTAGAAGATACCGAATGTCAGAGCGCTTACACAATAAGGCCCCTGGACTTTTGTCATAATGACAAAGTTGATTTTTAGGGTTCCGAACTCAAAAGGTAAAAAAGGACCCTATTACTAAGACTCCGCTGTCCGTCCATCTGTCTGTCACCAGGCTGTATCTCATAAACCGTTATAGCTAGAAAGCTGAAGTTTTCACAGATAATGTATTGTTGTTGTCGTTATAACAACAAATACTAAAAACAGAATAAAATTAATATTTAAGGGGGGCTCCCATACAACAAACCTGAATTTTTAACCGTTTTTCGCTCGATATTAATAATGGTAACATGTAGATGCTTGAAATATTCACAGAATGTTAAGTTGTATATACAATTTAAAAATATATAATTTAATTAAAGTAAAATAAATATTTAGCTAATTATTTAAGATATCGGTGGAGGCATATTAACTTTATATTGACCTGGAGTATCATAGGTTGTAATTTGCTATTAGGATTTCCTTTGTGTTAACCGCATGATATGTGTTGATTTTGTGTCTGGGGCTCTATTACTGACGCATTAGAACCGTTGAACGTATGCGTAAATGGCCACGTGTCGGAGAAAGAACAGGAGCGAGCATTGAGAACCTATAGGTACGAGTATACTTATGCGAACCGGACATCATAGCACGCGATCTTCTTGCTTTAGAAATGATTCTAATGTTTCAAAAATTGGGCTCCAGTACTGATATTACAAACTTTTAACATAGGTAATTTTTATTCACAAAAAAATGGCAAAAGCGCCTTCCATCGTGTACAAAATTCGAATACTTCACTCGAATTGTTTACATTATTGTTGATATTTCAAAAACGGCACAGCCGAGTTCTGTTAAATCTATATGACACCACCTCGGAAGTATACCCTTTCGAACTTAAAAATCATTTTTCGATTCGGTTCACAATTGGCGGAATTATCGATGAACATAGACAAAAAAAATACATACAGACGAACATAGAACCTCCTCCTTTTTGGAAGTCGGTTAAAAACTAAGGAGCATTTTACTTACACTAGTATATTATGATACTTTCTGACTTATCATAATCGGATAAAAAATATTTCATGACTTATAATATGATGATTTCATGATTTCATGATGGCTATAAGGATTTACGTCAACGGCTGCACCGTTGTAGATGTTGACTTTAAAATGCTGCTAATAAATTAGGACTTGGCTATCGAGGGTGACTAACAAATTAATGCTCTCGACGACAGTAATTTTGTAATTTAATTCTGACATTTTATTATTATTTCATTATATTGTATATTGATTATTGTTATTATTTGTTGTTGTCTATAAAAACACAACACAACTATTTTGTAATGTAATGTTTCAACTCAGTACAATTTAATTATTTGCTACTAAGCAAAGATGATATTATTTAAGTGATATTATTATTTTAATAATAACAAATGTAATTTTTATAATCTTTTGACGTGTATCTTTTATATTTTTGATACCAATAAATAATATGAATATGAATATGAATATGACAGTACCAAATTGTATTATACTATTTCCCCCGTATAATACAATTTAATTTATTTTACTTTTAAAATATGTCCGTACCGGGGCGAAACCGGGATGGGCAGCTTGTATATTTATAAATTTAGAGTTTGGATCACGATGTTACTTACCTATTTATTGATAACATTATTATTTTCCGTTAATTAATTAATGTTTAATTTCGTTTCCTTCCTCAAAATTTTAGTCACAAGTGAATTATGAAATATATTCGGCTGCATGATAATATCTCAAGGAGTGTTGCTACTGTCTTTTATTAACCGCAAGTTTGTCAAGTTGTGACTTTTTTTTACCGGAATAAATCCGCGCTTGACCACCAACTCGCCTGGTAAGTGACGTTGTGGTCGAAGATGAAGCACGCAGACTTAGAAGATACCTATTCACTCTGATCTTGAAAAGCTTTCGATTATATCTCTTAGGAAACAGGAAAGTAGGAAGACTGTTCCATTCCCTGGCGGTACGAATCAGTGTTCGTGACTTGGATGTGCTTTTTTTTCCAAAGACCAAATTAATACCTTAGTCACAGCGGTTTAACTCCAGTTACTAAAACATTTAAAATTATTATAAGCCTATTACTTTCCCGTTACAGAGCTATGACATCTCTCTTTCTCTTTCTTCCATCCATGTTTCCCCGTCTTGGGCTACAGCCCTCCAGTATCTATTGTATGTGTCCAGATTGGCCAACATTTCTTGGGTCTATTCCTTCGAGCATATATCTATTTAGATATTTGCTCGAAGGTCAAAGGAGCAAATATCTATATAGATATCGAAGGTCTATTCTTAAAACCAATAAAACACCACTACGTAAATGAGATCCACACATGTATAATCCTATATGAGCCTTGACGCTTAATCCTCAATCCTCAAAAAATACGCAAGCATAGGTACATAATTTTCTAGCGATCCGCCCTGGCTTCGTACAGGTGTATTTAACATACATATAAACCTTCCTCTTGAACCACTCTATCTATTTAAAAAAACCGCATCAAAATCCGTTGCCTAGTTTTAAAGTTATAAGCATACATGGGGACAGACAGCGGGAAGCGACTTTGTTTTATACTATGTAGTGATAGTGATGAAACATTCTATTTCAGTACCTACTGAAGAACACTCGGCTGAGTGACGTGAACAAGCGGCTGAAGGCGCAAATATGGAGCTCGGTGGTGACCATAGTGCTGGTGGAGGCCAAGAATCTGCCTGCGATGGACCTGGACACCCGCTCCAGCGACCCTTACTGTAAGTTTAGGTGAGTAGTGCTGCAATTAGATACAAGATGCCGTACTCACATCAAAGCCAAATTCAAAGCAAGCTGCAGAACAAGGGCTAAGCTAAGCAGGGTTGCCGATTTGTGAAGAATTCCCCGAATTGCGGGGAATACTACCTCCAGTGGGGATTGGTGCGGAGATTGATTGCGTGCGGGGAAAATGGATAAGCACAAAAATCCAATGAAAAAAAAAAGAACCCTCCTGGGATCGTAGGATCGCGATTTGCCGAGGTATTTTTGGTGAAGCCAAGGCTCTGCGTTGGGACCAAGCCGACCCCTCTCCCTATAATTATGATTTCAGCGACGCGAAAAGTAAAACTTACGTAAAATATGCATGAAATTACCTGTTTCAGTCATAAAAACTGTAGTGGGGAATTGTAGGGAATCGCGATAACTGTGTCCCCGATTTGGTGAATTTGCCTTCGGTTTTGGTGAACAAGAAAAATGAGTATTGCCAAGCTATGTCAGTTTGAACTATTTAGTAGTTTCGATGTGATTATGCGTTAGGATTAGGATAATATAACCTCCGGTTAAAGAGTAAGTACTCCTCCGAGATAGGTGATATGCCTGGAGACAGCTATCCATCAGTAGTGTAACGTAAGGTGGTTGATATGGTTCGTCTGTCGCTGTGAATTTCGTTTACGCGATGCAGGCCTCGGCTTGTGATTGGCTGATAGGTTATGTTAGTTCCTCTAGCAAGCGCATTAGGTGGTGGCACCGCATATTACGAAATTCGCGAAGTTAGTCGCTACATTAGCTTGCATAGCCGACTCAGTTTTCCACAGGCCTGTGCAGACTGCAAAATATGCAAAGCTCAATAAAAAGGCGCATCAGCTATGCGATCTAACCCAAACTAGCTAGCTTAGCCCTTAGTCTGTAACGCGCACAATTATCACTCGCTTCCTAACTACATAATAATAATTGTAACGTCTTTCTTGTGGTAGAGAGATCCATGATCAAACGTGACATTTTTACTATCATTAGGCCTCATTTGTTTGCGATCTCATCATCATACCTTACCTAATACATTATGATAATTTTAATTAAACTATAGCACAGGTGTTACTGACACTTAATTTTAGTAGACAACTACTACTATATTTTCGGTGGCTTTTTACTAGCACGCGGGCTCGTCTCGCATAGCATTGATGTTTAGCATAGCAGTGCTATGCTAGACGAGCCCGCGTGCTAGTACTCCAACCTTGAAAAAGATCGCCAAATGCGATCGAAACTATAGTAGTAGTTATCTACTACAATTAAGCGTGAGTAACACCTGTGCTATACCTACTTTAATTAAAATGTGCGAAAACCACGCTAGTTTCTATAATCACATTATGACAAGTTTTTTTTTCAATCCTCGTCCATAGTTTGTTGCTGAGAAATATAGCTAAAAATAATTTCCAACACATCAGGTTTCAAACGAAAAAATGCGTCCAAATTGGTTCATTCGTTTGACACATATGATTCCAGAGGAACAAACGCCACTTCTAGCTTATATGTTAGGAAAGAGGGTTAACAAACTCCTAAAGAAAACTTTACAACATATTTTTTGGAGATTTGTTGGAGAAACTCAAAATATGAACAGTTATTATATTTTCGCACAGCTTTTTTGCGTTAAATGTCAAGGGTTGTATAATCCGCGCCACACAAGTCGGCGGATGGGAAATTAGGCGCAGAACGCTGCGCAAAAGGCAAAATATAGGTATGCGCGGGAGCCAGAGACGAGACGCCGGGGCACACCCGCCCGCCAACCTCATGCCTCCCGCGCGCTCCCTACGCCCGTGATCACCACTTCGCCATTTTCGGCGGCATTGCACACATGCGCAATAATTAGCGAATCACGGCGAAGTGTCATCTGCGGCTAACTTCCCATCCACCGACTTGTGTGGTGCGGATTATAGAAAGAAAATAATTTTACTAATATATTTACTGTAGTATTTTATTTTTCTTTGATTAAAATCTACCTTAAATTTTTCTTTCGCAGGTTAGGCAACGAGAAGTATAAGAGCAAAGTAATATGGAAAACGCTGCACCCGTCGTGGTTGGAACAGTTCGACTTGCACCTCTACGATGACCAGGAGCAGATCCTGGAGGTCACCGTGTGGGACAAGGACAAACAGACTAAAGATGATTTCCTGGGACGGTGAGTAAACACATTGTAGCCATGATCTCCCCTTTTTTTCTTCCCTTTTCCGTTCTGTACTGTAGCATCATTTTTAATAGTCTACTGTAAAACGTAGACCTACCCACAAAGGATAATTGGGCCATATCCACCATGCTTGCCCAGTGCAGTGCAAGGTGGTGGACTCACATAAGCCATCAAATTTCTTCTACGCACGTATGTAGGTTGCTTCACGATGTTTTTCTTCACCGAAAAGCCTGTGGTGAGAAATTCTGTGAGTATATAAATTGATTTATGATTATGAACTCATTAGTACGAGACCGGGATTCGAACCCACGATCTCACGAATGTAAAGCGAGTGTCACTTACCACCAGACTACCACGGCTAACAGTAGTAACTGCTATCTAACTTGCCACCAGCGAATAACGTGCAGGATCCTGACGCTGTTCCATCACGCGTCAAGTCTTGCGTCATCGTCGTTTCAGCCATATACATCCACTGCTGGACATAGGCCTTCCCTATGGATCTTCAATAAGACCGGTTCATCCAGCACGATCCTGCAGTCTAAGTTTATGAGATTCATGCATGGTGCAAACGAAATGTTCTGCGCCTAGAGAACCTGCTTTACACAAGTTGAAGTCTCTTCTTTGCAAATGAACGATCCTGACTGCGGATGTCACTTTCCAACACCCCTCTTTCATAGCAGTTTCATTCATACAACCATATTTACCGACTTTTCCTATGGATTAGCAAGTTAATGCGGCAGTGTAAGCAGGGCACATAGCACGTCCTATGGGGTCGTAATATTCTCGAATGAGATTCAGATAAGTAAAGAATAAGAGACCGGACGTAGACCAAGTGTTTTTATATTAAAACTAGCGATCCGCCCCGGCTTCGCACAGGTATATTATACATGATATAACAATTCCTCTTGATTCACTCTATCTATTAAAAGAAACCGCATCAAAATCCGTTACCTACGTAGTTATTAAGATGCTTAAATGGAGACAGACAGCGGGAAGCGACTTTGTTTTATACTATGTAGTGAAACTAGCCATAAAAAGGGCCTTTTTACAGCTGCTCCCATCGTAACTGCAAATAATTCTTTCACTATAATTAAAATTAAACATTTCAGTGACATGGGTCGTACGAGAGTGCCCGGAATTTTAAGTACGGACCCGGAATGACCCTCGTACAGTTCCTATAAATCTCAGAACTTAACCTTTAAAACACGCTGTAAATCTAAAAATAACTTCCTTAACCTCAATTATGCTTAATTTTTCCGTCGAGCAATGAGTGTTTTTAGGGTTCCATACTAAAAAAAGTGAGAACAAAACTCTATTGGTGAGGCAATATCATGCTATTTCTGCCTGGTTTACTTATAAAACGTCTTTTAATGTCTGAACCAGAGAAAAGCTAAAATTTTTACTAAATTTGAGTTGCGATAGCAGATTTTTTTCGACGATAATTGAAACTCTCAATCTCATACAAACCAGAAATATTACCTTTTTTTTTTTGCTTTACTTTTTGTAAAATGTTTTTTTTTTTTTTTTTTGGGTAAAGCCATGGAATAAAATTGCATCTTCACTGATCTCGTTTTAAATGCTTACTTATTAATCAAATTAGTGTAAGTATACTAATTAATTTTATTATAAGTACCTAATAAAGGTGCCTACCTAATCGTTTTATAACTGGTGTTAAAAACGGACCCCTGTTAAAACACGAAACACTAAATATCCGAGATCAAACCTAATGCAGGTAGGTAAGTATTATTTTGAATGGAGAAGACATTTATTTTGATACGGAACCATCAATCCGTGAGTCCTTGCATTTGTTTAGTTTTTCTTCAATCAAGGGCAAACAAACCGTTCAATTGTAAAGCTGTTACAAATCTGAGTATGTTTTGTTCGATGCATTGAGCAGAGTTTTGGCAACGAGCCAGATGTTGGGGCAAATTGAAAACTATAGGTACAGTAGATGGATAGCTCGGTACCTGTAGGGCTGCCATATCATATAGCAAGTTGAAAAGACCGTACATAATTACTTTTCGCAAAAAATGGCACAGCCGACTTCAATCGTGTACAAAAATCGAATAGGTCGCTCGATTCGATGTTCGAATTTTCACATTATTGTTGATTTTTCAAAAACGGCTCAGATTTCGATTCAATTCAAATGGGACCACCACGAAAGTATACCCTTTCGAACAATTTTATTCGGTTCACAATTGGCGATAATATAAATAAACATACAAAAAAATACATACAGATAACTTCCTACTTTTTGGAAGTCAATACGATTTTAATTGAAGATCGTACTGAGATTTTTCAATTCAATTAATTGGTGAGGAGCGACTGGGCTCTATCATTTTCACAAATGGACGATGTAAATTAGCCAATTTATAGGCCAGTGTCCACCAGCTCTTTCAAAGAAGCATAAATTGTGACCAGCCGCCAGCCGCCAGATCCTACTGAGATTTTTAAGACCGGCTGCAGTCTAGTGGATCTATAATTGAATTCCGAACGTAGGTACTTACTCGTATTTATAAATAAATAAATATTGGGAGACATCTTACACACGGTCTCTGACCCCAAACTAAGCAAAGCTTGTGATATGGTTGCCAGAGACTGATATACTACATATACATATTTTAAATACATACTTATATAGATAGTACCTAAATAACACCCAGACACAGAGCAAACACCTATTGTTTATCACATAAATGCTTGCCCTGGGTGGGGATCGAACCCACGCCTATTTGATCCAGAAGTCAGGTTCACTAACCACTGAGCAACCGATACAGTCATATGAAACTTCGAGTAACATATGTACAGAACTTTGATAGATTGTATTTATTACCGTAAGTTCAGTATACGTCCTAGCCGCTCGAAAGTCAAGACCTGAAATTCAAATTCAAAAATAATTTCAAAATCATTTAAACTTAACACTCGAAAATCGATATTCTTGAAATTGTTGCACAAGTACCTGCTGTATTTTGGAAAGCAAGCCTTTCCGTTAATCTGTGTATTGTATATTGTTTTGTTTCATTCCAACAAATCTTGGGATATGGTAGCCCTGGTGGTCGGCCATCGACTTGGTAGTTTTTCTTTCTATACTGATGTGGCCGGCATAGATTGAAAGGATTATTCGGTTAGCTTCAAGGATAATGTGATTGATGTTACTTACCTATAAAGAAGAAAATGTGTACCTATTGACGTGGAACTAAATATGAAAAACCTGGTTATAGGTTATATCTAAAACAGTTTGTTACTTACCTACAAAAGAAAGCCAACTCAGTGGTTCGACATCCCACGCTACGCTTGCTGGTACATGGTCTCCATTCGAGAACTTCACAGCCTCGTCGGCTATCGGTTCTACGAACTATGTGCCCTGCCCACTGCCACTTCAACTTGCTAATCCGATTGGCCATGTTGGTAACTTAATTTGGTTCGTCTGTGAACCTCCTCTTTCTCCTATCGGCTATCCGTTCTGCGAACTATTAGACCTGCCCACTGTCATTTCAACCTGCTCATCTTATGAGCTGTTGGTAATTAAAATGTAATGTATAAATTCAAAAATACAGATTCCTATCGTCGAGCAAATATCTATGGAGCCACAGTCCCTAAGTGAAAGTTAGAAAAAAATGTCCTAGCGCCGTCATACGTACCGACTTCGATATTTACATTAAATAATTCACAATGACCCGAATCTCGACGTTATTTCACCTAATTACTGCTTGTAACCGAGCACTTTGGCATCGCGCGGCGTTGTAGTCGGCTTGCAATCGCTTGCAATACGACTAACTAAAAAGCCAGCCCACTACGTAGCTTGGGCAGGGTTTAGGGTCGGACACTTTTTTTGCACGATTGTGACTGTACAGATATTTGCTCGAAGTTCTACATAGGGTTTTCATGTCAGTGTAGTGACTTAAGTAAAAATGTAGGTATCAGTTCAAAAATACACAGGGTTTCATGCCGGCTCGAAATGTGAACTAAATATTCCACGCCCCAGCGGAATAAGACAACATTATTCATCTTCCAGAGATCCCGACCGAAGAACGTATTTACCCGCTTAGACGAAACTTGGCTCCTCACACCGAGCCTTGTCCGGGCCGGCGCGGGCGGCCGTATAGGGTACGAGTTTTAACGTTTCGCTTCGCTTTCCTGCCGTGCGCTCTCGTTGCACGAATAACTGACGCAAGCAGAAAAAAAAGCGAAAAAGAATGTTAGAAGGCGTACACAATACGTCCGCAGGACCGTTTTACAGAAATCAGTTCTAGGTTTTGTAAATTTTGTTATAATTGTAACAGTTTAAGACAAATCTCTCGTGAGCTAGATACCAATTTCCATAAATGTTTAGACAAGATTACATTTAAACATTTCATATAGTACTTACTCATTTATGTTTGGTATGATAAATTACAGAATTTTTTTTAATATATCCCTGTTGAATCGAAGTTTTAGATCTACATCTAGAATTTTAATTTCCGAATCTAAAAATCCAGTTGACTTACAATAGTATCTGCAAAAAAAATCACCCATGTGACCTTCGATCAGGGTCAATAATCTTCAAGCCTTCAGAGGAATGGCCTGGATACAGAGGAAACAGAAAGTGTGTGACCAAAATTAAGAATCTAGATTTCGAGTCGGATTGTTTCCATCTGCAATTACACCCAATTTGAGCTGAAGATTCAGAGAGTGGTTTTGCGTAATAAGTAAATGAAGACAATATAGCGCGTGTAGACATAACCCATCTTACTCTACAATTATTTATCTCATCTCATACGAACGTCACGGCCCGGACAAGGCCCGGTGTAAAATGTATCCAAGTCGGTTAAGCGTCCCAGGGGAATTAAAACTTATTCAATTGTTGGTAGGTTTCTCTCTCTGACGGGCGACGTGCCTCGGATATAAATCTCCTGACAGCTTAGATTGTGTACTAGCTGCGAAAATCTGGGATTATTGGGCCTGAAATAAAATGTGTGCTAGTTGTTGACACCCACTTGTTTTAGTTATACCTATCTATCTATTCTTATTATGTTTTGTTTCTTATTTTCTTTGTGTTATTTGGAATAAGTACCTACAAAGAATATAAGCGCGGTGATGATATCTAGATATTATTATACCGTGCTTATATTCTATTATATTCCGTGATATAAGCACAGAAATAGAAATAAACTTTATTGCGTTGCTGCGTACCTACATACAATAGGCCTAATTATGAAGGCGCCATTGTAAATTTAATAGCAACGTAAAATTGTCCTCTCTATCGAATGCCTAAAGTAAAAAAAAAGAAATATTCTAAATTGCTAGTTTAACTACGGTGGTTCATATTTGGGCCTAGATGATACAAGAAATATGAGAGCTCCAATAGCCCTCCCATTTCGAGCGTACAACAGTGCACTTAAAAATAAATGTAAATTATCCTCGGTACGACTAAAATGACAACTAAGAGTAGGTATTATTCATTTATAAATTAGGTAAGTAAGCCAAAGGCAATTATTCTGTGATTTTCAAAGCATTCTTTTGTCGAGTAAAATACCTTTGAAATTAGCCACAATAGTATAGGGCGAATTAAACTTTATTGTGGTCTGTGAACACGTGCGCAGTAATGGATTAGTTATGTTAGATGCGCGAGAAGTGGGGATTTGCGCAGCTTGTAGCTAACTTCGCCGACGCCATTAAGTTTGATTCAGCCTATACTGGGTATAGATAAAATATATCTGCCTAACTAGTTCTACGAGTTTTCTTTATTCCAATTTATTTTTGGGACTTTTGTACAAGCATTATGGCAGTTCCTTTGTATATTCTAACTTATTTTAACTTACTAGCTACTTACTACTATATATTCCGGATCACTTCAGGCGACTCGCCAAATCGAATAACGCTCCGGCTGCGTCGAGCTCTGGGATCAGCTTCTACGAGATATTAGAATATCCCGTTAGAACCATGTTAGAACTAACGCTTAGAAATATGTTATAGGTAATAACATACTTACCTAATCGATCTTATCTTGATTCTTGATTGGTCTTAAGGTGGGCATACACGATGCGATGATTTGATCAAATTTTCGCTTCATTCCAACTGGGAGCTCATTCAGTTAATTCAAAGGTAGGAATTGGTAGTTAACGATTTGTACTACTACCTGAAACTGGGCGCACAGAACGCGATGATCGCATCAATTCATCAGATCAGTTCAGTGGAGGCCAAATATAGGTAGTTAACTATAGCTGGTTAGTAGTTATTGAGGACCTTTGAATTAATTGAATGAGCTCCCAGTTGGAATGAAGCGAAAATTTGATCAAATCATCGCATCGTGTATGCCCACCTATAGAGTTCTTCGGGAATTCCTAAAATAACGGTTGCAGTTGTAGCGTATAAAGATGCCCTGCTACTAGACTGAACGAGCAGTTCAGCACTGAGTATGGACATTTCGACAGTAATGCAATCATCATCATCGGCATCTTGATAGCACTGCAGGGAATGAGATTCCTCCCTTTTCACAGTTTTCACAGCTCCTGACAAAAATACACACACATTAAAAAAATATACCTATTAAGTTTTGTATTGTAATAAATATATACACTATCCGTAAAAATATACCGTCTTACCACAAAAGATTTAAACACGCTTTTAACTTTTTAACTTTTTTGTACTGTAAAACATTGTCTAAAGCGTGCGTTTTTCTGGTAAACAGTTAGTTGTTACTCAAACTGCTACTTCAGTACTTATATAAATATCCTTGAACTAAAGTAAAAAAAACATCTCATTTCAGATGCACAATAGACCTATCGAAGCTAGAACGAGAGAAGACGCACAACATCTGGAAAGATCTAGAAGATGGAAATGGGCAGATATTTCTACTCCTCACGATAAGCGGCACCACGCAGTCTGAAACCATCACCGATTTGACCAGCTATAAGGAAAATCCCAGAGACATCGAAATTATTGAGAGGAGATATGTGAGTATCTGGCTTTGTCTTCATTTTAGATGTTGCACAGTTTAAGCGAAAGCTTATTAAAAGATATGAAGCGGTGGGGTCACCTTGCTTGCTTACCCAGGCCTTGGTTTTATTTTGGGGCGACCCAGGAAAAGCAAAAGATGTTTAGAAGAAGAAGAAACTTTTCTTATTCTCAAGATTACTCGATCTATATATATATCCCTATATCTATAAATATCTTCTAGAAGTCTGAAACTATCGATTTAATTTAAAATTAAGTCTATTGGGTTCAATTATTACTATACTAAGCGCCTCACAAATCGGCGGATGGGAAGTTATGCGCAGAACGCTGCGCAAAAGCCGAAATATAGGTATGCGCCATGGAGCCAGAGAGACGAGACGGCACACCCGCCCGCCAACCTCATGCCTCCCGGGCGCTCTCTACGCCCGTGGCGCCCGTGCTCACCACTACGACACGCGGCGTCGGGATTGTGTACACATGCGCAATAATTAAGTTAATCACGGCGAAGTGTCATCTGCGGCTAACTTCTCATCCGCCGATTTGTGTGGTGCTTAGATACGAGCTTGTTATGTCCCAAATCTGAGCAAAGGCCTCTTTCAATTTATTATTTGTTCACGCAAGTAATTGTCTTTTTATATCCAGACGTGGTACAACATCAATGACGCCGGAGCGAGCGGGGTGGGCTGGCTTTGCGTTAAAGTGTACGGAGCCAAGGGTCTCGCAGCAGCCGACTTGGGCGGAAAATCTGACCCCTTCTGCGTATTAGAGCTGGGCAACGCAAGGCTTCAGACGCATACTGAGTACAAGACTTTGGCACCAAACTGGATGAAGATTTTTACTTTGTAAGTCTTTAAAGTATTGTCAAAATGTAAGGACCTGCTGCTGCTGCTACCGATTTTTGACCAGATGGTAGGCAAGTATTTGAGCCAAAGTTTACGGAGCAATGAGTCCCGCAGCAGGTGACCAGGGCGGAAAATCGGATCCCGTCTGCGTATTGGAGTTGGAGAATGCAAGGCTTCAGACTCACACTGAGTACAAGACCTTGGTACCGAACTGGAAAAAGATTTTTACTTTGTAAGTCTTTTAAGTATTGTCAAAATGTAGGAAACTACTGCCGCTGCTACTTATTTTTGACCAGTTGATAGACAAGTCTTCTCGTCAAAGTGTACAGAGCCAAAGGTTTCGCGGCAGCCGACTGATGGGATAAATTGGTGGAAAGACCATTTTTCTCTTTACCATGCAATAGGCGCTGGTCGGAAAATTTCTCCGTTTTGGAGCTGGGAAACGCAAAGCTTCAGACACATGCTGAGTACAAGACTTTGGTACCAGACTAGATGAAAGATTTTTCCTTTGGAAGTCGTGGAATTTACGGTACTCTTTACTCATTCATGTTTCTTTTTATTTTCAGTACCGTGAAAGATATAACTTCGGTACTAGAAATCACAGTATACGACGAAGATCACGACCACAAGGTGGAGTTCCTTGGAAAGCTGGCAATACCTCTTCTTACGATTAGAAACGGAGAGAAGAGGTGGTATGCACTGAAGGACAAGAAGATGAGGGCCCGGGCCAAGGGCAACTGGCCGCAAATACTGCTGGAGATGACGGTTATATGGAATCCGGTAAGAAATTCTTCATGTACACTATGTTTTACCAGCTTCCTGTACCAGCCTTTTTAATAGTCCACTGCAGGACGTAGGCCTACCCGCGAAGGGTGATTGGACGCTGGTCCAGTGCGGGTTGACGGATTCGCCATCGACTTTTTTTCTACGGACGTATGCAGGTTGCCTCACGGTGTTTTCGTTCACCGAAAAGCCAGTGATGTGGAATTCCGTACATAAATTCTAAAGAACTCATTGGTTCGGGACCGGGAACCGGGTTGAACCCACGATCTCACGATTGTAAACCAGGTGTCTGTAACACTAGACCGCCACGGCTTTTTACCAGCTTATCCGGCTCTAATCAGCACAAGCAAGATACTCTCTCAAAGATATAAACTCGCGATGAAATATAATAGATGTAAATTGCGTCGTATCTGAGAATTTTATGTTTTGGTCCTTTTTTCCCTTGTTCCTAAAATATTTTGCAGTCTTTGGTATTGTCACAAAAACAAATTAATCTTATCATTACCTTAGGTTATCCACTGCTAAAAATAGGTATCCTATGGATTTCTAATAAGACCGGTTGGAAGTGGCTTGCATTTAGTGTGATCTTGCTGTCTTGATTAGATCGTCGGTCCAACTTGTCGGTAGGGTCCTACGCTTAAATCAATTCAATGTGATAATTTGGTCAATTCAATTTTTATAATTACTATTTTTAAATAAATTCAATAAAACCATTTTTTTAAACGATACGGCTCCGCGTGGTAGCACTCGCCAACTTGAGAAAGGTTGCCGAACGCGACCGAAGTTATAGTCGTGTTATGACTATACGAACACGTGAGTGAGTCCCGTTTTATATCGTTTAAAATGTGTGAAAATATTTTTTCCTTAAAATAAATGAGTGTTTGCTTTAATGTTTCAGTTGAAAGGTGCGATTAGAGCAGTTAATCCGAAAGAACCCAAATACATGGCACAGGAAGCCAAATTCAAGAGGCAGCTGTTCATCAGGAACGTGATGAGGCTGAAGGCAATTATCATGTGGTTCATAGAAGTAGGGAAGATTTTACAGTAAGTATAAAAATAATCGGTTCTATGTTCATTATAAACCAGACAGACGATACTCGAAAAGACAATTATTTAGGAGTTAGACTGATTCCTTCCATTTCTAATTCCAAGTAATTAGATAAGCATTTTGATTTTATTGGCGTAGCTAGAGATTTAGGTGAAGCTGAACCAAAAAATAGAATGTGTTGTACAATATTGAATTTCAAGGTTTCTCGAGTAGACGATGAACGCACCGACGCGACGACCTTTGTCTTCCGCGAATCATTTCTACATCACCCCTATGACGATGTCTAAGAGAAAATGGGCTCTCTTTTTAACCGACTTCCAAAAAGGAGGAGGTTCTATGTTCGTGTGTATGTATCTTTTTTTTTGTGTATGTTCATCGATAATTTCGCCAATTGTAAACTGAATCGAAAAATTCTTTTTTAGTTCGAATAGGTACCCGAGGTGGTCCCATTCAAATTTTACAGAAATCGGCTGAGCCGTTTTCGATAAATTAACAAAATAAACAATTCGAGTGAAATATTCGAATTTTGTACACGATGGAAAGCGGTTTTGCCATTTTTTGAGAAAAATAATTATTGATAAAACCTTTCTCTTATCTCGATAAAGTTTTTCTCATAAATCTCTCAAAACTTTCCAGAGACTGTTTCGAATGGGAGTCGCGGATACGTTCGTTCCTAGGGCTGCTGGCGTGGCTGGCGTTCTGTTATTACTACGAAATGTGGATGTTGCCGCCCATTCTGCTCTGCTTCTTCTTCAGGAACTGGCTTATTTACAGGCTCACTGGTGAGTTACATATTAGGTTCATCGTCATTTGCCGTAAGTCGTCTATTAGTGGCCATATAATTATCTAGTAGGTACTGACATCCGTAGTTTATACTTTCTTTAGTACCGGTTGAAGTCAGCTTGAATTTGCCTTCCAACCCTCTCCTATGGATCTCCAACAAGATCGGTTGGAAGCGGCTTGCATCCAGCGCAATTCTGCGGTCTTAATGAGGTCTTCCTTCTTCTAGTGGGTGGACGTCCTACGCTGCGCTTGCCAGTACGTGGTCTCCACTCGAGAACTCTTCGACCCCATCGGTCATAAGCATTTGCCTTGAATCCAGCTTATTCTTGCGGTCCTAATGAGTTCGTCAGTTCACTTTGCAGGTGGACATGCTATGGTGTGTACGTGAACATGGGACTTACCAATACGTGGTTTCTCTTGGATAATGTTTCGTCCCCATTTAGCTACCTATTAGTTTTATTTATACCAAATTAAAATTGAGTCGAGAACTTTACGATCTCATTTAGCTACCTATTAGTTTTACTTATACCATTTAGACTGTCTAATGATTCGTATAATGTCTAACCACATAAACTTCTAAGCGATACCTATAACTATAAAAGAACCACGATTTAAAAAAAAAAACTACTTTAGCTGTAAGCTCTTTGAGTATTGTATTCGTTAATAAGATGTTGCAAGTTTATATAAGTCAAATAGTTTCGTTACTTATGTGATTTTATTATTATTTATAGTTATTTTTCATAAATTCAGTTTCTTATCTTCTGTTGTTAGTTTTTTTTTTTATGCCAGCAACTCAGTAATCATTTAATTTAATATTTTGTTTATTTCATTTTTAGTTCGTTTGAAAGCAATCAATACAAAGTTCAAAAACGATCCACGTCCATTTTTTACTAAATTCTTTTCTAGTAAGTTTTTTTCATTTTTGTTGCCCTATTGTCGTTTTAGCATGTATGTAATGTTAGTGTATAAGTATTGTGCTTTTACATCATTTGTGTATAGCCAATTAGGTCTAATTTTTTGGGTGTAAGCATTTTCTATATGTTTTTATCCCATATCATGAGGCGATTTCGACTTCCATACTACTAGAACGAAATATTGAATCATCACCCCAAAACCACTTGATAGGCTTGCTTGATATTTCTTGCCTTTCGCTAGTTACTCCTGTTGGTTGCAGATTTTAAGAATGTTCTATTTTGGGGTTTTGACCACTTTATGCCTCATCTTATACAAATTTTTCGTGTACGATAAGTCATTTATCAGTACCTATAAAATATAGCATAAATAGGTGAAACAGTATGAAACTGTAATGGACTTATTGCGTAATCTGAATTGAAAATAGCGTTAACACCAAACGCTTTGAAAATGTCCTAAAATTGCATGAAGATAGTCGTTTCAAAAACTTGGGTAGGTATGCATGTCTTGGTATGCAATTATGCATGCTTCAGAGCGTAATTTAGATGTCTAAAATCTCTGGAAAATTTAATTCGTAAATAGGACGGAATAGGTGTGTCCAAAATCTAACTATGTATATTTATAGGTGGCAATCCACTCCTTATACCGGTGGATGATGATGATCTATTAGCTGAGGAAGATGACGAAGAAGAAGGTGACAAGGTAAATTTATATTATCTAGTATTTTTATTTAAAAAGCTTCTCATATTCCCGAGTAGTTTACATTTCTGCAGTAATCCTTTGATTACATCAATTGCTCTTATTCCGTCTACCTAAACATCGCACTATCGACATAATTCTATTAGGTATGTTTTTAATTTCAGAATATCAACACTATAAAAACGTCATGGAATTACTCGCCCCTCCTAACAGCTGTTCCCAGCTACTCATGAAGAAAATCTGAGTCCACTAGCTTTTCTGTCATTAAAAATTTAACATAATCAGAAAAATATGTCACATTAATACAGACTCTATGAATAATGTAATTTTATTGTTTTAGGAGGAGAAAAAATCTCTGAAAGAAAGACTGCAAGCAATACAAGAAGTGACACAGACAGTACAAAACGCTATTGGTTATGTTGCTTCATTAGGAGAGGCTGTTAAAAAGTAAGTCATAGCCAATGTTATTTTTAACCCCCGACGCAAAAGAGGGGTGTTATAAGTTTGACGTGTCTGTTTGTCTGTGTGTCTGTCTGTCTGTCTGTGGCATCATAGCGCCCGAACCACTGAACCGATTTCAGTTTAGTTTTTTTTGGATGAAAGGAGACTTAATCGAGAGTGTTCTTAGCTATGTTTTATAAAAATCGATTGAGCCGTTTGAGAGTTATGGTGGGTTAAAGTGGGGATGGAAGAACCAAAATTCTACAAATGTGCCCAAAATGGGTGTCGGGGGTTTTTTAAATTTTTAATTTAAGTTTTATTTATACAGTGCTATCTGCTTCCCTTGTACTACGTCGAAAGGATGATTAAGATAATCATTACGTAAAACATCTACTTATGGGACCGGCATTCGAGACCAAAAACAGTTGTTTCATACATTTTGTTGATTTAGAGTTGCGAATTTGTTAGGGACAGCTGATATCTTGAATTCAGGGTTAGCCACATAGTAAAAATTGTTCATAATGATGGTCTTGATCACCCTTGGTCAGCTTAGTACAAGGTAAGAAGATAACGTTTTGTGCAAATAAATAATGACAAAAAGAAATAATTAAGAGAAGAAGTCGTAACAAATTCTAATGATGTGTATGTGTATTTTTGTTTCAGCCTTATGAATTTCACAGTGCCATATCTGAGTTATTTAGCTATAATAATGTTGGTTGGAGCTATGCTAGTGCTTTATGTGATACCATTAAGATATCTATTGATGGCATGGGGTAAGCCTATTTTAAAAATGTAAAAAAAAACGATACGTATAATAAATAGAAAATTGTAACAACGGATTTTATTTCAGGTATAAATAAATTTACGAGGAAAATTCTTCGACCGCACACGATACCTAATAATGAAGTCTTGGACTTATTATCAAGGGTACCAGATGACGAAATATTGGTAAGGAAATTAATTTTTCTTATTGTATTTTATGGTATTGTCTTTCAGTAACTACGAGTAGATAGATTTTCTTGTAATTTGGAATAACTGGATAGATAAATATTAATATCAATGGGTCATCATTTTTATAAGATGTAAGTACTAGTTTTTGCCCGCGGCTTCACCCGCGTGATATTTTGATTTTTGTTTTATTTTTTCGGAATAAATAAGTAGCCAATGTCACTTTCCGTCTTTCAAACTGAAGAAAAAACTGCGTGCAAGAAGAACAAACCAATAAACCAACAAATACACTTTCGGATTTATAATATTTGTACAAATTCTAAGACCCAAGTTCACCAAAGCTTGATTAAGTTAAACGTGTGATTACTGTATTTAAACAACGATTAAACTAGGGTTTTCTACCCTAGTTCACCAACAGATGTTTAATTTTTCAACCGTTGGTTAAATATTAAACAGCTATTTAACGAAATTTTGCTGTTCAGCAAGCAAAAACCGTTGGTTAAATGATTACCGTGTGACCGTGTGATTACTGTTAATCTCACGTTTAACTTAAACAAACTTTGGTGAACTCTGGGCTAAATATGTAATATTTTATTAATGTTTTGTTTTTTCCACCAACCAACAAAGCTGTCAACCAAAGCATGACATGATTTTTATTGTATTCACTCAACTAACAGGTTACACTACTGTAACTAAAACAATAAATAATTAGGTACTTTAGCCTACGACCCTACGTCTTTATGTTAGTTTTGCATTTATAATTATGTGCGTCTGTGTGTGTAAAAATGGTTCTTGGAGAATCAATATTGATATGAAAAACTTTTTGCAGTTGGATTGCAGAGAATTAAAACCACATTCTCCGAACGAGCGTCGAGATGTAAGGAAAAAACACAAAGCGTCTTAACCCCCTGTAAAGGTCCGACATCGGATCAAACAATACCTTTCCAAATTTAGACATAAGGATATATTGTAAAAATCTAAGATTTGGTAGATAGAAATTTTGTAATCACGTCTGACTTGATATCTTTATACTTTATAATATTTTTAGGGTAATCATCTAGACATACACCCATTCCATATTTGAAATCTTTGAATAATAGTTATTACCAACCAACATGACACTAACGTTAAAAATAATACAGAATCTCTATTACAAAAAACATAATCTTAAAAATAATTTTGTCAAACAAAAAACGTTGAAAATTATTAAAGCAATAATTAGATCATCTAGATAAAAAATATGTCGGCTGAAACATGACTTCACATTGAGAAAATACTAGAAAGTCCTAAATTTTTACTAATAATTTATTTTTAGAGTCAATATAGATCAATAACAAAAAATAATAATGGCCAAGAATAAAACTAAAGGACTAGTATTTTAATCAACATTAATTTGAAAAAATGCGCAGTTTACGCCTACTTTAGAAAAAAATATGGTTTAATTTTACAATTTAGTTCAACCTTTTTGCAAATGTTTCCTAATGTTATAATATATCACAACTTCTTTATTTGTAATTCTTTTCATACTCTAATACATTGCGAACTGTGATTTTTATAGATCTGTTTAATAATAGATCTAAAACTTATTATAAATAAAATTATCCTAATAGTTTCAAAATAATTAGATTACGTCAACATTTACTTACCAAATTATAGATTTTGGAATAGTCTGAGTCATCATGATAACATCGTAAAAACACCAAATTAGGTAATACTTAAGTTACATAATTATATAAAAATGTCAAGATATGGTCAGACTGGCCAATTTATAGTTTTAAGCAAAAGTTTCTTCCAATACTTTCCATTTCTTGTATTAGTATTTATATTAGTTTTCTTAGTGAATGCTAGTTGAATCTTTAAATATGAAGGTATACAAGAGTTGCTTTTTCACTTAGCTACCAGTGTTACCTTCAATAATTATATTATCAAGAGATAAATTGGGCTTATGTCAATAAAGCTACGACTCCTATTTATTGCTGCAACTTCTACTTATCTTCACTTCAAGTTTATCTTATAGAAGTGTTGTATAGAATTAAATATATAAGTACTTAGATATTAAAACCAATAGATTTTTATTACAAAAATTATTAAAGAAAATTAAATGTTTTCTAACGATTAGATAGGATTTTAATAATACCGTTTTGTACAAAAACAAGTTTGTTAAGATTTTGTTATTTATCAGAGTTACATTGTTTAAAGATGAATTTAAACTTAGATTAAATATACGTGTATTCGCATTCATGTACAGTTCCATAAATTTATCAAAATAAATTTCATAGTATAAGACTGAGACCAATCTCATCTCATAGGTTAAAAAGAAATAGAAAAGGACAACAGGCAAAAATGTACGAGAGTTTGGGCTAATTATTTACAAGACTTCATTATTGTGGAGGTGTTGTCTGATTCCTGTCTTTGATTTTAAGAATAATAACTTTTGAAACCATTATAAGTAAATAGTAATACCACACTAATTTGGTGTATATCAAGATTTTTTGTCTTAAACAAATTCAAAATTCGTGTAATTATAAGGTTATGGTTACGACAATGTTTGAATTGTTTGAAGATTAAATCTTGAACTTAGTTTATTGAATCAGGCGTTACTTTGCGGAAGTTCATCTTCAAATCCTTGTTTTAAATAAATTTCCGCTCTGTCGTAGGCATTTAAGTTAAGGGTACCACTCAACCAAATTAAATCACAAACAAATTACTATTTTATTTTATTTTGTGCACATATAAATAATAAAAGTATCGAGACACAAACGATCATATTTATCACATCTTATAAACCGTAGGTAACGAGGTGTGTAGTATTTTTGTTTCATTTAAATAAATAGTGTACTTTTACCTACTTAGATCTGGTTTTGATCTACTTTACAATTTATTTTTCAAATTCTTATATTTTTTGAAAATGTATTCACAGTACTTTTTTTACTATTAAGTAGATACTTATCTCTCAGCACGGACTGTTGGATAGTTAGCCCAAATTCGCTTTTTATCCTTACATCACTAAGTCTTGGAAACAAAATGTTCGCTATTTTTCCGATTCTACTTTTTAGAATAGATATAAGTGTGTAGTTTATCTGTCTGCATGTCTTTATAAAAGCACAAAAGTTAACCCTTGCCTTTGTCTTTAGCTCATTGTTATTTTAACGCACAAAAATTATCTATTTTTTTTTGTAAGCGAACATAGGCGTAGCTAGAAAGACACAAGCCAGAAACCTCTGTGCTATGACTACTCTAGTCAATACTTTCTATTTTTCTGGGGTGGATGGGGTGGGGTGAAAGGTGGGCAATTTCCTAAAATTCTCTAGCTACGCTAATGAAAGCAAAATGCGCTCCTGTGAAAGTGTATACCATGTTACAAGTAATTTTAGTACATTTACATTTACGAGCCAATAATAAGGCTAATCTTTTAACAAAATTGTTATAATATCATTTGATGATAATATATACAGGGTTATTTCTAAACAATTAGCATCCTTTAAGGGGCTTATTCTGGACATCAAAACCAACAACTTTAGTTCTACGAATTTTATTAATTCTCAAAAAAAAGTTGTTGTTCCATAGAAAAATATCGTTCACCCTCAACAAAATGTATGGAACAGCTAATATTTTTTTTCATTTTTGACAAAAGTCGCAGAACAAAAGTTGTTAGTTTTGATGTACAGAATACGCCCCTAAAAGGATGCTAATTGATTATAAATAACCCTGTATATCATTTTATCTATACATAAGATCTAGTCAAGGACTTTTTTTTTTAGAATTTAGATGATTTATATATGCCCCAAACGTCGTTTTGACACGTTGCACAGCATATTTACAACTTGACTATCACTTGCCTATTTTGTTGCATATTTATGGTCTAGCCTACATGGATATACGTTCTAACTTTCGTTCGACTAACAAAATTAAATGACTTGGACTTGACAATGACTTGATTTTCTGCAGGGTGAATTTCGTAACAACGATAATTAAATAATATAGAAGACATTGTAAATACTTAGTAAATGATCTTTACGACCTATATTTACTAATTACCACGAAACAAATCCTGGTAAAAACAACTGTTTGGTATATACCTACCTATTTAGGTACCTAGTACATTTCGTCGAATGTTGTTGAATATTTTGTAAGAAACAAGTGTTTTTTTCGCAATATCAGAGTTGGTTCAATAGGAAAAGTAGATTACAATGATGTGTAGGTATACATACAGGGTTATCCAAAACTGGTGTACCTACTAGGTACCGTACCTCTAGGTATTCAGACAATCATTATAAACTACTTTTACTAGGTATGAGGCCAATTCGAAAAAAAAATGTACTGTTTCATACATTTTGTCCATTCCGAGTTACAGTTTTTTTATGGAACAGCGGATTATTTTTCTCTAATTTTGAGTTAGCCCCATATGTTATGTATCAAAGTTTTTCATAACGATGCTCTTAATCAGCCCCTTTTGGCTTAGTATAGGGAAGCAGATAACCCTGTATACATACTATCACACACATAAAAACCTCCGTCACCTAGAAATATGTGGGTTGGTAGGTACCTAATATACCTATGTACCTACTATTGTAATTTGACTTTGACTTTGACCTAGACACTCCCTGATCTGACTATGACTAGGAAGAACAGAAAGAATGTATTTTCTTTGTTAGCTATTCTATAAAGGGGCTACACAGGGTTATTTCTAATCAATTAGCATCCTTTTAGGGGCTTATTCTGTACATCAAAACTAACAACTTTTGTTCTACGACTTTTATCAATTCTAAAAAAAAGTGGTTGTTCCGTACAAAAATATCGTTCATCCTCGACAAAATGTATGGAACAGCGGTTTTTTTTGAGTTTTGACAAAAGACGCAGAATAAAAATTGTTAGTTTTGATGTACAGAATAAGCCCCTACAAGGATGCTAATTGATTAGAAATAACCATGTATATGGCTATATAATATCCCTACCTACCTATACCTACTTCCAACCTACTTCACAAATACCTATAATAATTTATGTTGAAAGAAATCACATGATTCCATCCAAGCCAATAAAGTGTTTTATGTAAGTAAATATTTATTATTTTTGTGATGCACATAGGTAAAAATGTTAACGCTTTCATATTTTAAAAGAATAAAAAAATCGAATTCATTTTTGTATTTCATTTTTTACAAATAAAATCATTTTGTCCTCATGTAGGTACCTACGAGTACCTAACTACATAAGTTTTAACAATATGTAAAGAAACATCACGACATGGTCCCATAAAATTAAGTAAGTTTATGAAGGTAATTTACCTAGGTATAATACTTTGATTAAGGTAGGTATAGGTAGTAGTTTTGAAGCAGTCAGTGATCACTGTAGTCGATCGAGAAAGTCTAAAAAGATTTAAATAATGTGGATTTTAAAGGTCTTATTATAGTAATTAAGCTATCACATGTTAGGTACCTACCTTTATAACAAAGTTATACAACACGTTACAATAAGGAAGTTTCCCATGTCATAAAAAATAAAAATAATTACTTATAATTGATTATTAGGCCAGTCTGGCGGACGCGCCGTATACGTTAGTATATGTTTAAAGAAGTTAGAAATAAATGAGGGGCAGCGTAATAATTACGCGAATATCTTAATAAATAACGGATTTATGAACGTAAACATCACCGCCCGAAACCAAAAAGTCCCGCGACGGATTTATGCGTGTGACGTCACAAGACCCTAAAGCCACGCCGTGGGTTAGGCGGAGGCGGGAGTAAGGAAATAATCGGCCAAGTACGAGTCGGACTCGCGCACGAAGGGTTCCGTACTGTATAGGAGCCAGCCCCCCTTAAATATTTATTTTATTTTAATTTAAATATTTTATTATTGAATTGAATAAACAGCTAGGTAAGTATTCTGTGAATATTTCAAGCATCTACCTGTTACCTTTATTAATATCGAGCGAAAAACGGTTAAAAATTCAGGTTTGTTGTATGGAAGACCCCTTAAATGTAAATTTTATTCTGTTTTTAGTATTTGTTGGTATAGTGGCAACAGAAATACAATATCATCTGTGAAAATTTCAGCTTTCTAGCTATAACGGTTCATGAGATACAGCCTGGAGACAGACAGACGGACAGCGGAGTCTTTACCGTTTTTACCCTTTGGGTACGGAACCCTAAAAAGGAAATAAAGAGCTTCCTTCTATACTGGGTATTTTTCTGAACCACGGATACGTTCCAGGATATCACTGTATTGTACTCGTCATTATGTTATGATCAACGTTTACTATGAAACTAACCCCCAATAGACTTAGTGTGATTTATTAAAACTGGAAAATGGGAAACATCCTTATTACATTAGCACATACAATCGAGTTCAAGCCAAGAGCAATGAACGAAGGAAGATTTGATTTCTGCAATCTGCAAGAGTCACAGTCTTTCAGATATTATACCTAGGTACCTAAGGCAATTTTCAACCACAAAAATGAATGGAAAATCTTTCCAAGCTGCTGTCATAGTCATAACAGTATGATTTTAATTTTTTATATCTCTTTCTCACTCGTCCCATATTAAATCACTGCATCTCTTTGAGATTTTCTCGATCGTCCACATTATCCCTGGTATTGGTCTAATGGCGTGGCCACATTATCGCCCTACGGCGAATCTTCGTTACTGGGGGCTCATTCACTAATTCAAACGGTAGTAATCGGTTGTTCACGATTTGAACTACTACCTGAAGCTGGGCACACACGCTGCGATGATCGCATCTATTCATCAGATCAGTCCAGCGAGGTCCTGATATAGTTGCATTGCCAGTAGGTAGTTATTGAGGAATCAAAATGAAACCCTTATTTTAATCGAAAAATATTGATTTAACAACAAAAATATTGGCATCAATGTTGTAGAAAATCAAATTTTAAACAACTTTTGTTCCTAAAACTTCTGCTGTAAAATTGAAATAACACAAGTTATTGAAGAAATGAAATGGTACAACCAACTATTTAAAAAAAATATCGATCCTACAAAAAGTTGATGGGAATCAAAGTTATAGAAAATCTAATTTTAAACAACTTTGATTCCCATCAACTTTTTGTAGCATCGATATTTTTTTTAAATAGTTGGTTGTGCCATTTTGTTTCTTCAATAACTTGTGTTATTTTAGTTTTTTAACAGAAGTTATGGGAACAAAAGTTGTTTAAAATTTGATTTTCTACAACTTTGATTCCCATCAACTTTTTGTAGGATCGATATTTTTTTTAAAAAGTTGGTTGTACCATTCCATTTCTTCAATAACTTGTCTTATTTCAATTTTTCAGCAGAAATTATGGGAACAAAAGTTGTTTAAAATTTGATTTTCTACAACTTTGATTCCCATCAACTTTTTGTAGGATCGATATTTTATTTAAAATAGTTGGTTGTACCGTTTTGTTTCTTCAATAACTTGTGTTATTTCAATTTTTCAGCAGAAATCGATCGATCCTACAAAAAGTTGATGGGAATCAAAGTTGTTTAAAATTTGATTTTCTATAACTTTGATTCCCATCAACTTTTTGTAGGATCGATATTTTTTTAAATAGTTGGTTGTACCATTTCATTTCTTCAATAACTTGTTATTTCAATTTTACAGCAGAAGTTTTAGGAACAAAAGTTGTTTAAAATTTGATTTTCTACAACATTGATGCCAATATTTTTGTTGTTAAATCAATATTTTTCGATTAAAATAAGGGTTTCATTTTGATTCCTCAATAACTACCTACTGGCAATGCAACTATATTAGGACCTCGCTGGACTGATCTGATGAATAGATGCGATCATCGCAGCGTGTGTGCCCAGCTTCAGGTAGTAGTTCAAATCGTGAACAACCAATTACTACAGTTTGAATTAGTGAATGAGCCTCCAGTGACGATAACTTCGCCGTAGGGCGCAGATGTGGCCATAGCATAAAAGAATCTCATGGCAAATGAGGAAATAAAAATTTGTTGCGTGCAACACTGGGGAAATTGGATTAAACGATCTTGATACATTAATTTTTTTTTTTATTTATTCTAAAGATTAATGAACATGAAGTATATAAGGTATGTGTATGAAGAATATTGTTATACATCGGGTTCTTCATAGGAAAATAAGTCATGAAAAATAAATCAATCGTACATTACTTTATGTACTAATTTATTATATATCATTTAAATCATACTAAAACTTAACACCTCATTCAGAACTAGAAAACGATTCCAAGAACTCCTCTTGCATTTCTTGTTCTTCATCAGATGATGAAGATAAAGAGGTATTTATTATAAATCGCTCTTCCAGCCTCTCAATTAGTCTATCTTGCTTGATGAAATCGTTTTCAATTTTCTTTACATGTTCACAACATTTTCGCCATTCCTCTCCACCAATTTGAGAGAACGCTTCTTCTGTTAATAATTTTATGTCACTTGCAGGCCAGGCCTATTTACATTTTTATCAGCAACTTTTTGTTTCATTATACCATCATTTCTATGGGATTTAAGGTGCAATGATAAGGCGGGAGCCTTAAAACTTCGTGACCGTGCGATTTTAATACTTCATCTATCTCATATAAGGGCGCAGACATGTTTTGTTTCACTACTTCAAGTAATTGACATTTACGCCAAAGATCATCATAATGTATATCATTTGCACGAAGCCATTCCTTTATATCAGCGATACGATTGGCTTGTGTGGGTGGTTTATTCACCCGTACGGAATGATAACTAGCATTATCCATAACAGTTAGTGAAGGTCTTGTCAGATTTGGAATTAGCTTCTCTGTCACCCATTTTGTAAAATTGTCCTTATTCATGTCGTGGTGGTAATCAGCAGAGACACTTGTTGACCTGTACACCAGACAACAATTTGGTACAAAGCCATTTTCGCCACCAGCGTTTACAATGATCCACCTGGCTGCAAGTGAAATACTTTTAGATGGACCTGCAATATCTTTGCTTTACCAGCACTTGTTTACAGAACATGAACCGTGAATGTAAGTCTCATCTAAATAAATCACATCCAATTTTTTATGCTCTTCAGCTTCTCGGTTTTCCTTCATACGCTCCAAAAACTTGAATCTATGTAGTTTTATGTCATGTCTCTCCATCAAAATGGTCTTTTTTGATTGGCATTTCACATATTCAAAATCAATCTCCTTAAGTATTAGTCTGTAAAAATAATAACATTTATCATGTTACTCAATTGATAGCTTAGTCATTCAGCATTATCATCATGAGTCTAAATACGTCGCACAGCAGGGCGCAGGCCTACTCTTACGAGTGAGTAACTAAATAATAAACTATAACTCTCACTCGTAAGAGTGAGAGTTAGATTTATTACTTTATATTTTTCTTACCTCAAAGATTCTCTGCCTCCGTTGAAATCAATATCTTGTCGAAGAATTTGTAACAGTTTCATAACTGTTGGAATTTCCTTCCGAACTGTATAGAATTCTTTTACTTTATTCCTAATCAACTCTAAATCGAAGCTGTCCAAGCTGATTTTCTTCTTCCCCCCTCTCCGCTTTTTACCAGGCGTGGAAAATACACCATTATTAGATGTGCCCTCACCTACAATTCGTCGTATAGTAGTACTGGAAACACCTATAAAGAAGGTACAATGAAATAAGAAAAATATAAAATAAACCAAAGTATCAAACCAACTCAGTCCAACTTACCGGTCAACTCAACGACACGCTTTAAAATCAAAGATTGATTAGATTGAGTTTGATTTTCGCCTTCTTCTTCTGTATTTTAAGATACACATTGAAAACAATATTTCTCGCTTGAGATCGAAGTGGCTTTTTCAACATTGTCCCAAAAACAACAAAATAACAAGAAGAAATCACTAGCACTAGCGTAGACAGAGAAACCAATAGACAAAGGTACTCTGTAACCGCGACTGAGACAAAGATAGTTTGTCAACGTATGCGATGAATGTTGCCACAGTATCCGAACTCCCGGACGTTTTGGATGTTACAGGGAAAGGGTAAATATTTTAGGATCAATTAAATAAAACCAGATATGAGATTTTTCTTTTGTCTTTATAATCAATGTAGTTGATACAAAAATATAATTAATTATTGATTGCGGAACAATGTTAATTTCGTGTACAAATTTCTTACTTTTTCTTTGGGCTCCGATAGCTGTTTTGTGTACTTGTAAATTCGAATTTGAAGGTATTTCATGGTAATTGCTTTCATTAATAGAACTTTATGATCATCTAGAGGAGAATGATCATAAGAAATACCATGTTCTTTAAATAACTCTTTCCCTATACATTGGCGAATACATTGATTCATTAATTGTAGCAAAAGATTATTTCGTGTAAGTAGATTACTGCCCGATTGTGTTAAATTGCTCCTAAAAACTTTTTCAGCAATTTCACAAAGGACGATTACATCAGCGGAAGGATAATGCAGACCGCCTTTATCCTTTTTTACAATTAATTTGTAACTGTTTTTGGAGGCAGTGTTAATCATTGACATCAAACAATTTTCACATTTCACCATCTTTGCTACTTTTGTTATAATGAAACCAGAAATATATATAATTATCTCCTTAGAAAATTCTGTAAGTCGTGAAGGATCGGCAAGGTAGTCATGATCAGTATCAATGTTAAAATACTCGGTTTCAGTTGGACTTTCGCTTTCTAAACTAGTGGAATGTTCCAAAAGGGGTAAAGTAGCATTTATTGATTTTTCATAACGCGAGTTAGTGTATGTTAAAATGCTTATATTTTCGAGAGATGTACAATTTCCTGTATCAATGTTTTTGAGTTCTCCATGAACGACTAATCTTTTGTACGCGGCTCGAAACTGTACCGCCGAGGGATTATTATTGAAACCGCCTTTAGATCGAATTGCACTAAAAAACGATTCCAAGTGATCCTGACTTAATTTATATGTAGGTAAGAATATCAACTCTGAGCTGGAGATAAGTTTTTTATATAAAAATTGCAAACCACGAATGCAGCACCTTAGTCCGATTATACACACCTTCCTATTACTTTGAACAACGTTTTGGCCATTTTCTAGTTTAAGACTACTTAAATAATCGAAGACTTCATTTAAGAACACATTGATATTCACAAAATTTTTCATATTTAGATGTTTTTTATAACCATATGTATTGATATTTCGGCTATTTAAAATATCGAACAGAATATTTACTTTTCTAATAAAATCAACGGTGGGATGACCCTTGGAACTGTTCGAAATGATTTTCTTCACAAAACTCAATGGAATCAGCAACTGAATTGCTAAACGTCTGAACTGCCAGTTTAACTTTCATTATCTGTTTTACGAAGTTAATATGTGCTTTTCTTAATTTATTTGCTAGATGGAGACCTTCTTGTTCCTGCAAATCATGCAAAGATGTTATAAATGACCACTTTATGATTTTATCATCCCTAGTTTTTAAAACGTGTTTATTGCCGAGCAGATTTCTAATTAATTTCACCATATGTGGTGGATCAGGAAAGAAACACACTTCTTTATTAACACCCTCTATTTCAATGTTAAATACAGGGTTAACTTCGACATCATGTTCTATTTTGCAGCCTAATATTTTCGCCATCGCAAAATTTGAGGGACATCCATCACAAGTTATTGAAATAACATTTACGTTACAGGAATACAACAACTTAATGCAATCTGTTACAAGCTGTGACTTCTGTTCCGCAGTAACGCTTTCGATTAGAAAATACCCAACAGGTATTTTCCAAGAATCGTTTAGGGCTGTTACCATAAAAACTAGAGCCTGAGTAGCCATTCTAATATTATAGCCATCTAAATTGGCACCAATATTTATTGCGCCAATACATTCCCCACCATCTAGAGTCATAGCTTTTCTTATTGACATTTCATCAAATGAAAGGCACACATGAATATTTTTACCTGATGCATTTACTTTTGACTTTATTGCATGCAATGCCTCTTGGGTAAATCCGGGATTACCATCAACTGATCGATACCAACTAACCAATGTTTGCGGGTGTGGAAGGCAAGTATTAAATTGTTCTCTAACGTAAGAATAAGCACGTGGACTAATGAAATGCAAACATAATGCAAACTTTCTCAATGCAGGAGAAAATTTTTCAGTTTTTCCAACAACACCCAAAAACCGTTTAAGGAAATCTTTGTTACCGCTATCAATTGTGCTTAATATGTCAGCATCTTCATATGATATCAAGGATTTGAATTGTAGCTCTGAAATAATATCTGATAACTTAGCATTTCGTTTCATTAGACGCCTGTTTGTTTGCCGGACAGCACGTATTTTTTTTCGAAGATTTGCAACAGCCTCAGTTTTCTTCATTAAAGCCACTTTAAGTTTTTTCTTTCTTGGCGAATCTTCCTCTTCAGGTAATTGCAATTTTCTTTTGATAACCTTTTTAGTGCCTTTTATTTTTGTGTCATCTTGAAAATTGGCACTTGTAGATGTGGACGGTGCTGGATCAACACACTCCTCGGGTATTGAAATCTAAAACATTCAATCAAATAATAAAAAAACATATCCACAAGTACCACATTAATTTTTGTGAATATGTTAATCTCTTGGATCAGAATTTATACGAGTTTGTAATAACAAAAGGTTGTGATTTTCCATGCACTAATTACTGTCTGACAATATGTTTTAAAATAAAAACGAAAGATGACAAATGAGTCTAAAATCTGCTTGAAAAAACCTGTCTAAATAGTTTGCTGCTAATTATTTACCTACTTCTTAATGCTAGCAACACAAAATCTCGTTTAAACTTATTTAATCAACGAAACTGTTTTCTTAGGAGCTATGGTTGAATGTATGTTCTACTAAATTCTTACCGCTATTGGTACAGCATCAGGATACAGAACTGTCTTTTTGTTCTTTTTTATAAGTTGTTTTTGTGGGAAATGATTGCTACATATTTTACAATATTTTGTGGGAATCCAATCTTTTCTCCCAGTTGCTTCGATCCATTTATTACGTAGGTCTGGATCAGCTGGAAACCTATCGATAAACATAGGTTAATGATTAATACTCGCAGTTAGTTCAGTTCTCTAAAATTATAAGTGTAATTTTATGTCAATCAAAATTACTATGAGAAATAATAAATCAAAATATGTTTTCGATGGCGAAGTCTTCCCGAAACACTGGATTATTATGGTATTTCGTATTTATTCACTTTCGAGTTTCGCCATATTGTCAAATAAATATTTTTTTATCGATGATCGGGGTATTATTTTTACAAAAACTGGCAACACTTATTTGTTGATGTTTATAGGTTATTGAATGATAAAACTCGATATTACGCTAATATTTTCCTTGTTTTAACGCGACTTGTTGTTACTCTATGCTAATATATAAATAATCATCACTGAGAAACTATAGATTAGGACAATAAAGTCGTACTTACGCGTGAAAAGACACACCGGCCATTTTCTTCTCACTGTCGCTTAAACATGAAATAACACGACAACGCACCATTATATTATTATTTACTTCGATGTCTATATTAGGATAATTTCACCGTCTTTTCAATGGGCTGAAATCTATTTTTAACTAAATAACACACAAAATTCGAACACCAAACAAGATGAAGGCACGAACTGTCAAAGTTTGTTTCGCAATTCAAGTTGCCGACCTTGAAAAACCGGTTACACAATAAGGGACAAAAAAAGAGTATTTGTGTCTTTGTCTTATGCATTCGTAATTGTATTATCACTCTCTTTCTTGTGTAAGTGAAAGAGAGAAAAAAAAAAGTAAAAGAGAGAGTGTAAGATTGTGCACTCAAACATGGAGCAGATAGCAGTGTTGCTATTAATTCATGCTGCAGTTTTCATACTGCAGGCAGCTGCAGGCAGTAGTCTGTACGACACATCAAAATCCCACAGAATACTTCGATATGCGACTGCTTTGGTAAACACTCAGGCAAAATTGATAATACTGTTTCCTTCTCAGTATGGGGGCTCAATAAATGGGGGTTCTGCAGGAACGGAACGTGACACTTTTTCGTGCGTACAACCATTGTTCATCGATTTACCACTTCAAATAAGGTGATATTTTTTTTAATTTTGGCGTACGTTTTCAGTTCTTACGTTCAGCATCCAGACTATCCCTATCAACTTTCTTTAGCCAGACTCTACAAAATTAATGGTAAAATTAGTTTATTAAATGGTAGCACTGAAACGTCATTTCAAAATAATGATGAAATGACGTTTGTAAGTTCTGTCCGCCATATTGATTAACTGTCATTGTCTTGCTTGTCACCGTGCCGCCGTGTCTGGAGTTGACGAAGACCGAAGTTATAATTTTAACGAAAAGTACAAAAACATTAACCACAATGTCTGCCAAATTACTTGAATACAAGGATGCCATAGACCGTCACCTATCAGACAAAAGCAAACCATTGACTAAATACTTCGAGCTAGCTGAACAAAAAACTGGCGTCAACCGGTCGTACATTTTCATAGGTGAGTTTTTGATTTTTTTTCCTAGTTTATTTATAACCTAAGCGGGATTTGACGTTCCTTTTGGTTGTGCAGGTCTCGTGGCGTTCACCGGTTTATATTTAGTGTTCGGTTTCGGCGCTGAGCTGATATGCAACTCAATCGGATTCGTCTATCCGGCTTACATGTCAATGAAGGCTCTGGAGTCACCGCAGAAGGATGACGACACAAAGTGGCTGACGTATTGGGTGGTTTACGCCTGCTTCTCTGTCATTGAATACTTCTCGGACTTCATTGTGGGCTGGTTTCCGCTTTACTGGCTCATTAAGGTCAGTATACCAAGGCCGTCTGTAATTTTACATGTCGTAATTACAGGTACAATTACGATATGCACTCAAGGGCTCGCTCATCGTGAATAAGCTTTTTTGCATAGATACAAAGTTCAAAATTGAAACTGTTGTCAGTTATTATATTACCAGGTATTTGTGATAAATGAAAACAAAGATGCTATTGGCAGAGAGCCAGTCCTTGCAGTACAATTAGTTCATTAAAAATCATTTTTTGTGCATGCTCAGCTTTCTTCAACTGTTGAGACATTAACGTTACATTTATCTAATGTTGTAAGACAACTGACAAATTACTAATAGGGGTCATAAGCCATAACTAGTTATTAGTGTAATTGGTATAGACATTATGGTTTATGATGTAGTTACTTACATTCCTCAGGAGGACATTTGAGACAATTTAAGAAAAAATCAGCTGTTTCCTACATATTGTCAACTCTCAGTTACAATTTTGTATTACACACTGTTTATAATAATGAATGTGAACTGGATTACCCCTTTTTGGCTCTAAACCCTATGCAAATAGCCCTTTAGATATCTAACACAAAAGTCAAATTTTCTTGCGCAGTCAGTTAGACATAGCATTGCATACATGAAGTGCTGCTAACTAAGTAAAGTAAGTTTGAATAGGCCATGTGGCCAGACCTGAAGTCAGAGTTTTTTTATGCCGCCTAAAACTTATGTGGCTAAACAGTTGCAACAACCGTGGCCAACAATTTGAACGTGTCAACAGAGCCACGGTAGTGCTCACTTGTAAATCACAACTGTGGTCACCCATCCAACGACAGACTGTGCCAACAGTTGCTTAACTTCAGTGATTGCTAACAAACACCTAGTCAAACTACACTAAGAGCACTATAATGCAGGTAAAAATGCTGAATAGAAACATTTTAATATTCTTCTACTAGTCTTAAGCCCCTGATTGACGTACAAAATAAAACCGCAGTTTTGTATGATAATAGCTAGATTTACTTCAATTGTCGAACACTTATCTAAATTGGGTGTAATTTGACTTTGCTGCCAAAGAGCTTGTCTGTGGGTTGAATTCAATGCTAGTAGGTAGACCCAATAACAATTATCAGCCTATTAGCAGCTATCTGTCTTTAATACATAGGGACTGTATACATACTCTGATATTTTTGTATTATTCACACCAAATGACTCAATACTTTAATAATTTATTGCAACATACATCTTATCTAGAAGTAGAACTAGGGTTATCTAGAACTGGAGGAATAAGCCGATAGGAGGTGATTTAGACCATTATGAACAACTTTTACTATAGGGCCAAACAGAAAAAAAAAACAACTTGTCCATAATGATGGTCTGAATCACCTCCTTTTGGCTTAGTACTCCAAATCTGGATTACCTTGTACATTCTAACATTGGCAACTAACCATTAATTTTCACAAAAAAAAATGGTAAAACTTCTATCCATCCTTCCATTGTGTACAAAATTCGAATATTTTGCTTGATTTGTTAACATCAACAATAATTTGTTGATGTTTCAAAAACTGCTCAGTCAATTTCTGTAAAATGAAATGGAACCACCTCAGGAGTATACCTTTTCAAACTAAAAAATATTTTTTTGATTCGGGTCACAATTGGTGGAATTATCTATAGTAATAATAAATAAAAAAGCCTTTTTATTTCTTACTACATATTACATGAGCTAATATTATTTAATCCTAGTTTTCATTATTAGTAAGAACCCCTCCATGGGTGAAGGCCTCCTCCAAGGAACTCCAGCGTTCTCTGTCCTGAGCAGTTTTTAACCATCTTAAGCCAGCTGTTTTTACCACATCATCTGCCCATCTTGTGAGCGGTCTTCCTCTGTGGCGTTTGCCACTAGGACCGCACCATCTTGTCACTCTTGAAGTCCAGCGCTCATCAGACATTCTTGCCACATGCCCCGCCCATTTCAGCTTTTGAGCATAGGAATTATCTATAAACATACACAAAAAAAAAAATACACACAGATGAATATAGAACCTCCACCTTTTTGGAAGTTGGTTAAAAATACATCTCTATTTTGTTTCCATACTATAAACAAAAAAAGTTGTCTATATTCCATAGCCACATGGATCTGAAATGTAGATTTAAACATATTCTAAGAAAAAAATATAAAAACAGTAAAACCTCCAAATAAATCGAAACTATAAAAATAATTTTGACAGCCCAATCTCTAGTAAAGCCCATTTATCTGATGGTGGTAAATTTCTCTTATCACTTTTACCTTATCAGTTGCTAGAGCTCTTATCAGAGGTGACAAAAACTGAAATAGTTATGTGCATTGTACTGTTACTTTTTGTGAGATAAACATTATTAGTTGTATGCATGTCACCTACCTACTAAAAAGGTTTCCGTTTGACTACATACTACCTGATGTTACGCACATATGTGGTCTAGGTTTAGCACGCGCTCATATAGAAGTTACCTATTTACTTGGGATTTGAAAACACCCACATTGTACTTTAGCGAGAAGACAGACAAAGCGTTCCACATTCTGGCTGTTCATATGAGGAATGAGGATTCCAAACACTTGGTTGTAACGCGCGGGATGTCTACCATATAAGTGTTTATAATATTAGTAGGATTTATTCATAATAATAATAAATATTAAATGTCACAATTCAAATGTTAAATGTCAAATTTTTTTAGAATGATAATATAAACAACAGGTTGCACTCAGTACAAAACATAGGTCCAACCAACCAACATATTAAATGTCACAGAACATTTTATTATTTACAATTACAATTATTTTAGTTCTACTCAAATATATCTTTGTGGCTGTGATAATAGCTATTAATGCTTATAGTGTAGTTTGACTAGATGTTTGTCAGTGATCACCGAAGTTAAGCAACATTTAGCATGGTCAGTCTTGGAATGTCTGACAGGAGGTGGCATTTCCAACTGAGCGCTAATGTGGACTGTTCCTCGGATGACACATCAAATTGTACGACCCGGTTGTTTTAACCGTTTAGCAATGTCAGAGGCCTTCAGGTGGCTCAAATACTCTCGACGCCAGGGCTAGCCATCCGAACTATACAAACTTACTAACTTAGATTTTCAACATCTGGCTCTGCTCTCAAATGGAGTTAGCATTAGAAATCTATGTTAGTGCAAACAGGATAGCATAGTAGGTATGTGCAATCATTTTACAGTACTATACCATCCTTTTAATAGTCCAATGCAGGATGTAGGCCTACCCATGTAGGGTGATAGGGCCATATCTATCACACTGGCCCAGTGAGGGTTGGTGGATTCATATGTGCCATCGAATTTCTTCTACAGACATATGCAGGTTGCTCCACGATGTTTTCCTTTTCTTAGACCGAAAAGCCAGTGGTGTGAAATTCTGTACAAAGTGTATACAATAAATAATACGAAATAATTTATTGGTATGGGACCGGTAATTGAAACCACAGTCTCACAATTGCAAGGCAGATATGACCACTAGACCACTGTGGCTTTTTTTGTCATTCATTTGATAATATTACATTCCTTTGATAATAATTCTACACTTGCTGTCAACAAAATGATTACTCTATTGTAGACTTTTGAATGTGACTCATTTGTCATTCAGTTATCAAATATTAATTATAGCTGCACTATATTTTCAGAACTAACAATGTTGATTACAGTGCTTGCACTCTGAATTCACATGAAAATACATGTACAGTGTAAACTCTGTTTTCATTTTGATATAAGTAACATAAACTACAACCGAGTAGTTTACTTCACTGAGTTGTTTGGTTGGTTAGTTTGTTTGTCTGATGTGGAAAAAGGCTTGGACTCTTGAGTTTTGTTTTCAAGAATTTATATCATACTAGCTTTAGCCCGCGGCTTCACCTGCATGGTATTTTAATTTTAGTGTTATCCTATCTATGGAAACATTGTTTTTGGGATAAAAAGTAGTCTATTAAACTATCACTTTTCGTCTTTTAAACTATGTCCATGCCAAAAATCAAGTCAATCAGTTGCTCTGTTGCAGCGAGAAAGAGGAACAAACCAATAAACCAACAAACACATCGGATTTATAATATTAGTAAGGAAGGATATTGCACAATAGGTATTTTGATATACACTGTGTTTTGCTAAGTTCAAGGTAAAGGGCAGGGACTTTTAGAGCTGTTTAAGATCATCATTATGAACAACTTTTACTCTGAGACAAACTTCAGAATCGTGAATTTTGAATCCTCCCTCTTTAATCAGTATGTCTATCACTCAAAACCAGCATTAAAATCCGTTGCTTAGTTTTAAAGATCCAAGAATAAAGACAGCAAGAAATTAAGTACTTTTATTTTATGCTTTATGAGAAGTACAAATAAATAGTGGATTGGAAAGGTAAATCTACCAGGCCCTTACCTCTCTCTATCTCTCTATACAACATTCTCTACAGAGTGAAAGAGAGACATTTGTCTGTATAAATGTTTTCTAAACAACAATACCATCTGTAGCTTTTATATTTGCTCATTAAACACGCTAATGACCTTGTAATGTATTAATCAACACAAAGGAGCGAGATGCTTTGTTCTTTAGTAAATAATAGATCTGTATTGTTTCGTGTTGCCTTGAGGAAATATTGATCTGATTTTTGACTTTAAAATAGCTTGGCGAGTTACAGCTATCGCGTTATAATTAAGTTTAAGGATGTGACTGGTCTTTACTTGGTATTGTATTTAGGACTCCTTTTAATAGCGGGCCTCTGGGGCCCCTAGTTAAATATATTAATACCTTTTCCTGTCCTATGGCTGACATATTTCTAATCTATAGGGTGTAAACAATACATCATGAAAAATACATATTGGATCATGAAACACAAAACTGGGTTTTTCAGAAAGGATGTAGTAATCCGAAAGTCCGAATGGTGGGGGCGAAAGCCGAAAGTCGGTGACTAAGATGATCATTATGAACAACTTTTACTATGCGACCTATCAGAATCTTAGAAAATGTTGATACAACTGTTATTTTTCTAGAATTCCGGGTTGGCCCCATAGTACAAGTTGTACACAATATTTCCTATTACACATTATGACCTGAATCACCCCCTTTCGACTTAGTATACCTTTTCTGAATAACCCTGTGTACTGTCCTGTTTAAGTTTGATTTCGCTTGAATGTCTTGGCGGTAGTGATGTTAGTTACAAGCGGCGGATAACCCAATCCTCGACTAAGTGAGCTTCAGTCTCGATTGTGGTTTGCGTAGCTTGTAGCTTTTATAATTTACTGAAAATGTCAATTTCTTCATTTTTCAATCCACAGTGCATCTTCGTAATATGGTGCTACATGCCATCGGAGTTCAACGGATCCCTGATCATCTACAACCGCATCATCCGCCCGTACTACCAGAAGCATCACTCGCGCATCGATGACATCGCCGGATCAGGTACGAAGGCGCTTAAAGATCTCAAAACGTCGTAAATCATAGCTTGACTTTGTTGTTTGAAGTTTAAGGAGTTTTTGTAATAAATGGTTGAAGAGTGTTTGGTGTTCTGTTTTGGTAGGATCAATATAGGGTCTAAGTAGGGGCCTCTGAGCGAGGGCCCCAAGTTATGTATGTGTACTAAATAAATAGAGGACCCCAAAGCGTGGGCCCAATTTTTTTTATATGTGCTGGTAGGATCAAGTATAGATTAAATAAATAATAGGCCTCAAAGTTGGGGCCCCATGTTTCGTCGATTCTGCCTGTTTAAACGGCATACTTTAAATTGACTGAGATTTATATGCATCGACGACATCGCCGGATCAGGTACGAGGACGCTTAAAAAACTCAAAACTTCGTGAATTAGAGCACGAAGTTATTTGAATTTGAAAGTTTTCTTATAATAAATTGTTGAAGAGTGTTTGGTGTTCTATTCTGGTAGAATCAAGTATAGGGTCTAAATAAATAGGGCCCCTAAGCGAGGGCCTCGAGTTATTGGCTTGTATTAGTAGCATCAAGTATATATTTAAATAAATAAGGGCATCATGATGATTATGATGACAATGGCAGAGATTATACAAGCCTAATACTTTTTTAACGTGGCCAATTAATAAATGCTCCAACTTAAATGAATAAATCATTGCTTTCAAATTATTGTTGTAGTTTAGATATTCATGTTCCTTTTAGTAATCAATTCAGTATTTAGGTATGATTATCTACTCTTGAGTACCATGTTCAATAATTAAGTTTCATTTTCGAATTTGTAGACCTGGATAAAATTTTGAAGAAAGTCGAAAAAAAAGTGGACAAAACAGTAAAGGCTTTCAGCAACACCATTAAGGAGCTACACAAAGACTAAAGTTAACATAAAGTGGAGGTATTTTCTACACAATAGCTAAATATGCTTGGCATGGCGGTGAATTTGCGCTTACCTGCCTAGTGCCTGTGCTATTATTTGTGTTTTCGTAATGGGAAAATGTATACACTTAAATCTAACATATAATATGTGCAATAGTAGACTGCTTGCTACTGTATATAACACACATCCACACCAATTGTTGGTTATTATATGAGGCACTACATACACCTATTTAGTGTATAACATAACACATGATTTATTTTATGGTATCATTCCTATTAAGGTCTCAGTGGGGCATTCATGAGGTTGGTCTACGTTTTTTGTTATTTATTTTTGATATGGGTAATTTGTTTGGGTATGGTATTCAAGAGTGGATTTTGTTTTGTGTCGTTTTGTTAACTTAAATGGTTGAGGAATCGTTTGGTTAACTTAATAATAACTTAGATATCATGTTACTTTAGGATTAATGTCCAAATTAGGAACGCACTTAACAAAAACCACGGACCCTGGTGTCTGGTACAAGTGTTAAAATAAATTAAAAATAGGTATAAAAAAGTATAAATAGGTATCATGTTAGCTTATAAATCATGTTGTCACTTAGTTTTTTCTTTTCTAATCTAACTGTACAATGCAGAAAAACTTATTTTATTGCGAAAACGTTGCATTTGGTTTTTATTTCGAAAAAATCCGTTTAGTTGACGCTAAATCATTTGTGATATTTTTGCAGCTTCTGCTAACATAAATAACGTTCAGAGGATGGTAAAAGGCGCTAACGACAAGATTATGAAATCAATACAAGAATATGACCGTAAATAAGCGAAATAGCGAAAGATTTAAAACGGCCAAGTTGTATGCTACTTTTTTTAGACATATTATTTAGAATTGTCATTGCCACATCTTAATGTTGAGCCTTATACTTAATTTTCGTAATTGACTTAAAGTTGTTAGCACCTTGTACAATTGATAAAATGTACTGCAGTTTTAGATAATTTATAAGCATTATTACATCATAGTATTTTTGCTTATCTACTGAACTATTAAAATATGCTTATTTGGTTTGTCTTATTTTTATTCGGAGTTAAAATCAGTGGTATGTGTAGAGGTGTGCCGACTTATTACTGATGTATCGAATGTTAATTAAAAATACCATCTTATTATGATTTAATAAAACCATTTGATCAATGTTTAATGCATGAGACTCTTTCCTGATTTCATTTTTGGAGTTATCTGACTGCTACTGCATATTGAATGGTCAATACAAACAATTTTTCAAGGTCAGTTCTATAATAATCATATTTCTAGAGAAATATTAGATACTTGCAGATGTAATTTTTAAAGTAATACAGAATAGCAAAGTAGTTATTGTTAGTAGGCACGTGTTTCATCTCGTATTTTTATTAGGATAGAACCACATACCCTGAAATCTATATCTCAATAATCGAGTAATCTTCCGGATTTCAACAGTAGATTAGGACTTGTTTTATTCGCTTTAGTGTACAGATACTTCCAAACTATTTGACTAATATCTATGAATTATAAAAAAATACCAACATTTCATTATTATTGTATCACTGTTACTTATTTTTAATTTGTCTCAAGTCTGCTTTTTCTCATGAACACCATATTCAATATTTTATTTTACCCATGTTACTCTGGCTATTATGTAGATATTATAAATTGTTATTAAATAATATTTATAGGTAAACGAGAGTAGAACGCGCACACTATTACACAAACACACAGTGGTAAGTATGTAAACAGTTGCGGAAAACTGCTTTAAATGTTATCTAACGCTATAATACTTGTACTCTTACTAATGGACTTTGCACATATGGTTTTAAATGATCTGAGTTAAAATGCACGTTGAATTGAAAAGGTACGATACATGCTTCTAAATGTGTGGAAAAAGTACCTTAATGCTTGAATTTGAAAATTAAATAAATAATAATAAATTTATTTATTTTTAACTGAAAATATTTTAGACTTGTTCTTGGAATGTTAACTAGAAAAGTGTTTGTTTTTCTTTGATTTTTTACTGTGTTATAGGCCGAATCATACAACTCGGCGGGCTGTGAAGTTAGCTACAAGCTGCGCAATCCAATTCTGACCGAAGCTCACATGACACCTCCGCAAGGATTGGGTCTCGCGCAGCTTCTTGCTAACTTCACAACCGTCGTTATGTGATTCTGCCTATAATAAGTGATTAATCATACAATTAGTAAGCTAGATGCTTTGCTTAAATATAACCTTTGCAAAGAAGGTTCGGGACTTCTTTCGGGGCCCCTGTTCTGTTGGGGCCCCGAGCCTTAATCTGACTCTGATCTATTATCCTATTTCTCTTGAGATGTTATCAAACAAATATTTGTTGGTTTTGTAACTAACGTTTGTCATCTGTTTACCTACTTACCATTTTAAACAATTTACAAACTTATTTCACTTACTTACATAGTAGAGGACAGAGATGTAAGAAAAATTATATCGGGTGTGTATTTACGACAGATAATAAAATTCTTGGATATTATTCTACTCATCGTCATAACAAGGTTTTACTGTGAAATCGCCCTGAATCGACTTTCGAAAAAATGTTTGATACAGTTGATTATATTACGCGTGATTTCAGGGTTGCGCCCTTAGTAAAAAATAAACTTCCCAGCAACTTTTAAAATATCGTCATGCCGTCTTTGGTACGGTCTACCTGTCTTGCGTTTGATGCCTCTAGGGACCAAGTTTGTAACGATTTGTGTGTTTTTTGTCTTTGTTGTATTGAACCTTTAGTAAAAATTAAGTCGTAACGACGAGTACAGTGATATCCTAAAATGTTTTTCGTCTAGCTAGAGTATCATCCGGTATACTTGAACTTTAGTTTGCGCAAAATGATAGCAACTTTAGTTGAACAGAAAAATAGTGCCACTTGATCTTTGATGTTAGATAAGTTTTAATCAAATCGCCTCTGTCTCTACTCTGTCGGTTTACTTATTTCGGAAACGGACATGGTTTTTATTAATGTGTGTGTGTGTGTGTTTATTTTAATGTTTCTCAGCTGAATGGTTCTAATTAATTTGGACTATATAATTTTGTTAAAGTAACGTTTCCGCTTACGGTCCTACACCCGCACCAATAAAAGGCCTTGCGCCTCGAAGGCAGTCACAAGAAACATTTTTCTCTTTATATACTAATAAAAAATTAAAATAAGATGCTTTTCTCATATCAATTAAAAATCAACCCACTTTTTTAGGATTAAACAAAGGAAAATTAATTTAAACCCATCTTTTGACATTAACACCTATGAGTTTTTGGTTCTTCTCCGCCACTGGATTCGAATATTCCTTTGTTGTTAATGATAAAGGATATAATTGTGTTAGACTTGAGAGCCAAACAAGATATTACTTGACGAATAACACTACATAATGTTACTATTCTACACTACATACAACATACCTACAATACATACATTTTATTTTTTAGAATAGTAGTTAGAAATGTTTACTTTGCTTTATTTCTATCAAATCCATCGTAAATAATATCTTATTATTCTTTGACGGCCTTATTAATAAAAGTCAAATTAGTGCGTGTGTTGTCTTTTACAAGTGAATTGAAATTGACAAAGAAAGAAAAGTACAACATGAAGTAACTGAGTAACTGTGTTTTTTAATAAGGCTGAAATGCTATCTATGATTTACAGAATTTATTTCTAGACCACGGGCATATTCTAGATCTAGGATCTCCTATTTTATAATATGTATAATTATGTCCGTGATTTAAAGAAACTTCCTTCATATCATAGAAATTGATTTGAGGGCATTATCAGATACATGAACCTAAACGCTTTCAGCTAAGTATAAAAATAAAAAAGAATATAAAATAATTACATATTAGATATTTATTTTTTCTTATCATTTAGACAGTAATTATACGCGTCACCAAATTCATGCGTCTACTAAATAAAGCCCTTAACAGTTGACATTTTTTTTTCCGTGAATTAATTGTTTTTTAAATATTTTCCAGCATCCCGTCTGGTGGCTGACACGATCGGAAAGAACAAATAAAAATCTACAGCCGAGAGAGCGACCAAAGTACAAAAATACCGCTTCACACCACGAGCTTCGCGATACGCACTTTTACCACTATGTTTTAATGTTTGACTGTTTGTATGAGACATTATAAGAAGACAGATAAACAAAGCATTGCAATCGCAATATTAATTCCAAATATTTAAGAGCAATAATGTATAGGCCTCGTAATATTGGGCTATGAGTTATTGGCCGTGCATTATTTGTGTGAATATTGGCTGTAAGTTATGATTCCAAATTTCATTGGTTGAAAAATATAATTTCAGGACTAAGTTTTCGGGCTGTGTGAAAAATGCACCAACCATTTATTCATTATATAGAAGATAAAATTATTGTTTATTAATTTTGCCACAGAATTATTGTCATTGTGCATGTAAACTGGCAAATGCAAAAAATACTGTCAAGCCAAAATCCTCTAAACGAGAAAAACAACTACTAATAATTTGCCTGTTTTTCTGTAGTTTTTCTAATTTTTCTAATGTTGTAAGTAATTTTCTTGCCGTGTAACATAAAAATTGATCCATTACAGATTTCATTGGTATATCAAAGGCTCAAGCTTGTTTATACTTAGTAACTTCTTATTTAATGACTCATACTATATTAGGTATAGAACTTTGCTCGAAAACCATAACAATTAAGTTTTAAAATGCTACTAGAATCATGTATATTAATCGCAAAGTGATCTGTATTCATCTATTACCTTTTAGGTAGTGGATAAAATGCAGAAATTATGTTACCTTACTTTTTGATTCTAGTACTATGCTAAACATTTGTATTATTTCATCTTTAGGTACCAAAATATGTTATCTATTACTAGATATTAAAGAATAAAGGCTGCCCTACACGTCGGGGTTGAATTGATCAGGCAAATGTCTGCTCAGCCTAAGTGGCGCCCACGCACGGTCAGTCTATTTGTTTTCGATAAAATTATACGGCATTACTTTTGCCTAGTATCTTTTTTGAACTGTTTCGTTTTTTTCTGAAGTTTTCTCTTTCTTTTTCTGTTGAATAAGTTTTATCCGTTAAAGAGAAACATTCGTTTTATTTCTTAGCATGCCTCACTATAAATCGTTTTTCGTAATATTTAGAACTGACCGTGTGTGGCGGCATTAACGTAATTATAAGCCTGATGACCAATCATGGTTTTTAAAAACATAACTTTAGACAAATCTAGGAGTTATAAGTTTCTTTGTATATCCAGTATAAACTAAAATTTTAGTTACAATTATTTGCTTTTATCAATTGTCATCTTTAGGATCTATTCAGAATTTAAGACCTAAAATAGGGATTCGATTTTTCTACCTATTTGTAAATAGGAAACACCGCGTTAAACTGAATAGACCTTTTCTAGGTATTGGTGTTTTTGATTCCCATACTGTAAGATCTCTTTGAGGAACAATGAATTTCTTCTCTCTGTTGGTATTTCTATAAATAGATTGCTCAAGGAATGTTACTATTGATTTGTTTAAGTTTCCTAGAGATAAATATTAATATTGTTAGTTTTTTTTTCAAGTGTTGCCAATGTATGAAATGTCCGAGTGTTGCAATTTTATTTCTTAAAATACAGGCATTTATGTAATGCATTGTTAGGGTATGTAATCTGGAACCCCGTGTTTGCCTTTTAATATAAATAAATCATGTTTTTGGAGGTTTTCATGTAAAGCTTGTGTAAAGTAACTTGTATCTGTGCCTTTACAATTTGCCAGCATTATTGTATTCATCGAAGGTATTGTTAAAATTGTATTTTTTTCACTTTCAATAAAAGGAATTCATTGTGTAAACTAATGTGTTATTTTATCATTTTTAGCTTTGTCAAGCTTAATGGCGTCATTGAAGATAGAAGGAGCGCAAAATCCAACTCCTCATCTCTGCAGACTTATAAATTTGCTACTGCGCAATGACTCACCTCGTGTTCACAGACGCCATTAAGTTTAATTTAGTTTAAATATGCTACAGAAGCCTAGCTTAGTAAGAGGAAAGAATAAACAGACAGACATTAAATAAGTTGAAATGGACCGGCCGGGAGGTCTAGTGGTAGTGACGCCCGCCTTACAACCGTGAGGTCGTCCGTCGTGGGTTCAAATCCCGGTCCCGTACCAATGAGTTCTTTGGAATTTATGTACGGAATTTAACTCCACTGCCTTTTCGGTGAAGGAAACCATCGTGAGGCAACCTGCATATTCGAGAAATTCGATGGCGTATGTGAATCCTCCAATCCGCACTGGGCCAGCGTGGTGGATATGGCCCAATCACCCTTCGTGAGGTCCTGCAGTGGACTATAAGGCTGATACAGTACAGAAGTCCTCTGACACGGCTAAACGGGGCCTACAATTTAACGTATCATCCAAGCCACGATAGCACTCAGAATTAGATTAGTTTCTCATTTCCGCCTGGGGCCCTGTACAAAAATGCCACACGAAATCTGCTGAAGCGTGTACTAAAATGCTATCAAATAAGCGTGATCTTACTTAGTACATACTGCTTAATCACATGGCTGGCAATATGATAGCAAGAAATACTCTTTATTGATTCACATTCACACACATAAAATAGATGCTAAAACATGTAAAGCAACCGGCGGCCGTGTACTCACTGAAAGGGATTTCTTCTTAATATGAGTATAATCTGATATTATTTTTTACGTGGCAACGCTTAGTCCAATAATATTGAATTTTTACAATTTTGTGTACATAAACTTCGCAAACGAACTCTGAAAAAAAAAGAATGTTACCCTGATGCTTTAAAACGGTTTTATGCTATGATTTATTCAACAAAAATTGTCATATTTTATATAATTTCTGATTCTTTAAGACTTTTAATAATTTGAAAGTATAAAAACCAGCCTGAGAGCACATATTATGTAAACCCTTTGGTCTAATAATTAAGATAGCCAAATTTATCTAAAAAAATATAGTGATGATCTGTCAAAGTTACCCTGATTGACTGTAGGTGTTCCTATGTAGTATGTAGGAGTACCTGTTGTGTTTTTGGTACTTAATAGCCTAAACTAAAATTGCTTGGAAATGAAACAGCGCCGTCTTGATGCCAACATATTAATTTGACACAATACATATTGCTACATACTAAAATGAGTTTCATTTCCATACAAGAAAATGTTGTTCAGTTAACTCTACCAAGCTTATAAAAATTTATTACTACTGTTTTGTATTATTGGTATCAACAGTTCAGAGAATCACAATAAATACACAACACCAATAAAACTTAATAATTTATTAAGACTAAATCTATCAAACGAATCTACATAATGACACTACGCTGACGCCTCAGCTTTGGCGGCCTCTGCCTCTTGCTTGGCCAGGACTTCTCTAGTGGTTGCTCGGTTCCTCCAAGCAGTCATGTATGATCGAGGATGGATTGGGAAGAAGCCGGACAGACCTGGAACCAAAAAAAGGTATGAGTATTAAATACAACTAGCTACACAGCTTCATTCAGGTGCTATTGGATTAAAGGTTGCCTAAAACCTTTCTGTTAATTTAATAGGTAGAAACATTCTAAAAGATAGTGAAAACAGCATTCCAACTACTTTGTATTGTGTAGTTTGAAATAAAATTTGCGGATGCCCAGCAGACACAATAATAGTGTTTAAGTTTGTAGAGATGTAAAATCTTTACAATGTCATTTTATACTTTAAAAATATCTGTAATAAAGTAATTTCAGTTTGGTCAGTTTATAATAAAAATCATACATTTATACAGCATAGGAGCCACTCTCTATTATAGTTCAACCGTTCAGAGAATGCATTCCTGACACGTCATCTTGAAAAAATGTTTTTGGCTGATATCTCGGAAACTGTATTCCTAGTAGTGCCAGTCGAGCTGTAGTAGCAGTAGTTCGGTTGTTAGTTTGGTTGACTGAACTACTGAAACTTTTCAGTTGCAATAATTCGGTTTTAACTAAGCACCGGACTATCCAGTGCAGTCCTGTGCAATCCTATGATGGAACTATTGGTATTTTTCCCCAGTGGTTCAGGAACAATTTGGCCTATTTGTCGAGCAGGCTTTGTTTGTTTTTAACCTACTTCTAAAAAGGAGGTTTTTTGGGTATGTTCATCAATATTTTCACCAATTGTGAAACGAATCAAAAAAAAGTTTTTAGTTCGAAAGGGACTGGTTATACTCTTGAGATGGTCTTGTTTAAATTTTATCGAAATCGGCTGAGCCATTTTTGTCCAATTCGAGTGAACTATTTGGAAGTCAGTTTTGCCATTTTATTGCAAAAATAATTGTATTTATTTGAGAGTCTAGTCAAGGATCTTCTGAGATTAAAATAACCAGTTGTCAAATTAATGGCACCTTTGGGAAAAAAAACAGTATCCATCATGGGACTACTCCACTGGTACTAGTGGCAATACATGCAATGTGACATGACTCTTGTTTGTCATTATCTTCAGGCACTAAGTAACTAAACATGTTAGACACCAAACACTATTATGACTAGCAGTGTTCTGGAAATACATTTCTAGAATAGGCTCTCAATCTTAACTGCTATGCCCATGTCCACTCCGCCGTGGGGAAGTGTTTAGCCCGTCTATTCCTAAAAACTACAAATATTGTTCATTGACTTACCAAGTAATTCAGCAACGGGTTTGGTTACATGAGCCCCTTGACCGAGCCAGTGTTTTAACCTCTCCAGATTGAGGGCCACCAGTTTCTCGTTATTCACATTAGGCATCGGATCGTAGGAGCCTAGCTGTTCTATTACTGGCAAGTGATTGGGTCTTTTTCTCTGCAAAAAAAAAGTGAATAATATTAGTATCATAACCTAACTTCATTCAAACAAATATTGTGAAAATCGTGTCTTTATAGAGAAGTTTTACGTATTAGCATCGCATACAATGTTTGGTTGTCTATTATAAGGAACTTACAGTTAGTTTGGACAATATTTAGAGGTATAAAATAGAATACTTACGTGAGTTACTGAGATGTGGAAAAATGGTCTGTTAGTGCATCCTTGACGAATAAGGCGAATGGATTTTGCTGCTTTTACAAAGTACTGGCCCGTGCCACTTGCCGGGGGCAATGCCATAGCGGGATATTAACGAAAATGTTATTAATTTCGGATAAAAACAATACACTTGAATCAGGTTATTTTAATTTATTCGTTCAAAAATAATATGCTAACGAGCTGTCACTGTCAGATTTCTCAATTTTATAAACAAGAGTTTATGAACGAATTCGAGCTCTTGCTTTTAATGGCGCGAATATTTAAAAAGAGTGAGATTTTGTTTCGTGTATGGTATAATAATAATATTGTACCGCTTATGTATTCTATGTATCCAATGCTGAAATTATTATGATTACTACTACTACTCCTACAAAATACCTGTAGATATAATTAGCACGAAATAGTGATGATTTAGGATTTTGTCTGAGAAATTTCATATTCATTTCTTAGTTTCCACTATATTTCTAAAGACGGTGAATGATGATGACGATGAGAATGGTGGTTATGACTTTATCCTACCATCTGACAGCATGTGAATTATTTTTAATTTAATATTTATGATTCCTATTACTCACATTGCGCGTATTGTAAGTGGCACGATATAAATAGGTACCTACTACATTATCATCGTTAGTGTCAGAAGACACCGCATAAAATAAAATAAAAACGGCAGATGCTATAATTTCTAATACTGAGATAAGTAATATGGTATAAGACTGCAATGTAGTGGCAATAAGAGTCAAATTAAGTTTTACTTACCATCTAAATCCCCGAGAACACTTGAACAGGAAAACTGAACTCGTTTGAATCTTCCTACTATGTAGGTGTGTAGCTGGATATAATATACAGGTACCTATTTTTCTTTATAAAACTAGTTCTCTCTCAAGTCATGAGACAGACACTTGCGACGTGTGTCTTTATAAGATTTGTATTAAATTAAGTGTAAATTAATTGGTGTTTGTGTTTTCAAAGAACTTTGACAATGTTTTTTCTTGTGCTTTATACAGTGGCATTATTGAGCTTCGCTGATGCACGTAAGTTTTATTGTCTTGGTAGGTACTAGGTAGGTATCTATGCAATATTCTGTAAATGCCGCGGCGGCTTTTGATTTTTGTGACAACCTTTTATTTTTTCGGGATAATATGTAGCCATAAGTTTTCGTCTTTCAAACTATGTCCATGGCAAAAATCAAGTCAATCAGTTGCTTCGTTGCTGCGGGAAAGAGGAACAAACCAATATACCAACTAATACATTTTCGGAGTTATAATATTAGGTACCTACCTATTAGTAAGGATTTAAAAATAAACGCTCAGCATTTAGCTCTTAGGGATGAAAACACAGTTTTTTAAAAATTTGATTGGAAATTAATTACTTGTAGGTATTTATTATACAAGCACAGCGAGTGCGCAAATGTTACGGACTCTTTTCACTTAAAAACAGAAGTAAGCAAAAAAACATCCCATGTGTTCATGAGATCCATCATCTAATTCTAATAAATAAATGGACGAACTCTACTCAAATACCTAAATATAGCTTCCAATAGTTACATCCATGGTTTATAGAATGATAAAAAGCTTAGTACCTACCTTTAAAATATTTTCATTTAGCTTTTGGCCGCGGCTCTTTTTGATTGTTATGCTATCCCATAGGAACCTTTTATATTTTCGGGATAAAAAGTAGCCGATGTCACTTTCCGTCTTTGAAACTAGCTTTATTTTTGGCTAAAAAGCTAAAAATCAAGTCAAACCGTCGCCGCGTTGCTCCGTTGCTGCGTGGAAGACGAACAACCAACAGATACAGTTTCGGATAATTTTTTCCAGAATCTGCGTGCTCTACACCTAACGGCTCCAGCGGCATCTGCAAGTCGCTGTATGAGTGCCTGCCATTGGTCAATGTTTTAAAAAAACCTGACAAGACTACCAATGACATAGACTTGCTGAAGAAGTCAAAGTGCGGTTACGATGGAGACATTCCTAAAGTAAGCTGTAATTTTTCATTAGTTAATTTGAGATTGTGTTCAAAATTAGATAGTTATGTATGTACTACTAAGTAATACTTACTATTTTTTGCACAGAGTTCTAATATCAGTATCCTTAGATATTGGCATGGCAAGAGATTTTCTTTTTATATGGGATAGGATGGGCAAAATTGCCATCGGCCATCCATGCCCGAGCTATAGGCCGCGTAATACAAGTCGGCGGATGTGAAGATAGCTACAAGCTGCGCTATTTCCAATCCTGACTGAAGGTCACACAAAGCCGCACGTTGATTGGAAATTGCCACGGTAATGAAGATATCATTACCGTGATACCTATTGCGCAGCTTGTAGCTAACTTCAAACTTCATTTCCGCCAACTTGTGTGACACGGCCTAAACGCCTACCTATGTATATATTACATATATTTAGTTAGGTAAGAGCCGTGGTGGTCTAGAGGTAGTGACACCCGCCTTACAATCGCGAGGTCGTGGGTTCGAATCCCGGTCCCGTACCAATGAGTGTTTTGGAATTTATGTACATACGGAATTTCACACCACTGGCTTTTCGGTGAAGGAAAACATATTCATATTCATATTTGTTTATTGCATAATATGGGTTTACAAAGTACTTACAAAATATAATAATATAAAACAGTTCGCCATATTCAGCCTTTCGGCATGCAACATTATGTAAGAAAGAGTACATATAGGCATTTAGTTGTTTTTTTTTATCTAATATTTTACATTTTAAACATTTGTCATACATATCATTTAACCACATTACTTTTAAAAATCATGAAAAAAAACAACAACACTATATCACGTTTGGTTGCATCTGTCAAACGAGAAAAAAATAATTGATTGAGGCCATTGGCCAGAAAACTGGAAACTAAGTTTCTAAAGCATCCCATTCATGTCTTTTTTTGTCACTAAAATTATTCCTAAATAACTAAATCACAATAAAGGCGAAACAAATGTCAAAATTATACACAAAATTATACATCGTGAGGCAGCATACGTCCGTAGAAGAATATCGATGGCGTATGTGAATCCACCCACCCGCACTGGGTAAGCGTGGTGGATATGGCCCAATCACCCTTCGTGGGTAGGCCTACGTCCTGCAGTGGGCTATTAAAAAGGCTGGTACAGGTACAAGTTCCTAATACTTAGGTACGGTATTTTTGCACAGAGTTCTAATATCCGTATCCCTAGACATTGGCATAGCTAGGCTAATGGCCTAGAGATTTTCTATTCTAGGATGAAATGGGCGAGGCCCACCTAAAGAAGTGTGAAAGTGAAAATGCGCTCAATGCAAACTTAAATTAATTGTATTCCTTTGTAAAAATCCCATAAAAATTGAGTCTGAGTTTAATGAAGATTATTAGCGAAATTTTGGTGGCCGACAGTCCACACAGACTAGTAAGTATTATGCGACTATCAGAAGCAGGAAGCAGTCCAAAAGGAGGATCGCAGATAATATATGTAATTGCTCTCCATCCCCCTTTTCTCCAAAAGCTTAATTTCCAGATCACAGTATTTAAAAACATTTTGAAAAAGTCTTATAAATAGTTTAAAATCTTTCATCTTTATGGGTGGTTTGGTTTGTCAACAAGCAATGAAATGCAGTAATTCTTGGAAGACGAGGCCTGTAGGCGTCAGCAACGTAGGATTCAGTGTGACCAGAATAAGTATTTTAATACTTTTTTGGTATATTGTATTGAGCTTATCGATTATCAGTAAATATTTTTGTAGGTATATATTTGCGGAGGTCGGTATTTTTGAATATGTTTTTTGAGCGACGAAATGGAGGAGGTACTCAAATCGACGAGCATGTTTTGCTTTTTAATGTATAACCGCACGCATTACTTTTTACGTTGTTGTCCGATTTCGATAACTCTTTTTATTGGAAAGTGTATACTTCGAAATTGGTTCCATACAAATTGTAAAAAGGTATTTTTGAGTGCATTTATTTAATTGAGCGTACTTCTGGGGAAACCTGGCTCCATGCTGGCGCCTACCCCTCTCTAGCATTTGCGATTTTAGCGAGAAACTTTCGTAGAAAATAGTGAATACCTATCGATTCAGTATTTTTTAATGTCTTTCTTTGGCGAAATTTAATCTGGCCACACCGGAGGACTTAAAGCTGCTAAACTGACATGAGAGTGGGCGCCAAAGAGTATAAATATAGAGAGAATATGGTGGGCGGGACCCGTGATTAGTATGCACCCAGACACGTGGGCAAAGGACGCAAAGGTTTCAACGGAGTGGGTGCCTTGTCTAGTCTAGTCGACCCCGAGGTCGGCCTTCAAAACGATGGCGTGACGAAATCGAGAGGTTTAACAAGAATAATTAAAAAAAAACCTTATAAAACAAGCTTTTACTGAACAAGTACTCGCCAAGACGAATCAAACGAGCCGAAACTCGATGGGTTTGCGTCGTTTTGTTATATAATTCCTAGGACCACCTTCCAGCTCCACCATCAGACACTGGTTACCATTAAAGGACAAACTACTCGACAAGACGATTCAAAGAGCCCAAACTCGATGAGGTTGTGTCGTTTCATTGCAAAGTTCCTTTGAGCACCTTCCAGTTCCATCATCAGATCAGCACCATGTCATCATAATATTGCATTGTCACGCAATTTACACATGTATGCAAAATTTCAGCTCAATCGGAAACCGGAATGTAAATCAAATTTAACTTGCAAGATTTGATTACAGACAGACAACGGGACAGGTCAAACTAAATAAAAGTTTGTAAAAAAGGACTGGACGGAGGCAGCGCAGAATAGGGAAGAGGGGAAGGAATTCGGGGAGACCTTTGCCCAGCAGAGGGATAATTCTTATAGGTAAAAAAATGGGTGGTTCAATCTGTGGAACTCCACAATAATCCTAAGCAATGCTTATGCTTTATCCTTCAACATTTTTTTCTCGACCTTTACGGGCACTGTAACAAAGTATGGCACCTTTTAAGCGAGCTAAGTATTTCAGATTATGAAATATCTTTATTATGACAACTATTATCTATAGTTATTACCCTTGCTATTGCAGGTGTGCTGCCCAAATGGTTGCACCACTCCGGAAGGAAAGTCGGGTACTTGTGTCAACATCCAGTCCTGCCCACAACTTGTGAGCTTGCTCCAGCCACCTATCTCCGAGGCAAATAAGCAATACGTCAATAAGTCTAGGTGAGTGTTAATATACTAAGCGCCACACAAATCGGCGGATGAGAAGTTAGCCGCAGATGACACTTCGCCGTGATTCGCTAATTATTGCGCATGTGTGCACAATGCGTAGGGAGCGCGCGGGAGGTATGAGGTTGGCGGGCGGGTGTGAATCCGGCGTCTCGTCTCTCTTCCCGCGCATACCTATATTTCGGCTTTTGCGCAGCGTTCTGCGCATAACTTCCCATCCGCCGATTTGTGTGGCGCTTAGTATACCAGCAGTTGACTCAGGGCCGCATTTAAGGGAGAGCGACCGGGGCGACCGCCGCGGGCCTTCACAATATGCCCCACCACAACAGATTTTGAAAAAAGAAAAAAACACACGTTTCATAGTCCAACGAGTAAACACTAGCAAACAACTTTTCTTGATTTTTGCGCTGTTTTACCTTTACCTACAGTGTTTTGTAGAAAAATCATTAAAAGTAGTAAGTATTATTCTTAAATATTGACAAAAGGATTACGTAATCTATGTTTTTTTTACACTAATCAGACAATCAGTAAAAAGGTGTGAAAATCCCAAATCGTCCTAATAAGTTTACTCGTATACTTGGAACAAGGAATTTGTATACTACGTAACGTTACGTAGTAGGTGTATACATTCCTTGACTTGGAATTTACTACCCATCTTGAAGACCTATGAGACCTTGAGTACCTCCTTATCCCTCATTTGTGACCAAAGGGCCTCCACTCCTTTGTTGCCCCGAGGCCTACACACCTCTAACTTGAGTAGACCGGAAATGTAAGAGACAGATAAATAGTATAGTAATGGGGGGGTCTCACCATTACAGTGAGCTATCACGACTCTAGGAACGTCTTTGTCCACCCCAGAAAACTTGAAAGACAATAGGTACATTATATTTTTGTGGAGTAAGCCAAAAATAGGCAGCTGTCACCTTAGACAAAATCCACCATCCATCCATCCATCAGGCATAGGACGTCCACTGCTGGACATAGGCCTCTGCTATGGTATGGATCTCCAATAAGACCGGGTAGAAGCGCCTTGCAACCAGTGCGATCCTGTGGTCCTAATGAGGTTATCCGTCCACCTAGGGTGGACGTCCTACGCTGCCCTTGCTGGTACGTGGTCTCTACTCGAGAACTTTACGAACCCATCGGTCATCGGTTCTCCTCACTTTGTGCCTTGCTCACTGCCATTTCAACTTGCCAATCCGTTGAGCTAGGTACGTCAGTAACTTTGGTTCTTCTACGGATCTCATTTCTGATTCGATCCCGCAGAGAGACTCCGAGCATAGCCCTCTCCATAGCTCTCTATAGACAAAACCAGAGAGAGATATGTTCATAGATAAGACGGCGGATCTCCATTTACATCCGTGTATATCCTGTAAAAATCCGTATTTCGGTGTGTATAGATGCAACGACGGAGAGAAGTACAGCGTATGCTGTTCCACGGACCAGCCAGTGTCGAAAGCTGGTCGTTGCGCAGACCTTGTTTCTACATTTCCCCCTCTACCCAGCACTGGGTGCTGCGGCGAGGATGGATTACGTACGAGGAAAATAGTTAGCTATGGTAAGATAAAATCATAATAATTTCAGCCGTGCGTACACTTCTAAAGTATGTTTGTATAGGCCGGGTGGCTAGACCTGGGGGCCTTACTGTGTAAGTGCTCTGACGTTCGGCTTCGCTTCTTCTCCTGCTCGCGCCAGTCACTCACGAGCGGGAGGAAAAGCGAAGCCGAACGTCAAAGCGCTTACACAGTAAGGCGTCTGGTGTCAGAGTTTTTAAGCCGTCTGAAGGCCTCTGACATGGCTAAACGTTTAAAACTTCCGGGGCCTGCAATTTAACGTGTAATCTGTGCCACGGTAGCGCTTAGTTGTAAATGCCACCCGCGGCCACCCATCCGAAGACTGACTAACCTAACCTAATTTGAATAAATAATGATTTAAACATATATAAGCCAGCTAACCACAAAAGATTTGAACTCGCTTTAAACACTGTTTAACCATGCAATTTGTACTATTAATCAGTATCTAAAGCATGCGTAAAACTTTTTTGTTAAGACGAAAGATGATTTCTTCTCTACTGATCATAATTACGATAGCTGACAGGGCGGGCTTGGATGCACAACACGAAATATTTCTTTCTACGTGTCAGAACGAGACACAGTTATGGTGAAGTATATATTTGTCACTTTTTCACTCGTCAAAAAGAGTTCTTTTCGTGGTTTTCGTGGTCGCATGCTAAGTTAACTGGTGTTGAACCAAAGTGTTGAACCTTTATACCTTCTAACTAATTTTATTGTAAACATCTTGTAAAGGTCGAATATAACACAACTTGGATGGCTGTGATTAGCTACAAGCTGCAGATAACCCTATCCTCAGTCACGGTAATGATAAACTAACATTACCGTGCCTCAGTGAACTTCAGTCAGGATCGGCTTTTCCGCAGCTAGTAGTTAACATGACCGCCGCCAAGTTGTATGATTAGGAGTATACTAAATGAAAACATAAATTAAACAGGAGGGTTACCAACCCAAGTCGACGATTACCCATGGGCGGTGCTAATCGAGTACATCCAGGGGGAGAGGATAAAGCTGCTGTGTGGTGGTTCCCTCGTCAGTGGTAGATATGTTCTAACTGCTGCACACTGCGTCACTGGACAGGTCTTACAACTGGGAACCCCGTGAGTATCCTAATCGTAACTTTATTTAACTCTAGTGGGGTTGCTGTAGTATACACACTTTCTCTTTTAGTCTCAAATTCTTTATTTGCGTCTTATTTTAATACACCTTCCACATCCTTGTCATCTTTTGCGCAATTCATCTATTGCATCCATTAATTTCAATACAAACTTTCTTCGACCATCACGTCTTACAGACTGATACTTTTCACAAATCCATTGTTCTTCTAGCAACATGGTTCCGTAAGTATAGCAAGTATGAAGGACCTGCCGGGCGGGTATGCGTCCTTAGGTCTTTTCCATTCGTTTGTAGTAGCGGAGAAGGTGGAATTAAACCAGGTATTTCATTAAAATAACAAGAATCCAAATGAGAAGAAAACTGTTTTTCTGCCAGTCAAGCGCCCCAAGTTATCGTTAGTGTTGCAATCTAAGAATTTTGGTGTTGCCATAAATAAGTGAGGTTCGGAAAACCAAACGCCACACCAGTAAAACCTAATATAAGGGGACCCCGTATACTTACCACCCATACCTCTCAGACTGCCTCGGCGGCTCAGTGGTTAGTGACCCTCACTTCTGGATCAAAGAGGTGTGGTTTCGATTCCCACCCAGGGCAAGCATTTATGTGATGAAGGGGGAGACAGAAGCTCCGGTGTGGTGGTTATGTTCTAACTGCTGCACATTGTCACTGGACAGGTCTTTCAACTGGGAACCCCGTGAGTAGCCTTTTACTCCATTTTAGGCCATTGGTTTGGCCTTATTTCATCCAATCAAAGTCGGTATTGTATTAATGTTTTCTCCTTTAGTCTCTATCTGAAGTTATATCTGAATACACTCTCCACTTACATGTCATCTTTTACGCTATTCATCTATTTTTTTTTTTTTAAATCTTTTTTTAAAGAGGGTTTGATCAGACATGATCACGCCACCCTCATTGGCCTTTCTTAAAGAACACAAATATCATAATAATATTATCTACTTATTCTATTTATACCTAATTTTGCTATTCTTAACAGCATTCTGGCCTCCTCCGATAAGGGATAGGCCAGAATACTGTTACACCAACCAACATTCATGGAATTAACATTTGTCAGAATAAAAAAATCGGACTTCTCCGCTACGCTTCGAACACACTCCACGACCACGTGATATACATCCTCGATCGCTCCACACTCAGTGCAGTTTGGCGATGTAGAAATCTATTGAGTGGAATGTGACCGGATCGCAGCCTCATAGCCATAACAATGTCTTTCCTACTCATGTCCGCGTTGGCATACCACGGCGACCTCATTAGACTGGGTTGCATGGTCTTATACCAGAGTCCTTTTGTTATCGAGCATTCGTCAAAGTGCTCCCGCCACAACTCCCTACCTCTGTCTCTGACTATGCCTACACAGTCAGAGAACAGAGGCAGGCAGTGATAAGGAGCTCCTTGGGTTAGCGCTTCTCTGGCTAGCCGATCTACTTCCTCGTTACCTGGTATGCCAACGTGAGATGGTATCCATTGTAATTTAATCACCTTCTTTATTAGACATATTACGTAACGACTCCAAAATGCGGTAGGCTATCGGTGTGCCTCGAACGTTCGAGGAGCACCAAACCAGGTGGTAAATAGGACTTTTAGAGTCCATCAAAATAACTATTTTGCTACAATTTAATTTGGTTATATAAGAAATAGCTTCTGCTATCGCGATTAATTCCGTATACATGATGGAGATGTTTGTGTTTATACTTAACTGTACGGCACTGTTTGGCTATTCATCTATTCTGTTCACCCATTTCATATTTACTTCGATCTTCCACCAATGCTGGTACTTTTCACGAATTCATTGTTGTTCTAGCAACATGGTTCCGTAAGTTAGCAAATAACCACTACATAGTATAAAACAAAGTTGCTTCCCGCTGTCTGTCCCCATGTATGCTTATATCTTTAAAACTACACGACGGAGTTTGATGCTGTTTTTTAATAGATAGAGTGATTCAAGAGGAAGGTTTAAATGTAAAATACACCTGTGCGAAGCCGGGGTGGGTCGCTAGTAGAGGTAATATAAATGAAGACGCCGTGTACTGATGGGTGGTAGAAAACTAAAAAAACATCGTGAAGCAACCTGCAGACGTTCTTAGAAGAAATGTAATGTTTAGGTATTATCCCTACTAATATTATAAATGTGAAAGTAAGTTTGTTTGTTACGCTTTCACGCTGCAACAGAGCATCGGATAGACTTTATTTTTGGTATGAATTCGTTCAAAGGCTGGGAAGTGACAGCTACTTTTTATTTCGGAAAAGTAACAGGTTCCCGTGGGATAGCACAAAAATCAAAATATACGCGGGCGGAGCCGCGGGCAAAAGCTAGTTTATTTTAAGTCTGTTCCGTCCCACTGCTGGGCAAAGGCCTCCCTATTCTCCTTCTACTCTTCATGTTCTCAAGCTACCTGGGTGGGTCCATGTAATGATGTATGCAAATCTGCCAATCAGCATGGACCAGCGCGGTTGATGTCGCCCACTTGCTTTTTTTGAGTCTATGTGTGAGTTCAGCAGTGGCAACTTCTTCTTCTTTTTGTATGTTTTGGCGTCGCATTATTGTGCATTTGCCAGTATCAAGTATGTTTAATAATTTTTGATATTTTATCAAAATAGTCAGTCGTAGTCATGTCATAGTACAATAAAGTCGCAGTCAAGTTCAAACATAGTCCAAGTCATCTTGCCTACACGTATGCACGTAAATGAGCGTATAATCATCGAAATACCACAATTTTTCACTAATTATCTCTGCTAAAAACAAAAGTTTAACAAAATAATACAATTAGGCGACATGATTTTTCCGCGTTCCTGCCAAATCTCTCCAGTGGACTGTTAATAAGGCTGGTACAGTAAAGTACCAATCATAATTACCAGCGCCTGATTGCAGCATATTTTTTAATTCTTATCTTTTCTAGTACAAATATCCGGTTAGGCGAGTATGACACGACCCGAGACGGCCGTGACTGCGTACAAGTAGAAGCTGGTGGTGAAGACTGCACCGACGGCGCTATCGTCATACCCATAGAGAAGATTATCGCGCACCCTGACTATAAGAAGGTCAAGAGCTCACCTGATGATATAGCGCTTATCAGGCTGAAGCGGACGGCTCCTTATACCGGTAAAATATACATTACATCCCCCTGCACGGGTAGCACGGCAAAGGGAAAAAACCATTTTATCCACTTTAAAATGTCAGTTGACATTGTCAATCATACTTTATTTCCTCTTCGAGGGGATATAATGGTGGAAATACTATTTGTCCCTTTGCCATGCTTCCCGTGCAGGTTCAAATTTTTCATGGATGAAAAGTTTTTCCAACTAGATATAAAGTTTTTTAACTGGATGTTTAAAAATAGATATATGAATAGCACAGATGAATAGAGTATAAAATTTAGCAGAAAATAGTTATATAGAAAAATTGCTATTTTCTACTCTTTTTTCTACTTCATTGTCTACTCTTTTTTCTACTTTAATTCCTACTAAATTTCCTACTTTATGTATTTCCTACTTAATTTTTTACTCAATTTTCTACTCTATTTTCTATTCAATTTTCTTCTCTATTTTCAACTCCATTTCTACTACGTTTTCTGTTCCATTTTTTTTCATTTTATATTTTATATCAGGAAATGGCAAAAAAATTTGAATTTTTGTTCACTGTTCGGAGGCTATACACCTAAAGAATAGTTTTTTTTTTCAGACTTCATCCGTCCAATCTGTCTGCCGTCAAGAGACGTGACCGAGTCCCCTCCGGATCGTTTCAGTTTGTTCGTGGCGGGCTGGGGCGCAGTCTCCGACACACAACCTTTCAGCCCTGTCAAGGTGCATGTAGAACTACCGTACGCCGCTAAAAACGTAAGATTTTACACTTTTAAAGTACCTACTTCACCTTGAAAAGTTGACGATGATAGGGAAATTTGAAGGTCACAAGATGAAAGCCCCAGATATTGGTCCAAAGAGAATCGCACCCACAAAGTGGAATATTTTGAGGTAAAGTAGCAATTGAAGGAGACGATATTTTCGGTCAGTCTTTTGACGGAAAAGGCGCGATATTTTAGAGTGGAAGGTGACATTTCTGTTTATAAGGCACTACGTGACGCTGATAATGGATTATAAGGGAATATCTAAAGAAAAGGTGAAAGGCTTTAAGAAGATCTATCTTCAAATGTGAAGAATACGACGCGAGGACCGTACAATCTGCCTGCTGTTGAGTGACGTGACAGAAACTAGAACTGAAAACCTACAAATATGTAACTTTGCGACAACTAAATAAATGCAATGCACGTGTAAGTTTCATTTGTAACCTATAAGCAAGATAGTTGAGACAAGTTACTATTACCTTTCAAATTTAAAGTTGTGGAAATGTTAAACGTTATACTTGCGGGAAGTTAATTTCACAACTTTCAGACATGCTTCTTGTGTAATGTTACTGCAACTTCACGTTTTAAAGTTGTAAAAAATTTGGTGAGCAGCTCTAGGCAAGTTACAGGGTTTATCTACAGCGCGGCCGTTAGGGCTTCGTTTCAAGCTCGCTGTAAGCTTGCATGAACGTTGCAACCTTAAATTTGTAAGTTACAAGCTTGTTGACGTTACTCTCAGTAATGTTATTGCAACTTTTGCTTGCTTAGCAGGTATAGTCTTTCAGAGATAATTTTAACAAAGTATTTATGAAACAGATACCTTGTTAAAATTATTGAAAAAAGAAGTTATTAATTTTTCCGGTGATCATCACACAGGAAAAATCAATAACAACAAAGCACAATTCGTTGTTTCGACCTGCTTTCTGATCGTCTTTGTCTGATACGTTAGACTTCGTGTAGTATCTATCCTGTTTGCTTCAATAACTCGTGCCATAGGAGTGAACGGGACAGAATTTGTAAATAAACGCAACAACAGCTCACAGCCTAACAGAGAGGAGATTCGCACCATTCTCAACACTTCTATCAATAAATGCCTTTCGTCAAAGTTTCAATTTTTTTAAGGATATCTGTATTTTCTATTTTTGGGGTTTTGTTTAGTCAGAAATAGTCAGAATATCGTTTATTCAGAATATCGTTTATTGCTATAAAACTGGTATATAAATTGTTAAAAAAATATAAGTAGGTATCACAGTCTTACCTTTTTCGGGCATGCAATATTTGTATTTAAAGTTTCTGTTTCTTTACATATCTAATAAAATAACGTTGATTTCAGGTATGTCAAACAGCGTACAAGTCCAGTGGCAGAAACACCGAACTTACTTCACGGCAGGTTTGCGCGGGCGGCGTTTCCGGCAAGGATTCCTGCAAGGGAGACTCCGGAGGGCCGCTGATGTATCTTCAATATGACAATAAACCGTTTTGGGAGTTGGTGGGGGTCGTCAGCTTTGGCCCCACGCCCTGCGGCCTGCCCGACGTCCCCGGAGTTTATACTAAAGTTTATGACTACATGGACTGGATCCGAAGTGTTATTGTAGCTTAAAGTGATATGACGAAAGAATAAAATACTCGTACGTACCTATGTATTTTTTTTTCTTAAGAAATGTTTACATGGAAATGGTAATTAAATTAAATAAAAATAAATGATGTAGGTATTGGTTGTTTTTTCAGCAAACCAGAATTTTTAGCCGTTTTTCGCTCGATATTTTAATAACGGTGACACAGGTAGATGCTTGAAATCTTCACAGAATATTAAGTTGCATATAACCGTCAAAAATTATTACCTTATTAAATTAAAATAACATACATTATGGGGATAGAAACCTTCGTGCGCGAGTCCGACTCGCACTTGGCCGATTATAGCATACACACCAAATGATCAATAGATTTTTTTTACATTGAATCCCATCGTTTTGTTTAAAAATGCGACAGCAGCTCCCTCGACCAATTGTAAAGATTGTTTAGCCGTTCAGTACCTACGACCCGGATGACCGGGGTGTAATTTTTTATAGTGGAATACTCGCTTTTCATTCATCGTGCGAACTCCCTTAGTAGTGATGTGGTTGGTGCAATTTTGTCGATACTTTTTGTACAATTGGACTTGGAAAAGCCTAAACCCGCTAGTCAGCCAGCCAGCTAGCCACCCAACCAGCCAGCGTGGTGGATATGGCTCAATTGCGCTACGTGGGTAGATCAATATTCAGCAGTGGGCTATTTTACAGTGACTTTAGTACTGTACTGTACCAGCCTTTTTAATAGTCCACTGCAGGACGTAGGCCTACCCACGAAGGTGACCCCACTACCCACGTGATTAGGTGTTTAGTGATTGGATATCCACCACGCTGGCCCAGTGGGGGTTGGTAGATTCACATATGCCATCGAATTTCTTCTACGGACGTATGCAGGTTGCCTTGCGATGTTTCCCTTTACCGAAAAGCAAATGGTGTGAGACCTTAGTATGTGCCTGCAAAGAAAACAAAAACTATTATCGTTTCTCTTTCGGTCCATAAATTATTGTAAGTTTTTGCTCATTTTTACCAGAGTCGCTGTACAAAATTATCTATAGGAGTGACACGCAAAACTTATGTAGTTTCCGTTTACGAATAATCTCATGATAAATCCCTCTGTACAGTATAAGTAAAGCCATTCTCTGTGCAGTAATTAATCACGGCAAGTTTTTTTCCTGAAAATGGAGACAATTTCATTGAATTTTTTCTCGCGAGATATTAAGGCGTCTTTAATGTGTGTGTGTGTGTGTGTGTCTAGTCCTAGAGCTAAATTGGTTACTTCCTAAGTTAGTCATAATTAATTAATTTTCTTAAAATCCTTTTTACATCGACATTTCCAAGACGTCACTATCCCTCCCGATCACTACACTCTCTGACCGACATAACTCGACCTTACCCCAAGAAAGAGAGAACAACACACGTCTCCCCCTCGCAAGACGGAGATGGAATACAAATGTGGGTCACGGGAAGAGTCTAAAAGCGCTGGAACGCTTAAAATAAAAGATGGCGGGCAGGTTCCTATAAATAGACGTTACTAGTTATAATTAATGGGCTACTTATGTTGGAGATAATGCCATTTCCTCATTTTCTTAGCCCAATTTGAGGTTTTTTATTTGCTTAGCCTGATTTTGTGATTTTTATTGAGAATCGTCGACATAAAACTTGCATATAACTGTCTGGGTTTTATTAGCTGTTTCCTAGAGGATACAAGGCGATGACTGAGTACTTAAATACGTCCTTATTTTAATGTCTTCTATATTTTTTAGAATCTTTTTGACAAAAATAATAATCAATTCAAAAATTAGGGAAATGGCGGACACTTGGATTTAAGCCTCGTTGTCATACTTACCTAGTCAAAAAGAAATCAAATATATAAGGGACTATCTTGCGATGTTTCTACATAATTATATTGTAATAAGATCAAATAATCGGCCAAGTGCGAGTCAGACTCGCGCACGAAGGGTTCCGTACCGTATGAAAGACCCCCTTTTTATATTTTATTTTAATTATTTATTTTTGAAGGGAATATACAGCCTTATATTTTGTAAATATTTCAAGCATCTTCCTGTTGCCGTTATTAATATATTTTATAACATATTTGCTCCTAAAGTGGCTGTAATTACACCAATTTCAATATCGTAATGTATTTCATTACGCACTTGTGCATTATTGTAATGTAAAACGCACGCCGCCACCGACTGCTGTCACTCTGTGGTGTCGTTTCTCCTACTTTCACGCGGCGAGTGTGAGAGACATTACGGCACTTGTGCGGTAATGTAATGTAAAACGCACGATGCTTCGACTGATGCACGACTTTCACTCCGAGTCAGAGTGCTCCATTCCAGTGCATGTCTTCTAGTTTTATTCATTTCCTCGCAAATATGTTATAAAAGGTCGTATGATTATATTATTGATTATTTATTGTATAATTTTAATTGTGATTATTTTTTGGAGAATGATGTACTTATGGATATTTTATTTTTATATAATAACCAATTAACACGATAATTACTACAGGTACAATACCGTACCTTTTTTATGTTTTTAAATTGGAAATTTATAAGAATGTATTAACTCCATATTTTTGACTTGTAACATTGTTATCAATAAATTGATTATGATTATGATTATGACATACGTGCGCGCGTACCGCACTTAGGTATATCATAATGTACTATTAATTATTTATTTTTAAATCGAATCTGTGAATATTTTTATTTCAAGCATCTACCTGTTACCGTTATTAATATCGAGCGAAAAACGGTAAAAAATTCAGGTTTGTTGTATGGAAGCCCATAAAATATATTTTTTCTGTTTTTAATATTTGTTGTTATAGCGGCTAAATTATTTTTTTGTTTCGAAAGGGACCGTTTCCAAGGTGGTCCCATTTCAATTTTTATCAAAATCAGCTGAGCCGTTATTGAAAAAAAATTATTTTTACATTTTTGTTGATTTTTCAAATATATTTTTCGCTCGAATTTATAGATACAATTTTTAAAAAATTGTATATATAAATTCGAGCGAACTATTCGAATTTTGTACACGATTTGGGCTTATTCTGTACATCAAAACTAACAACTTTTTTTCACCGACTTTTGTCAAAACTAAAAAGAAACAGCTGTTCCATATATTTTGTCGAGGGTGACCGATATTTTCTTAGGAATAGAATTTTTTTTGAGAATTTTTAAAAGTCGTAGCAATAAGGTTGTTAGATTTGATGTACAGAATAAGCCCCTAAAAGGATGCTAATTGATTACTAATAACCCTGTATAGTCAAACTACGCTATGGACGGTACTACAAAAGTCCTTTACTTGTTTAAGTAAATCGTAGCAATTAATAATATCTCTTATGATTGGACTCTTCATAAAGCCTAAAGATTACTTGTTAGGAACTTAAGGACATAAGCTTCCTTGGAAGGACAAAGTTATAAGCCTTTGTAAATAAACAAGTCTAAGAACACTGATTCAGAAAAGGCACGAATAATGGATCTTGGAGTCTTATTTCTGTACTGCACTGTACCAGCCTATTTAATAGTCCACTGCAGGACGTAGGCCTACCCACGAAGGGTGATTGGACCATATCCACCACGCTGGACCAGTGCAGGTTGGTGGATTCACACACGCCATCGAATTTCTTCTACGGACGGATGCAGGTTGCCTCACGATGTTTTCCTTCAACGAAAAGCCAGTGGTGTAAAATTTTCGTACGTAAATTCCGAAAAACTCATTGGTACGGGACCGGGATTTGAACCCACGACCTCACGATTGTAAATGATAGTAAGGTCAGTGTCATTACCACTAGACCACCATGGCTTTTGAAACAACGATTGTTTTGAATCTCGAATAAGTAGAGCAAAATGTCGGGACTGCGAGAACGTCGTCATTTTATAAAACTGTGTGTTTTTAGTTCATGCATCCAACTACGGATGAAAGAAACAGAGATAATCGGGCGATTTGGACATAAGGTTGCTGGCAGTGGCAGATTTACGTCTTTCCCGGCAGTAGGCTGCTGAATTTGCCCCCCTGCCCCTCCCCCTAACAATAATCGCGAACATATGTACATACAAATAATCGACCAAGTACTCGTACCTACGAGTAGGACTCGCGCACGACGGGATCCGTACCGTATGGAAAATGCCCCCTCTTAATATAATCGTATTTCATTTTAATTTAATTATTTATATTTGAAGGAAATATACAACTTAATATTCCGTGAATATTTCAAATATCTTCCTGTTGCCTTTATTAATACCTAGCTTAAAATATCCTTTTGTTGTATGGGTGCCCCCCTTAAAAATTTATTTTATTTTTATTTAACTATTTATTTTTGAAGTGAGTATTTAACTAAATATTCTGTGAATATTTCAAGCGTCTAACTGTCTTCTTAATTAAAATCGAGCGAAAAATGGCCAAAAATTGAGGTTTGTTGTATGGGAGGCCCCCCTTAAATATTTTATTCTGTTTTTAGTATTTATTGTTATAGCAAACAATAGAAATACGTCATCTGTGAAAATTTCAAGTTTCTAGCTATCACAGTTCATGAGATACAGCCTGGTGACAGACAGACAGCGGAGCTTAGTAATAGGGTCCCGATTTTACCCTTTGGGTACGGAACCCTAAAAAGGAAGATTTCAATTCGACTCTAATTTTTAAGTAAGTCAGTTGATAGGTAAGCACACAGATCTCTACCTATAAATTGATACAACGATTCAAATTGCTTATGATTGCTAATCGGCGCGTTATGGGCAGTTAAACATCAATCGATGGCTAATGAGAGCAGCTTTTATTATCAGGGGTGATGGCGGGAAAATAAGAAAATATTGTTTGAGAATCATAACGATATTGCTTCCTAAAATTAATATGTTTAGACTAATAATAATAATTTATTTATTTGTAGCCAATAACATTATGCTTAACATAGTATTCAGTAACAAAAGTGACATAAAATAACAATTTATAGGTATTGAATATTATTGAAGTGGACGTCTTACGGCTGATGGATGGATGGATGGATGGAATATTATTGAACTTGATTGACAGAGGTAGATCTTCGAATTTTCGAATACTATTTAATACTCTAGTCATCGCTGTAGGATACCCTGTGTTGCGATGACTAGTCTCTTCCAAGGGATAAAGAAATAATGGCTTGTAAATGTAATAAATAAATAAACGTAATTTAAAAATACAGTCAAACCTGGATAAGAGAGAGTTGAAGGGACCGCCATCTCATTCTCTCTTATAGAGGTTTTTCACTTATCCAGGTTTCTCACTTATCCAGTTCCGGAAGTGGCTACTCTCTCTTATAGAGGTTATGCGTGAAGAATGATAAATATGTTTATAAATAGTATATAGATAGGTACTAATTGTTTGGGTTGTGTTGATTAGAATTGAACAAAAATGATAGTTTGTTGTATTCATTCTAAAAGACATTTAAATATTGGGAGAATTAAAAAGATCGACTTTTTTAATATTTCCATACCCTTAGAGCACTGAGACCTTATAAGGACCGTATATCTTTTTATTTTATAATTTTATAAAAGTAGTTCTGACAATTGATACTTATCAACTGGAGTAGGTTTGACCAATAAGATAGTGCACGTGTAGCAATTCCAAAAGAATGTGATACAAAAATGATGTTAATAGATTAAAGAAAACCACAAAACAGTTTTAAATAGAACACTATTTTAACAAACAGGATAGTTTAGATGCACGTGTGGCCATTCCAAAAAAAAATGCGATACAAAAACAATGTTACTTATTTCCACAAAATACAAAAAAAAAATGTTTGAATAGAACACGGTCCGAAAGCAACGGTAGTTAGTTCCACGAAATTTAAGAATGGATCATAAAATGCAGATGTTTCATTACCCTCAACTCTCGCTTATAGAGGTTCAGACAAGTAGTACTCTCAGTTATAGAGGTCCATGAGGGAAAAACGACTCTCTCTTATAGAGGTTTTTGTCTCTCACTTATAGAGGTATTTGAGGCGTAAAATGGCGGGACCTGGCAATTACTCTCACTTATAGAGGTTTCTCACTTATCCAGTTCTCAGTTAGCCAGGTTTGACTGTATTAACATTTAGAGCATGCGTTGATAAATAATAATAATATAAGTTTAGTATAAAGATAAGTTTGGAACAACAGTGAATATGTAGTAGTAGGTACTTATGCCTTATGAAATTTTTGTGTGCTATTATTACCTACTAAGTGTTATGTATGATTGTTTAACTGACAATTCGTATTAAATCTTGTTTCTTTGTAGTTTAGATTTTTAAGATAGGTTTTAATTTTGTGTTTACTTTCCCATTTAGTGCAATTTAAAATATCAATTTGTTTGTTTATTTTTTTGTATAAATAAATAATACATTTATTCTATAAATAGACTCTAACAAAATGTGTTTTAGTACTACCAAACGGTACAATATGACTTACAGAATGTACTTGCTTGTATCGTCTTACCAGAGACAATGGGACCTCAAGTCCCATTGTCTCTGGTCTTACCTATATGTTGTTTATGGCCAACAAATATTTTTGAAGTGAAATTTTTTTTAGCGGTGTTGTGCACTTTTTGGAATGGGTAAAAAATGTCGCGTCAGATCGTGACCTGATAGAAAATTCGTAAGACGGAAGATGTTCAAGTTTTCACTTCTGCCGATACTCCCGGAGTGCAACCCGTTGTGTTTAGGGTTCCGTACCCAAAGGGAAAAACGGAACCCTATTACTAAGACTTCGATGTCCGTCTATCCGTCTGTCTGTCTGTCTGTCTGTCACCGGGCTGTATCTCATGAACCATGATAGCTATAGGCAGCTGACATTTTCACAGATGATGTATTTCGGTTGCCGCTATAACAACAAATACTAAAAGAGGATTAAATAAATATGTAAGGGGGGCTCTCACACAACCAACCTGATTTTTCAGACGTTTTTCGCTCTATATTTATAATGGTAACAGGTGGATTCTTGAAATTTTCACAGAATATTTAGTTTTATATTCACTTCAATAATAAATAATAAAATTAAAATAAAATAAATATTTAAGGGGGGCTCCCATACAGTACGGAACCTTCCGTGCGCGAGTCCTACTCGTACTTGGCCGATTATTTTTAATTCTAAATCTACTGTAGCCAAATATGGAAAGTTTTTTTTATCCCGAAAAAATTAAATGATCCGATGGGATGACATGAAAACCAAACTAATAATCATAATTAATTTATAATACAACATGTATTACAAAACATTAAAATCTTATAGTACCTAGTAGTAAAACATTTTCAGTTGTCTTCAAAACAAAATCAAATCAAAATTGTGCTTATTTACTGACTTCCAAAAAGGAGGAGGTACTATGTTCGTCTGTACTTACGTATTTATTTTGTGTTTGTTCATCGATATTTTCGCCAATTGTCAACCGATTTAAAAAATCTTATTTAATTAGAAAGAGTATACTCCCGATGTGGTCCCATATCAATGTTATCGAAATCGACTGAGCCGTTTTTGATAAATCAACAATAATGCACATGGATGTCACATCGATTCGTGTAAACTATTCGAATTCTGTACACGGTGGAAGTAGGTTTTGCGATTTTATGCGAAAAATAATTATTAAATTATTAATTTAATACATAACCTAATATAGGTAGGTACTCGTCGTGTTCGGGACCCACACTACGTACCTAAAGACCCGGGATCCAGGCTCTTCCCGAGGCAGGGACTTAACATTTAACTAATACTACTTATACCTATTCAAGTTACTTGGACTAAATATTGGAGCTTAAAAGAAATTTTTAAAAGTAATATGTCAGTGAAACTTAAAACTAGAGCCATGTCGAGCTGCCTTTTACCATGTTTAACGTATGCCTGCCAGACTTGGAAATACATAGAAAAAAAAAAAGAAAAATTATAACTTTGTCAACGGGGTCTAGAACGGAGCATGCTCAGGATTAGAAAAATTAATAAAATAAGACACACAAAGATAAGAAACATAACTAAAGCTACCGATGCCTTAAGCTATGCTCAAAAGCTGAAATGGAAATGGGCGGGGCATGTGGCAAGAATGTCTGATGAGCGCTGGACTTCAAGAGTGACAAGATGGTGCGGTCCTAGTGGCAAACGCCACAGAGGAAGACCGCTCACAAGATGGGCAGTTGATGTGGTAAAAACGGCTGGCTCAAGATGGTTACAAACTGCTCAGGACAGAGAACGCTGCTGGAGTTCCTTGGAGGAGGCCTTCACCCGCGGAGGGGCTCTTACTAATAATCAAAACTAGGATTAAATAATATTAGCTCATGTAATCTTTGTAGTAAGAAATAAAAAGGCTTTTTATTTTATTTATTTATTACTTACTAGAAGCACCCCGCGGTTTTACCCGCGTTGTGCCCGTTCCCGTGGGAATTTCGGGAATTTTTATACATATAAACCTTCCTCTTGAATCACACTATCCATTAAAAAAACCGCATCAAAATCCGTTGCGTAGTTTTAAAGATTTAAGCATACAGACAAACAAACAAACGAAAATAGCGACTTTATTTTATACTATGTAAGGATACCTACACCTAATAACTATTCCTGAGATTTAACATTTTGTAACATTTTTAACCGACTAGTCAGCGACTTCGAAAATGAAGTTTATAAATTCGTCTGTATATTTTTGTATGTATGTTACGCGATAACTGTACTCCGCCAATTATAAATCGATTTTGATGTTATTTTTTGCGTTTGTAAGATCATACTATAGAGATGGTCCATAAAATATTATTGAAATCGGCTGATCTGTTTTTGAAAAATCAAAAATAAGGTTAAAAAAAAGTATTTATGCATGAGACAAGAATGATAAACGATTCGAGTGAACTATTCGAATTTCGTTCCCGACTGAAGTCAGTGGAGCCATTTTTGGCGAAAAATAATTATTTATCTACTATTAAAGTAATACTTTTAAGTTATGTAAATCATTGGTGTAAAGTAAACGGTGTTAAGCAACGTTCCGCACGGTCAGTATTTAGATGGGTATAGCAATTTCCAACTGAGCGCTACCGTGGCTCGGATGACACGTTAAATTGTAGGTCACGGTTGTTTTAACCGTTTAGCCAAGTCAGAGGCCTTCAGGTGGCCTAATAACTCTGACACCAGGGCTAACCACCCGGCTGGCGAACAAGGCTAAGTTCGTATAGCGAAAAAGCTATACGAACTTACCGAACGGTGTAAGTAGGTACTTATTCATAATTAAATATTTTCAGATTAATCCCCATACTTTCACCACGAGCGCAGCCACCACGATTGATGGCTGGCAGCCATCAATCTGCGCTCGTAGCCACTGGTTCCGTCCAAGCCCAAGGTTACAACGAGCCCTGACGAGGATGCTCCCAACATCTCAGCACCAGCCTATTACGGCTAAACTCCACCAAAACGGAGCGAGGCAGTGTGTTCTCCTAAGGTAAGCTCATGTGGAAGTAGTTCGTAAGGTAAGTCTATGAGTAAGTAGTTCGTAAGGTAAGTAGTCGTAAGGTAAGTCCATGTGTAAGTAATTCGTAAGGTAAGCTTATGTGCAAGTAGTTCGTAAGGTAAGCTCATGTGTAAGTAGTTCGTAAGGTAAGCTCATGTGTAAGGATTTCGTAAGGTAAGCTCATATGTAAGTAGTTCGTAAGGTAAGTCCATGTGTAAGTAGTTCGTAAGGTCATTACAGGTGTAAGTACTTCGTAAGGTAAGCTCATGAAGTAGTTCGTAAGGTAACCCCATGTGTAAGTAGTTTGTATGGTGTGCCCATGAGTAAGTGGTACGTAAGGTATATAAATAAGCCCTTTGTAAAATGTCTGGTTTGCTTAGTGACTCACAAGCTCTATATAAGTGTTTTCTTTCTTACTAAGCAACATTGCGATTATAGTGTGTCACCGGAGACAGGAATCTAAGCAGCTGTAACACAGGGTTTCCTAGTACAGCTGCTTACGAGACGCTGTAACCTACCGCTTTTATAATAACTCTAATTTAAAATTTAGATGAAAATGTTTATGTAGGTACCAACATTTGTTGTACATAATTTAAATTTTTGTGAAATAAATGATTGATTGATTGCGATTATGCTTTCTGGCAAAAGATAGTTAAATAATACTTTTAAGTTATGTAAATTATTAGTAATCATAATAGTTTTGATTTTATCACTCTAAAGAAGAAGAAAGTTTTCACTGAGGAAACTTGCAAACCTCCGTAGAAGAAATTTTATCATTCATTTATCTGCCAGTGGATATCTGCCGGACATAGGCTATAGATCACCAATTCCGTTGAAAGCGGCTCGCATCCAATGCCATCCTGAGGAAAATATTGTTTAGTATATGAAACCATCAACCGAAATCGGGACAGTGCGCTGGATATGGTCCAGATTCCAATCGCCGTTCTATATAGTGTAGGCCTAGGTTCAGCAATGCAGTACAGCGAACACATTTTTCTTTTTCTTAGTTTTGCATGGTCGCAAGTATTTGTTTGTAACCGCTGGACATATGCGGATTTAGTAAGGCTTTAGTTAGGGTTTCTGCATATCACGTACCCTACTATTTATGACCTAGAAATAATGTTTTGACGAGGCCCCTATACAACTGAATACATTTTATTAGTTCGATTTTTAATTAGGATATTTATTTTAAATTAATGTAGTTTGTGATTTAATTTTTTTTTGTGTGGTTTATTGACATTGTTTAATAACTAAGCCTCTATACAGCGGATTTAAAATTACAAACATTACTTTGAAAACTTTATTGTTTACTTTGTTCAGGTATGACTTTGACAGTACAGCTGATCGATGTTTTTAAGTGCAGAACATCTGCGGGTATATTGTTAAATCTCCTACCTACATTCAAAATATTTATCGCTACGCAGATACGAAATAGTTTTTGGAACATAGGTAGTTTTATTTTGTTTTTATTTAATTATTGAATTTTAATTGATTTTATTCAAGTCAAGCCGTAGTGGTCTAGTGGTTGTAACGCTGGCCTGTTATTCTTGAGGTCGTGGGTTCAATCCCGGTCCCATACCAATGAGTTTCTTTGGAACTTATGTACGGAATTTCACACCACTGGCTTTTCGGTGAAGGAAAACATCGTGAGGCAACCTGCATACGCCCGTAGAAGAAATTCGATGGCGTGTGTGAATCCACCAATCCGCATTGGGCCAGCGTGGTGGATATGGACAATCACCTTTCGTGGGTAGGCCTACGTCCTGCAGTGGACTATTAAAAAGGCTGGTACAGTACAGTAATTGATTTTATTCATGTTATTTTTTATTTTATTATGATTTTATTTTATGTTGGACGAGTCCATAAATAGGAACATAGATGCTAATATTTAATTACATTTTGTTTTCAAAGTACTAATTTGACAATAAATGATTTCATTTCATTTACAACGATAGGTACCAAATGCGATAAGGCTGCCCTTGTACAACATATGTATTGTGTAGCTTCTGTAATGTGTTTCTGTCAATTTGATGTATTTTAATATTTATTTAATACAACGTTCCAGCCCAGCCCAGTTCGGTGGAGTCCGTGCCCGAGCCGCGAATCAATCGCTGAAGCGGCTGAATAGTAGAGCGGGCGCGCATGCGCGTTCCTAAAATCGATGTGTGCACGGGCTAGGCGGGCCAGTGGTCGCGTGCCCGTCGCGCAGTCCGGTGCACAATGCGCTCGCAGTGAGGCGGGAAACTCGGCAAGCTGTATCTCCGCGAGTACCCGGCGGAGGACGACCGGCCGCCGTGCCGGGAGGAGTGGCGGCGGCAGGAGTGGGCCGGCGGCGCGCGCGCGCGACTGCCGCCCGCCGAGCGCAGCCCCTCGCGCCGGAGCCCCTACCTGACGCGCGATGAGGAGCCCTCGCCGGCGCCCGAGGAGCGCGGCCGCTCGGCCTCGGCCGGCGCGCACCACCGGCAGCGCGCCGCGCGCCCCATGCGCTACCAGTCGCTCGAACGCGACCAGTACGACCGCTCGTACGCGCCGCCGCACCACCCCGAGGATGAGTACTACCGCCGCGACCCAGCCCCGATCTTCATCGGCGAGCTCCAGTCCCAGAACTCCGACCTGCAGAGGGAGCTGGGCAACCTCAAGAAGGAGCTCGAACTGACCAACCAGAAGCTGGGCTCCAGCATGCACAGCATCAAGACATTCTGGAGCCCGGAGCTGAAGAAGGAGCGCGCGCTGAGGAAGGAGGAGAGCGCCAAATACAGCCTTATTAACGACCAACTTAAGCTGCTCAATCAAGAAAACCAGGTAAGTCCTTAAAACCTTAAAAAGTTGTACCATTTCAAAGATCAGTCTCGACATAGTTGCCAGTCGAGTTCGAAAAAAGTTACAAAGTTAAAGAATCGGAAGTACGGCACGCTTGCGAAACGATCAATAAAATCGTGGGTAGTTCGAAATCCGCGCTCTCTACGCCCCCCCACCGCTCAATTAAGGGCAAATACACGCTAGACAAAGCTATTGGTAAATATTTTCTCTCATCATTTCGCGGAATTAGATCGGGAATCAACAAATAGTGATGATGAGTCATGGCCGAAAGTGCCCGGAATCTGTCCCCCCTCCCCTCTGCTCTGACGTCATAGGTACGCATGCCTGGAGGAAGCTCGTTCATTGATGTGATAGGTCAATGGGTAGCCATTTTCTTATTGCTATGCACCGTCCCACTTACATTATGAGTATTTTTAGTCCTACTATTAGAAGCAGATTAACTATACCGTGCGTGCTGTTAAGTAGTGGTAAAAGTAGTAAAGTTTAGTGCGATTTCTGTTAGGTATTTTTCTGGCAAACATCGCGTTGGATTCGTTGTTAAAATTAATCTTACACTGGCAGCCCTGGATTACCTGTCCCTCTTTATTTCAGAGCGTAAGAAAAGGATAACGCAAATTTTAATGCAGTTCCTTGTCAGTTATGAACCTAGGTACTAATACCTAGGTCTCAAAGAAATTGATTAGGAACCTACTGAAGTGTTATGTTATGAAGTGCTATGACCTGATATTTTGTCATCGGTATGAAATAAGAAGAAAATATAGCGAGATTTTAGAACCATCAGAATTTTCATTGACCGAGATATAGGTGGTACCTACTCCACATAACATTTTTATTATTATAATAATGAGATGAGTATTTCGTCTAAAAAAACACTATAGACATCCTCCTAAAGTTACAAAGACACACAAGTAAACAAAGCAAGAAGTAGGTACCTACCTACATCTTCTTAGTCGTCCTCTTCATTACTGAAGGTCGTGTCTAAATTGGAGCGGTTTGATCCCGTATCACTTTTTGGACAATATGCCCCACTCGGACCTGTCTGTAGCGGATCTCACGGCGTCAGGGATGGGCATGCCGATCAAAGATCTTATTTGATCCGTCCATCTTGTAGGAGATCGACCGCGTGGTCTTTTCCCGTCGACCTTTCCTACTACCATTAACTTCTCCAAGTTGTCTGGGTCTCTGCGAGCAATGTGGCCAAAGTAGTTCAGAATGCGCTGGAGGCAGGTCGTCGACAGTCGTGTTGTTATATGGAGCTCCTTAAGAATGGATACGTTGGTACGGCGCGCGGTCCAAGGTATACGAAGCATTCGCCTCCAACACCACATTTCGAATGCGTCAATTTGGGTTCTTTCCTCCTTCCGTAACGTCCAGGATTCTACGCCGTATAGGAAAATTGAGAATACTAATGTCCGTACCAGTCTCACTTTAGTGTTGCGAGATATGTTTCGATCTTTCCAAATCCGTGTGAGTTTCGTCATCGCTGATTTGGACATCTGTATTCTCCTTGTAATTTCCTTAGCGCTGCCACCCTCGTTGTTAAGAAGAGACCCAAGATAAATGAACTGGTCTACAAATTCTAGATCCTTGAGTTCGTTAGTGCGAATCAGTGAACCTTGCCTATCTACTACTAAGATCTTAGTTTTTGTTTTATTTATGCTGAGGCCCACCAATGCACTTTCTTTCTCCACTCTAGAAAGTAGTTCTGCCATCTCTTTTTCGGACGATGCGAAAAGGGTTGTATCGTCTGCGTATCGTAGGTTACTAATTCGCCTTCCGCCAACAGAAATTACCTACCTACATAATTTTTCACAATTTTTTTCTCAATACTTTTTGACTTCAAATCCGAACAATCTAAAGTTGTCTCCAACCAGGACCTTTGCCCCGGGCTACACCAAGTTTCCATATTATGTATGAGTACCCACATAAGTCTCATAAACTCATAACCTATGTAAATACGATTACAAGAAAAATTCCTGTTACATCATTTGAAAACTTCAGCAATTAGGTGCTTTGCTCGCAACTTACTTATTCGAAATTGTGACAAGAAGTTTTAATTAGGGCAGATTTTTTAACTAATTGGATAGCATTTTATGTGATATTATTATACCTTAGCGTTTAACCATATCCTGTTTATTAAGCAAAATAGCGATATTTTATTTATTTATTTGGCAATTTGCAATAGTAAAAACACAACACAAAAGGTGCGTACAGATTAAGTAACATTTTATAAAAAAAATATAACGTACGTTAAATAACTTATTATAACAATACGTTTTATAGGGAATAGGGACTATTACTGAAAAATTTTTTATGACAATGTTTTAAAATATTTTAAATTATCTCGCCAAAACGACCCAAGCGAAGCGACATGCAAGGGCACTACCTACTTTTTACCACAAAAATACCAAAAAATTCTCCGGGTCCATAATAGACTTTATAAACAATTTCAATTGCTTAGCTGCAATTTCTATTCCGTTGCTATAAGAACTAGGTATTTGTACAAAAGAGAAGTAATGAACAGCAAATACATTTTCACCTTGCGACGGTGGCGAAACAGTGAAGCTGCATAATATTGACTAAAATGTTGAGTATGTGAAGTAAGAGGTTGCTATCTTAGGTCTAAAGCCTTGGATTGTCCAGGATGTAATGACGTAACATGCTCAGAAATGAATAAGTACGTAAGTACTTTATAAGGTTTTTCATCCCCCCATCTCGGAAAGACTATTTTTTGCTCTTCGATTTCTGAGTGCAAAAGTAGTTTTTATCCGCTAGAGAAGTAAAATTGAATTTAGAACATCGTGTGCACTAAAGTTTGGAATTCAAAACATCATGAAACCTATTTACTTCTATCTTCATGGTGCCGAATTTGTCATTCAACCTTTTTTTAATTTCATGAAAACTTAGACTCGGGACCTTCTTGGTGTACTTTTTTTTAATTTGCTTTGCGCGCGCCATTTTTTGTGTCATATTGTTGTATGTTTTATAATTATATACTCTCTGCTTTATATTAAAAACAAGAAACTTGAAAACAAGTGAAAAACCTAAAATTAGTAATTCTAGCGAATAGGAAGTTTGTTTGACACCAACAGAATTGACTGAAACGGTTAATAATGCGGATTATTTTGCCTTTTGTTAAAAAAAAAAACTTGAAAATAAGTTAATGACCTAAAATTAGTGATTCTAGCGACGAGGAAGTTTTTTTGACACCAACAGAATTGACTGAATTATGCGCAAATGAGCTTTCTCCCTCAACAATCACACGAGAAGTTAGATATTTGAAACCGTACGAACGTAAGTAGACGACTTTAGTTATTTCCTCGCTGAGGTGGGATGTAAAATTACGTGTTGCACTCGAGTGTAAAGAGTTTTTACCTCGTGCGCTTTTAATTCCCTCGCTGACGCTCAGGATTCTAAAATTGAATCACTCGCTGCGCTCGTAATTCGGTTTTAGAATCATTCGCTTGCTCGGTCATCAAAATTGAGCACGCGGTTAAAAAGCAACTTTTCACTCTTGTATAACAAATAACTATTGTTTTGGTTTTGTTATTTTGAAGTGTAGGACTTTCAGAGATTTATAATATATACATATTATCTACTCATCATTACGTACTATTTTTAGATCAACCACGGATTGGCAAAAAAACAGCTGTTCCATAGAAAAAGTTTATTGACTCTATAAGCCCGATTACAGAGGCGCCAGCGTAAAGAAGGATGTCGACAGCTCATACATACGAATACCTGTTGTGTACGGATACACTCAGTTTCTCCCAAGCTCATTTATAAAAATGTTATCTTCACCAGAGTAATTTATGACGCTTCTAAAACTGTTCTGATATGTACAAGTTTGCTTAAAATGAAGTTAAAATAAGAAAAACCGAAAACAATTTTCAAGCTATAGGTACCTACTTTGATTTATAGAATTATAGACCATAGCAGTGCTGCCAACTCCTTTTGGCAAAAATTCGCTATCAGCACGTCAAAAACGCGCCAGAAGCGCTAAATGGTAACTACGACGACTGGTACTACAAAAAAATGAATGATAATGAATTTCGGTATTCATCCACTTCATTAGCAATAGTATAAGAACCACAACTTGCTGCTATTCGAACTTCGGCCGCAGCCTGCGGATGCAGGTCGCGATTGCAGGTAACACACATCTGAAATGCAGCCACTGCCTGCTTCCGCAGTCGAGAGTGATTCCGAGGTTGGCTACACGTGCTGCGACAGGCAGCACGTCGGACTTGTCTAAACAGGTGAACAACACTCGCAGCTGAGGCTCGGTAGCACGTGCTGACGGAGCCGCAATCGGAATCTTTTTTGCAGAAATTCATACTACTACATAGATAACCAGAGCCCTTACTCGTAGTCCAGGCTTTGCGAAGTTTACTCAAACTTTCGCGTTCGCGTGTGGCTCCATAGATTTTGGTTAGTTCTTCCTCGTTTCTGATAGGGGCGCTGTACAAAAATGTATAGGGCCACACCGAAACAGCTGTAGTTTCAATTTACGTGTAAACCTGGATTAACCCCTCAGTTGTGCAGCCACAGCCGGCTTCGCGCAGCTGCTGCAAGTGCTGTTTGTAGCTGTAGCCTGCTGCCGAGATTCGAATAGCACCTTAAGGATTATTACGAGCAATATCAGAATAATCAGGAATATCTCGGATAATTTCAACTGCAGCTTTTTGTTAGTTATAAAGTGAGTGAAACCTAAAATATAAGTATTCTTTCTTTTTGATAATCTTAATCTTAACAAAAATGTATGTTTCTATAAAATATGTAAAAAGACACCTCAGTTCGTAAAATTACTAGTTGAAACACTTAAAACGAGTTAAGGAAGGAGCATGTACCAACTGTTGAAAAAAAAAATTATTAAATCAACCCCTCCAAAAAATTGCTAAGTCGGAATACCGAAAACGAAATCTGGTAATACTGAATACATCATCTGATCGACTGAATTTGACATTTCCTTTTTTTTTACAGCAACAGTAATGAAATAGTGGTTTTTTTTAAATAATGTGCCCATTTTTGGACAGGTTAAAGCCTTTAAGCTCATACCGCCACTTCTTATGTATGTAATCTATAATGTCAAAACAATAAAAAAATCATTGTAATTTTTCTGGTGGTCTAATATTAATTTTAATTAGTGATATGAAAACAGCAAAAAATCACAAAATTTTTGAAGCACATATCATTTTTATAAATGATGTTTTGTTTTCTACCTACTTGCAAAAAAAAAAAAACGACAGGTCCATTCGCTGCATCCTTCTTTAATAGCAACGTAAAAAGCGTTCTCTCCATTTATAATACCTAAAGTGAAAAAGAAACAGAACTATGCCAATATAATTACGAAGGCGCCTCTGTAATCGGGCTTATTGTTTGATTAACAGCAGAGTTTTTTTCTCGGTTTCGTATTTGGCGCTACAGTAAAAGTTGTTCATAATTATGAGCATAGGTATAAGTAATTTAATTTTTAAATCCTTTTGAAACTTTGTAAAACAACACCCTGTATACATAAACATGACTAAAACGAAATGAAATGAAAATCCAAAAAAGAAAATATGGTGATTTTACTACATATAGGTGCCAAATAAATTCTGTTTATAAAATGTCATAACTAAATTACGTATTCGGAGAATGTGCAACAAAATCAGTTAAATAGAAACATATTCATACATATTCACATTTCCTCATCTGAAAAGCTCTCCTTACACTGACGGGATAAACAACTAAACACAAACAAACCCGAATAGAATGGAATTCCTGTTCGGATTCTAAATTAAAATCCACAAAATTAAATCCCCGTGGCCTCATAACTTGGCAAAGTATGTCGCTTCATCGGCCACATAACCAGCTGGGCCGGGGACGGACTCAGGGTGGGTTTTACTTTGTTCTAAATTGATCTGTATTCTTGATCTGTTCTAGATTGATATGTATAAAACAAAGTCGAGTTATAAAATCACTCTATACGCCTAATACCTACTTTAGAGGAACAAAATAGTAAGTTAGTAGTAGTAGTTAATTTTACCCCAAAGTGGATTTAAGATCGTACAGCGCGTAGATATAAATTAGAATCATATCTCCATTTCACGTAAAATGGAGTTAGATACTATCGTGTGCCTATGTCTTTCAGTGGCGTCGTGACTCCCAAACGAATGGATAATACAGTATTCCATTTTTATTGATATTTTTTATTTAGTCCGTCAAATAGATTATCAAATAAGTTTTAATTTTATTTTATTTATGATCATACAAAATCAGGAGTCCAGAACTTCTATTAATTTTTCTTTTTCTGATTTTCGTACCTATTTATTTAAATCAAGGGCATATTTACTAATGTATCTTGCCGCACCAGGGAAACTCCTGGGGCTCGGTCGTGTAAGCCGTATCCATACCTCCACTGTACCCAGAGATTAATCCTGATACTGCACTGTGATTGTTATGGGTACATCTGAACAAATTTTGATACACTGCCCATCTACGTCACTAATATTTCTAGGATTTTTCCCCCCGGCCCCGCTCTAACTCCGTCCACCAGTGGTGCCCCATTTCAATCCTCAGCGTATTGTGTGTAACCCAGATTGCTACCGATCACATTCTTAGATAACCGGGTGGTTATTATGGCCGCTGATGCATTACCGATATTCGGGGAATCGCTTGTTTATTCTATTTCTCATTTGTTTTGTATGGATTTTGAACTCTCCACAGTTTACTTGTGAACTTTTATAAAGGTTTTCTTATGAAATTCAACTTCAAACCCAACTCTATAATTTCGAACAAAATGTTATATAGCGCTCATAGTATAGCTTCATTAGGTGTTTTCTATCGTTATCATCATAGCAGTTAGATGGACATCTCTATTGGGGAGGCTTAGGGATGATTTATATTAGGACGGGGAGGGCGCGGGACAGGCCTTATGTCCATAAGTGGGCAAGAGTCAACTGAATACATCAAGCTGAATTAAGGGACTTTCCTAGATCCACTTGGGATGCATGGATCAAGTAAACACGTAAATATTTTCTCGGGACTACATAAATACGATATTATCATGTTGGCTTTCAGAAAAATATTTGTCCATTGTCTCCCCCAATTGCTGTAAAGCATTTCGTACCTACCATCTGGTAATTATAATTTCGCATGAACAGTATATTTTTAACGGAAGCGAAGCGAAGGCTTTCTCTTCAAATCTAGTTTAAAGGCCGTCAGGGATCGGAACGAGGCGGTGTTGGAGGCTCTGGGCCCGGAGAAGGCAAAAAAATGGTATAGGACGTGAAAATGTGCATTTGTAATTTATAGGAAACTAGCGACCCGCCCCAGCTTCGCACAAGTGTATTATACATATAAACCTTCCTCTTGAATCACTCTATCTATTAAAAAAAACCGCATTAAAATCCGTTGCGTAGTTTTAAAGATTTAAGCATACATAGGGATATAGGGACAGAGAAAGTGATAAGTATATACATATGTAGTGATAAGCATTGCGTGCATGCCCCAAGCATTCATGCTCACCATCGAAGGCTCCTTCTTGCGGCGGCATCATGTGTCGGGTCGTTCTCCTCCCTCAAATATAGTCGAGGGGAGCGATGGCTGGCTCATGCGTCACACTCGTGATCGGGTGCTGCTTGCGGGTCGCCGGTCTGCTCGTGGCATTTACGTAGTGCATCAACTAACTAACTTAGGCTAAGATTTCAAGTACCTACTAACTCTTATTATACAGTATAATCAAACAATTGTAATTTTAGTTAATAAAGGGCACAGACCCCAGGAGTCTGTGGTTAGTAAATTTTTCAATAAAAAAAATACTATTTTGCTTTCGTCCGGATGTTGATTTTCATCTACGGGTCGCATTTTTCAACTACATAATCTCGACGAAACTTGGTACACAGGTTCTATATCTAGGAATATGAATGTTTTTTTTTCTCCTCGGCGATTTTTGATTGGATCTACTGATCTCGATAATATTTGGCAAAATCGTTTAGTATCTAAATCCTAACCATATTGGGGAGAATGAACCAAATCTAATCTTTTGCATCTTTCCAAATAAATCGCAGGTCAAACCTCGGCACGATAGGCACAGAGCCGAAGTTAATGGCACAGTTTAAGAGGCCCATTCCCAAAAGTAGATTCGCTCGAATTGTTTACATTATTGTTGATTTATCAAAAACGGCTCAGCCGATTTCTGTTCAGCCATTTCGAACTAAAAAACAATTTTTCGATTCGGTTCACAATTGGCGAAATTATCGATGTTCATCGTGTACAAAATTCGGATATTTCGCTCGAATTGCTAACATTATTGTTGGTTTTTTCAAAAACGGTTCAGCCGATTTCTGTAAAATTTAAATGGGACCACCTCTGTATACCCTTTCGAATTAAAGAAGAATTTTTTGATTCGGTTCATAATTAGCGAAATTATCGGTGAACATACACAAAAAAAATTTAAAAAAAATACATACACGCGAACATAGAACCTCCTCTTTTTTGGAAGTTGGCCTGCCTTGTACGAACGTTGCTTGTTGAAAGGCATTTCTGGGCGCTCATTGCTCGCGGTCACTTAAAACCAACAAGGGATATGTACGTACCAAATACGCGTAAAGAACCATTCGTATTTTTTAATTACGAGCGTGACCATTATTGCCCGCTGACCACCATTGCCCTGATTTCCCCTATTTACCATTTACTATCGCTTCATTTCGGTTTTTCTAAAGAGGAAGATGGTACCGGATGCAAGCCAATTCCGACCAGTCCTATTTGATATCTATAGGCGAGGCCTACGTCCAGGAGTGGACGTAATACGGTACGATAGCAATGATGGTGATGTGAAAAAGAGTATGAGCGCATAGTTTTATAACGCCATTAACCCAGTAAGAGCTGACGAAACCGCTCAGCGCGTTGGGGGTTATAACAGCTCTTAATAATAACCTGGAGTGCGGTATCCTAATACAGGCTGTTTCACAAACGATGCAATCTAGAATATCATTGCGCTTGTCTTTATGACCATGTTTAACTATGAAGTCAAACCCAGTCGCAAAAAACAGCTGTTCCACATGACGAAATATTAAACGGCTATATTTCGCGCTTTTAAAGTTGTAATACCTAGCGTAAGTAAAAGTTGGTCGTAATCACAGACTTCTAAATACAGGTCGTAATAATAAAATTACTGTAATATACCGGTCTTTTAAAAGTCCACTTCTGTACATAGGTTTACCCATGGAGGGCGATTGGCAATATCCTCTACGCTGGTCAGTGCAGGTTCTACGGACTTATGGCGATTTCCCGTGACGTTTTCCTTCACTGAAAAGCCAGTGGTGTCAAAATTCGTACGTGATTTCAAAATAACTCATGTAAGTCTTATTAGATACAGATTGGAAGCAGCATAATTTTCACTTTTTGTACAATCTGATTTTGAAATTTGGTTTCTTTTTACTTATCACGAGATGTGAATCGATACTAGCTCTAAGATACAAGTACATTTCAGAAGAAAAAAAAAACAAAATTTTGAATAAGTACCTACAAAAAAAAAGCTTCCACGTAAACGCCCTCAAGCTCTCGTTAATTTCCACAGGTATCACTAATGGCGTAGTTTAACTAGGTGTTTCTTAGCGATCGCCAAAGTTAAGTAACGTTCTTATGCGGGAACGGATTTTGGATCCGTAACTACACGATCAGCCACTGCAGCTTATGATTACTGAACTGTACCGAACTTTTAATAGCCCAAGCCCACTGCTGAATCTAGGCCAACTCAAGAAGGGCAATAATAGACATAAACTATATCTTTAAGTACAATGGTATCCCGGAATATAAACGCCAGTTAAAGCACCACCCTGTATAACCTGGAGTGTACACTAATTACTTACTAGCGTTGAGGGACTCTGAATCCCAATTGCGCCATTTTAATCAACGGCTTTTACGATAATAAAATAGAATCACAAAATGTCGGAACGTTTCAAAATGGCTGTTTTCAATAGGCGTGATGCCAGGGTAAAATAATCTGCCAAGTACGAGTCGGACTCGTGCACTAAGGGTTCCGTACTGTATGAGAGCCCCCCTTAAATGTTTATTTTATTTTAATTTAATTATTTATTACTAAAGTAAGCATGCAGTTAAATATTCTGTGAATATTTCAAGCATCTACCTGTTACCATTATTGATATCGAGCGAAAAACGGCTAAAAATTTAGATTTGTTGTATGAGAGCCCCCCTTAAATATTATCTGTATTCTATTTTTAGTACCTATTTGTTGTTATAGCGGCAACAGAAATACATCATCTGTGAAAATTTCAGCTGTAGCGGATCATGAGATACAGCCTGGAGACGGATAGACAGACAGACAGACGGACAGCGGAGTTTTAGTAATAGGGTCCCTTTTTTACCCTTTGGGTACGGAATCCTAAAAACATCATTACAATTCACTCGAATTAGGGTGTATAACAGTAATTTTTCGCCAAAAATGGCTTAGCCGACTTCAACCGTTTGCAAAATTCGAGCAGCTTGCATGGGTCGATGTATCATCGAAGTAGTAATTTTCACATAACTGTTGATTTTTCAAAAATGACTCAGCTGACTTCAATAAGATTAATATGCGACTACTCCTAGACTATAATCTAATTTAAAAAAAAAATGGTTTTTTGAGAGGTTAATTAGTCGAGTGTGTTCTTAGCTATTTTTCATCAAATAATACAACATAACTTATTTATAAATCTTAGTGCTTTGGGTTTTTAAGTAATTTTTAATTTCATCTTTTTAAACCGATAGCTGGCTAGTAAGCACCTATTCGTGAAATAAATCCGGCCATGTGTCAAAATCAAATTGTTTAAAAACTTAATTTAGTTCTCACAGTAATAAGATAATTATTTTTCGCAAAAAATGGCTAAACCGCCTTCCATCGTGTACAAAATTCGGATATATCGCTCGAATTGCTTCCATTATTGTTGGTTTTTTCAAAAACGGCTCAGCCGACTTCTATAAAATTTAAATGGGACCACCTTGGGAGTATACCCTTTTGAACTAAAAAATATTTTTTCGATTTGGTTCACAATTGTCGAAATTATCGATAAACATACACAAAAAAGAAAAAAAATACATACACACGAACATAGAACCTCCTCCTTTTTGGAAGTCGGTAAAAAATAAGGGGAACATAAGCCAAAATAGGATAAACTCTCTTTTGCCCAGCCCATCAGCCAGGCCAGACCTCTAGGTGCCAAATAAATTCTGGCGCCGTGTCAAGAACAGGAGTTAAATCATGCTAAGTAATTTCTCGTGTCCTATTTCTTATTTGGCCAGGATATGGAGCCAAGAAGCTTGTTTTAACATCACTGGACAACTAGGGCGTCTGGGGACCTAGATTTTTTGGGCGGTCGTCGAGAATTTGTGTTGAACTACATCGTATTCTTTGTAGTCGTGGTGGTCTAGAGGTAGTGACACCCGCCTTACAATCGTGAGGTTGGTTCAAATCCCAGTCCCGTACCAATGAGTTCTTTGGAATTTATGTACGGAATTTCACACCACTGGCTTTTCGGTGAAGGAAAACATCGTGAGGCAACGTGAATCCACCAACCCGCACTGGGCCAGCGTGGTGGATTTGGCCTAATCACCCTTCGTGAGTAGGCCTACGTCCTGCAATGGTCTATTAAAAAGGCTTTTGTACCTATGTTTTTGTTTAAATCAATTGACTGTCTAGCTTGTGTCTAGGTCTGGCCAGTATCTAGATCTACCTAGACATAAATGAGAGAGTCAATTTATTTAAACCAATTCATACCAATTTACATATTTAGAATAAAAATATTACCCGTTAGAATATTAATACTAGGCCACGGTAGGTATCATATCATATCATTGAGGGGTTGTCTGAAGTCCGTAGAGAGGGTGAGGAAACTCTAAAATCCGGCAACCTGCTCTACTACCGGGAAGGTGACCAGCGCTCCCAAGGTTGTGTCGGTTTTCTCGTTCACAAATCCCTCACTAACAATCACTACATAGTTTAAAACAAAGTCGCTTCCCGCTGTCTGTCCCCATGTATGCTTATATCTTTCAAACTACGCAACGGATTTTGATGTAGTTTTTTTTAATAGATAGAGTGATTCAAGAGGAATGTTTATATGTATAATACACTTGTGTGCCGGGGCGGGTCGCTAGTAAAATACCTATAAATGTTTAACATTACCCGTTAGAATACTTAATAATGATTATGAGATTGCCAACTGATTTTCAACTGGACTGCATTTCGATACGATTACCCAAAGAGAGAACAGGCATGATGACTGGGTAAAAAAACATTATTATAATTAATCCGTGAGTTAGATTATCAAAAAATATTGGACACGTATTTTTTCTTATGCCAATAAAACAACAAATTGCCAAGATAAACCTAGTCAAAGCTTGGGAGTGGGGGTCGTGATGTCACGCTCTCACGAAAGTCTATACATTTGTATGACACTAGTGACGTCACACAGAACTTTAACGAGCTATACCTTCATCAATTTTTGTTTAATTAATAAAAGAAAAAATACGTTTTAGTTTTTTTAAATAATCTATCTGACGGACTAATTACATTTTTTTTATTCATTATGCCCATTGTCTGGTTTGCCATTTTATTTAGGTACAGCTACATCATCGACGTGTTTACAAGAGGTCAAGTAATACTAACCCATATAAGCGGATGAAACCGTAGGATGCAGATAGTTTGCAAAATGGCTCCTGACGCGTTGGACATAATTGAAAGGAGCCGAGGACAGGAAGACGGTCGTTACCGCTTCACCTGCAGTCATAGGCCTATACATCTAGAGACGATGATCGGAATTTCTTCATTTTATTATAAGAGCTCGAGGTTATTTAGATACAAGCCGCTTCCAACCAGTCTTATTGGAGATCCATGGCGGAGATCTATGTCTAGCAGTGAACGTCCCCATGGCTAATGGATGGATAGGGTTTAATATTTTTAGCTAGCTGTTAGGTTCATTTGGCGATAGCTACTTTAACGGATGCTTATCTAAATATATGTATATTTATAAAATCGGTCAAGTGCGAGTCGGACTCACGCACGAAGGGTTCCGTACCGTGTTGGAGCCCCCTGAGCCCCATCCCTCTTGCCATTATTAATAGCGAGCAAAAAACACTCCTGAAAATCACGTTTGTTGTATAGGAGCCCCCCTCAAATATTTATTTTATTCTGTTTTTAGTATTTGTTGTTATGGCGGCAACAGAAATACATCATCTGTGAAAATTTCAGCTGTCTAGTTATCACGGTTCATGAGATACAGCTTGGAGACAGACAGACAGACAGACGGACAGACGGACATCGGAGTCTTAGTAATAGGGTCCCGTTCTTACCCTTTGGGTACGGAACCCTAAAATGATTCTAAAATTTCAAAAATCGATCTCCAGGTAGTTATCCAGATCTCTATACGAGCTAAACAATTCCTAAACATGACACAGTACATGAAAGAAGCAGTAAATATCGGCGGCGCCGCCACGGCTGTCGAATTTGGCGTGACGCCAGCGCGGGGTCGCGGCCCGATGTATCGCGGACCTGTTGATGATGGCCAAGGCGAAGATGCTGGACTGATGACTTCGCACTTCACAGTGCAAAAGGCTTGACTAAAAAGATAAATAATACAGGCGGAGCAAATATAACGGAAGCTATATCTGGCGGCAAAATCAAGATTAAAATCTCGTACCACGCTGCGCCACGCTAGCCACCCGGCGTAGCTACGCGAACTTTTTTTTACTACTAATACTAGCGACCTGCCTCGGCTTCGCACAGGTGTATTTATACATATTAACCTTCCTCTTGAATCACTCTATCTATTTAAAAAAACCGCATCAAAATCCGTTGGGTAGTTTTAAAGATATAAGAATATAAGAAAGATATAAGATAATAAGAAAGAAAGAAAGAATGAAAGAAATATTTTATTTTCGCAGGAAACAAACAAATTACAAATTATTACATATCTAATTATATACAAATAGGCGTACATGGGGCAGCGGGAAGCAACTTTGTTTTATAATTTGTAGTGATAGTGATAACGGGGCCATGGGCGCCGGGAGGGGGGTGCATGGGGTTGCACTTGCACCTCCCTGACAGGTAAGAAAGTAAATAGAAAACCTTGAGTACCTTTGTACCGATGAACGAAATATATTTCATTGAATATTTAATTCGCATGATTTGAATTTAACATTGCATTTATCAGTAAGTATATAATTAGTAATATTAGTGGACATCTTACTCACGGTCTCTGATCCCAAACTAAGCAAAGCTTGTGATGTGGCTACCAGAGTCTAATATACTACATACATATATAGATAGTATCTATACATATAGATAGTACCCAAATAACAGCCAGACAGAGCAAACACATAAATGTTTTTCGCATAAATGCTTACCCTGAGTGGGGATCGAACCCACGCCTCTTTGATCCAGCAGTCAAGTATACCATACTTACACATACTGTACCTATAGTTATATTTTTATTGGTTCCATAATCTATATGAAATATGTATATAAAATGCTTAGTCCTGAATGACTGACTAACGGATCAACGCACAGTCTTAACCACTCGTCGTACTCGTAGAAGCCTGAAAATTGGAGGGTGGGTCTTTGTAGTAGATAAGTGTAGAATAGAAAAAATGCCAAGTCGATGGTGTAGTCGCAGATGCACCTCCCTGAAAATAATTCTGGCAGCGCCCATGAATGGAACATTAGATACCTACTTGCAAAGATTTCTAAAGGACGCAGTAATATGTACGTCTATGCCTACTAGTGTAAATGTAATGGCATAGAATCCAGGAAAGCAATGAGTGAGGCTAGTATAGATATAAATTATGGCATGATCAAGTTCAGCGGGGCAATTCTGTCAACTGCACTCAAAAAAATTTATGAACTCGGCGTTCAAAATCCGTTAACACTGGGGAGTCGTCTAAAGAACCTACACACTGTGACAGAGCAAATTTAAACGCATGCAGATCCCACCCTGTACAAAGTATTATGTCGCCTCGTATTATGCACTTTGATTCTACATTTACTGTGAGAGAACATGCAGATCCCACCTTGTACAAAGTATTATGTCGCCTCGTATTATGTACTTTGATTCTACGTTTACTATGTAAGAACATTCCGCCTAACCCTCTTTTTGTCCCCATGTCTACGTTGGTGTGTTCTTTTGACAATGTTACCTTGTCCCTACGTCTACTGTGTGTGTTGCTGAACTGCATTAACCCCACGTCTAATGTCACGTAGCCCCTTGTTCTAGCGCCAAAGCATATGTCCCCCCGTCACAAGGTGCTTTGGCGCTGCGTTTACCCAGACTATGACCCTGTAACAAGGTGCATTGTCGCTACGTTTATCTACACTTTAGCCCCTTGTTCTAACGCCAAAGCTGATATGACCCCGTCACAAGGTGCTTTGTCGCTGCGTTTAACCAGACTATGTCCCTATAACAAGGTGCATTGTCGCTACGTTTATCTACACTTTAGCCCCTTGTTCTAACGCCAAAGCTGATATGTCCCTGTCACAAGGTGCTTTGTCGCTGCGTTTACCCAGACTATGTCCCTGTAACAAGGTGCATTGTCACTACGTTTATCTACACTTTGACGCTCCGCATGTCCCTATCACAAGGTGCCTTGTCGCTGCGTATGTCCCTATCAAAATGTGTTTTAACGCTGCGTTTTCGCCTGAACTGTCATGGCGTTTGCGGAACAGAAACCCCGTTACAATCCTCTGCGAGTTGTGCAGGATGAACGTGCCGTCTCAGCTCAAAATTTCCCTTTCTCAAAATGCCCTTTTCTCAAAATGTCCCTTTCTCAGAATGTCCTTTTCTCAAAATGTCCTGTCTCAAAATGTCCCTTCTCGGACTAAGTATCTTGTTCGCAATATGTCCGTTTCTCGGATTATGCAATACTAGGTTTTTGCCCGCGACTTCGTCCGCGTGGAACAGTTATTTTGACCAGGTTAGGTTAGGTTTGCTGTTGATGATTCCACACGGACAATGTCAAACCTAACCTAACCTGGCCAAAATAACTATTCCACGCGGACGAAGTCGCGGGCAAAAACCTAGTATTGTAAAATCCGTGAAACGGACATATTGCGGACAGACACTCCGAGAAGGGACATTTCGAGAAAAGGACATTTTAAAAAAGGACATTTTGAGAAAAGGACATTCTGAGAAAGGACATTTTGAGAAAAGGACATTTTGAGAAAGGGACATATTAAGCTGAGACGGCCACTTCACCCTGCACAAGTCGCAGAGGATTGTAACGGGGTTCTGCTCACGCTGACGCAACGCCACGAAAGTTCAGGCATCGCAGACCTGTAAATGAAAACAAGTGAAATTATTTTTATTAAATATTTATTTGTGAATGCAAAAAATTACTGTTACATTTTTGAAGCAATAACTCTCGTAAACTTGGCGGCGCTAGTGTATCGGTGGTAAACTGTACTCATCGCCTTAAGATGGATATAGGAGAAACACAAAATGACAGCATTCGCTAGATGTCGCATTTCACAAATTCATGAAAAATCTTAAATTTATGAATGAAGTACTTGAAAGATCAGCACAGCTTTGATTTCACGGGAAGCTAACATTATTATCCAGCTTTCCAAATCCTCATTGGTGTGTTTTCACATCCAGAAATGAATGCATCCTTGAAAATTAAAAATGTGCAATATTTTTACATATCTAGGATTCATTCAGATCTAGATCTAAAAACGCATCTATAAGCTAGGTAATAATGTAGGCTTATCGTGAAATCAAAACTGTGCTGACTTCGCAAGTACTTCATTCATAAATTTAGGATTTTTCATGAATTTGTGAAATGCGACATCTAGCGACAGCTGTCATTTTGTGTTTCTCCTTTTCCCATCGTCTTGCCCTTAGCTTGAGGGTATCATTCCAGCCAACTAGCGCCACCATCACATTATAATCAATAGCTCTGTAGTGACACAGATGAATTGTGGTAGTGACTAAAAATGCAACTATTTTATTAAGTTTGTAAAGGTGCGTACGGACTTGTGTCGCTTAGCATGTGAGCAATGTTCAAAAATGCACAAATCACTGAAAATAGTGCGGTCAACCGATGCTCAACGTTTAGTGGTACCGCGTTTAGTGGAGTGCTCACATACTAAGCGGCTCAAGTGCGTCAACTTAATACATAATAATACTCTAACACCTATGTAGAGGTGGGTTTTTAAGGCTTTATAGAGTTCGATGCCCAACTACCCAAAATAACCAAAATATCTGCGGTTGAAAATAAGGTTATTTCAGGATATTTTCTAATCCTTAGTTGTAAAACAAAAATAAAGCTCACCATATTGTGCTCTGTATCCAAATGCACCTTTTTATATGGTATGAAGTGTTGTAAGTGGTCTGGTTTTGTAAAACCGATTTTAAATGTGGTGAAAAAACCAGACCACTTACAACACTTCATACTATATAAAAAGGTGCATTTGGATACAGAGCACAATATGGTGAGCTTTATTTTTGTTTTACAACTAAGGATTAGAAAATATCCTGAAATAGCCTTATTTTCAACCGGAGATATTTTGGTAGCCGGGTATCGACGGAATTCTGATGCTTAGTTTTTCATAAATCCTAAGTCATAAAAAAGAATGTCTGATTTTGGGGTTATTTATACGTAGGACACTGTGCTGCGGGCGAACTGACATGACAAAGTGGCAAATTTGGGGTCCTCCTTTGCTTACCTTATAATTAAGATACTATAATAATTACACTATCATATTATACTATCATACTATAACACACATCTAAAGTAAAAGAAAAAATTACATATAAAAAACAAAACAAACTATAATTAAGTAAGGGTTCACCTTAAGACGGAAAAAGGAGCAACAAAAGTTACAGCTCTCACTAGATGTCTCATTTCACAACATAAAAAGCCGCTGCAGGAGCTACTTTAACACACAACATGGATGGATGTGAAAAACGAACCTATAACTAGCGCCACCACTAAATTTAAATTAATATCTCGTAATCTACAACACTAATCGACTTTTCAAATGTACCGATTGTAGACCTAACTATGTAGTATTTATAGACCTAATTAGAACCACCAAAGCTTTCGTTGTTTAGTTATTGATACAATAAATGCTAAAAGTGACCACTTTTAGCAGTTATTATATCAATAACTAAATGGTGAAGTATTTTAAACTACTACTGATACCCAAAAATACTCCTTGAGTAGGTCTACAATCGGTACATTTGAAAAGCCGATAAGTGTTGTAGATTGCGAGATATTAATTTAAAACTTGTGGTGGCGCTAGTTAGCTGTGGGTCGGCCCTTAAACCACTGAACCGATTTCGATTTTGTGTTTCTCTTTTTTCCGTCTTAAGCTCTCGCACTCTCGCTGAGCGTCGATTTTTAAAGTGGATTTGTCAAAACCACGTAACTTTCAGGAGGATTCTGATATCCCACCACCACCAAGTTACAAGGATGAGGATGCTGAAGATCCTCGTACTTAATATAGACTGATAAGTCTGAATCAATATGATAAGGAACGTTAACCTGGTATGCATAGAAATGATCATCAAACACAACAGTCTCCAGTAGTTGGGCCTTAAAGGCTATCTTTGAATTATCGTACATGTATACAGTGCGTATCAATGCAAAGTGTACAGTATCTGAATCAACTTTATTTACAATGACAGAGTTTTCTCCATACCAAGCTGAAGATGCTGACGCCCATGAAACTTGTTTTATTTTGCTAATATCACTCCAGCCTAATTCCTGTGCAAGTACATGTGCCTCAGTCTCCCTGACATTAGTTGAAACACCACAAGATAAATTGCTGCTAATTTGGTTTCTAAGAAATATGTCATTCAGTTTGAGCTGATGTCTCCTCGCTGTTGTCAACGTCATATTACGCCTATTGTTTGAAGATTTCGAAGCTAACTTATTAGGTCGGTGCTTCGCTTCAAATCGCATTGACGACAGGTGTTTCAATGGGCCTAATCGTAACATTGCAGACGGGTAATGGACTAAATTGTGAAATTTAGGAGTGATAGTTTTCTCAAACAAGTTGGTGTACATTTGGCAAAGTGTTGCTATCATGTATTTACAGTATTGTAATTTTCTGGCAGAAAATGATTCAGATAACACAATATCCAGGACAAGCATCAGCTGAGTGTAGATAGCCCAGTATTGGTTATTTCGGGGAACTAAGTCACCAAACATAATTCCAAAGTACCTACAAAATGTCATCGTTTCCGAGGCCGATAAACGCAAATTACCTTTACGTAAGTGGTCCATTGACAAAGTTACTGGTGCATCGGCTTTATCTGGTCCGTAATCAAAAGCACTTATTTTGTTGTTTACGAGGTCTATTGTAAAACAGTGACATTTATCAATTAGAGCAACAACAAGTGAACTCATAATGTATTTAAGCACCCCTTCGGACCAATCGTGCATGACGTCATAGCCCATTTGATTAAAAAGATTGAAATTATCAATATTTAGCCAAACACATTTTTCCTTTATTCCAGTAAGAGATGGGTTATCTAAATTTAAATCTGCTCTGTAATTATCTATATTTCTTAACAGGCAATCGTCTTCGTAAAATTGCTTAACCATGTCTCTTTTGTTAATTTTGCACATTCGACAAGGAAAATTACTCGAGAAACTTTCGTTAAAACCCATTATAGAATGTATTCCCAAGTTATCACCAAGAATCAGTGCCAATTCAAAATAGATAGTCCCTTTAAAATGAGGCATATCAAATACAATTCCGTTTGTAATCAAGTAGTTGAATTCATCAATTAAGGGTTTGAATACGATGCGATTTCCAAATTGAACTCTGTCTGAGGAATGATATAGTAAAACCAAAAATATGTTAACTAACTGTGACGAATAGCGTGGTGGTAAGCAAGGCAAAGATACGTAGGCTGCACCCAATTTATGAATGCTACTGTGGCTGCCTAACGCGTTCAGTGGTTCGTAATCATCGACCTGAAGAAAAAGAGGTAAAACCAATTTATCTCCGTGCAGTTCTCTGCGTGACTGCCAAAAAGAACCTTGTAAGAAATGCTGAACGAAGTCACTTGTGTTGTTCGTTAATGTATTTATGTACTGCAAGGTTTCATCTAAAATATTCCTCAAAGAAAAGAAATGCTTTAGAACATCCCGAAGTGGAATAAAATGTGCTTCACATTCAACCCCTTCATACACTCTCCTACCATTACGCTTAGCATACTCAAATCTTGTACCAACAGAATACGCCTGAGGTTTAATATATGTCCCGATTTCTTCATAATATTTAAGTCTTTTGTATTGCGTGTCAAGCGAAGTAATAACATTTTTTATCCTCTCTGACTGTTCCAAAGGTAAGCATGGCAGTACATGATTAAGCAATTTTGAAACATCATCATAAACTTCATCAACAACTGTTTGTGGCACTTGAGGGTTTGCATAAAGTTTTGATCCTATCTCGGCCAAATGTTTATGGAATGATGTAACATTTACCGTAGGTGGAGAATTATTATTAATGTTCTGAAAACTGACTGAGTTTGAACTTTCACCATCATTATTAACGAGACCATCATTAGTAACGTTCTGTAGAATGGAACTTTGGGAATTCGAGCTATAAGTGACAGGAAGTTCTATTTCATTAGATTGGTTTTGGGGATTGAGATGATTTGTCATGTAATGACGTCGATATGATGCAAACAAACTGAAGGACCTAAGGCACCCTGGGCTTGCACAGGAATATATGTCTACCGAAGTGTGACGATTGTGCATGTGAAACTTAAGATGCCTAAAAGTATCGAAAACAAGGCTGCATAGCGCGCAAGGTACCTCCATTTTAATTACAGTTAAAAGTCAAAGAGATCGAATGTCAAAAACAATTATACAAAATTAATGATTATAGGTACGACAGATATAGTGAGGTTTTGCCTCAAACTTAAATAAGAAATTACCTTCGTGATAATTAAATTATACTGTAGAAAAAATAGTCACCAACCAAATTTGATAACTAGTTTTTTAAATCAATATTTCAAGCAGTCTTTGATCAATTCTCTCAGTGTTACACTTTTTTCGTACAGGGAGTCAAATTTGGTTGTGATTTTGAACATTGTCCGCTGCACTAGCATCCAACAAGGTGCAGCATCGGCTGCATATTCAATGTCCAAGGCAAAATAAATTTTGAAAGCAGATGTCAAAGCTGATTTAATATCGGCGTATTGATACCTTAGTGTTTTATACACTACTACTTCATATTGTTGGATTTTATCCCATGATGGTCCCACTGCAATAATGAAAGGCCCAAACGATATACCTTTTTTTTCAGTGAGTGTGACACGATCACTGATGCATCTCTCGATGTCACTCGGCGACGATACATAGGCGATGAATGATGTGGCCACTTCTATGCGTGAAGGCTTCCACTTCTTCTTGCCTTTGATCTTTGTAGATATGGGGGCAACTTGTTTGAGAAGATAAGGAATACTTTTCAGTGCAGCGATGCTGGCTTGCTCTTCTCCACCTATTAAAATATATTTTTTTAATTATTTAGAGCCTTTATCAAAAATGGCTGACTCTTTTCAGCCCTACTTCATAACATAACTATATATAACCTAACATAACTATATAACATAACTATATAACATAACTATATAACATAACTATATATAATAAACTATATATAAAACCAAATTCCATCGAAATCAGTTCAGTCGTTTAGGCGTAAAAACGCTCTAGCTCTTCAAACGGCTGAGAAAACGGGGTGTGACATACAGACAGACGGACAGACATCATGGGGTCAGTAATAGGGTCCCGCTTTTTTACCTTCGGTAAAGGAACACTAAAAACTTACCAGTAGCTAATTCCAACAGATTGGTAATTGCTGGCTCTGCCCGGACGTCTGAGCCTTTCTCCACTAGCAGCTCCAACAGGCGTGTTTTAATTATTGGAAAGTTTTCGTTGAACAAATCCGAATGTGATGGATATGCTTGATCAAAATCGTTTTCCAACTGAAATGAAACAATAAAAAGGTTGTAAAAACACAGATTATGTATGTAGGTGCAATATTAAATATCAATCGATGATTTTTTACATACCAGCCTGTGACCGCTCGGTGACAGTAAAGCAGGAAATTGTTGAAAATAATCTGCAATGGACTTCTCTTTCAGTAGTTCTTGTCTCAACTTGAATGTCTGCGACCATTTCTCGACAACTTTATCAAATGGCGAGGAGGATGCCTCAAGCCATTTTATGTTTCCTTCAGAATCACTGGCAGACTCACTGGCTGACTCGCAAATACAGACAGATGGAAGAGGCCGTACTCTTTTCAAATTAGTATCTTGACAGTCACTGCTGCTTGTACTAGCACTACTATCACTGCATTTGCGTTTTTTCGTCGTTTTTTCTCCCCGATTCAAATAACGGCGATGAGTGATGAGTCTGTTGTGTAACAGACCGGAGGCCGGTAAAGCCTGACGCTCATTAACTCGGTAAGGGACGTAGTACACATCCGCTTGCTCTCCAGGAAACAAAGAGCAAATTTCATTTGCCCAGCTACTCCACACTTCTTGGCGAACTGTGTCTCTGACACTTGGTAAAATTTTCAGTTGATGCTCTACTACTAACACAACAAGTGATTTTCGATCCTTGGGAGTGAGGGGCTCAGAGCGTTTATTTTTCTCCAGCAATTTCTTTCCAAATGTTGTGTGTTCAAGTAGCTCCTGCAGCGGCTTTTTATCTTGTAACGTGCCAATTTCCTGCACGAACTCCCATTGTTCATCTGCAAACTCCTAAAAAAAAGTAAATCATAGGTGTGAGGGGGATGAGGTGTCTGAGAGGTGAGGGGCCTGAGGGGAATAAGTGTAGATGCTAACTCACCGTCAAGGAATTTTTTAATCCACCACTAATCACGATGAGTTGAGGTGACTGGGTTGAGGGCGCTGCTGGTACTGCCTGTTTTCCTGTATCTATGGCCTGTTTGTTTTTGTCCTGAAAGGTTCGTAATCCGATTGGTCTAACAGCCTTTACACTATACCTATGGACCCCGTTGGTAGCCTACAGCTCAGCCCCAACAGACCTACCTACCTACCTACTGATGTGAAACAACTACAGTTGTCAAGGCTCAGTACAGAATAAATAGTGTAAAACCATTAAGCTAACCTTCAACGACTCTGTGGCGTCCCCGACAGTAACTTCTAGTTCGTTCAGTGGATCCTGGGACTCCCGTGTGGGTGGCGTCTCAGTACTTTTGAAATCTGGTGTGGGTGGCGGATTGCTTCTGACCTGAAAAACAATATTCATTTGTATAATTTGAGAGCATAGGAGACCACAACCCTCTAAGGATGGAAACAGAAATAGGTTTTGTATTAGAAATAAACCACAGGAAAATATGGATCACGGTAGGCATGAGATGTGTGGAAATCTGCTGACAAGGGCTGCTGAAAAACTTACTATGTAAGTAATATCTCATATTACTTGTTGTAGATGCTAGATATAAAAATGAAGTAGTTTATGTACTGATTACTTTGAAGATAAAAATACAGTAGTAAAGGCTTCATTATTGTAATGTCCTTTTACGGGTAGTAGCCTACTTTTGTGCCTAATTTCATCCAAATCCTTCAGCCGTTTACTTGTATAACAAACAAACTTACAAACTATAGCATAATATTGTTATGATAGTAGCAGGCTAATCATTACTCGAGTACCTAGGTACCTACCTACCTACCTACTGATGTTAAACAACTACAGTTGTCAAGGCTCGGTACAGAATAAATAGTGTAAAACCATTAAGCTAACCTTCAAGGACTCTGTGGCGTCCCCTTCTAATACTTCTAATACTTCATCCAACTGCAGTGGATCCTGGGACGGGAGTGTGGGTGTGGGCGCCTCACTATTGATCTGAAAAACAATACATACCTAAAATGATGGGACCATAAGAAAACATAGGTATTCAACTCACAGTTAAATCTGTGTCATTATCCAGAACGTAAAACAAAACATATCTTTGAATTTACTAATTCAAAAAAATAGGTATAAAGTATAAAAATGTTCCTATCAACCACTGAGCTTACAATCACTATGTTTTACTATCAACCCTCTGTAAGTAGGTATATTTGTACTTGCAAGATCTCAGATATAAAACGGATCATGGACACACGCATGGTGCAAATAAATGAATATGAATAACAAACCTGTCTATAAGCATCTAGTTTTAGTCTCAACTTTATCCTATCCACCATCCGTGGACACAACTCTTTGATTTCTTCTGTGGAAGCTTTTGATAAATAATTCAATGTCATCCCTTGGTCTGCAAAAGATGGGAGTATCAAGAATAAGTCAAGAAGCCATCTTCCAGCAAACGGACTGAATAGAAGGCAGTTGGCAACTGAAATCTGTCAAATTGGACTACTGAGCCGTGTGGATAAATAAACAGGCGGCCGACTCCGCTCACTACGAAAACTTTGCAAAAAGAAAGAATACCGAAGCTACGGACCTGCTATGGAGGTTAGACGATCAGTTTGGCGTCAGTTTGATCCATCAGTCTGGAAGATCGGTTTAATGTACTCTATGGTTAGAGTGACTAAAAGGGGGCCAGGAGTGTATTATATGCTCAGTGAGGGGGCACACAAAAAGCCCCCTTTTGTATACATTGACGCAGCGGAACTGATGCCAGACTGAAGCGTCTAACCTCCGTGATCCGTCTAAAAAACGAAAGGGAAAGGGGGAAAAACACTTACCAATTAGATTATCAGCCAGATGGCCTAGTCCGGCCTCTTCCAACCACTCAGATAAATCCATTTCGAGTTCTCACTTTTAAAAAACACGGTCAACTCCAGAATATTGGTCGGAGAGTCAACTTCGGTATTAAATAAACTAGCGTACAAAGAAAATTTCTACCAAAATACCGAACTCCAGATAAACCGGCTCCAGAACATTCTAGAAACTAGCACCCGAACCGAACGAACGCATGCGGTTGCGGACTGGTGAAGGACTCGACTGGCTCGACCGACGCCGCTGAGCTGCCATGCCGCCGACGAAGTGGGATGCGGGGGACAGGGTACTTTGTGCAAGCGTCTACGGCAATAGACGCAGCGTATACGCATTACACGCGGCGTTTAATTTAACTTTAATGAATTGTTTATTGCTCATTTTCGATTTGACGGTACGTATAATGAAAAAGGACAAAGGCCTTTGTCGAATTAAGTTCTGTGACTTCGTCAATTTGCCTTTGTACTTGCATATATTGTTGCATTGACGGATCGTATATATGAATTATGGACAAAGGCCTTTGTTATTTCAGTTCTGTGACTGCGTCAATTTGCATTTTGTACCTGCATATGTATGATACATACATACATACTTCTGCATTGACGGATCGTATGTGAAAAAAGGACGAAGGCCGTTGTGCATAATTTAAACTGTGTCTTCATTACCTTTCCCATGGTGCCTACGTCAAAGCACAGATTTTTGCATTGACGCATCGTATATGAAATAAGGACAAAGGCCTTTGTCAATTTCAGTTCTGTGACTTCGTCAATTTGCATTTGTGCCTGCATATGATTAGATACTTCAGCATTGACGGATCGTATGTAAAAAAAAGGACAAAGGCCTTTGTGAAATTTAATTATGTGTCTTCGTTAACTTTCCCATGGTGCCTACGTCAAAGCACAGATTTTTGCATTGACGGATCGTATATGAAATAAGGACAAAGGCCTTTGTCAATTTCAGTTCTGTGACTTCGTCAATTTGCATTTGTGCCTGCATATGATTAGATACTTCAGCATTGACGGATCGTATATAAAAAAAAGGACAAAGGCCTTTGTGAAATTTAATTCTGTGTCTTCGTTAACTTTCCCATGGTGCCTACGTCAAAGCACAGATTTTTGCATTGACGGATCGTATATGAAATAAGGACAAAGGCCTTTGTCAATTTCAGTTCTGTGACTTCGTCAATTTGCATTTGTGCCTGCATATGATTAGATACTTCAGCATTGACGGATCGTATGTAAAAAAAAGGACAAAGGCCTTTGTGAAATTTAATTATGTGTCTTCGTTAACTTTCCCATGGTGCCTACGTCAAAGCACAGATTTTTGCATTGACGGATCGTATATGAAATAAGGACAAAGGCCTTTGTCAATTTCAGTTCTGTGACTTCGTCAATTTGCATTTGTGCCTGCATATGATTAGATACTTCAGCATTGACGGATCGTATATAAAAAAAAGGACAAAGGCCTTTGTGAAATTTAATTCTGTGTCTTCGTTAACTTTCCCATGGTGCCTACGTCAAAGCACAGATTTTTGCATTGACGGATCGTATATGAAATAAGGACAAAGGCCTTTGTCAATTTCAGTTCTGTGACTTCGTCAATTTGCATTTGTGCCTGCATATGATTAGATACTTCAGCATTGACGGATCGTATGTAAAAAAAAGGACAAAGGCCTTTGTAAAATTTAATTCTGTGTCTTCGTTAACTTTCCCATGGTGCCTACGTCAAAGCACAGATTTTTGCATTGACGGATCGTATATGAAATAAGGACAAAGGCCTTTGTCAATTTCAGTTCTGTGACTTCGTCAATTTGCATTTGTGCCTGCATATGATTAGATACTTCAGCATTGACGGATCGTATGTAAAAAAAAGGACAAAGGCCTTTGTGAAATTTAATTCTGTGTCTTCGTTAACTTTCCCATGGTGCCTACGTCAAAGCACAGATTTTTGCGATAACGGATTGTATGCCTTCTAACACTGCGTTAAAATGAGCATGGTCGAATTGACTAAATGACTTCCGTTTAAAAAAACTCTGTTGCTGCGTTCAAACTAACTGAAACGCACGATTTAAAAGCTGTGTCGCAGGCACAAAAAAAAAACGACAAAGGAATTTATCACCTTTAACGGCCATTTTTTTTTTGAGTGTGATCTCGTCACCGAAGTGATACGGTTCCGAACCTCTCTCGCTTTTCTGACAGTTTTAATGGCTCAAAGCTGTCAAAAAAACGAGAGAAGCTCAAGAACGCGTCACCTCAGCAACGAGATCGGTTAACAGAATTGCCCCGCACTACAAATTTAAGTCCTATACTAACAGGGTTATTTCTAATCAATTAGCATCCTTTTAGGGGCTTATTATGTACATCAAAACTAACAACTTTTGTTATACAACTTTTATTAATTATAAAAAAAAAATTAATTAATTAAGTAAAACACAGGTGTTACTCATGTTGATTTTTAGTAGATGAACGTGAGTAACACCTGTGTTTTACTTAATTAAAATGTACGAAAACCACGTTAGTTTCCATAGTGAAAAAAAAATTGTTCCACAGAAAAATATCGTTCACCCTCGACAAAATGTATGGAACTGTTGATTTTTTTTTTAATTGGAGAACAAAAGTTGTTAGTTTTGATGTACAGAATAAGCTCCTAATAGGATGCTAATTGATTAGAAATACAGTAGTGGGTGGTAAATACTGTATACAGTAGTGGGTGGATACAAGCTAATTAGATTGATAGAAAATCAGATAAACAGATAACTAGGTACGTAGATTAGATAGGTAGGTATTATTTAGGTAAAGGTTTCGAAACAATAACTTAATTGAATAAATAGGTACGTAATAATTATGATAGTCGTTTCGTAAAGTAAGGAAAAAATAAGAGCTAATAGCTATAAAAAGTGCTAGCCACAAAAACGTTCCGTCGATATTGTCACAAACCCAATACAGGGTCGCGAACCAATTTATTGACCTGTTGATGATGCTTTCAAGGCTGATGCTGAGCTGATGACTTCACACTTCACAATTCAAAACAGAGAAAATAATCTTTCGAGTAGGATTGTGAGGTCATTTATTCTAGCCGCGTGCCTAGTTTGTCGTACTATTAGCAAGACAGGATTATTTCTAATCAGTTAGTAGCATCCTTTTAGGGGCTTATTCTGTACATTAAAACTAACAACTTTTGTTCTAAGACTTTTGTCAAAACTCAAAAAGAAAATCAGCTGTTCCATACATTTGGTCGCGGGTGAACGATATTTTTCTATGGAACAATAAAAATTTTTTTTTGAGTTTTGACTAAAGTTGCAGTACAAAAGTAGTTAGTTTTGATGCACAGAATAAGCCCCTAAAAGGGTGCTAATTGATTAGAAATAACCCTGTATAGCTGATACACACCGCATACCGCACGGAATCTTGAAACTTATACCTATCTAGATTCTAGATATTATACGCAAACAATTGACTTGACATACGAATTTAAACCCTTCATCTGTGCTCAACATAATCAACAACCAATAGGTACTTAAATCATTTATTTTAATTGATGGTAGGTACCAATATTAAGCGGCATTATATTCTATTCTCGAGAGAATTCCTTTTAAATTGCAAAACAGTCTGTCTGCTCCGAATTTTCTGTTTGATCTCTAAAGTGGAGTTGTCCAAGTCGGGTATTGCGGCATTTCGGCCCGCAAGCGGTTCGGACCGCGGGGCGAATCGCCCATGACAATATTTGCCTTCTATTTTTGTACTGAACCGATTGACGCCCCGCCCTTCTTTGTCTTGCCTCGCCTGTTATTGACAGACATGGAAAGATTTAAGGGCATTGCAATGCCACTTGGTTGCATATGTTTTACAACTATTCAGGGTTATCCAGAACTGGTGTACTTATCCGAAACGAGGTAATTCAGATCATCATTATGAACAACTTTTACCTAAATCCGAATAAAAAATCAGATGATTTCAAACATTTTGTCGATTCTGAGTTCCAAATTTTTTGATAATCTTACTCACGGACTAATTATAATAATGATTTTTTTACCCAGTCTAGTCATGATAAAAATTAAAAAATTACCCAGAAATAAAATAAACCAAGTGTTTATGAAGCGTAAAGTTTTATATCGAGCAAGATATATTCATTTAAACGACTTTTTAATTATATAAATTTTGTCAAAATACTTAGAACATATACAAGGTTATTCCTAATCAATTAGCATTTTTTTAGTGCCTTACTCTGTACATCAAAACGAACAACTTTTGTTCTGCGACTTTTGTCAAAACTCAAAGAATTAAATGCTGTTCCATAGAAAAATATCGTTCACCCTCGACAAAATGTATAGATATATAGAACAGCTGTTTTTTTTTTTAGTTGTGGCAAAAGTCGCAGAACAAAAGTTGTTAGTTTTGATGTACAGAATAAGCCCCAAAAAGGATGCTAATCGATTAGGAATAACCTTGTATACATACTCATATGCCTGTCAAAAACAGACATAAGTGTCCCCTTTTTAACCGACTTCAAAAAAGAAGGTTCTCAATTCGATTCTATGTTTTTTTTTGCATGTACCTACCTATGATATTATTTATTTATTTATTATGAATTATTTATTTTACTTTTAGCCCTGTCCTTGCTTCTGGGTTAAAGAAGTACTAGTGAAGTGACGACTGGCGACTATTTATTTGTCCAAGATACCATCTGATTTTTAATTTAGTCCAGACTAAACATTCCAGCCAGCTCGTTATTAGGTCATTATCACTCGTTCGTGTTTTCACGTAGTAAGCACTCGAGCTCGTAAACCATTGAGAGCTTTATTCAAACCAATTTGGCCTTTATTGCTTAGATTTTATAACTGAAATTCAGCTCTTATTAGTCAACGTTTAATGCGTTTTGTGTCTCGAGAAGTGAATACCATTAGCTCTTGTCCAATGTTTTAAATTGATTCTTAGATTATTGTTTGGCAATCGGACTTTTAAGAAGTATGAACATGGTTTCTGTGTTGCCGTTATAGGGTTCAATTATACTGGGTTATTTCTACTCAATTAGCATCCTTTCAGGGGCTTATTCTGTACTTCAAAACTAACAACTTTTTTTTTACGAATTTTATTAATTCTCGAAAAAAAGTTTTTGTTCCATAGAAAAATATCGTTCACCATCGACCAAATGTATGGGACAGCTGATTTTTTTTTGAGTTTTGACAAAAGTCGCAGAACAAAAGTTAGTTTTGATTTATAGAATAAGCCCCTGAAAGGATGCTAATTGATTAGAAATAACTCTGTATTGATGCTGAGCTCCCATTGAGCTAATATGAGATAATACTTAGCTAGCTGAATGAACGAATGTGGATCCATCGCTATGGAATGAAAATATAAATTGTCAAATGCTTGTCGAGACACGCGTATGAGAGGCATCCGTAGATGGTGACGATGATTATCATGATGATAAAACCAATTTTTACGCTGTTATGGTTGCCTACTAGAGAAACGTAATCTATCTAATCATAATCATTATTTATTGGTAACTAGCTTTTACCCGCGGCTTCGCCCGCGTTGTATTTTGATTTTGGCTTATGTTTATGTCGGCTGCGAAACCTAACCTAACTGACAAATATCAAAATACCTTAGAGGAATGCTTTTGTTGGTTAAGTTACGGTTGGAGTGTATATACAACCCCCCCGTGTATTCCCGCCTTGTCGTGGGGGAGGTCTGAGGCAGCTGAAAAGGCGGCGCTCGAAGTCTCCCTCTTCTTTGGGTCTTTTCCCCCGAGGAAGCTTAGAGGCTGGCACTCGAGTTTCAGCCGCTTTTAACTAAAGCAGCTGAGAGGATGGCCGGTAGGTTGCATGCCTTATGAGGAGTGTCGCAACTTAGGCGGGCTGCAGTGCCGCTCTTGCGACGCTGCATCCGAGGATTTTTTTTTATTATATCGCGAAATATCCCTGACATGATCAGGGGTCTTAATTACAAATGAATAAAAACTAAGTATACCTATATTTCAATGTTTTTGGCTGTTTGCAGTTATAATAAACATTACAATGGTACAGCAAAGTTTATACCTACTTGTTCCTAATTAAGTATTGCTTTTTTACAAATATTTGTGCAAAAATTCGATAAAATTGTTTCTAAGGTTTTTTCGTGTTAGATTAATTCCAATTTTTTGTTCTAAATCAAATCTCTGCTTTCCATAAACTGGGCATTCCAAGATTATGTGCAGTGGAGTCTCCTCTTTTGTGGGTGTTTGTGGGTCACAGATGCACGATGGGCTTTCCCTCAACTTAAATCAATGTAAGTATTGGGAAAACTCACCATGCCCCGTCAGCACTTGAGTTATGATTCCCACTGGTGCTATTTCTCTTACGATCTTGTATGCCGCCCTTGCATCCGGAAAATATGTTTTGGTTACCGCCGCTGTGTGTCCATCCTGATACAGCCGGTTCCACTCGTCAAGAGAGTCCTTTCGGATTTCTCGCTTGACGAATGAAACGGGGCAGTTATCCTAAATAGGTCTGCACTTCGAGTGCAGTGCTGCTTCCTTTGCTAGCTGGTCCGCTCTCTCATTTCTCTCCATCCCCGCGTGCGCTTTAATCCAATAAAGTTTCACTATTTTATTTTGTGCGTGTAGTAACTTTATGTTAGCTTTGAATTTACTGCTAAGGGATGGAGGGAAGATACGCCAACTACCGTTTCCAGTGCAGACCTGGAGTCACAAAAGATTTTTGCTTTTTCGGTAGCCTCAAGAAGTGCCAATAACTCGACCTGTTACACAGAGCACCAATCGGCCAATTTCAGCTTGCGGGTACTGATCTCAGCGGCATCATCCCAAATGGATAATGCCGCCCTAACTTTCCCTTTAATTTTACTGCCGTCTGTAAATATGTTAATTTCTCGGTAAAGATTTTGCTCTAGTGCTGCTCCGTCTGCCAGGCATATGAACTCCAGCTCCTCCTGCTGCGCTGGGTGTGGCTTCTTTTCTGTCTCTCTATCTCCAGTTACTTGCTGGGAATAACCTTTCTTAGTTTCATAAAGCAAGGCTGCTTCTTGGACTCTGATATGACAGCCGAGGATAAGGGGCCGCGGTGGGATATATGGAACTGGTGGTGTGGGTGGGCCGCCACCTACCCTACCTTCCGCTAGGCCGTCAACGAGTTGGCAGACGCAGTGGGGCTGCAGGGGAAGAGAGGTGTCGGTATCGCGATTGCCGTTCTCACTGCCCTCTGCAGTTGAAGAGGCAGGCGCTGGGCTACTATGACTGACCCACTGCACTGGGACCAGGGCGTTGGAATGCTGTCTGACGTTCAGTACTGGTTAGTCCCGAGTGGTGGATGCCGATGTGTCTTGTGCTCCGAAACACTCCGTCACTATGGCGAGAGCGCAAGCTCCGTTATGGAGCCCGAGTCTGGGCTAGTGCTGTTGAGTGCCGCGAAGGAGTGCGAAATATGTGGGAACGTCCTAAACTTGCCATGACAGGTTATTTCTGGCGCTTAGACGGCTGCTACCGCAGCCCACTCACTTAGTTTTTATCCTATCCTACGGGAACTGTTAAAGTTTTTGCGATAAAAAGTGGCCTATGTCACTTTTCGTCTTTCAAACTATATTCATGCAATATGCCAAGGCAAGTTGCTCCGTTGCTGAGAAAAATTTATCGTTAAGTCCTACGGGAACCACAATTTTTTCGGGATGGAAAGTATCCCATGTCACTTTCCGTCTTCCAAACTATGCCCACCCCAAATATCAAGTCGATCCGTTGCTCCATTGCTGAGAAACAGTTATTGTCCTATCCCATGGGAATCACGAATTTTCTCGAGATATAAAAAGTATCCTATTATCACTTTCTGTCTATTAAACCATAGGTATCCATACCAAAAATCAGGTCAATCTTTTGCTCCGTTGCTGCGTCAAAGAGGAACAAACCAACAAACTTTTCGGATTGATAATATTAAAGTATGATGATTCTGTACCATAAAGGTAGAATAAAAAAACATGTTGAACCTCTAATGATAGAATATTTAAAAATATTTTTAATGTCAGACAAAATGACGGCCTGGTATTAAACGTCATAGTAACATGTAGCATGCAGAGGGAAAATAACATTTTATCCAGTTTTAATGTCAGTTGTCATTTTCAATCCATACTTTATTTCCTCTTCAAGGGGATATAATGGTAGAAAAACAATTTGTCGCCTTGCCACGCTACTTGTGATTTATAAAAGTCTGCAGACAATGTCACCTGTCATCTAATTACGTTTGGCTGTGACGTTTCGTTAGTCCATATTAGCGTCATATAGGAATTAATCACTTAGCGTCTTTGTGATAGTGGCGACAGTTTCGCTTTCGAGGGTTTTTGTCCTGTCCTACAGGAACTATGAAATTTTTCGGGATAAAAAGTATCCTAAAGCTCCTTCCGCCTTTTATACTATATCCATGCCAAAAATCAAGTCAATCCGATGCTCCGTTGGCGCGTGATAGAGTAACAAACCAACAAACCAACAAACTTTTCGGATTTATAATATTAGTAAGGATTGTCTTAAAATACAGGTCATACATGATCAATTAAATTACAGAAACTTATTCTTAATTAATAACATTACACACGAAAGCAAATTAATCGATAAATATAATAAAAAGTATAAAATTAGCAATGTCAATTTGAAATTTTCAATGCCAGCATATCGTCAAACTTGTGGAATGCCTGTTCGATAAGCCAGTTTTTCACGATTCTCTAGAGAGTCTAACGATCTATCTATCTATCTTCTATTTAAAAAAAATGAATCGTGGTTGTTAGTCTCGCTAAAACTTGAGAACGGCTGAACCGATTTGGCTAATTTTGATCTTGAAATATTTGTAGAAGTTATGGGAAGGTTTAAACGGTTAGATAATTTGTAAAAGTTGCGAGAAAAATAATAAAAACCTGAATTTAATTTTCTCATACAAAATGTTCCTGCATGTGAAAGTTCTCATTGACAGTTGACACTTGACAGATGGTGAAATGAAGTTCACCGGGTCAGCTAGTCGAGTATAAAATATATTTTTTTAGTTAATTAAAATTTACTAACCACATACGCCAGGGTCTGTGCCCTTTGTTAACTAAATTTTACATTATTTGATTATACTGTACAAAGAGATTTAGTAGGTATAAAATATGTCTGTTTGGTTAACGACCTCTGAGCTATGTGCATGTTTAAAAATTTCAATTTTACGTTAAAACTCAAAAAGTTTTAATGTAGGTATGTGATTTGTATCCAATGAGATTGTGTATGCCTACTACCTACATCGCTGCTTCTACCTACTGAATTAGCTTAGTCATCTAATATTACCTGATACTCTACAATAAGTAGAGTATTGGTAATCCCTATTCCAAAAGGATTAGGTAGGTATTATGTTATGATCCAATAACGGATTTCGGAGAGAAATAGAATACGTAGCATAGCTTTTGATCTGATTAAAACGATCCAGATAAAATGAGAAATACATACTCGTAAATTGTGCTTAAAATTAAACTGGTTATAACTTTTATTCATTTTACACAAACTGAATGGCTTTAAAACTGATTCTCAACCGTAATTTAGAAGCCGTTGGATTCTCTTAAAAGTAAGATTGAATTAT